>OX411772.1:40893829-42143829 GCA_948252455.1 Acleris cristana
TTTGCTACGCATTTTATTGTTTGTTCCCCTTAATGCTTATTATTTAGTGATCTCTCACAGAACGCCATACATCGACCCTGACCCCCTTATTCATAATTTCATAAACCCACAATCAACCTGCATGTATAAGGTAAAGTATTCTTCTTACTTTCTGTCAGATACAATTATAGGTAAGTATCATAATGACATGACAGATAAGTACAAAGCATATTTTAAGCACATGCGCTTTTATGAATAAGAGGGTGAATGTGTAGCGTAATATTGAAATAGCATTAAATATAGACTAGGGCTTTATACGATTAATAAAATACTTTGTATTGTTCTCTTACGCAGCAAAAGCCCAAATCGCGAAAAAACTATTCTAACTTGATCCCTGCGCACGCTAGGTTCGCACGGTATTACTGGTCTAGGTACGACTGGTTCTGCGCAGCTCGGTAAACCAGCCTCAAATATACTGTCGGAGCATAGTTCAGGTTAGGCTAGTTCGATTAAGCGAACTTACCTTTGCTGCACAAGAGTATAACGCTGCCGTGACAGAAACCGTTCGAATAGGTAACAATAGCTGGGCTACTGGAGGAGCCGTCGAACTGCGAGCTGCCGCGCTCCCCCGCGCTTCCCCGTTTGATTTGCTCGCGGGCCGAAGGACTTCAGTAAATTAGGTATCAGCATTCAGAATGGAGTTGTCGATGGCTCTCTCGGCGCTGAGGCTCGAGGGTGACTCGACAGGACTTCGTTTGATCATCAATTCAAACTCTTCGCTAAGAGATAGATTTCGTTGAGACAACGTCGCGTTTTTATAGTAGAAAGGTATTTGATTTGTCTGTTTAAGTGAAATTAAGTGAAATTTTTAAATGGAATTTGTTGTCTCAGTGAATTTGTTTTTTTTTAATGTGTGTTGTGCAATGTTTTGTCATCATATATGGCTTGTCATTATTGTACATCAAAGCAATATAGTAAAAATATATTAAAGTTTGAACCCCAGCTCCAACAAAACATTGCATGAACCATATGTAACTTCCCCGGGAGCACAGAGAGATAGATGACATGTTTGAGGACGTTACTTGATCTCAGGTCAGCGATCAGGAAAACGATAATATGGAACGTTGCCAGCATAGCTTTTGGGAGAAGTCTCTTAAGAAAATTATCCGTTCAATGATTTAGTTTTTAGGATTCCGTACCAAAATGGTAAAAAAGGAACCCTTAAGGTGAGACTTCGGTGTCTGTCTGTCTGTCTGTTTGTATGTCATAGTCATAGCAGTTTTTCTCAGAAACTAAAACTTGAATTTTGGCATAGTTGTATAAGTTGCTTTCCTGCATCTGTTTTTAGTAAAAAAAAATATAAGTACTTAATTATATTATTGTTCTAAATATTTGAAAAGGGGCCTCGAATGGGGGGTTGAAAATATGATTTGATTATAGCAAACGGGGTCTTATGAAAGGGTTCAGTCTGAACATTTCAAAACTATTTTTTTATAATTTTCCGTGACGTACTTTTTGACTTATAGCCAAAAATTTACAAAAAATAACCGTTCCTTATCTCCGAAGTTCATGGGCCAAACAATCTGAAAAATTCTTGATTTAAAGATATTGCTTATAATGATAATTACTTAGGTACCTACTAGTTACTTATTTTACTTTATAGTTTTGGATAAATTATCAAAAAACTTTAAAAATCTGTAATAATATGTATGCCAGTCAAAGTGAACCTTATTGCATAAATACTAAAGTTCATAACAAAACGAGTATTTTATTTTACGTTTTCCAACCATATTATCTTAATTACCTACAGAACCCCCGGTGCGCGTTTCTGACTCGCGCTTGACCGGTTTTTTGTTATAATGGTGAAATTCAAAAGAGCTATGGTAAGAACTTTACGAAAGTCACAAATTTCCATTATGTAATGATAAAATGTTAATAATAAGCAAAACAATTAAGTTATAGGTACCTACGCTCAATTTTAGGTACTAGTAGGTACAATAAGCAGCGAAAGTAGTGGAGAGTCGCAGAGTTCAAAATTATTTACACACGCCCTTATTCTTTTAACAAGAGAATCATAATATGTCATGTATAACTTTGAGCTCTTCAACTGTTCCCTAAATATTGCTGCTCACTGTACGTACAATGGAAAATTGTAATTATTTTATTACTTCTTTTTTTGTACGATACCAGGTACAAACAGGACAGCTATATCTGAATAGAAAAAACCATCCTTTATAATTCATGTGGTAAGTGTCTTCTCGAATTAAACGCAAGTACGGAAGCACCTAGGGTGATCCTAGGGTGGTCCCAGTGACAGCTCACACATGCATGTAAACACTTTTTTCTTTTGCCAGGACCTAGCCAAAGAAATAAGTGTAATACGTGTACCTAAAGATACAATATTTTGTCTTGCAACGTTCAATAATTTAATTAAATAAGCATATAGCTTACGAGCATAGTAAATGTTTGAATATGAAATATAGTTGTCGCAGGGACCGAGCTAAAGCGACCCGCACGCGCAGCGCGTTGAAAACACGTCTGAGTAAAGGTCGAGTCAAGTTATAGACGCGTCTTAGACGGGCGTCTGCGCCAAGATCATGTTAATAATACGGCCCTTCGGCCAGGTTACCGCCAGCGGGTCTAGTATGGCTGCGTCTATATCGCGCGTCAAATGTGGATAAAGCATCCGTCACTTTCGTACTGATAATACGTGCCAGAAGGTGACGGATGCCTTATACATTCCTTTGTCACGCGATAAACGCAGCCATATTAGGGCCCCAGGGCTACTCCAATTGCATTCGTCTAAAGCAAACGAGTAGAAATGGGTCACTCAAGATGTATGGAATGAAACAGGCGCGCGCACTACAGCTCTCGGTTTTTAGCAGTTGTTGCAAAATAATGCAACTTGTCTAGGTTTAAGTTCTCTTGGAAACCTTATCGCTCACTTCGTTAAATTGCCCTACAACCATAACGCGGCCGGCAAGCTCGTCGGTCTTATGCCAAGTTGGGTTAGATAAGGTGGTGTTGCGCTTTGAGAGCAGTTTACTACTGTCGTGACGTGTCAAGCTAGGCTGGCTGGCGAAATGAGCGACAAAGGTTTGTAGTAGAATATTTAAGTACGCTATGAGCATTGGTGACCCGGGATTCCAGTTATATATATACTGGTAAGTCACCCACTGCACAGAAAATGATTGTGACCAAAATATTAACTTGGCTATAGCTTATAGCTAAAAAACAATAAAACCGCGCGCCTTCAAAAACGCAAAAAATAACTTCTTAAAATGGTAGGTATCTATAGGTCAGTCCAACTGAAGTCGGTTTTGGTTAAATATATTGTGAGTCGCCGACTTCAGTTTGAGTGTCCTACTTACCATTTTAAAAGAAGTTATTTTTTGCGTTATTGAAGGCGGTTTTTTGTGTTTTTAAAACATTCATTTTATTTTACACTTTTTAGCGATCATAATAAGCTTCTGTAGTTCCACTTCTTATTTGATATATGAAAATTTAAGACATTTCAAGCTCGCCACAAGCAACGCCGCGGGAAAATCATAGGCATTTTTAAACAATTAAGTAAATGTTCTTCGTTGTAGTCGCTCAACTATCTTAATCGAGATTTCTTATCACCACTCTTGAAATCGGTACCGTTGAGGAGTTCCAGTGGCCATCTGTGGTCTTCATCATCAGTTCCGCTTCAGGAAATGATACTTTCTGAATGCAAATGCTGGAGTTTTCACAAAAAATACTAAAATCGCTATATGTTTAGCTACAATATTTGAGGAGTTCCCTCAATTCCTCACTGATCCCCTCATCAGATCCTGGTTTCCTTAGCATTTAGCATTAGCTGGATCCCTTGGGATATCTCCTTTCCAACAAAAAAAGTATCATTAAAATCGGTTCATAAACGACGATTTGAAGTGAACTTTTTTGAAGTCGTTTATAAACGAATACCTACTTTTAAAGTTATTAAATGCCGAAATGATGCCGAATACATTTTTATCACCGCCTGTCTTTCGGAGATCCGGCACATCGGAAAATGCACTTCAAAGTTTAAAGTTCGCGTAGGTACCTATACCGGCCGCGCCGCCTTGGCGTTCTTTGCATAGGTAAATATTGTATCGACGGAAATATGTATAGACGAAACTAAGGATAGTGAACTTAATAAGGATTATTAAGGTTCCGTACCAAATATTGAAAAACGGAACCCTTATAATGACTTTGTTGTCTGTTGGTTCATGTGTCCTTCAGGCTGCCGGACTCTTTATTCTCCGAAACGGGTGAAGCTTTTGGGCTCGCGGTCCGCACAAGGATGGCACAAGGCCTCTGATGTTAAATTAGAGATTATTTAATTTGGCAGCAAATCAATTTTCATGAATGACAAATCTAGTTTAAAATTACCTACAAAAATGACATCAACGGGACTTTTTTTTCCAAAAAAGGCCTTATTATCTTCAAAAAAACCTTATTTTTTCCAAAAAACCTTATTTTTTCCAAAAAGGCCTTATTTTTCCAAAAGAAAGGCCTATACAGACACAGCTTTTTTTACAGACTTATGATGTACCTACCTGCTAACAAATTTATGTGTCATACATAAAAATGGGAAAAATAATCTTTACATCATAGGTACAGTCACCCAATAAAAATGTTGAGCACACTTAGAACCTTGTCATTGTGAACATCATTGTCATTGCCATGTGTGTCATTTTGATGTTCTGTTTGAAGTTTACCTACTATGACAACGCACTAAAGTGCTTAACATTTTCGTTGGGGTACTGTACCTACTTAAACTTAGAGTTGTTCATTTTATCACATAGATAGCACAGTCGCGTAGAATAATTTATTTCGTCACCCCATGTTGTGGGACATTTCATTTCATTTACAATATTAGCAAAAAACGGCAAAAAAAAACACGTTTGTTTTATGGGAGCCAGAGGCGTATTTACCTACCCTAGGGCCAAGGGGGCCATGGCCCGGGGCGGCAGCTCTCTCAGGGCGCCAAAGGCCGCCCCTCGCAGCCTTCTCTGGGCGCCTTTATTCGTTTCAAATTAGCCCATCAAATTAACGAAATACTATCTATGTTTTAACTTGTCTCGGTGAAAACTTATATCTACCGGTGCTTAAATTTAGCTTAAGACATGGTTAACAACTTTGGGGTTTGTAATTAGGTATTTATTTTATTTAGGACTGGTAGACCGTATTAATTCGATTTTGGATACATGAATAGAAACCGAGAATATTTTTATTTTATACTTTATCGTCACTTTATGGGGCAGCAAAGCTAACTGGCCCGTGGCGCCAAATCTTTAAATACGCCTCTGATGGGAATTTATAATTCAATTAAAATAAACATTTAAGGGGGGCTTAAATGTTTATTTTAATTGAATTTTTTTTTTGTTAATATACAACTGAATATTCTGCCAATATGTCAAGCGTCTACCTGTTGCCGTTATTATTATTACGTCAAAAAAACACGTTTGTTTGTCTGTTTTTAGTATTTGTTGTTATAGCGGCAACAGAAATAGGTAGGTACTTACATCATCTGTTTAAATTTCAACTATCTAGCTATCACGGTTCATGAGTTACAGCCTGGTGACAGAGAGATAGACTGACGGACGGACAGCGGAGTCTAGTAATTACACTTTTTTTCACTTTGTGTACGGAACTCTAAAAACTTACACACACACATACACACAAACGTTCGCATTTATGATATTAGGGAGATTTTATAGTACCTAGATAGATTTTAATTTTAAGATCTTTGTTAATTTTTCGATCCTAAGTGTTTGTACGAACTTATCTTAATCGATATGATCTGTCGACTTAAGCACAGGAAAACAAACGACTTGAGGGTGTTGTCTATTTGATGTACAGTCACCAGCAATAATATATTATCTAACATTGGCCGGGAAAATGTCTGATACGTCTTTATTACTAGAGGTATAAGAGCATGTCAGATGTTTTTGCGCCCAATGTTGGATAATATATCATTGCTGGTGACTGCACACAACACACCACACAAGTATCTAAGTCCTCCATCATGCGTTTAGAACCCGTTGGCAATTCCCAGCACTACTACAATAAATTTTTCAATCATATTTTTTTTCAAATTCGGAAAATCTTCCTAAACCAATACAATTTAAATAGCCTACACTTCTAGTATCAACTGAAATTAAAATTTAGTCAATACCTACGAAAATCAGCACGGTAGGGTTGTTTTAATAGCTTAGCACCTAGATACCTATAGTATTTATATGTTACACTCGTGTTTAAAGACCTAGTTATGTACCTACAGTTGCAAAAACTACTATTAGGTATAGAAAAATTGAACTTGCACACTGTTTTTATTATGAGAAAAAGCACAGACGTCCATAGGATGAACATGTCATTAATAAATAGACCTTACTCGTATGCTCTTAATTATTGAGTTCAGACTCGAATCAACCTCATTTGCAAACACCTCTAAAATGAAATGCTTTAATTTTATAATCACTAATTTGTGCTAAGTATATCTATTACATGCTCTAAAATCAGAATCTATAACGGTGAAAATAATGCTAATTTAATATAAACATTATACTTAATTTCGAACCTTGTTTATTAACTAACGTCTACAAAATCAAAACTTACAATACATCACTCAATTGCTGTAATGTTCGTGTGGTATAATAGCCAAAATATGTAAAATAACAATAAATAAATGTAGGTTTGGGTTAGCTCAGCACCTTTTGGTTTTGGTTAGGACCGAAGGGCCAAAACAGCCAGAGGCAGGAGCTCCACTCCGCTCAGTTTATAAATACTTTATATTTAGTTAAAATAAGTAAAGACTTAAAAACGACTTTTGAAATTATAGAATACAGGGTAGTTATATTTTTATGGCAATGGAGACGGCAAACGAGCCCTCAGACAACCCGATGATGGTGGGTGATCTGTGACCCATACCTACACACCTAGTTATACTAGCGAGGCTAAATAATAGGTATAGACCAACACTAAAGCCAGCCAAATAAATAGCTAACATCATTTTTGAAGGAGGAGGACTTTGATGCAAGGTTAACACTTTTTTACTACTTTTTGTACGACTCAATTTCAAAAAGCACTAAAAGACAAAAATACGTTATTTGTACTGATTTAAGCATGATTTCCACCAAACGGCCCGCAACGGATCGGAACGGAAAGAATACGAACGGATGCGGCGACAACCGATCGTGTCCGGCAGCATGTCGACGCATACGATCGGGCGGTAACAGCCGTTTGCGGTCGACAGGATATCGACGCACACGATCGGCACTGTACGGTACCTCTACCATGAGTTACAATTACCGTACTCGCTCGCGAGTCGCTAGCGACGGCGTAAATGATTTGTATGGAGGATTGTACGCGCCTCTAGCGGTCACTTATGGAACTAAAGACCGCTAGTACGAGTCCTACAGTAAATTACCTATCGAAATCTAAACGTTAGCGACTAATGTTTTGTATCGTTGCCGTAGAACATCGGTACCATGAGTTACAAATTTGACTAATGTCATCGAAAAATACCGACTCGACTGTAGTTTACTATCGATTTATCTGAATTATGTCGGCAAGACATTATTTAGCGTGGAATATGTTAGCGAAAGCTGCATATGAAGATGAACGACGAGATCAGGGTAAATTTCAAGCTGACATTGCACATTAAGAAATCCACTTCAACATATAAGTGAGAATAAATTTATTAAAGAATAGGTATAGGCTCAGTAAGGAAGCTTTTGAGGACTTGTGCGATTTGTTGATGTGCCATACGGATTTGAAATCCACACAAAGAGTATCGCTGAAATCAAAGGTAAGTTATACCATAAAAATTTCATTACTACTTAGCTATGGAAAGTTGTTTTTGATAGATAGTAATAACCACAACAAATTCAATAATCACTTACACTTTACGTAGTGACACTCTGCTCTGTGACACTTTAAAGTAGCAGGGTTATTTCTATATTTTTAAATGGAAGCCACGGATACTTAGCTTTTTGCCCAATGTTATGCTTCTCAGTCTTTTCAGTATAGTTAGAAAGAGACAGTTTCGTTTCGTGTGAAGTTAGGAACGTTACTCCGTGACGTAACGATTACTACACGAACTATCGAGTTAACGTTAGCGAGTAAAGTAAAGGTTTATGTGACTCATGGTACAAGTTTAATTTAAAACTATTCGAAGAGCGTTTACTCGCTATCGACTGTAGAACGTTTTATGAGATTTCGATAGCAACTCATGGTAGTGGTACGGTTGCTTGCAAACGTATCCGCACCCAGTCAAATAGTTTCGTTCCTACCACGTGCTTGAGTGCACTTTCGAGAATGAGTGCAGTCGCCCGGTCACGGCCGAAAGGTTCCGATCGCACACGACGACAAGCGAACGGTGCCGATCGCAAGTGAACGGAGCCGATCGCGTGTCGCAGCATACTTACGGCTCTGATCGCGTGTCGCGGAAGACGCCCGCCGTCAAGCTGCTGTGTGCGGCTTAGTAATATAGACTCTAAATACTGTGTACATGATTTAATATCGTTTAAAGATTGTAAAATCCGTACCGATCCGATGCGATGCGAGCCGTTTGGTGGAAATCATCCTTTAGTCATTTATGTACAGTCGACGTTATAAACATGTTTACACTTTAGTACCTTGTCACTTTTATTCACCGAAACAATTTCATATTAGTAGTATGAAACTGTCTCAGTGAATGAAAGTGACAAGGTACTAAAGTGTAAATATGTTCAATCGCTTTGCAAAAAAACGGGCAATTACGATTACTTAGAAATAGAAGATGTCTTAAATGTAGTGTAAAGGAACGAGATTTTACGCTACAAAATTTATTTGATATTCTTATATTCTTATATTATATTTCATATGCAAAATTATTAATTTTCTTCTTAAGTACCTACCTATATACTTTTTTTAATTTGTAGCATAAAATCTCATTTCCGGACAGTAATATAGGTAGTTATTTAAACTACTTGACAAAATCTTAAGAACCGGGTTTCTTTTTACAATGGAATGTACCTAAGTGTAACAAAACCATATGTTTATAACAGGAATTTAAATAAAATTCTTCAATACTCAAATTTACGGAAAAATAAACTCCCAGTCTCCCACTAGTCCGCACCCTCAGCGTTCCACTAGTTCGCACTTGATGTTGACGGTGCGAACTCGTGGGAGTATATTTTTCCATGTATTCGCAGTGTGTATGACTGGGAATAAATCCCAGTAACTAGTTCGCAGTGTGAATACAAGGGTGTGCTGCGGGCCATGAGGGAATAGCGCCAAAGATCCTGCGTTTGAAAAGGAAACGACTCACCAAAAATAAACGTAAGATTCTGCAAATCTAGCAAACGCAGTACAAAAGATATCACGCGGCAGTGGGAGTGATATCGCGGTAACAGCGATGTTTGTAATTATGATACGACACTACCTACATCTATAGGAAACTGGAAATTGTACATTTGGAGCAGGACAGTACTTGAATGTCGCTTAATACTTTTACACCTCTGAGTTCCAGACCAGCATACGCCGGGTTCACGGCCAGGTCGTGCGCAGCGACGTGACTCACACATCGAACAGGTATATGTATTGTTTTTTTTTTGGCAATGTTGTCAGTTCCTTTGTCCAGATTTGTTAGTAACGAAGTTCATTTATCGCAATAAGTTTCTCCAAATCCCTCGATATTAGGTATATTGCTAGGTAATATCCAGGATGTAACGTCAGGTTCAAAGTGTCAGTAGGTACCTTCAATTATTTTTTTACAGCCCTCGGATGTTGTCGTGTTCCCGAGGATGCCGAATGACGAAGTGTACTATCTGAATCGAGAGAGAGCGTTAGACTTACCTTTATGGATACTTAATGAACTAGTCGATTTTTATAAAAATAAAATGTTATATTTTACTTAAGTATGTGTAGATCTTTAATTTATTTAATTAAGACACTATGAATGACAGGGCAGGGCAGTGGGCAGTGGGCAGTGGGTTAAAAGTCAAGATATATGTATTTTTACCATATCACGCCATCAATGTTTTCATCTGGGGAAGATATTTATATATTTTTAGGGTTCCGTACCTCAAAACGGAAAAACGGAACCCTTATAAGATCACTTTGTTGTCCGTCCGTTCTGTCCGTCTGTCAAGACCCTTTATCTCGGGAACGCGTGGAGGTATCGAGTTGAAATTTAAACCATATACTCAAATCTACGGTCCCTTGAAGCTGGGAAAAAAATCAAACTTCTACATTTACGTAAAAAAAAGATACGGCCGTTTATGTCGCAAAAAACGTGTATTTCGACACTCTCGAGGGAATCAAAATGTATAGGGTATTTCCCGTTGACCTAGAACTATGAAATTTGGCAAGTAACACCGTCTTTTTAACCGACTTCAAAAAAGGAGAAGGTTATACGTTCGACTGTATGTTTTTTTTTTTTTTTTATGTATGTTCACCGATTACTCCGTCAATTGGGGACCGATTTTAAAAATTCTTTTTTGGTTTGATAGAGTATACTTCCGAGGTGGTCCCATTGTCAGCAAATCTGAATCTGATGAAGGGATCAGTGAGGAATTGAGGGAACTCCTCAAATATTGTATGCAAACATATGGCGATTTTAATATTTTTAGTAACAAGTGTAGCATTTGCATTCAGAAAGTGTCACTTGGTGAAGCGGAACTGATGATGAAGACCACAGATGGCCACCGGAACTCCTCAACGGTACCGATTTCAAGGGTGGCGATAAGATATCTCGATTAAGATAGTTGAGCGACTACAACGAAGCACATGATTTTCCCGCGGCGTTGCTTGCGGCGAGCTTGAAATGTCTTAAAGTTTCATATATCAACAAAGAAGTGGGACTACATAAGCTTATTATGATCACTAAAAAGTGTAAAATAAAATAAATGTTTTAAAAAACAAAAAAACCGCCTTCAAAAACGCAAAAAATAACTTCTACTACTAGGTACTTAGTAGTAGGTACCTATCCTATTAGGTTAGTCTAACTGAAGTCGGCGACCACAATATTTTCAACAAAAAGCCGACTTCAGTTGGACTAACCTAATAGGATAGGTACCTACTACTAAGTACCTAGTAGTAGAAGTTATTTTTTGCGTTTTTGAAGGCGGTTTTTTTTACTGCAAGTATAGGAAAAAATCTGAAATCTGTACATTTTTAACCAAATCACAAAAAACCAGGGTCTTTATGCAAGGAACGGCGTACAGTGTGACAAGAGCCCGATCTAGGTGGATAATATTATTTGACGCTAAATATAAGATCAAAACTCAACACATTGAAGCTAGAAATAACAATATTTATAAAAAGTTGAAAAACAAGCTATTTTTAACGAAAAAACTTAATATCCAGTATAATTTGATCTCCCTGTACGCTGATTTCCCCTAAAATGTGAGATCAGCTTAAACTGGTTTTTGTATGACGTAAAAAGGGCGTTATTTGCTCTAATTTTCAAATTTATATTATTTTAAGTTGTATAGTAAATTTAAGGCCTTCACCATTCAGCCAATTAACACGCTATACGGAGTTTTTTTTTTGGCGGTGTCGGATACGTCAGTCGCAGAGAGTTAAAAATCTGTGTTGAAATTTAGGCTAATCAAAATGGACCTTATTGCATAGATAATAAAGTACATAACAAAATGAAGAAAGTACTATTGCGTTTTCCAACCATATTATCTTACATACGGAACCCTCGGTGCGCGAGTCCGACTCGCACTTGACCGGTTTTTTTTAAAGTAAATTCAATTTAAAGTTATGATGAGTAGATAAATTAAAGTTACCCAAGTAGGTACTATACTAAATCTTATAAATAGGGTGTACTTCAATACTTTGTTACGTTATCGAGGATAAGATAGGTATCAAGTTTTCAACGATAACGAGTTATAGCTATTTTTAGGCAATTCAACCAAAGATGTACTGAAGGGTAGCGTTCTTTACAATAATAGGAGATCCGAAGAGGAGACGACCTTCACCGAGCTGCTTATTCGATCAAAAGTATTTTATATCAAATTTAATATGTTAAGCAATATTATGTAGCGAATGGGTTGACTGAAAAAAATCAGTCCAGTGTATATTTAATTAAAAATTAATAATTGAACTTTTTTTTGAAAATTGCACCGGCTTGCTTATTAGACAAATTACATAGACACCAATCGAAAGTATGAAGCCTATAGAATATGCAAACGTTAGGTTGACTATTTTTTTCCCGTCATAACTATTTGGTAGGCAGGTATAAACAAGAAGTCGGTAGGAATAAATTGCACCGGTCTGCTTATTGAATAAAATTTATACCAAAATGAAGATCATTTCTTTGCGAACACGGTGATATAGGGTTGCCTACGAAAAATCAGTCCCGATTCCGGGTTGCCGACTTTAAAAAAACGAAATATTGATATTATTGATGCGAATGAATACGTGCGACAGAGAGATCCCGGCGAAAATTCCAGTGCGATACAAGAGGACGCAGCATATATATTGCAGCTGCTATTTGTCAAAATCAAATAATGTGAATGTGTACAGTCAACAACATAAATAAGTGATCATTTATGTAAGTACCTATTTTGTCGCTTTCAATCGTTTCACAATTTTATATAATACTAGCTTCTGCCCGCGACTTCGTCTGCGTGGACTTCAGAATTTGATGTTACCAGGATGAATAATATAAGTTTAGCCTAACCATAAAGCTTATAATTGCGCTGTATAGGGAAAATCGCTCAACCACCCCGGGCAGCGACTTTGACCACACCAGAGCAATAATTCGATACCCAGCTAGCGCCATGTAGTTCGTATCCATATACTAAAAGTGTGTTTCTTTAGTATCTTCCGTGTACGCACACATCAGTGGATACAACTGAAAGGATTACAGGATGACAAACGTAAACAGAAATAAAAACACACTACTCACATATGGCTACCTGAGATTTCACCTTTTTTTAATTTTTATACTGTCCATTTAAACTTTGTGAGCAAATTCACATCTTTTAACGATTAATTTGATTTCCCGTAGGAATGAGATGTTTTATTGGATAAAAACTATCCTAAGTCCTATTCCAGAACCTAACCTATATGTGTGCCAAGTTAAATCTGGATCCGTTCAGTGGTTGAAGCGTGATTAACAAACTTCCAAACTTTCTCATCCTTACAAATAATTATAAGCGCGAAATTCATAGTAAGTATGTGTACATTATGCACTCTTGCAACAGCTGGACCGAATTGGATGAAATTTGGAATGGAGATGGCTTATACAATGGATTAAAACATAGGCTACTTTTTATCCCGGAAAATTTAAAAGTTCCCGAGGGAATAACGATAATCGAAATCAACGCAAACGAAGTCGTGGCTCTGGCCAGTTTATAGTACTTATTATGGTAAGATCCGTCAAACCCAATTAAGTGTTCTAAAGACAACTCAACGGAACTCCTATTTTCTACTTTGAAAGACAAAAGAAAGCTCAAATCTACCTATCTAATCTATCTTCTATCTATATATATAAAAGACAAACCTGACTGACTTATATATCAACGCACAGCCGAAACTACTATACCTAGAAACTTGAAATTTGGTACAGGGGTTCCTTTCATGATGTAAGCACTAAGAAAGGATTTCCCGAAAATCGACCCACAACGGGAAGAAATGGGGGGAGTAGCGGGAAACTAATTACCTATACGCATACGAAGTCGCGGGCGTCCTCTAGTAACATATAAATATGTCGGTACGGTGTATTTCTAAAGGAGGGGGCTACGGCCTCGAGCCCCTCCTGTGCAAACCTTTGCCTTGACTTTACCTAATATTCACAATGCCTAATGTAATATCTAATCGTTTAGACTCGAATACTTAACTCAAATTAACGCTGATTTCCGCACGCAAAACGAAACGAACGAAAAATCATCAGAGCTCCTATTATCTGCTCTAGAGGAAACATGAAAACTAAAAAACTTACCTACCTTTCTTATTAAGGATGTCGGAACCGCCAAAAATTATGTGACCACCCATAAAAAAAATCAAATGATCATATTAACCGCCCAAATATTTAAATAACAACTGTACAGTACGACCAGTTTCTTAATAGCACTCGTCAATCTTCGTTTTTCAAAAAAAAAAGTGACAAACATATTGTCAGATGCGAGTGCAAGTGTGATAGCCATAACCGGCCCAGAGCTACTAAGAAGAAGGAGTACTGTAAAAATGGTAATATTGATAAGCCTTGACGAAGTCCGGACAATTTTCAATTCAATTTTTCGTTTGTAGCTCCATCGATACTATCGATGATTCCACCAATGTCAGGAGACGAAGTCTTGAAAATGGCGGAAAAAATTATAAAATCCGGATATGTCAACGTCAATCTGACATCGCTCATTTTGACATAGACTAACAAAACAGAATGTACAACATGGGTTGTCACACTGGGTGGCAGAAGCCGTAGGAGAAAATAAGTTAATCAATTGTACATTTTTGACAAATAATTACTAATAGAGAATAAGATTTAATGTTACTAATAATCTATGGAACTCTATGATCCTAAAATAAATGCATGCAAGTTTGCGCTATTAGAGTTAGTTTATTCAGTAGGTACTGTTTTTTTACTACTAACACAATTATTTTTTTATTTCATAATCTGATTGATATACAACTAATGTTTATAACCAAAAAAATGTAGGTATATGTGACATATATGTTTTAGATAAACATGAACATGACGAAATTGTACGGTTTCTCTTGTCGCTATAATGCTGCGGAACCCAAAGAAGAGAATAATTAATGATCGAAATTGTTAAACCCAAGCTAAGTTAATAAAAAAACCACCATCAAAAACGCAAAAAATAACTTCTTTTAAAATGGTAGGTACATATAGGTCAGTCAAACTGAAGTCGGCTTTTGGTTAAAAATATTGTGAGCCACTGACCTATAAGTTACCTACCATTTTAAAAGAAGTTATTTTTTGCGTTTTTGAAGGTGGTTTTGTGTTTTTTAAAACGTTTATTTTATTTTATACTTTTTAGTGATCATAGTAAGCTGTCATGTAGTCCCACTTTTTAGTTGATATGAAACTGTAAGACATTTCAAGTTCACCGCAAGTAAAGCCACGGGAAAGTCATAGTCATATTTCAACAATTAAATGTTCTACGTTATAGTCGCTCAACTATCTTAATCGAGATATCTTAACTATCGCCACCCTTGAAATAGGTACCATTGAGGAGTTCCGTTGACCATCTGTGGTCTTCATCATCAGTTTCAGTTCACCAAATGATATTATCTGAATGCAAATGCTGGACTTGTTAGTAAAAATACTACCTATAATGTTTGAGGATTTCCCTCAATTCCTCATGGATCCCCTCATCAGATTACAATTTGGTGACAATGAGACCACTTCGGAAGTATATTCTATAAACAAAAAAGAATTTTTGAAATCGGACCATAATTGACGGAGAAATCGTTGAACATACATAAAAAAAATTACATACAGTGGAATGTATAACCTCCACCTTTTTTTCCGGCGGTTAAAAATAGGAGTTTGGTTGTCCAAATATTGTCTTAAATATGTATTCGAACTTGATCTTTCGTTATTACGCATTAAAACAATGTTTTCAAGCATCAACGCGACAACGTAAATTTCAATCACAACTTCGCTTCTATAACGTTTATCTCTGATCGCATGCTTTTTAACCGACTTCAAAAAAAAGGAGGAGGTTCTCAATTCGTCGGAATATTTTTTTTTTTTTTTTTATGTATGTTCCCCGATTACTCGAAGACTACTGGACCGATTTGAAATTTTTTTTCGGTGTTCGAATGGGTATACTTTCTAGTTGGTCCCATTGTCAGCAAATCTGAATCTGATGAAGGGATCAGTGAGGAATTGAGGGAACTCCTCAATTATTGTATGCAAACATATAGCGATTTTAGTATTTTTAGTAACAAGTGTAGCATTTGCATTCAGAAAGTGTCACTTGGTGAAGCGGAACTGATGATGAAGACCACAGATGGCCACCGGAACTCCTCAACGGTACCGATTTCAAGGGTGGCGATAAGATATCTCGATTAAGATAGTTGAGCGACTACAACGAAGAACATTTAATTGTTTTAAAATGACTATGATTTTCCCGCGGCGTTGCTTGCGGCGAGCTTGAAATGTCTTAAAGTTTCATATACGAGTATCAACTAAGAAGTGGGACTACATAAGCTTATTATGATCACTAAAAAGTGTAAAATAAAATAAATGTTTAAAAAAACAAAAAACCGCCTTCAAAAATGCAAAAAATAACTTCTACTAGGTACTAGGTACTTAGTAGTAGGTACCTATCCTATTAGGTTAGTCCAACTGAAGTCGGCGACCACAATATTTTCAACAAAAAGCCGACTTCAGTTGGACTAACCTAATAGGATAGGTACCTACTACTAAGTACCTAGTACCTAGTAGAAGTTATTTTTTGCATTTTTGAAGGCGGTTTTTTGTTTTTTTAAACATTTATTTTATCTGTCTTGATCTCTCCAGTTATGGGAGGGATATGGTTGTCCTTTTCTTTGATGCACGTCATCATGGCGTCTCATTTGTTACAACAACGTATTGGAATAATTTATTTTGTCTTTTTATAACATGTACATTGAATTATAAAAAATCCTTGAATTTAGTTTCTATGTAATAAACGGAGAATATAATGTTGATATTTGTAATCACGTAAAGTGATCGACGGCTCTCGATTAGGGTTTTAAAGAAATACATGTAATTGGCCTAATTTGATAATTTTCTAGTTGTTTTAACTTTAATCGAGAAATCCTGAAACAGGTATTGTTTAATTTGTTACGAAGAGTAATTATACAAAGTTTCAAGTAACCAGCTCAATCCGGTAACTTTTTTCCATACTAACTTTAACCCCTCTTTTCCCCCACTTTGATTGTCATATCTTAATTTTTTATTATATATAAACCTGGTCACCGTTTACTGAAATGTTTTAGTGAAAACCGCATTAAAATTGGTTCAGTGGTTTTCAATTGATGCGAGGAGAAACAAAATTAAGCAGACAAACAGACAAACAGACAAACAGACAAACAGACAAACAGACAAACAGACAAACAGACACCAACTCTAAAAATTGTAGAAACGTGTTCTGCTGCTCATTCTGAGGGCCCCTATAGTATTTTTGAGTAAATATCTCGAATGTACAGATTTTTTCCCTTCTACAACTTTATTATATGTATATAGATTTCAAACACGACGTTAAAGTGACAAGATATATAAATGATCACTTATTTATGCTGTTGACTGTACAAAAGTAATAACAATAATGAAATAAAATAAAAATAGTTTAAAAAAAACAAAATAACCCTCCTGTGACGCCGTCGGGTAATAAATATAGTTCAATTATTATGTTACAGTCATAAAATGACAATATTTAGAAATGTTAAGAAATGCGGAATTTAAATAAAAGTAATAAATTTATTTAAATTCCGCATTTTGACATTTCTAAATATTATTGTATTCTTGACATTTTATGACTGTAACAAATAATTGAACTATATTTATTACCCGACTGCGTCGAAGGAAACCCTCCTACCCTAACCCTAGTAGCAGGAGGGTTATTTTGTTTTTTTGAACTATTTTGATTTTGTTTCATTATTGTTATTACTTTTGTACAGTCAACAGCATAAATAAGTGACCATTTATGTACCTTGTCACTTTAACGTTGTGATTGAAATGTTATACAAAATTGTGAAACGATTGAAAGCGACAAAGTACATAAATGATCACTTATTTATGCTGTTGACTGTACACATTCACATTATTTTATTTTGACAAATAGCAGCTGCAATATATGCTGCGTCCTCTTGTATCGCACTGGAATTTTCGCCGGGATCTCTCTGTCGCACGTATTCATTCGCATCAATAATATCAATATTTCGTTTTTTTAAAGTCGGCAACCAGGAATCGGGACTGATTTTTCGTAGGCAACCCTATATCACCGTGTTCGCAAAGAAATGATCTTCATTTTGGTATAAATTTTATTCAATAAGCAGACCGGTGCAATTTATTCCCACCGACTTCCTGTTTATACCTGCCTACCCAATAGTTATGACGGGAAAAAAGTAGTCAACCTAACGTTTGCATATTCTATAGGCTTCATACTTTCGATTGGTATGTAATTTGTCTAATAAGCAAGACGGTGCAATTTTCAAAAAAAGTTCTGTTTTAAATTTTTAATTAAATATACACTGGACTGATTTTTTTCAGTCAACCCATTCGCTATACTTTTGATCGAATAAGCAGCTCGGTGAAGGTCGTCTCCTCTTCGGATCTTAGACCACAATTATTATTACATACATACATACATAAACTCGCGCCTTCATTCCGAGCTACAGAATTAACAACAACTCTAACAACTATTTGATAATTCTATTAAGCCTACTTCTAAACCTAATAAACGTATTGGAAAGTTAAAACTATATTCTTGGAAAAGGGCCGAATCTTAAGTAGGTACCTACCCGAAACCGACGTGCATGCATGACTCAATGTATGAATGTGGAAGAAGCGAAAAGGATCGTCCCCACTGAGAGCATTCGCGTGTAATGAGCATTCGGCGCGAACATCGAGTGGTGTCTGAGTATTATAACGCTCGGCTCAACGACCACACCATCGAATATTCACGCGAATGCTCTCAGTGATGTGATGACGCTCCTAAAGAGATTTGTCAGGACCGTAGCAGCTGGAAAGAAGTGGTCTCTGCCTACCCCTCGGGGAAACAGGCGTGATTTAATGTATGTATGTATGTATGTATATTCTTGACCGGTATAGAAAGTGACTTTCATATGCATAGTAGGACCGATACATGGCTACCTAGTAGTGTTGTGTTGTGTGTAAGTTTTCTAGATTAACCGTGGTGCCGTGATGCTCTTAGTAAATGTTCGGAGAGCGTCCGCGACCAGCGACCGGCTGTATAGTGCCGCGTAATGCTTACGAGCGCACAGGTCGAGTAATGGTAGCCGGTAGAGTTGAGAGTCGTGCAAGACTAAGAACGACTCCCCGATAGCGAGCGCGCCGTGGTCGGTGGCACGATGACCTACACCGGTTTCGCTTTCGTTCGAAGGTCGCGCTGAATCACGGCCGCACGCCGCGGACGCCGCGCGCCGGACGCCGGACTGTTTCAGATCAGATGCAGATGTATTACAATCCTGTTTCCAACAACTAGTTGAGTAATTCTGTTTTTTGACAAATTAATAAAGTTTTAACACTTGTGTGACATGATACATATTTGTGTGTGGTGTTTAAAGTTCACTACTCTCCCCCCCCCTCCCCCAGCCGCTCCACCCCCCTCCCCCCGCCGTGAAATGTGTCCCCGTTTACGGTTTTTTAACATTCTTGGGACAACTATAATAGATACGAAAAAAGTGTCAAGGTCAAAAATGTTCCTTATTAAATTTTAAAAAGAAAAGGTTAGATGTATTTTTTTGATAGGCTTGACGGTTTTCAAGCTATAGCTACAGGTCCGGCCACTAATATATCGTCTTTGTACTTACATCTCGTACGATTAGCGACGATTCCATACAAATATGACTTACCAAAATTGACAACCAATCAAGAATTATTTTGACACGCTCGGCTCGACGCAGCGGCGCGGTGGTGTTATAGATACCTAGGTAGGTACATGCTTACGCTCTGCGGGTCGCGGGCTCGACTCCCGCTAGCGCTAGAGGCTGTGTACCTAGTTGTGTGATGAGCGCGAGTGTTTGTACCAGACTCTTGGATGTTTTATGTTCATAATTTTTACGTATTACTCCAACCGAATACTTACCAAACAATATACGTATGTACCTACTTATAACTATACGAATCGGCAATGGGCCAGGGCACATAATATTGCTAGTAGACGAATGTCTGAAGGGCCAAAGAGCTCTTGAAGGGTGGCCGGGTACCGGAAAAAGCAGGTCGGTGAAGGTTTTACATAGGTATCTAGTGTATTCTCTAGTAGTTTTTCCACGCCCGCCACTCAATAGTTCGCGGTTGCGTCAATGTAAGTAGGTACCTATGTAAAATCAATTAATTAGATTATAAGCATTTAAGGTAGTAGCGTACGGTCGGCCTTATAAGAAGCTGCACACTTTATTGTTTTGTCACTTTAACGTCATGTTTGAACTGCTGCACTAATCTGTCAAAGGCGTTAAAGCGACAAGGTACAAAAATGTGCAGCTTCTTATAAGGCCGACTGTACGTACCTACCTATAGGCAATTTCTAATATACAAAATATCACTACCTATCTTTATATATACGAGGAAGTACCTACCTAAGTATGTTATTAACAGTTGTGTTTGGATAATTTACTTATTAATAAGAATGTTTGATGAATGATTCTAATCAAAAATACCTAATCATTCATATCATTATACATAATATAACATGAATATTATACCAAACTTCAATATAAAGTTTATTCCTGTGAAGTTTGCGAAGAGAAAAGGTTTGACTTTTACTCAATCACACGTTGGTTTAGGAAGATATGATATGAGTGATATGACACACAGCGGCCTTTACACGTAAAGTTCGGTACGTGTAATGTAAAGGCCGCTATAAGATAATGCCTGGATTTGCAAACAAGAGAAAAATTAATTCTACGTAGACAAAGACGTATGAAGTAAACGCATTTCGATTTGGAAACACAAAATTGGCATCGAGAAATGGAGGGTACTTTCGAATTACGGGTGATCATCTCGCCGCGCAGGCGCCCATAGTCGCCGGCGCAGATACTGCGAGTAATTTATTTGGAATTCAATTAGTTTCCGGTCTCACACGGCTTTAGTTGTTGATAACATAAATTACGCGGAGAGGCGGCCGAAGGCTTTGATGCGGTCGACTATTCTTGAAATTCGACCAATATGTATGTTGTTTTTGAGTCGGCAAAAACTGGCGTCAGCAATAAAATTATACTCACTGCCCACTCAATGTAGCAACCTCGTCCAAATGTCCGTGTAGTGTCAAGTCTTAGCCAACTAGGTACGGTACGAGTCGATGTAAATAATGTGAACGTGTTATCACGTTCAAACCATTAGGTATTTATAGACTATAAAACAGGTAAGTACCTAATTATCAGCTGTACTTTCAAGTAACTATATATATGTAAACCAATCAGGAAGTTGATAAAACTACGTACCGTTTACTATAGGATTGACTTGAAGTTTTTAAGTTATACTTATGGGATTTCATTGGCAATACAGTATAAGGTGCCAGCGAGCTGGGAGGTATTGTATTGGAGACAGAGGTAGCCTAGCCATAGACATTCCTCATTAGGCTAATACTCGTGTAGTTGTCCGTCGGTCGAGAGCTGGGCCCTAAGCCAAGGCCCAAGATGCAAACGCTACAAAAGTTTTTCTTTTCTATCGCTGAAAATTTATGGGATGACAGTTTACACACGTGGTTTATCGTAACGCTCAAGAATGTGCGATAGAAAAGAAAAACGTTACTAACTTTTTTGCATCTGGGCTAGGGCCCGCTGACTCGTTTTAAGTAGGTACTCGCCTTTTATAGCGAGTTTATCATTAGTGATAAAAGTACGTAATTTTTAGAAAACCGTATTGAGAAAATATTCGATAAAAAAAAAACTATGGTTCAACAGATTTTTTGGCTAAAGGCTAAAAAATACTAGGTATTTAATAATAGAATAAGGTTCTTTATCCAGAGAGGTAACGCAGCCAGTGTCATAGGGACCATGCCGCGAGCGGACCTGCTAGAGGGGGTGTTCTTTTTATAGTGGTGATTATTATTTACGTTTTTAATATTTGAGTAGCTTAGTTTTTATTTTAATTTAAATAAGTTTAGTTTTAACTTTTAATTGTATTATATTAAATATGTATCTACTTATGTTAATAAACTACTAGGTTCTTTATTATTATTTATAAAGGATTGACAAAAATATATTATTTCATAACATTATTTATTTATATATTATAGTACTATGTATTACCTAACATATTTACAAACCCTCTCTTATGTTATTTATAAATGCGAAAGTGTTTGTTGTCACGGTACAAAGGAAAACGTACATACCTAGTTATTTTATTATAACATCTAAAATATATATTCAAAAATTGAACCAAGAACATTGTCGCATTTTGTATGGAATATTTCAGAGTTACAATCCTCTGTATGTAACTTAATTTTCATGTATATTGTATGTTTGTTGTAGGTCTTTTTTTTCTGTTTCATTATGAATCGAGTCCGAGTGCGGCCGAAGGGTGTAAACGACCCATCGTACTTGAGAGACATGAGGTCAGTGTCGCCGAGCGCTGACGCCAATATGATAAAAATAATGAATTTTAAGTTTAGGCATTAGGAAGTCAGAACTGGAATCTTAATAAACAGCCCACATTATTAATTCTGATCCGTTCGAAGAAACGTCCTCGCACATTTCGTCTCTTATCTCGCCGACCATTACTAGTTGACTCGCGCGCTCGTAGGCTTTAGGTCGAGCTAGGCACGTACTATCTTTAATAGCTGCGGTGAACTAGGATCAAGGTGGAGGCGAGCTCGGGTGCGCACGCCTGGCTGGACGGGTGGCGGGACTCGGCGGGAGCGACCAACAATACGAACACTGAGAGATTACTGCACTTTTGGAGCTCATTAGTACAGTCGTTAGTATTTTTAGACCGAAGACGATTTCGTGAAGTTTGTTAAAACACAGACCTTAAAAAAATACGGACAGAACCTCGTCTAATCACGAGTGAAGCACCCAAAATGGCCGTCCGTTTAAGATTGTGCGTGCTTTGAGGGTTGCCATATTAATCATCAATTTGCTCATTTTAAGGCCTTTTACCCACCGCAGGACCGCAGCGATACAAATGCTCATTTGACAGCCACGCCACTGTATCGCGCTCGACTAAACTTAGACGATTTGTAACTGTATCGATGCTGCATCGAGACTGAATCGCGAATGTATCGCTGCAAAAATTTCGTACAATTAAATCATGTTATCATTTATGTACTACCCTACTTCAGCATTGGGTTCGAAGCCGTCATGCAACCTTATGAATTTAATTGAAATTGGGTTTTCTCATGTTGCAATGATAAAACCATTTTCAACTAAAAAATAATGGGACTAAGAGATAAGAAAATTATATGAAATATTAAGAGATAAGAAAATTATAATGAAAAAAACTGGTCAAATTCAAGTCTGACTCGCATTGCTCAGGCTTCCGTACCATTACAGTACCTACCACTAACTTCGTAACTGATTTCCCCACTTGAAGGAAAAAAAAGCCGTAAAAAAACTGGCAACACTGATTGTCCTTTTTGTTTGTAATTTGCATCAAAGTAAATAAACACATATTTATGAAAAATAACACGAATAATCATAACTTACACGTGGTAAGTGATAAGTACCCTGTGGCTTTTTATATTTACTATTGTAGTTTTTACACGTTTTTACAACACAAGTCGGCATTTTCTTCGGTGTAAAATTAAATGCCACTCGTGCTGTGTATGTAGAAACTATTTAAAATCACGATTTGCACTTGAGAACTTATCTGCGATGAATGGCATTGATATCTTTTGTTAAACCTAACCGCAAATTACCTGTACAAAATGAAATGCATCAATAACAAAAGATGGAATATGAATTACAACTTTACCTTCTTGAGAATAAGGTAAAATTGGAATAGGACACACTTCACATAGAACATTTGGAAATTACATTGACTTGCTAAATGTTATACCCGGTGGTCCATATTATACGTCATTTCCAAAAGGTTCTATGTGAAGGTATCCTAATCCAATTTGAACCTTATTTTCAAAATAGTAAAGTTGTAATTTATATTCCATCTTTTGTTATTAATGCATTTCATTTTGTACAGGTCATTTGCGGTTGGGTTTAACAAAAGATAACAATGCCATTCATCGCAGATAAGTTCTCAAGTGCAAAACGTGATTTTAAATAGTTTCTACTATAGCTCGACGCGTAATGGCGGCGGGTTGGCGGAGTACCTACCTAGTGCATCTGTGAGACGGTAGATCGTGTATGACGGCACGAAATGGCGTACTACCTTGCATACTTCACACCTTTTTAGTGTAAGTGAGTCCCTATTTTTTTAAGGTCCGTGCTTGAAAATGGTTGGATTTAAATACTTATTGTTCTTACTTAACAATCACCAGGAAAAACTTTATTCTTATAGTACCTATGCACCACAATGTTTTCATGCTATTGCTGTTCTATTTACTTACTTTCTTTTTTTGACAAAAAAAATACACCTAATAAAATATTTATTAGACAACACAAATTGATCATGGTGACATACAATGGCGACTTAATTAATAGGTAACATAATAAAGAGAAATGATGATTATGATGTAGCTTACGGGGAAATGTGTAGCGTAGGTCCCATACCCATTAGACTATTTCCTATGTCAGCTTGAAACTGACTCCCTGACGACTCCAATATCCCAACGATCACTAATTTCTTCAATTTAATTCAAACTAGTTTCAAACACTATAGATGGGTAAGTATTTAGCGTGAAAACCTTGCTAAAATGTTGTTATTGAAGTATGTTAATGCATTAGTTTTATTATTTTAAAGCGGAACGGTAGTAATGATCAGAAACAGATAGACGCTGATTTAATGTTTTCTAAAATGATCATGTAAATCAACTGAGCCTAATTAGCGCGTTATCAAAGAGTAATTAACGTAGATACTTTACTTAAATTTTCATAGACTAAGGATGTTACTCATCAATTACCTACTTCAAACTAGCTGTTGCCTGTGATTCCGTCCTCGTAGAAGTCGGCTATCGCTATTCCCTCGGAAACAATTCATTTTTCCGGGATAAAAAGTAGCCTGTCCTATTCTAGGACCTAACCTATTATGTGTGCCAAGTTTCATTCCGATCCATTCAGTGGTTGAAGCGTGATTGAGTAACAAACATCCAAAATTTCTGATTTAGAACATTACTTACTAGCTTCTGCCCGCGACTTTGTCCGCGTAGAATTAGTAATTTCCCATCTCACGGGAACAGTGATTTATTTCGGGTTTCAAGGTAGTCCTGTCTGTTAATCCAGTGTATAAGCAAACTCTATTCCTAATTGTATGTAACCAAATTCGTCCATCCTTTTTAGCAACGAAGTAACAAACTAACTAACTTAAAAGTAACTTCGCATTTACCCCCTTACTAATAAACGTTGAGTAACGGTTGTATAGCTATACAATGTTTTGTCCTTATCTGTCAAATCCAAATGTCATATTGTCATATTGAGGATGTAAATAGGTAGGTACATCCAGCGCACAGAAACGCTCTGGTCGAAATCGTAGTCGATAAAAATAACCTTAGTATGTCAGTCCGACTCGCACTTGACCGGTTTTCAGTATTTTTTGTTTTTTTTTAGGAATCCTACTATGTATAATCATACCAAATTTTGAAGATTGTGTGTTTTTTCGCTTTTACGATACAACAAAAAGAAAAATGGTTTACAGATTTCACAATTTTGTATTTGAATAATACAAACTGACAATATCCCAAACAAAGCAATAAGGACGAAGTTCTTCGATGAATGAGCGCATTGAGCGCGAGCGAGCTTTGCCGCTCCTATTTAAACTCCCGGCGTCCGTGACGCTGCGAAGAACTTTGTCGCTGTACTTTCATGTAAGTATAAACTAAAGTCGCACAATTTCACACTGAACGAATTATATGATTTAGATGTTAGTGCGTAAAGGTAGCAGTAGTAGGTTTTAGTGCCTTATTAGTTTTTAAAGAATAAAGAATAGTCAGTGTATTTAATTTCGGTCAAAAAAAACTTAACCTAACTAAGTAGGTACTTAATCCCAGTACATTACAGTTATTATCATAGCTCATAGCTATGAGTTTATTTAACTTCAATATACTACTTCTACCCCCGCATTTCACACCCCTTAGGTATATTTTTTCAGAATAGCCAAAAGTAATATTTTTTTATTTATGCGTAGTAGCCTAAATACCAATTTTCACTTTTGGAACCACAAAAATGACGAAATTCATACGAAATTCTACAATCCTCTTTCATCCCTTAGGGGTAGCTTTCCAAAATCGCTGAAAGGTATATTTCTTATTTGTAAATAGCCTTTATACCAATTTTCACGTTTCTAACTTCAACAATGACGAAACTGTCATACTTACAAAATTCTACATCCTCTTTTACCCCTTAGGTGTATTTTTTCCGAAATCGCAAATAGTTATATTTTTTATTTGTAAATAGCTTCTAACCGCGACTTCTTCAACGTAGATTGCGATGATGTGTTTATCCGGGCTCAGTCCGGGATATACCTAAAGTATCTCCATTTCAAACTTCATCCAAATCCATTCATTCGTTGCAGCGTGAAGAAGCAACAAACTAAAACACAAACTTTTGCGTTTATTTAAATATAACATTTAATGATCGGCGACGGTAGCATTTTATGTCATTTTAACGTCAAACATAATGACTTATAATAGATAAGTCTCATTAGTAGGATTAGTAGGATAGGATTAGTGGATAATAGAATAGCTTTTGCTTCCTCTGGAACGGTCCAATTTTCCGGGATAAAAACTATCCTATGTGCTATTCCAGGGCCTAACCTATATGTGTGCCAAGTTTCATCCCGATCCGTCTAGCCGTTGCAGCGTGAAAGAGTAACAAACATTCATACATACAAACTTTCACGTTTATAATATTAGTAAGGATATATACGTAAGATGGCTGAAAATAGTAGTTTATGCAACTGATGCATAATGAGAGGGCTTAAAATACGAGTGTGGTTTTATGAAACAAGCGTCAGCGAGTTTCATAATAGGATATATATAGGTACAGTTACATACACTAGGTACTTTATCTACACACAAAGATGGGTTCAGAAGCCGACGACTTGACGACAAAAATGGCGGCAAAACAAATTTGTACTGTGTCAGTGTCACGAATATGAAGGGTTTTTTAAATTCATATACCTACCTACAAACGAATGAAGTCCTTATTCTCATGTCACTCGAGATCAAAATGTCGTGAGATTTAAATTAAAAAAAACATACTTACTGATTTGACGTTTCGTATCGTTAACTGTTTTAATATCTTCGGATACTAAAAATAGACCCTCTTGAGTTTTGACAGCTTATACAAAAAACTCATAACCTTACAAAAAATTATGCTGTAATAACATTACAGTACAGATTTGACCTACTACCACAGACAAGAAAGTTCTCATATTAAAATTGGTTGTAATAATGCTTGTGATTTCCTACGGTTTCTGAACGCATTTTAGAGCACTAATGATAATGTGCGTTTGTGCGTAGACAAACACATTTAAAATGCCATAAGGTCAATCGGGACTATTCCTAGGGGTAAATGCGTTACTTAATTTTTTTCAAGGGAATTCAATGTTTTGAAACTATTTTTGCGTCCTTTTATATTAGTTTATGTACCTTAATTTCTATAAAAGGAAGCATACATAGTTTTAAAATGTTGAATTTCCTTAAAAAAAATAAGTGACGCATTTATTTACCCCTCCGTCGGAATAGCCCCGCTTGACCTTACCAGTTAGTACTAAGACTTTTTGATGTAAGTAATGTTTTTCTACAACAAATGCTACTGTTTCATTTTGTTGTGCTCCTTTCTGATGTTTTTATGTAACCAGCATTTCGATCTGATACATGGACGCGGAGACGAGGAAGCACCGCGATAATTAAGGCACAGGAGAGCGCACTGGCACCACACGAGCAGCCTATTGGAAGTGTAAAGAAACCATTACAGTATCTGGCCCATGTCAAGACACCCCCGAGCCTTGCCTACGCCTGCCGCACAGCGTGCGGTCGACTGCCTCTCCTGCCCGAGACACCAGGGAGCCGGGACTCGGGAGTACAGACAGGCAGCGTATGGGTGTTATCAGTCGAGGAGAGGTTATTTAGAATGTAATAGATGTATTCATCTGGCACGTTGTCCTTTGGCATGTTCTTCTTCTTTTTAACTTTTTAGAGCGTTCTCACCAGTGCGCAAGAACACCCATTTTATTGCAGCGTTAATAAAACATGGCGACTAACAGGTTCTTACTCGTAAATAGATACTGTATATCCTAATGTAATTATGCACAAATTACTGTTTGCATCCATATATTATTTAATACAAGAGTTATATCATATTACACCCTTGAGAGATAGCTCCAATGCACGCAAAGCGGAAATGGATCACTATAAGTATAAAACCATACATACCCTATAGTTTAACATTGGACACCGATAACTTCTTAAATAACAGGTTGTCTTTATAATATGTACTTACAACTAGGCAGGAAGGCAGTTTATGTTACATTATTATGTTATGATGATTTATCCACGATACCCCAACTTTAGGTTGCGCTCTTTTAATTCGACATGGTACAAAACTGACAGTGCCCTTGAGTGTATACCTCCTTGTTACGCTCTATACCAACATTACCAGCATCGGCTCCAGAAGTACTTCGTTTATTTTAGGACATGACGACTTATCGTTTTAGCTAAGTTTGAAATAGTGGTTTCGATGAGAGCTCGCATCTTCTGGTCAGTAACGTGTAACTTAATAAAAATGATTTGATTCGGAAGGAAAAAAAGAGCATTACGTCTGATGGTGACTGGCCTTGCCATTTCAAGGAGGTTGCAAGGGGAAACGTTCTTTGACCCATATTGAGCCGCGAGCGCATTTAATCGTTTGCAACGTAGTAGGTAGGTACATGTTCTTATTATAAATATTTATTCTACTTATTTAACTGGAAATACATGCGAGTATTGCGATCACCGATTAATTTTAATTCAGTGCCGAACAATGATCCCGTGGCCGTCGTCCGCAGGCGGACCAGGTGACGCTGCTAGTGACACATTTTGCGGCATGCGTTGTTTGTTTTTTTGAAGAATTTCTTAAAATACCTAGTTACATGCTTAATTTCGTACTTTTAGTCAATTTCCTTGAGACTTTAGCTATATTGCCGAAATTTTAATAAGTAAGTACCTAAATCAATATTTATTATTAGTAATCATCTCTGTTTTAGGATCAAATAAAAAAGCTCTGGATACAGTTAAACTGTCGATTTCTATGTAGCCGGTCGGAGCGGGTCGGTCGCGGCGGATGACGTCACCCAGCAGAAGTGAACTAACCAGTTTTTGTCTCAGCTCCAATTCAGCGTTTGATTCTTTATGCATAACTCGCGGTGCCCTAAGGTCGTCTGAGATTCAAGGACAGAGATGTTAATTGCCGAAATGCCACTGATATATCTACCCACGGCTCGCAGGGGAAGCTGAGGTATTTGTTACGCAGCAATAGCATACTCGTTAGAGGGTAAAAATACATACTTAGGTATATTATCGGTTAAGAGGCCGAGTATGACAATCAGCGAAGCGGTACCATGATGATTGATGGGTCTTATGTTATTGAAAAACTTTATGATTTGTCAACTTGGGAGACCAACTTCTCAGTACCTAAAGTAAACAAGGTGTAAGTAAGCTGCTGCTTAGGTTATAAGTTAATTATTGACGCCGCTGCTGGTTTCTGTAAGTGGTTCGTTTGTTATGATTTATGGTGTCGCAAAAATGTATGAAAGGTTATTTGGTAATATAATTTATAAGGTAATAAAACAAGTCTAACCAAAAGCAAGCTTGAAAATCTGAACTGGATGTTTTGGTATTGACGTATAAGTTTAAGATCCGATATTTTATTAACTTAGTAGGTATGAAAGACGAAATTGTAAACCACATTTAATGCAAATAAAGATTAATTACTTACTTAGGTAAGTAATCCTTCTTCGTCAGTCGGGTAAATGCTAATTTAGGATATTTTCAAGGAAAGTTTGATTTAAATGATTATTGCACTGATAGTCAAAGGAAAGCATATTACTAAGGGCCTGGCCACATCACCACGGCGCGGCGTGGAAGACGTTTCACGTTAACGACGCCGTGCCGTTGTGATGTGGCCAGGCCCTTAGGTTCACTTTGCCTAATGTTAGACCGGTCTAGTAGAATCTAGTATATTTCTAAATGACGAGTGTTTAAATGAAAATGTTAGGTAAGTTAATAAGGCGCTTTTTTTAGGGAATTTTGATTATAGGTATCCCAAAAGAATCGGTACAGTATTATTTTAAGATACGCGAAGACACATTCATACCTACACAAAAGCACAGAATCCCTCTCCCTCTTTAGATTTGCTTCAGGTTCTCAATCGTGGCCTTGATTTAGTTTTAAATAAGTCTCATGTTTCAGAATTTCATTCCAAAACAGAGCTGAGCGGGGACCTCACAGAGGCAACGTGTCTTATAATCCTTCAACATCAATGCATCGGTATCACCTTCAAACAACACTGCGCAAAGGTAATAAAATCGACTAGTTTTTGTCTACCTAATTAAATCGTCTTAAATAGGTATATAATTTACTTTAAGACAGCCGTCAGTTGGGGTATTCCAGGAACTTTAACATTAATATTCATTTCGTATTACCAATTATTGCAACTTGCTTTATAAAAGGTGTCCATCGTGTGGGATCAATTTACTCTAATATTTTATAGAGGAAAGATTTGATTGTTTGTTTGTTTGCATTGAATAGGCTCCAAACTGCTGGACCTTTTTGAAAGATTCATTCACCATTAGAATCCTACATTATTCCTGATGAACATAGCGTATAGCGGCCTTTACACGGCACAGTTTGGACGCGCATCTGAACTGCGTTCCGAACCGCAGATAAAACCGTCGGTCCATCCGCCGGTTTGGACCGCGCATCAAACTGTCAAGATTTTATTACGATCAAATGAGACCACGGTTTTAACCGCGGTTAAATCTGTGATTTGGTGAGTGGCTGGTATGGAGATTGAGATTATACCTTATGTTAATTAGCATAAGGGATATTTTCGAGATTGTGACCTGACTGGTTTGTATGGTGATTATCCTCCACATTAACAACTCCGTGGAAATAGATTGACGACGCGTTGGCTAGTTGGTAGTGACCCTGCCTATGAAGCTAGCGGTCCTGGGTTCGAATCCCGGTAAGAGCAGATATTTGTGTGAAGAGCGCGAATATTTGTTCCCGAGTCATGGATGTTATGTATGTATTTAAGTAGGTATATATTTATCTATATAAGTATTAATATCGTTGTCTGGTACCCATAGTACAAGCCTAGTTCTTAATTTGGAACTAGGTCAATTGGTGTGACATTGTCCCCTGATATTTATTTATTTATTTTATTTTATTTATAGATTTAAATATTAAAACTAACTGCAAATCTAAGACAAACAATATATTACCTATTTTTCTTTATCCTTGCCAAAATCAAACTTTCTAAAAATGAACTAAATACCTACCGTACTGTAATTGGTAAATTTCAGCTGAAGTTAAACATGAAAATGTAACATCACATTTTCCTTCATTCTCATAACACAACTAATAGTATTTGTGCCTTCGCATCTTTATTCTTCCAAGCGGTTCGTGCAATGGCATCTTCAGGTTTTGTAGTTTATCCCTCGACAATATCTAACCAGCCTTGACCTCGTATCGTAACAAAACTGAGGTTTCAAACTTCCAGATGTCCATGTTACTAGCTCCTTCTATCTTTAAGACATTATTTGAGTTCATATCCATTTCCATGTCCTGCCTTGCCTTTCTCAGGCAAGTGCCTTTCGGCTATCTCCACCACCGATACCACTTCCGAACGCGGATACTTTTGTTACAAAAACCAACTTCCTGTATTCTTTATACAATATTCACGTAAGCATTCACGTATGTGCCTGGGCTCGTAACCAGATTAAATTCAATGAATAACACAGTTTTACCAGCCAAATATTTTGTTTTATATCATGGAACGTACTATTTTTAAACTCACACCAGAGATAGTACAGATTTAGTGCTGCTACCACAAAATAAATTTAGCATGATTACATCGCATATTTCAACAGTAACCTAGTAGAAAAAATCTCCAATACTCCGAAAAGACCTAAAAAAGCTCTTCGTGACATTCGGAAGAAAGGAAAAGGAATAAAGCTGCACGTCCACTGGGTCGGAATTGGAGCGTACGGAGCGGACGGATTTGTTGCTTTGTATGATTTCTATGAACATAGATATTTTACCGATTCAGAGCACGCCGTATCAGACATCAACACAAATCCGTCCGCTCCGTACGTTCGACGTTATCGAGACAAGGGGACCCGATCCTGTGCTAGGTATAGAAGACGAAAAGTAGGTTAAAGAGTGGCTCATAAACATTGCAGAGTTTGTATTCCTAGTTAAGAAGCAGAAGCTTTAAGATAAGGCCAAAAACATTTTGAAGACCTTGGGACGAAGAATCATTTACTTACTTAAATGTTTTATCCTGATCTAACGTATCGTGCAGTTAAAGGAATTAACAAGGTCAAAGTGAGAGTAACCGAATAATGAATAAGAACTTGGTTCAATGAATTGGAAACTTTCTTAAGAGATACTAATAATCAGGACGCTCGGGGGTCGGCCAACTCTCACTGTTAAATCAATCATTTGGTTTTTTTATAATAATATTTAATGGTCTAAGATCGGAATAGGAGACGATTTGCACCGGGCTGTTTATTCGATGAAAAGTATTTTATATCTAATTGAATACGCTAAATAATATGTGGCGAACAGGTAGGCTGAAAAATTTCAGTCCAGTACTTATATCAAAATTTATTTTCTCAAAAATGTTTTTTTTTTTAATTATAAATGCTTGTTTAATAGACAAATTACATACTAATCGAAAGTATGAAGCCTATAGAATATGCAAACGTTAGGTTTGGTGCAAAAAATTACTACCGACTTACCTGTATGCCCACACACTGCCTACCCAATAGTTTGACGGGAAAAAAATAGTCAATCTAACCTAACGTTTGGTATGTAATTTGTGTATTAAACAAGCAATTGCATTTTGTTAATTAAACTTATACTGAAATTTTTCAGCCTGCCTATTCGCCATATATTACTTAGCATCTTAAATTTGATATAAAATACTTTTTATCGAATAAACAGCCCGGTTCAAATCGTCTCCTATTCGGATCTCCTACTATACGTACCCATCACACTACAGCTTCTTGTTTTGGACAATAGCGTCCTGCACACGTAAAGTTCGGACCGCGGGAAACGCCACGCGCCATTCCAATCTTTGTTCCGAACCGTACGTGTAAATGCAACTGTAATAGTAAAATAGTAAAAAAATTATAATATGAGGCCTTTTCTCAACAGTGATACAAAATGGATATTGACTACTTACAAACAAAATGGATTAAAATGATATGGGTACTGAAACTGTATGTAGACTTGGCTTAGACATGTTCTTTTTTACTTTCTTCATATGACATGTAATTCTATTTTATTTGAAAAACTGTTTACCTTGGTTACCACTTCATTACAAATCTTACACCAAATAAATTATTCTGTGCTTTAAGTATTCTTGCATTTTCATCCGATAAGTTAATCGCTCATGCCTGTTTCTGTACACCTTTAGACAGAGTTAAGGACATAGTAAGCTACTGATACGATTCCATTGACACCCAATTTTTCAGGCAACCTATTCGCCACATATTATTTAGCGTATTAAATTTGATATAAAATACTTTTCATCGAATAAACAGCCCGGTGCAAATCGTCTCCTATTCGGATCTTAGACCATAAAACATTATTGTAAAAAAAAACAAATGATTGATTTAAGAGTGAGAGTTGGCCAACCCCCGAGCGCGAGTGGCGCATGGCGTGCAGGGGTGTTATTCTCTGAAAAGCAAAGGTGAGCGAACGCAGGAGTGAATACCAAGCGGCAACTTTAAGAAGTCCCGTCCGAGCGAACAAAACACATATTAGCGAGTGCATTCTCAATTAGGCAGCCTTATACGTTCGAGACGACATGCTGCCAAATTGAAAATGCACGCCCTAAAATGTGTTTTGTTCACTTTGACGGGACTACTTAATCTCGCCGCTTGGACTTCACTCGTTCATTCGCTCACCTTTGCTTCTTGAGAGAATCACACCCCTGCGTGCAGCTCGAACCGCGGCGCTAGTCTAGGCGAACGCGGCGCGGCGCGGGCGCGGCCGGCGGCGACGTGGGTGGTCCAACAGTTTTTTTCGCTGCAATTTATGCTAACAGCAATTACTAAGGACGAAACGGTCGTGATTTAAACCTAATCCATGTAAGTATTTCCTTTAATTTAATATGTTTTATATATGATTTGTTTTTTGTATACCTACCTACCTTAAAAATATTGATTGTAAAACTTCTTACGTATCCTACGTTTACTAAATAAATATATAGGTTTAGGTGTTGTTTTCATGTGATGTGCGCAATATCCCCGTAACTCAGCCCCGCTAGGGTATTGATTCTCTCAAAAGCAAAGGTGAGCGAATGCAGGAGTGAAGTCCAAGCGGCGAGTTTAAGTAGTCCTGTCAGAGCGAGCATAACACATTTTAGCGCGTGCATTCTCAATTAGGCAGCCTATAGATACGTTCGAGAAGCCATGCTGCCAAATTGAATACACGCGCTTCAGTGTATTCAATTTGGCTTTTGTGTGTTTTGTTCGCTTTGACGGGACTACTTAAACTCGCCGCTTGGACATTCACTCCTGCGTTCGCTCACCTTTGCTTTTAAAAGAATCACTACCCAGCACAGTTGAAGAATGAATACTTTTGTAGGTGCTAACTTATAAGTCTTATAACTTTGTCGTGTAGTACCATAAGTACAGTAAAGTTATAAAAAAACCTGCCAAGTGCGAGTTGGACTCGGGCACGAAGGGTTTCGTACAAATCACGTTTGTTGTATGGGAGTCCCCCATAAATGTCTATTTTATTTTAATTTAATTATTTATTTTTAAATTGAATATAGAAATTAATTTTCTGTGAATATTTCAAGCGTCTACCCGTTGCCGTTTTTATTATCGAGTAAAAAACGGCAAAAAAATCACGTTTGTTGTATCGGAGCCCCCTTAAATATTTATATTATTCTGTTTTAGTATTTGTTGTTATAGCGGCAACAGAAATATATCATCTGTGAAAATTTCAACTGTCTAGCTATCACGGTTCATGAGATACAGACAGACAGACAGACAGACAGTGGAGGCTAGGTTCACACAGCGTATTTTTTCTCGTATACCGTAGACGAGATTTTATCGAATGTCGAAGTGACAGCAAAATTTGTATGGCAACTTTGAAAATCGTTCACACGGCGTCTATGCGGGAAAATATCCTGTTCGAGACATATTTTTTACCGTATACCGTAGAGTTTTGCCGCCGAGGAGGATGCGAGATTCTCGAAACGATTTTATCGAATGCGACTCCGAGGCGCTTGTGTTAACGTTGTTTCGTTCACACGAACAAACTGGTTTCTCGTACGCCGGGCACGTATACGAGAAGACCTTATACGCGAAAAACCCGAATGGACCTCGCGCCGCGTGACCGTTCGTATCGAATACGGTAAAACCGTATCCGAAAAAATATAGAATCGAATAGTCGTCGTGTGAACCTAGCCTTAGTAATAGGGTTCCGTTTTTACCCTTTGGTTACGGAACCCGAAAAAAAGAAGTCTGTTAAGTGATATTATTAACCAAAACTCTCTTTACAACTCAACGAACCTCATTTAGGTAGCTCGCTTGCCTATCTTCGCTCGATTGATCGACCTATCAAAAACGTTCAGAATCAATAGTGGTAATAGGTACACTAAAGAGGGGCGAGCCCTCTATATAAATAAAAACTGATGATTACTTGTAGTTAGTTACTTTCTTTTATTTTCTTCAATTATTAAATTAATCCATGGCAGGTGTGTCTTGCACCATAGCTCTGGAGCAACTCCTTGAAAATTCTCCAGAAACAAATGGTCGCGGTTCTATCGAATAGTTTACTTTTAAATTTTAAACAATTTAAAAGTAAACTTTACATACGTGTATAAAAAGTTATAATGAAATAAGGTCTATTTTGCCGTTACCGACCTTATTTCAGTACAGTACCAACGGCGTGGCCACGATGGACCGCAACCAGTGGATTAGTCGAGCGACAATGCTGCGGCGGTAACAAATGCAGGCAGTGGGGGGACGTATCCGAAGGTTTGTTTCAATGGTAATTTTTTGTGTTTCGACTAATGTGGGCCAAGGAATTTTTAAGCTAATTTAACACTCGTAAGAGGTAAAATCGTCAGGCACTCGCAAAGTTCATGTAAGTACTCGTATTTTAGATACTAGATAATTAAAATGTTGCACTACCGAGCGCCTTATTAAATAAATAGGTACACACTAAGTTCCAGCGCCGTGGCCACCCGTTAATAAAAAAATAAATGAACACAGAGCTTTTTATTCTTTACCGCTTTTAACGACGTGGATCAGGCATTAAAAACATAAATTGCGAAATGGGATTCATTACCTAAAAAGTGTTTATATGGCATGGAGAAGACAAACGGGCACACCCGATAGAACTGAGATCTGAGACCCATAATAAACACCATTTGCAATGTCAAGTCTACAAACTTAAAAATTTTATCTTCGAAAGAAATTAAAGAATGTTTTCATGAATAAAACTAAATACCTATCTTTCGTATGCCCTTCTCACCTCGCTGGGTAAAATAACTACACTTTTCTTCTCTTCCCATCTGTCACAAATTAGAATACCTAGTCTTAAACGCTGTATGTGCGGCTGCCGCTCCCGCAGAGTGCGTTTCGTTAATTTTGCGCTCGCTCGCCGCCCGTTTCACCGCGCCACTCACTGCCCCGCTCGTCTATTTCGCTGGCAATTGAAAAAAACCGGTCTAGTGTGAGTCAGACTCGCGCACCGAGAGTTGCGTATCACCGCACAGTAGGTATTGTTAATATTATTATATAGAGGTACATAATAACATACATACATACATTCACGACTCTGTCCCTTCCACCTCCTTCCACTTGCTACGATCCAGACAAACTTCCCTCGCTTACTCCGCACTCGTAATTCTCTCCATTCTCGTTCGTCGGTTTAGTTTAGGGTAGCCCTGATTTAACCCCTTGTTAATAAGTCCCGATCTGATCGTGGAACGTTCACCTTGGCCTTCCCCTTCCAACATTCCTATTTACTCTGGCCTCATACATCTGTTTTGTTAATCTCACTTCATCCATTCTCTCCACATTACCAAACCAGCATTCCTTTAATAACACTCACTACATCTTTTAAACCTCAACGTTCTCTTAAAATCAACAACGCTTTTCTTGTTCCTCTTTGTGATTAGACGCTGCCTACGAACGAAGCTAGCGGTCCTGGATTCAAATCCTGGTAAGGGCAGATATTTGTGTGATGACTGTGATGAGCGCGAATACTGATTATTTTATTATATTCCGATTTTAATTCGATTTCGAATAGAATCAGCGCAAGCCCAACTCACACTTAACCATTGAGCCTCAGGTAATGGAAAAAATATTTGCAACTTGTATAGATTACATTCGGTAGATTCGAAGCTGTTATTTATTTATCCTAAATAGTACGTTCCTTTAACCTTCTAACGACAACGCAACAAACAAGACTGCATAAAAATAATTCATGAACTTTTCACTGTTATGTGACGTGTCACGGTTACAGGGGATAAGGTAACTTACGAATTAGTCCTACTGCCCATTCAGATAAAATTGTGCAACCATGTTACATGATGAATGTGTCCAGCGGTCCCGAGCTCCCCCCATCGATGGCTGCACCTTTCTTTCTCCAGAACCATCCAGACTACTACGCGCTCGTCATGCATATAGATAAGTAAGCCTGATACAAACCTTACAACAAGTAGGTAGTACGACTTTTACGCGCTACGTAGAACCATAAAAGGTTCTTGAACTTCACATGATCGCATAATGTAGATATTTAGCGTGCTCGCCAGGAATCAAACACATATTTTATAGAGAGTTATTTCAAGCCTTTCCTTATATAAACTTGGCTGTAAAGATACCTTTCGCCGTCGGTATCAGCCGCGGGAGACACATACTTAGGTACGTATTCGGTCGTGGTCTCGTGGAGTCTAGTACAAAATATAATAGAGGATCCGAATAGGAGACGACCTTCACCGGGCTCTGTTTATTCGATATCAAGTATTTTATATCAAATTTAATATGTTAAGGACTGATTTTTCACTCCCCAGATAAAACTATCCGTCAGTTAAATGTATTACTATCCTTTTCTGAAGTTATATGAAAGAAAAGGACAGAGCTAAAATTTACCTTCCGGATAGTTTTATCTGGGGCTGCATATTTTCCATTAGTATGTAATTTGTCTATTGAACAAGCAATTGTAATTTTAAGAAAAGTTCATTTTAATTATTGTTTTTTATTATATAAGTACCGGACTCAAACTTTTCAGCCTACCTATTCGCCATATATTACTTAGAATATTAAATCTATAAACGTAATATACAGGGTGTCCCAAAAGTACCACGCCACAGTGACACCGGAGGTAGGTCAGCTCAAGAGGAACCTAACCAGCCTAACATGACCTCAGTAAAATATGACTTTATTTTTTTCAAATTGCTAGACCAATTTAATTTTAATTTGCAATTGGTCTAACAATTTGAAAAAAATAAAGTCATATTTTACTGAGGTCATGTTAGGCTGGTTAGGTTCCTCTTGAGCTGACCTACCTCCGGTGTCACTGTGGCGTGGTACTTTTGGGACACCCTGTATAAAAGGCAAACCTGACTTACTGAGTTATATCAACGCACAGCCGAAACTACTGTACCTAGAAACTTGAAATTTGGTAGAGGGGTTCCTTTCATGATGTAAGTGAGCACTAAGAAAGGATTTTCCGAAAATCGACCTACAACGGGAAGAAATGGGGGAAGTAGCGGGAAACTAATTCTACGCGTACGAAGTCTCGGGCGTCCTCTAGTTTGATATAAAATACTTGTTATTGAATATACAACCCGGTGAAGGTCGTCTCCTATTTGGATCTTAGACCATAAGGCTTGTTTGGGGAGGTGGTTCGATTAAACCACTCGCTCTTCAACTCGAAGGACGAACTATCAACCAGCGAGTTTAAGCTTTCCCCTCAAAGCGTAATCAAAATTTCAGGGAGTGCATTATCAAGTGACTTTTTGACAAGAGCCTTTTGAAGAGGATTACATCAGGGTATTGATTCTCTCAAAAGCAAAGGTGAGCGAATGCAGGAGTGAAGTCCAAGCGGCGAGTTTAAGTAGTCCCGTCAGAGCGAGCAAAACACATTAGCGAGTGCATTCTCAATTAGGCAGCCTTATACGTTCGAGAAGCCATGCTGCCAAATTGAATACACGCGCTGAAATGTGTTTTGTTCGATTTGACGGGACTACTTAAACTCGCCGCTTGGACATCACTCCTGCGTTCGCTCACCTTTACTTTTGAAAGAATCACTACTCAGAGCGTTGCCTCCTTCTCTAGCGCAGGCCTCAACTGCGCTCTGCCGTTCCTCTTGGGTTACCGAAACATAGTAGCCCATTTGAATGTATCTGTATACCAAAGCAGAAAATAGTTGCTCCGTCAATTCGCAACAGTAGAACGAACCAATACCTACACTAAGTTATCTACTAAGTATCAGTAACCATTAAAAGTTAGTGGAGTATGGGGAATATTTCCAATAGCCAATAATGACCTTAACTATAGGGGTCATTGTTTAAGCTATGGAAAAAGGAAAAAGGGCCTGAATCGTGCACCAAGGAATTCATTTTTACACGCCTTAATGTCGGAAACAACAACTTATACATACTTGGTCGTTGGTCCAAGATCCGAATAGGAGAAGACCTTCAGCCTCCACCCAGCTATTTATTCGGTAAAAAGTATTTTATATCAAATTTAATATATATCAAATTTATTATATGGCGAATTGTAAGGCTTAAAAATTTCAGTCCAGTACCTACCTACTTATATAATTAAATAAATAAATAATTAAAAAATAACCTTTTTTAAATTGCAACAGCTTGTTTAATAACATACTTACTAATCGAAAGTATGAAGCCTATACAATATGCAAACTTTAGGTTTAGTGCAAATTATTAGTAGGTACCTACTTACCTGTTTATACCTGCCTACCCAATAGTTATGATGTGAAAAAATAGTCAACCTAATATCATACCTAATATCATTGAAGTCATTTTCAACTAAATCCCAATAAACATGCCGATGATTATTCATCGGCATGTTTATTGGGATTTAGTTGAAAATGACTTCAAAAACTCAATGACTTAGCTAACAATACCGCACAGGTCCAAATTAATGTATACAATTTTGAATTTTCTTTTATATTAAATTAGCTCTTAATTCATGTTCAATCGTTGATTTACTCGGTTTTGTTAGCTAAGCGACTATTATGTACTTTAAGTAAACCAATTTCGTATTCTGAGGAAATGTGGGGTAAGGTCAATGAGGGCATTTCCGTCATACTTTTTGATAAGTTCACTTTGGCTGATCATAACTAAGAGGATATTTACTTTTTAATAAACCTGATCACTGTAATAGATTGGGCATTTATTTAACTATATAAATGTACTCATATTAAATTGCTAGTACTGCTGGTTATTTAAATAGGTTTCTTTTTTTAAAACATGTCAGTTGACGGATTTTCCCGACGCTTTGAGGCTATTCCGTCAACCAAGGATTTTTCTTGTATCGTGACGTATTACAAACATATACGTCAAATGAACAAATACCGCTGAACTCTTAATCGAAACAAAACTCTAGCGAACTCAATTAAAGGTTTATTTTAGATTGTATTGCCAAAAACATTTTTTTGGGGCAATTCCGGCCTATTTTTATGATCAGGAGTGGTAAACCTTTTAAAACAAATTACCAAACCCTAGGGAAAATCCGTCAACTGACATCATGTTTTTAAAATAATGTGCTACTGTTTTTGTGCTCACCAGTTGGCGCCACTGTTGAGTAAGCTCCGAAGTACAGAGTCAAAGTCATTGTTATTATGGGCGCGACAATATTTTTAATTTCAAATCATATTTAATAAGTAAATTGGACATTTCATAGAGTAAGTATTGAACGACTTATTTAGCTAAGACCCTAAATGCTCAACAATCGAAGAGCGGGACTACCATAATACTGCTATTTTGCCTTTAACGACCAAAATTAATCATTTAACTTTCGAACAGTGCTTAACATTCTCAAATAAAAATACAGAGTAAAAAATCAACAATTTTAATATTGAAATCGTATAAAGATATAAGTAGACGAATTAACAGACGCTAAGACGTATACGTGCAGCTTTATTACCACTCGTCATTCCACTTCGAACTGCCCCTACCGCTGCTTGTAAGTCATCATAGTTATTTATTAAAAGTAAGTCAATTCAAAAAGGTTGGCAATATATGAAATAGGGAAATTCCGGCACATGACGGTTTTGCCCGTTTCACAATTGACGGATTTGTCTGCTCGATCATTTCGTTAATACCAATATTTAACCAGACATATTTTCTCACAAACAACTTATAATTGAAAATTAATAGAACTACCATCAAACATGCATATCGATCTATATAATAAACATACGTACTAAGCCGTAAACTTGCATTTTCTCATCGCACCGTCACGAAACACAGCAGCACACTACACTCGTGTTCGAGTTCGCAGCGCAAGAAAACTTTGAAAGCGAGGTTTTTCCGTTCATTGGCTAGACAGGGCCATCTGTTTTTGACTGCGGGTATAAAATTTTCTCTCTTTTTTACCTATCGAGTCAGTAAGCGTGTATTGTTGTTTGAATAGCCGCAAATCTCGTTTGACGGAAATGCCCCGCTGACGGATTTGGCCACCCTGACCTTAATTCTTTTTTTTCTATTTCTCATGAAAACGTCATGAATACCGTGCCACACAGACGATTGCAATAAATAATCCTGGAATTAAATGGCACCTCATTATTAAGATTTCTAAATGGACTTTTACGTTTCAGACATAAAAGCCAAATGGAGTTATAAGTAACGTTCCTGCAAATGTACAAAGGAACTTAAAGTATCAATATTATTTGGCTTCACTTACTAGTCTATTAAAAATACGACACTAAACCAAATATCGTGTTTGATTTACATCTTCTTGCTCAGGATTTTTACAGTACACATAATTAACGATATTTTTCGCCGGAGATGGAAGGGCTTTAAGGGCATTTTCTTGATTACTAACGCTATATTTGAGTAAAAAACAACAAACAATAACAAACTGACAAGCGGTGAAATATTAATTGACAGGCACACTGCCGACTTACATTGAAGGTAACACCACAAAATAGATAGGTACAGAAGTCAATCACATGTATGTACTTCACTTTTCATACCTACGCTCGGCGGTCGCTCTATGGTTGTCAACTATGGCTTATGCACAAAAAACTATCGTGGTAGTGGCACTCGTAGGTATCTAGTTGTTTGATTTATCGTTGAGAATTAAACGGGAAGGATGTAAATATAAATTAATAATAACTAAAATATTTTTATTTTAATGTCATTGTTATGTTATTACAAATTTGATTATCGAAAATCCCTAATAACTTCTAAACGGATTACCCTAGTTACACAATTTATATTGCCATATCCGTTTTAGACCTAAACCTGTAAAATGACACTAAAACAACACAATATCTACACAAACAAAAAAACATGTTTTCAACTTACGTAAGGTGGCGTGAATTTACCTTACAAAAATTTAGTTACTTCGTTTATACTGATTCAAAATAGGAAACTATTATACATATAAATCGATCGTACACCGTTTAATATTAAATTTAAACAACCGTCCACTGAACAGTTATAATAACTTTTTTTTTGTTGCTCCATTATCGCACAAAAAAGTTCACAGACGCGTGTCTCAAGCGGATGGCACTCGCGCTCGCACTGGTCCCAACCGGTCCGAGATATATCGTGTCCGTGAGCAGTGTCTATGTGTGCATTGCTCGAGCGCACTTTGTATGTAGATTGATTTCTGTACCTATCTATTTTGTGGTAACACTGCCTTATAAAAAACGATTTATTTTTACTTTTATTTTTTCAGAAAATTCTGGTAGACCTATACCTACGTAGTGTATTTCAATATGTTACGCTGTAATAATATCGACCCTTAAAGTATCAAATGTCGTAAAAGCCAAAATGCACTTTTTCAGGGCGAGCAAAAAACGAAAATGGTTACTTCATTTTTGCATATATCTTTTGAAATACTTATGCTATTATAAACCATTTAAGTTCATTATGCTTAGGTTTTTGAGGTGTTTCATAATTATAAATTAAAAATCACGTAGCTGTAATAGATCCAGAGATGGCGTGGCTTTTACTACACAAAAAATAATTGAAAACGGCTTTTAAGACGGACAAAAAGAATTGAAAATGGCTTTAAAGACAATTTTTTTTGTAGTCTAAACCTGTAACCTTTGTTGTAAATGGAATCTAAGTGGTTTTATTGGGGGTAATATTGTATTAAAAGACATATGTAATCATAACAATGTGTTATTAAGTGTAGTAAAAGCAGTACTTATTTTAATAAATATGCTTGTTTTATGTATTTTTTTAATAGAATGTCAAATTAAAATAAGATTTTAACTCTAAACGATGCACAGATAATTAATTATTATAATACATACATACATACATACATACATACATACCTTCATGCCTGTCTCCCAATGGGGTAGGGCTGCGACTATGGAACGCCAGGTCAACAGGTCTAAACATACAACTTTCGCTTCCTCTACATTAATAAATCTCTTCATGCACGTACGTCGGTTTCGGGTGGTTTTGATTTGGCCCTTATTCAGTACATCACGAATCTGATCACCGTACGTCCGTCTAGGACGTCCCCTATCGACATCTCCGCTCACTCTCGCTCGCCATATCTCTTTCGTAACTCTTCTTTCATCTATCCTTTCTAAATTAACAAACCATCTAAGCATACCCTTTTCGATTTTAGTCACTAAATCTTCTTTCAATCCACACCGTTCTCGGATCTCGCTATTTCTTACTCTATCAGAATCTATCATCCTAACTCCACACATACTTTTTAGAGCTCTCATTTCAACTCTGTATTAATCCTGCTTTCGTTCTTCTTCTGCCATACCCAAGATTCACTATCATACATCAATGTTGGTGTTCCCCTCACTCCGGAAGATAATTATTTGTTATGCAATAAAATTTAACTCAATTTAAAAACTTAAAAACGCTTCGTCTTTTATAATATATATCTATAAGTAATTGGTCTTTATAGAGAGAACTAAGTATGGTACATTTTCGTGAATAATCCAGAGGGCTTATTTGTCTAACGCACTCGCAATCATAATCATTTTCATTTTGAAAATCGAATGCTTGTCTGCATACAAAATGAAAACAATTGCTCCACTTTGAAGCCGGTAGCGATTGCGAGTGCGTTAGACAATAAGCCCTCAGATTCCGGTTCAGGTACATCAGCATTTATATAAACTTTTGTTAAACTATAGTAGAATTAGTCATTAAAATTAGTGCAATCCAATAACGTATCGAAGAGCTTTGTCAGAAGCGTGTGATCTGCTTTTTATCGTTTTGTTTTTAACTCGGCCACCATGACTGTTGATAATATGATAACATGTCAAAAGCAACATTGTTTCACCGACTAGAATCTGGAGCCAGGGTCTCTATTCTACGCGGTACCACAATAAGTATTGCATTCGATATGTTATCGTATTGTTGTTAACTCGGGCGCCATTACTGTCACTGGGCCAATAATATATCAAAGATTGTTGAGAGCCTTTGATATTGTATGAATTAAATTCCCTGTGGTAGCTTCGGAAAAAGCTCTTCGATGAGATTTCGACCCAAAAATAAGTGCATACAAAACAGCAAGGTATCATAACACCAAAAAAAAAGAAGTTGTTGCATGTAGGAACAGTTGATATCAATTGGCATTTTAGATGTCCAAAAAACCGGTCAAGTGCAAGTCAAACCCGAGCATCAAGTTTTTGGCACCTATCTATTTAGGTCTTATTTGTATAATTAATTAAAAGAAATAAGAAGGGGCTGTGTATTATTATTAGTATTTTATGCTAATTACCTACCTAGAATTCTTATCTAAAAGTCATCGATGTCAGAAATTAAAAAATGTGTTTACAACTGGACAGTATTCAAATGAATAAAGCAAAAATGTGCTTATATGCATGTAAGTATACTCATCATTGTACAAGAAAAAAAGGAATACAAAACACAAGCAATGTAATAAAAAAACAAGTACATGCTCAAATGTTTTTGTTTTAAATGGTACCTACATAACTTAAAATGGCATTAATGTCATTTTATTAAAAATGTTACTTACGAGATGCTATGTTTTAAATTATGACTTTTTCTGTTTTAATTATCATTCAAAATGTATAATTTTGCGCAAAATATTGAATTGGTTGTTTAATTCTCGTTACTCTTACGAAGAAAACAAGACCCGTGTGGTTGCCGGGTTAGAATAGTGCTACTCCATGTCTTCCCGTGAATGTCGTAAGACGCGACTAAGGGAATAAAGGCTTGCAGTACTGTTAGGTGATGAGCTTGCAACCTGTCACTAATACCCTGGTAAACATCTTAGCCTAAGTGTGCAAAATGTGGTTACAGAATTATCAACAAGCTTTTAGAGTTGTTGGTAATTCTGTAGCTCTGCTTAACCCACTCTGAGAACGAAGGCGTGAGTTTGTGTATGTATATAATTAATGTATGGTAATTAATGTTTGTTTTCTAATGCATTGATCAACTGTAAGAGATCACTTAAAAATATAGGTTTATCCTTAATATTTCTTATATTTTTTATAATCATTTGTAACAGTTTTTAACATAACAGTTTTAGTTGTAAAAAATAATAAATGCGAGTTGTTCAGATAACTTTAACGGATATTTTTCAGTTAAACATTGCATTAGAAAACAAACATGATTTTACAATACAATTTTTTTTCAGCCATAATGCATATTTTTTTTATGAATAGTAGTAAAAAACAATGTATGCCACATTAAAATTATAACCTTCGTAGTAAAAGCCGATTGAATGCCTAGGAGTGAAGGACCGTTTGTAGTAAAAGCCGATTGAATCCCCAGCATTGAAGGAGTGTTTGTAGTAAAAGCCGATTGAATCTCTAGCAGTAAAGGACCGTTTTCAGTAAACGCCGATTGAATCTCTAGCAGTGAAGGACCGCTTGTAGTAAAAGCCGATTGAAACCCCGGCAGTAACGGAGCGTTTGTTGTAATACGTCAGTTGATGCCCGTGCTGTAAAGCGTATGGTGACACTAAACCTACTAACCTGAGGTCCTTTGTGCTAAAAATAGTATATAATACGGCTATTGTAATAAAGATCTGGTGCAAAGGAAAAAAGTAGAATAGCATTTTTTTTAAGACTAAAAATCAAAAATTTGCTTTATTTCATTCACAATAAAATCATATTTCATTGACAAATTTCGTTGTTTGGTGGGTCTTAAGAGGTTAAAACAAAATGGGAATTATTTTTTACAGGTCTTATATTGAGAAATTGTCGTAGAAACCATGTATTAAAAAGTCGTGTCTTATACAGCATAAATTTATATTAGTGTTTTGTAAATCTTATATGAATAATTTGTCGTAAATACCAATTTAAAAAAATATCTGGTTTTTACGCCAAAAATGATTATGAGTATACTTTTTCTGATAAAATATCAAAATGTAGTATTAGTCAAGTCAAGAAAAAAAATGTCTTTTACAACATTAATTTTAAAACTTCACCCTCCAACTTGATCATTACGACATTAAAAACAAAAAATCTAGGTTTTAAGCGTGAATCGAAGTGCGTCGTAAAAGACATTTTTTTGCGAATTTGAACATTTCAAATATACAGATCGATAGAGCGCAAAAAACTGAATAAAAGTGCATTAAAAACCCATTTTGGCCAAAATGGCTTTTACGACATTTGATACTTTAAGGGTCGATATGTCACAACTCCCTATGATATGTTAATGATTAAGGATAAGCTATAAAGCGAAACCTATCGTGCTTACCTATGATTTAATCTTAGGAACGCATAAAGTAAGGTACTGATCTTTGCTGAGATGTGTCAAAAAGATTAAAAATTTAAATAGAACTGAGATGGGTTCGAAATTAATTTTTCCTACATAAACAATGAATACAACAAACTACCGATTAGATTAGCAGTTGAATCGTGTCCGTGCGGGTAGGTACACTGGTACAGTCGGGTTCACGGAGCAACACAACAGTTCCGCCGCAGTGTGCTGCGGTGATTGGGTACAACTATGAACGAGGCCCGACCGCGGCGGAGGCTCGCAGGCTCGGGGCGCCGCGCGCGCGTAGCCCGTAGTCGCGTAGTCGGCGGCGGGCAGCGCGGCGGCGGGCCGTACCGTTTACACCCCCACCTCAGGCTTTAGGTAACTTTTACTTGTAAAACAATCATGCACGACAATATGTAACTGCACCCAAATTAATTTATCCTAAAAGTCACCTTTTTTGGTAGTGTAGCCTCTCAATAGAAGCACATTTTAGTTTGGTTAGTTTTAGGCGTGCAATACAATAGGAGATGTTAGTTCGCACCTATTTTATTTTGAGTACTTACTTCCTGGGAACAATGATGGGATTATGCGATACCAAACCTTTTAACTGTTTCTAGCAAGTGCAACGTACCTATGTATGAAGTCATTGATAAAATAAATTACTGAAGCTAAAGAAACTCAATTAAAAATATGTTTTAAATTTGTACGTAGGTTGAATAGTTTCCTGGAAAATATCGATTGCAATACCTAGGTAGTCGAAGGTGATGCGTATCGAGCGGCCGACAAAGCGGCCGACAAAGGGCCGCGCCGCGCTCTTTGTCCCGATTATCGGTAATTAACTTTACGGTACTGCAGTATTTTTACAATGCAAAACGTGTTACTTTCCACACAAAGACAAGTTTTATCTTTTTGAATGCTTAAGGATATTGTTGCTTTTTTTAATTTCCCTTCTTACAATAGCTATCGTTGCAGTGGGTAGCGTGATGACCGCGCGCTCAATCAGCAGGCTCGTCACAGTCATAACATTGATGCGATAATTTTTGAGTGCCTAAGCTAAATCCCCCAATGGGAGGTCTATTGAGTCACTCTTCCAGCGGTCGGGCTAGTCGTTGGTTACAGAATTGACTACACACGTTTAGGTACCAAAGGATCGGTATTATTGATAAGTTCCTTCGCCATTGCGTTTCGATGAGGTAAGATTGTGAATGTTGATTTGAAATTGCATGATATTAATCTAAATAAAAAAATCTATACTCAACCTCTTGTACAGGCGAAAGCCCTACCGACTGGACTTAATAGGCGGGTTTGATAACATCGAACTGCACTGGACTAGTGTGATGTAAAATGTACGAATTTGCATAATATTCTGGGAGCCTTTAGATTTTAGATGTACAAAAGTGCCCGTGCACCGTGCACCGTGTTGAATAAACTTTCGTGTTTGACCGTCCGTCAGTCGTCAGTGTCCGGCGGCCGCGTCGAGCCGATACATTTCTGAGAACGATAACGTCCGCCGAATGCGCCTCGTCCAGTGCCACAGCTGACTCATGTTTAAAAATTGACGTATTTTAACTTCGCGTTGTGTAGAATCGACGAAGAAAATGACCAAGATTGCTCCTGAGGTAATCTTAGCTGGAATTTATTGCAAATAGGGAATCAAATCGCTACCATGAAAGACGCAGAGCCTTGATTGATCTTCTTTGACCAGCAGCTGCAGGCGTTACTAAGTGTCACCACCTCATCGCCAGGCGATTTGTGTCTCCGGGCTTCGTTCCGCTCCTCCGCTGGCTGCGTGTTCCCAACGTCGTAAAAGCTAATCGCAGCTTTGATCTCCAATTTCTGAATAGCAAATGCAGGTTTCAAGATAAAGATAGCCGTGTCGCGAGCTCTGGGGTGTTATTCTTTTAAAAACGGCATTTTAGGCAGCCTTTTTACGTTCGATTGTTTGGCAGAAGCCCTGCTGCCTAATTGAGAATGCTGGCGCTAAAATGTGTTTTGTACGCTCTGACGGGACTTCTTAAAGTTGCCGGTTCCCCGCGTTCAGTCGTACATACTCATGCGTCAAAACATACTCAATAAACAAAGTCGCTTTCCGCCGTCTGTCCCTCTGTATGTATGTACGTTTAGATCTTTCAAACTACCTAACGGATTTTAATGCGATTCAGGACAAGGGGTTTTATTCGACATTAGTCAGGTAGAAATAGAAGGCCGGAAAAGCTGACCTAGTTATACTGACTTTAAAAACTGTGGCCAAATTTACAAATAAGTAAGTACTTTTTAATTTCCCTAATTGCGACGATGTACTCTTAATGAGTAGGTAATGAAACTGGTAACAAACAAAATCGCCCATTTCGTCCATTGTATTCAAGTTGTTCCTTATAAGGTCAATGTGGCTAATTCCGTCTACGGGGCTATGCCGTCATATACACGCCTGCGTTGAATCTAAGCACAGTACGCCGCTGCCGACTCAGTCTATAAAGCAGCAGGGCTTTCTAGTTCAAACTAAGAAACACAGATAGCGCTGTACAATCTACGAAGAAAAATATCTGCTTTCGAACTTCATTTGTGTTCCGAAGTCGAAACTGGAGTGTAGTGATATGCAGTTTTACCAAAGATAAATATAAAACAGTTAGATTTCTAACTATATTTGTGTGCTTATTACAATGTTTAAGATATTTCTAAAACTATCTGCCTGTTTATTGTGCGTAAAAGTCCGCTGGTTTTAAGTAATTCACCGTGTTAAATTAGGAACCTCAAAATGACGAAGTGGGAAACTCCGTACATAATAAAAGGGGCTAAGCCATCATATGCCGGTATTTCCCGATTCCAGATGTTGTCAACCATGTTTTTAGTGTGGTAATTTTTAAGAATCTTTTTATAAGCAACAATTTATAATAGCTGATTATTTTTCTTTAAATGATAAATAATAATTCTAGAATGTATTAAAAGTTGTAATAATCACGAAAATAGTACTAAATTCTCATATTTATTAAATGTATTTATTAGTAAGTAAGAAAGTACTTATTTTATTTTCTTTCGGCAAATTAATATCATCTCTGTAAAATGAGCGATAATTGAAAAACGATTATAAAAGATGTTACCTACCTTACATTTTAGCCCAGTGTTAAACAAAATCTCTTCCTAATTGTTGTAGGATTCGTAAATATATTTGTTTTATAACTTTAACATAAACAATTTTGAAGTTATTTAAGAAAATACGCAAAAATCGACCATCCCTCCCTTATCTCTGAAAGTACTGGCCCCAATATGGTCAATTTTCGCCTATTTTCTTAAATAACATAAAAAACTGTTTACTTATGTTAAAGACAAATATATTTGAGATGCTCACAACAAGCCCTTTCATTTGACTTGTCACACAATAAGGATTGGGAAACTTTTTTTTGATTTCCTAATTTATCCCCCAAAAGTAGCCCCCAAGTTTGAACAAATTCAGTTATTTATGTTACGCGTCCGTCTTTGAGTCACCGACTTACATAATTGTACCAAATTTCAACTCGATCGCTCCAGTAGTTCTGGAGCAAATCTGCTGTGACAGACAGACTAGCAGACAGGTATATGGTGTGGAGACGGAACCTCTCCACGCGAGTCGAACTCTCTTATTACTTTTTAAATCAAATTGTTAATTACAAACTGACTTTTATTTTAGAGTTAAATGAAAAGTCTGCGGATGGTATCTATGTCAGACAGACGACAATAATGATAAATGCATAGTCATAGAGACAATTCATTCTATTAATTATCGTGGTAGGAATTGAATTGTTATGTCAATGAAAACTGTCCAGTGTGTTGATCGACCCGTTAACGATGGCTCGGGCTAATTATTTCTATTAAATTAGTCAAAGCCATGACGACCAATTTAAGTACTTCAGTACACTGTAAGTATAGTGCATTAAGCCACAGTTGATAAAAAATATAGAAAAAATATATAATGAGAAAATCTTAAAAAGGTTGAGCTCATCTGATTGCCAAATCATGCCGGAATAACCCCAAAAAAATATTTTTGCCGATAACTTTTATTGTGAATCTTATTTTCAAGGTTTGAAAGCACATATTTGATTGAAATCTGCGTGTCTTTATTTTCCACTAACATAGACTTGAAAAATCTTCGTTATACTAGGGAAACATCTTTTAAGACGGAATAGCCCCATTTTTTTGGGAAATTCCGTCTACCTGACTGTTTTTAAAAAAACATTTATAATAAATTATGCAAGTTAGATACAATGAATTTCATAATTTACCTTGAAAGCCAAGTCAATTGTTAGCCAACTACATGCGCGCCATGGGTAAATAGTATAAATAAAACGCCTCAAATTTTCAACCAAAGTTGAACTAGCTCAAAAATATGACGGAATTAGCCACATTGACCTTAATATTATCTGGAAACCAATTTTAGAGAAAAAGAAAGAGATTTTTTTTCGAGTCAGAGCTAATAGTTCCCACAACGATTACCTTCACCTGAGCGTGTGTAGTGAGAGGTTAATTTTCATCGATAAGTTTATCGAATGAATAATTACAAGCTATTGTAAAATTAAATATTTTTTTCAGTTATTTGGCCACCGGGTTTATCTTTGACTTTGCTTGTCTTTAGGAATATATTAAAAAGGAAATAAATCGGAAACAAATAAATGTTTTTATTAATATTTTTATTGAGGATAGGTATATTATATCAACATCTTAGACCTACCTTACCCTGCCCTGGGTGTTATTACTCAAAACACTAAAATTTCAAGTTCTTATAAACACTTGTTACTGGTATACCTACTTTTGTTCGACATAATATATATTATGTTAAGTTCAACATTATTTTCTGTTTAACCATTTGCCATCAAACATTCTATCAACTTCGTTTATTGTCTATTTATCGATATAAATTATCGACTGAGCTTTGCCACAACACTAAGAAGAATGCATCTTGACAGCACTAAGGGAAATGGTTTTTTTAATCACATCACCGTTCACGATATATCATCCCTTTATTGACTCGCTGCCTCGCTACATATTCGCGCTCACGCTTTGTCTGCTCTAGGATAGGTTTGCGCAAAGGGGTCACGACCATGAATAGACGCAGCCGGTGTTCGCTCGTCTATAGGTACCCGGCGTTCACGCGACGCCGGGACGTAGTCACACAATAATTATTGCTTCATTATTCTGCCATGGAAATTTAAAATTAGATTTGTTTTACTTGAGCTCTGTTCTCATAACTAAGCACTTATGTAGCTTCCCAATTACGATATTAAAATGGGTATCAATTAACCGGTCAGCAAAATATTCTCATTTTGGTGAACAGAAATATGTATTTGGTCAGCCAAAATAGCTAGTTGGTAAGCAACTTATGGTTAGCAAACATTTATAAGTCTGTCAGCAATTAATGACATATTGGGCTGCTCTAAATTATTTTGGTCAGCAAATTAAATATTTGAGCTGCATTGAACGACCCACAGATAATTAAATTTTGGTAAGCAATCAGAAGGTAAGCAAAATAATTCATTTTGTCCAGCAGAAAAAAGGAAGCAATAAAATCAAATTGGTCATCAACAAAATGGGCGCAACTATTACAAAGTTCATTCAAATATACTCTCTTTTTTTGTAAATTATTCAATTTATATAGAATTATTCCTCTAGGGCACACTTTCCTCGCAGATACACCCTTGAAAAAAGTTCGCCTTTATTCCTTATAGATCCCCTTTTTAAATACCAATGCAGTGTTTCCTAATAGATACACTTTTGGGTACAGTTGTGTACACAAAGGTGTAATTAACAAATTTACTGCCGTGCCGGCAACACACACATCCCAAACCCACCATCAAATTTACAAATTTAACAGAGTCGACGGAGCTCCGCTCACGCGGATCTCCTATTTCTGGGTTGTTCTGGCCCTCCGGGCCTGATATAAAAACGAACCTAACCTAACCTACCTCATATTTATGATACAAATTTTGGTTAATCTAGGGTGTGATTGTGATAGAAAATTGTGTGACAAAACTTAACTTGTAAACACTGCTGACTTTTCAAACTAAACGCAATCCACTTCTATATTATAGATGACCATTATTTTAATATGCATATCTCTTAATTAAACTGCTTACAGACATGTTTTCTCTGCTGACCAATTGTAAAATCTTGCTGCCCAAATAATTATTTTGCAGCTCGACTGTTTATTAGGCAGACAAATGACAAAAAAAGCTGATCGAAATTGTTTAAAATGTTACCCGTTTATAAATTGTTTGCTGAACAAAGAGTTGTAGCCCGATTTTTATTTATTGCCAGCCAAATCTTTTTATGCTGCCCAAATGAATTAATTGCTGATTTTTTTTGCTGATCAATTGTAATAACGGCTGACCATTTAATTACTTCCCTATTAAAATTGGCATAAGCGACATTGAGTACTTGTAATGTGGTGATATAGTGATGCGTTTCAAATTAGTTAAAAACAAGGCAATAGTCACAGGGACTGAGTTATTCCTAAGAGACTGCAACTTTGCGGATACGACGGAGTGTGGTCAAAAATGTATTCGATTTTTTTGCCCGGATCTTTCCGGTGGTCCAGTCCATTGTCATGGGAATATAAGAACTATCCAAAGATTGGCTGCACAGTGCGCTCAATGCCGGCGGGACCTGTGACCCTCTTTTGTTAGTTTTGACCTACTGACAGGTGCTAGGTAGGTAGATGACGGTCATCTTGCCTGACGGGTGCTGTTGTGCGATTTAGCAGCAAGTGTCGAAAACCTATCAAGTGCAGAGGATTCAACTTGATTGAATGACAAGGAAATTCTTTATCCTTAAAGAAAAAGTAGTGAAGGTTGATGTAGTATAATTAACCAAAATGACAGGTTTTTAAATTCTTATTTAGAATGTTATACTTAGGTACAGTATGTTTAGTTGTTAACTAACTATTTAGTACTAAGTAATTACTAATAATGACTACCTTCGTTCTTTTTCAACACCTTTTTAAAAGTATCTACCTACCTACTTACAATTTTACTTATTTATTTTCGACGGTTTCCAAGATCCCTTTGTTTAATTTCACGCGAACGGACAAGGGGTAGCAAATTTAAAACATCGTCTACTAGGCAGGCCATTGTTTTAAGTTCCCAAGCCCCTTACAAGTTTTAAGCATTCCGAAAAGTCATCTCTGAAAATAAATACGATTACGGACTTAGCTCAAATCGATTCCGAAACAAATTGTAGTATCTGTAGAGTTGTGAATATTTAGGACATACCCATAGGTAATAAGCGAGTAAAACCGCATCGTCGTTTTGATTTAATGTTTGATTATATACTTCTCAAACAATAATTATTGTATCAAAATTCCTGAGTTCTTGCCCAAGCAACGCCCTAGTTACCATCATTATAAAGTGCAGTATGCAGCGGCTGCGCCGTCTCGGGTGCAGGATGGATCCGAGAGAATCGTCCGTAAGGCGGTGTCGGTGAGTCGGCGCACTGCAGCCCCTCCCGCGAGAGATAGAGCGTGTTCTGGTGCGTCGAGGACGGTGTCCCCGCGCCGAGATAATAATAATGCATTTTTTGTTCCCGCGATACCCGCGCGATGCAGCGTGAGCGTGTCTGCGTGTCTCTAGCATTCGTCTAGCAGCTGTGCCTATTATTTTGGAGTTGTGTGCGAGTAAGTATAGTGCGACCATGTGAACTTGATACATTTCGTCGGGAAGGTTGAAAATAACCACGCAATAAAAATGAAGGCGTTCGGTTTGCGTGACGGGTTGATATTAGAATTCGATTTAAAAATATAGCGACGCACTTCAAATCAGTGGCACGTGCTTTAATACCGCTATGGGTTTGTTTGTGATGCATTGCAATCAATCTCATTAAACAATACACAATCCTAACCCGTGGAGTTATGGATAGAACTTTAAAATTATTATGTTTCATTGTTATTTTGCTGCGATATGGGAGACGTTCCTTTCCTGTCTTAAAATAAGAAAAAAACCAATACTTAATGCCAAAATGTAACGATACAGTTTTGGGTAGGTACTTACTAAAAAAAATTGGTCATCACACTTAATTACAAGAAAGAAACACAAGAAATTGTCCTTACGTACTTTTGTAAGAAAGCGCAACGCTAATTGTTCCAATTTATAAATGAAGTGTGAACAAAATAAGTAACAAGGAACCCTGTGCCCTGACGGCACACTGGCGATACCGCAGATATCAAAACCGCCTGGTCCGTGCACATTTAGTTTTTTGCATCGTTGGCGAAGCTATTCCCAAGAACATGTGAACCGCTACGTTGCCAGTTTATATGCACCATCCTGCCGGCATTGTAGGCAGTTCTTTTATCCATACTTTCTAAAAAAAAAACTTTGTAAACAGCTGTCTTTTTCTAATCTGGCCTTGAATGTAAGGTACGTGACTAAGTGTGAGAAGGACAGTAATAGACAAACGTCTTTGTGTGTAATTGCTTCCAAAATGAAACAATGGTGTGAATTGTAGAATTGCAATGCGCTTTGTGGAGTAGAATTCAGCACTTAGTTTAGGATTAAGTAGTTTCTTTTTAACACATTTTTTATGATAAGATAAGTTGCTCAGAATGGTTTATCTTTGAAAAACGTAATTACTTCTAGGTACGAGTACTTCAGGGGATTAGTAAATAGAGGTACCTACTTGTAGGTGGAGCGGCAGTCTCAAAGACGCAACATCGCAAATCGCCACGTTCGCGTAACTTGGTTAAATTTTAAATAATGGGAGTAAATCACGCCACGCGAATTAATTCGAACCGTCACGTGCCACCGGGGGTCTATTTTAGGTTTATAGTTACGGTAGGTATACCTGCATTGAAATTTGTGAATTTTGAAGAAGCACCGGAATGAATAACGGCGGCGGTTGTTACTCAAAACGGCGAACAATCATGACCGCGTGTGCCCTACGTTTTGTGGATAGGTATAGGTAGGTATGGATTTGAATTCTTCGATAGGTACCTACCTACCGTATTACTAGTAACAATAACATCATTATCGGTATTACTAGCTTGGCGGCATCTTGCCGTGACAAGGTGCCGTTTTGCTAGTAGGTAACTGCTATTATTTCGCATAAAATAATGGCTTAAGAAGACTCCGTAATAAATCCAATTTTACGTTAATATGCAAATATTTAGAAAAATATGACAAGCCATTAGGGGCCTGTTTCACAATCTTCAAGTAACGCGTATCTGACACATAAATTTAGCCTTTTCCTTTTCTTACACTTGGACATAGACAAGGAGAGAGCTAATTTTAACAGGCACATAAATTTACTTGTCGATTTTGAAACAGGGCCTAAGTAATTTATTTATTTAAAACAGTCACTAGGAAACTTTACCTACTTAACCCACATACCTACCTGAAAATCTACTCTTATCGACAGTCGGCTAAAATAAACTCACTATTTCGAAATAAAAATCTCATTGCCGTCAGCCTTTAACCCCGCCCCAAAAAGTGGGGTGATTCTGTGTTATTTGTTTTAAATTAAAACGCGCTTTATTAAAAGAAGGTACCTACCTACCTACTGCCAACCATTCGGCAAACGTATCACTTTGCACAATTTCGTTTTGTAAAACGTACTTCTTGATACATATTTCTAAGTTATATAACATATTAGGTTGTCAATTTTTTCCCATCATAACCATTGGGTAGGTAGGTAAGTCGGTACTCATAATTTGCACTAAACCTAACGTTTGCATATTCTATAGGCTTCATACTTTCGATTAGTATGTAATTGGTCAATATAAAAAGCAGTACCTAGCTATTTAAAAAAAAAGTTTATTTTTAGTTATTTTTTTAATTATGGACTGTACTGGAATGAAATTTTTCAGTCAAAAAATTTGCCATATATAACATAGCATATTAAATTTGATATAAAATGAATTAAACCAGGAATTAATGTAATAGGTAATATCTATTATACAACATTGCTCTCTCACCTGACATGCTCTTTTGCCTAATTAGCCGTACCAGATATTTGGTTGCATGCTAATAAGATAATTGCTGGTGAGTCTCGTGCTAACTGACGCTGCGGCGGCGGGAAGTACAATACATACGTGACACACAAGTGATTTTCAAATTTTAAATATCAAATGTTTGAAACCCTGGCTATGCAGTGTGATATTGCTATGCTATGCTATATGTTTATAATTAAATATTCCTACTGTGGTTATTTTAATACTATCCTACTTCCCAGCCTAATAATTTTCTACTAAGGACTGATTCGAAACGGATTTACCAAATTCGAAACTACTTTTTTGTAAGAAATAAACGTTTATTTCGGCTTAACTTTAAATAAACTGAGAGAATGCATTACCTATTTAAATTATTATTCTCGCATTTTCTTTTTATTTTACTTTCTCCCCCACTCCTGTCGTAACTTTTGGCGAATAGGGTAGACGGGTACCTAGTAGTTGAAACAATTTTTCTTCGATCGCTCATAACGGTTACATTATGCTATTGATTGAATAAAATGTCAAAACATGTGAGGGCATACATCTGTCTTGAAATGTGTAAGTAGGTACTATTGTTTTATGCCCAGACACATTCATTTTCACACAACTGTCAATTAACTGTCTCAAATTATATCAACATTTATAATGTACTAGACGACGCCCGCGACTTCGTACGCGTAGAATTAGTTCCCCGCTACTTCCCCTATTTCTTCCCGTTGGGGGTCGATTTTCGGAAAATCCTTTCTTAGTGCTCACTTACATCATGAAGGGAACCCCTGTACCAAATTTCAAGTTTCTAGGTAGCTACAGTAGTTTCGGCTGTGCTCAAGTCAGTCAGGTTTGCCTTTTATATACATATATAGATTAAAAATTATTTCTGGATCAATTCACTCAGTGCCAAATTAAATAAATCAATCAATACTCATTAATAAGTACTTACGAGTTTTTCAACCGTAGTACCCGCCCCCCTCTGACGTCAAAGAAAAATCATAGTGGCGAAAGAAAGAATCCAACACAAAAAGTAATCATTTATATTTTATCATAAACATGTGACAAACGACTAGAAAAATACTCAATGTTCAATTGATACAATTAAAAAGTTATTCGACAAAGATATCAACTGAAAATACTAACTTATGATTACCAAAATACAATAGGCCCCCTGCAAGAAACTACAACGTGAGATGGTTGATTCAATACTGTGGAACATGTTTGCACTTACATGCCACGCATTTCTTCCCTTACACCCCCACCATACAGCTGATAGTACCTCAGATATTCGCTTTGTTTCAACCGTACCCAGTCTCCCCTACCCTCCACTAAACGAGCGACGAGACAGTAGTACCTACCTGTCACCTTCTTGCAGGCTGAATTCCACTTGGCAAGGAAATCCTTCTTATCACGCGCTGACTTACCCGTTTTACGCAGGACTCCCTTGACCAAAGCCCAGTACCGCTCAATAGGGCGACATTGTTGCACATTAGGGGGATTCATGTCTTTAGGCACTGTTTGGATGGCATTACGTTCAAGGAAGCTGAGTGTATCTTTGGCATAGTGGGATGTCGCAAGGTCCGGCTGGAATAGTGTTGAACAAAGAACTGTGCTTTCTAACAAAAGGTAACAGTCGTTTCTTTAAGCACTCGTTGATCAATATAGATTTCCTAATTGACTGTGCCTGTTGTGACAAAGGCCCGGCTGTGGTCACGGCATTGACAAATGGATGGACGGACAGACGGTCAGACGGACAGACGGACAGAGGGACAGACCGACAGACGGACAGACGGACAGACGGACGGACAGACGCACAGACGGACGGACGGACGGACAGCGGAGTCTTAGTAATAGGGTCCCGTTTTTACCCTTTGGGTACGGAACCCTAAAAAAACGATGACGGTTGTGGGCGGTGTGAACAAATTAAGGAGCGAAATTAACCGTTATTTCAAGCAAAAACCGTCTTTGATCAGAAGCAAAACAATATCGATTCTGTTCGAGTGAAATCGAAATAAAAATGTTCTATTTGAAATGTATGGCGTTTCTGACGACCAGCTTAAAAAAATTAACCAGGTTTCCGAGCCCTGGTGGAGGCCTGGGTGCTGAACGGACTCGATTGCAGCGGTGATTGTTAATCTCAGCAAAGTTCCAATAAAATCGGAGCTCTTTAAAATATTAATGTTCATGCGTTCAATTTTAGTACCGTGAATAGAACGTTACGTGTAATAGGTAAAAAATATATAAGTAAAGGTCATTTAAGTTATTTTGCATGTAGCTGTAACACATCTTTATTCGTTCGACATTCTTTATTTGAAATTTGACGTAAATTCCATATTAGTTTTGTACACAACAACGCGCAAGAGGACCCTTACTTAAGTATTTTTATCTGTAATAAATAACCGACGTTAAGTTATAACATTTCTTTTCGGGTATAAAATTAGCAGTATCGTTGTTGGAATGCAAGTACTTAATAGTACATTATTGCCTAGGCAGGGAAGTAGGCAATTGCGGGCCGAGTATTGGTTCTACCACTCCTCGCAAGCTCGTCCGTTTAAAAATACGAAGCCCCCAATTGCTGTTCCTACCAAGGCAAATATAGTGCTTAAAATCGCATCACAAAGAATTGTGTTGGAGTAAAATCTTCATCGCTTGAACTCATTTTTTGAATTGCATACAAACAGAAACTTCACGTGAAAAAACCATCACTCTTTACTGCCTTTTTGTTTATGACAAGGAGAAACGCAAGCTTTGTTGAAAAAAAAAAAACATAAGCTATTCCAGACACAGATAAAGTTATGTTTCGAATAAAATTTGGATGTAATATAAGACTTGTGCCCTCATTATATTATGGCCCTTTTCACTTTTTAAAAGTTACAAGCTATTTAGATAGTAATGGAATTTGTATGCAATATTGCGGGATTTTGTAGCGAGAACACATTTTTTTTTTTTAAATTTTAGAACTGTCTTTAGACTATCTACTTCGCGTCTCAATATGTAGATAGTAATGTCAACATTTCCGGTCATTTTTGAGAAAAGCAATTTTCCGGCCTTAAATAAGTTGAATCAAGTAGGTACTAGTAATTTATAGACTGTTTATATCATTTCAATCATAGTTATGGAAGCTATGAAATGCGCTCGGCTCCATTTGCACGAGAGGTCGAGGGGGCGCGCGGGGAGTTCGCGCCGCGCACCAGATCGCCCGCGCCGCTTCTGCCAGCGGCAGCTCGTGGACCCGCAGCCCGCCGAAGACCCGCGCTGGGCCGGCCTGCTCGACAGGTACGCCTGCCCAAGTGCCCACCTCACCAAACTGGCAGCGACAGGTAACATGACAATTCGATATACATTGCAAAGTCGAAGAGTTCCTTGGTACCTGCGTATGACTTACTCTGGATCGACTTAAGTCTTATTGATGGTTTAGTTAGATATGGAGCAGTACGCTGAACGGCCATTAGCACCAGAGGCTTAAGGAGCATGTACTCTTATAATTAGTAGTCTAGATACCTATCAACTTGAGTAGGTAACTATGACCAAAAACCCATACAAAGTTACACCCACGTGCATTGAACCCTCCTGTGGGTTGATAGATTATCAAAAAAAAACATACTGGCACATGTCCGAATTTCAATGCAAAAATATCTATATAATGTTAATACGACATTTTTGTTTCACTTTAAAGGTGACCCCACTTTCAAACAAACTTTTACCTACCATTTAATATAAGGGTTGAATTTTGGAAAATCCCCAAACCGATCCATCGCAAACGTCAAAATCAATATCTTTAAATTACCAATTTAAGTTTGAACTATCTCATTTACGTTTACGTTGTTTCAGATTTAGTTATAACGCTGATGAAGAAACTCTAGACCATTTTGACAATACTCAGGGTGATACTCACGAAGACTTGTTCCTATCGGTGCAAAACCTTAAATTTGATGGTGATGTTGAAGTAAGGAAACGACCCAAAACTTGCTTCAAATATAAGGCGTTGAGTAATGGGAAGAAGCACAGGATGTTTGTTAAACAAATAGTAGAGGAAGAAGAAAATAATACGGACGATTGTTCATCGCAGCTCACATGCTGTTACTTCGACGATTACGTGAAGTACATACTCAATAACGACCAGCCTGATCCAGCTTCCGAAAAGTCTAGTATTTTGTTTTTTTCTCACGACAACAAATTAAAGGAAAACAAAGTGGAACATCTGGAAATCAAAAAACAGGTGTCAGATTTAAGAAATAGTCTTAAAAATAACCATGTGTTAAAAAATAATTTTGCTGGTACTAAAGAGTTAACAGAAACTCCTGTAGACGAACCATCTGACCTGACATCAGAAAATACCAGGGTTATCTATCACAAATCTGGAAAGCGCAAGTGCCTCACAATATCGAGGGCGCAAAGCCCGGAGACCGTGCAGGTAATCCGGGTCGAAGTGGTGCGCGCGCGCGGCACCGACGCGCCCGCGGCTGGCCTGGCCGACGCTAGGAGTCATAACAATAACACGACAAATAATAATACTACAAATACAGTACATTCCAAAATTATTAATAATATAAATATGAAAACGTCACATTTTTCAAATAAATATTTACTAACGAACACAATTAAACCTCTAGATGAAAATGTATCCGGCGGGGCTAAGGTAACGATACTTTGTAAAACGTTTAGGCTCTCAAGAAGAACTACGAGTAAACCTTTAAGCAGGAATTCTGAGATGAAGAAACTAAACGATGAAATGAATTAGCTATAGACAAAATCAAAATACGCTTGCTCGCTAATAAATCGCTTTCAACGCCGAGGTCTCCACTACGAATACTGATTGACAACACTACGCTAAAAAGATCAATATCATAGAACAATCCGGATAATTTTGAACTAGTTCCCGGCATCGGAGGGGGTATTTGGGTTGTGTTAGAGCGGATAGACCTCATGATGGAGCAGCCGGAAGGTAACACAATGAACTCCGCTCAATTATACGTAGTCCTACCCTACCAGTCGGAATTTCCTAAAATTGATCTCGAGCAGTTAATGGCCAGGTTATGCAAGATAAAACAAAAGAAGTAAAAAAGGTAAAGCACTTACACAGTCATAAATAAAATATTTTTGTGATAATATTTGATACGATAAGTTATCGGATTGGGAAGTTAATGAGCCGTAACTTTCATATCAAATGTAAATAAAATAAAATAAGTAAGTAAAAAGAACACCCCCTCTAGCAGGTCAGCTCGCGGCATGATCCCTATGACAGGGGCTATTCTTTTTATAGGGGTGATTATTATTTACATCTTTAATATTTGAGTAGCTTAGTTTTATTTTAATTTAAATAAGTTTAGTTTTAACTTTTAATTGTATTAATTTGTTAAGTAAATAAAATAAATAATAAAATAAGGTTAAGTGTATTAAACAATCGTGCCTTATATGCAAGCATTGCAAAAAGCCATGCTTAAAACACAACAATAACTGTGCTGGCGTGGGACAGTGTGACGTGGTGGAGAGGCGATACCTGGCCAACCTGGCGAGAGAAATCATGGAGCGACCCTTTGGCGCCACCCTCGCCTTAACCAGCGACTCTCAAACTTTTGAGTCAATCCCAAATATTACTTGAAGAATTGTTTTATTACTGTAAATTTACAACCCGAATGTGAAATACAATGGCTGAAATAGGCAGAGCTGATATCCATAACTGACAACGTGAGTGAGATACCTAGTACTTAATGTCTCTTGAGGCATATTACTTAACTGTACCTATACCGGTCACTGATGATTAGTTATGATCTACTATGCAAAAACAAGACTTTATTTTAATAATTCAGGTGTTTATTTTAACTGTTCCGGGGTGATTATTCGGCGTTTTAACCGCCCTCATTATTGTCTTATTTAGTGTTTGTAGTTTTGGCTCTATGGGGGGAACACATGACTAACAAAAATACAATACATCTCCACGTTACGTGTAGGGGAATACTTACAAAAATTTAGACGGACGGACGAACATGACGAAACTATAAGGGTTCCTAGTTTGACTACGAAACCCTACAAAAGTGGCCGAAGTTAGGGCACTCATGAAACTTTGTAATTATTAAATAAAAATGCTCAACTAACCAAATACTTACCTATATTTTAAGGTGAATCAATTTAGGTAAATTAGTTTGAGGACCAGAGCATGTATTTAAACCTACATCGGTTTTTTTTGTACCCCATTCAATTTAACTTTATGACGTGTGCTTTGGTGGCTTTGGTACCTATGAAGAACAAAATCGTGTCAAAAATACAACTTTATTCGCTTCAATTAATACTAACTTGGGAAATAACGATACTTGTAGGTACATTAAGATACTATTTTAAGAACAAGGGTTCGGAACTTTAAATGAGACTTTTAATGAGACTGCTCTTCTGAACAATTACGCGTGTAAGCATACATATTTAGGTACCTACATGCACAATTCGAAGTTGTCTACTGTTATGGAGCATCGCAGCCAAGTACGAGCAGTACCTACACGGTTTAACGCCGCGTTCGCGTGAAATAATACAGGTACCTACAGTAAGGGAAAATTGAAAGACGTAATTTTATCGCTCTTACTACAATGTACGAACAAGACAAAAAGGCACATTTTTCAGTTTCCCTTACCGTACGTTCAGCGGGTACTTTCGTTTTTATTCGGTATCCGTTACCAGGTGCGATCAACTTTTTACCAAGTTATAACTTAATTACTGAAGCGAAGTTAGCGTGCAGCGTCGAGGTTTTACTGTAATTCTGGCGAGCGCCGCGTTCGGGACTGTGAGCCCTAACAACAGGGTGATAGGTCGACTTGTGGCTTGGGCAGCAGGTGGCGTGCTGCGAGCAGTACCTGCATTTACACCGAGCGTGATAGTTGCTACGAAGTTGAACCAACAATTGATTATACTGCTGCTCATTTTAAGACACCTAAGCTAGGCTTCGCCTCGCGTCTATTTTACTACCTTCTACCTAGAAGGAGTCTAGAAGTTACCCGCAAGTCACCTCGCCGAACTCTACGACGGGGGCTATTGCCTAATGCACTTGCAATCGCAATCGTTTTCATTTTGAAAGTGGAAGGCGAGTCTGCATACAAAATGAAAACAATTGTTCCACTTTGAAGTAGATTGCGATTGCGAGTGCGTTATTCAAAATATTCTTTTTATCAAGTTTATACCTAAAGCTACTTGTACCTACTTGAGGCACATCTCTTTGAGTAGTAGGTATAAATATAATTAGCGTCGAGAAATTAGATTTTTGTTACAAAATTAAAATATAATTTCCTTACGCGTTATCTAAACTAGCACCTACTTACGGTAAGCGCGTCTACGGGGCAAGGCGTCAAACCATATATTTTTAGGAGATATTGATTATTTGACGCACTTGTCCCGTAGACGCACTTGCCCCACATTACCTTAAATCAGAAAGATTGCAGTTGCATATTATCAGAAACAGCCTAATCGGTAGTCTTAGGAAAATTGATAAGTAGGAATTATCAATCCCGTGCAGACAACAATTTACTGTTATTCGAAGCTAAGCTAAGACGTAACTGTTCATACGTACCTAGGTACTTAATAGTACTTACCAAGATAAAATATATCAACGAGTTAGTAAAGTTTTACGGGAGGACTTCACCTCCAGAAATTAACAATAATAACTTTATTTTAACCTCGTACTGTCAACAAGCACATATTTTCCAAACACACCGCGTTGAACACGCGTATTGAATATATCGTAAGTGTTCTCTTAACCATCTCGTTCTTGAACTCGACGCACCAAATATTAACCGGCGAGTTGAAATAGTCCCGCCAGCATTCTCAGCTTACCCTTTTGCTCGTCGAGTGAGCGAGCTCGTATGACTTCGCTCTCGATCGACTGTTCGACAGAGCACCGGTTATACTTACGAGAATAAACACCGCAGAAAGTGGTTCTCTTTTAAGCCGTTTTACAAATTGTCGACGTTGTAATTAACAGGGTAACTAAAGTTGCCCCGCGCGCTCGTAGGCACGTAAGAGATACCTATCCTACCTACCCTTTGGCCGAAATACTTCATTGACGAAACCTGGTACCAAATTACAAATACACTTACTAAAGTTTAATAATGATCGGATGGAAGAGTGTGCTTGAAATACAAAATAGTGCGTTTATGAATAAGGAGGTTAGGCCTGTGTATGTTTGTTGACGATTTGAAAACCAAATTAAAGAGAATCACCTACAACCTACCAACTGTAATTTAATTATTTAAGTTGACACTGCATTATTATTATTACAGACGATTTGATTGACAAACGTGACTCCATAAAGTTAGTTACAAAAATGCGAAATATCCGTGTACAGGTCTTGCTCGGTTTACCGCGCACGTGTGAGGGGCCCTAAATTGGCAGCCCCAATAGAGGCACGTCAGTATTCATGTTCCCGGCTACTTTCGGAATTTGAAGTTTTTAATAAGAGTCAAGTACCTAGCTGTTTTTCGTTTTTTGGAGCAGTCGTTGCTTTCGATTATGCTCGTATAAGGCGTTTTGCTTAAGAAGGTGACAGTGACTGGGAGCCAGAAATGGTGATGAATTACATTGCACGCGAGACTACAGCACCGGGAGCGGAGGGCATGGCAGTCCCGAGATGTCGAACAGGAAAGCCAATAATGAACAATCCGAACAGAAACGTTTCCGAATATTAATTTGTAGTGGAGGTCACCGGCGCGGCCCAGCTAGTGTGACACAGCCGCTCCGAAAGGATTGGGACGCCGCGGCCGCCCCACCCGATGGGGTGAAATGTGTGTGCCGAATTTATAGGTGTGAGAGATGGAACTTCAGGGTAGCTAAAGGGTGAGGTGGACTTCGGACCTCCCTTTGGGGGGATTGTAAACCCCCCAATTTGCCCTAGTCCGGCACCCCCGCCCGAGGCTCCCCGTCCGTTCCTGTCCAAGCGATAAGAGGGAAGAGGGGTGAGCGTCAAATGGACGTTTTACGCATAATTTAGAGCAGTAAATGGATTCGAACAGTCTCCACACAGTATAGCTACCCGAGGAGGCATTATCGTATAGTCCCCTGCAAGTCCGACGCCGCCGATTATGATGATATGTGTTGCGAAGATAACTTTCAAGATTAATTACGGGCTGAACCCTCAGTGCAAAGTGCACCCTGCGTATTAACATATCTATCTATCTGTATACTATCGTAACTTTCAGTAAACTAATTTTAACGTAGGTCGGTAATATGGCTACTTGGGAAAATTTGCATGATTTTATGGAGCAACTTACATAACTTTAAAAAGTAAAACAAAGTTGAGACGACAAGAAAGGTAAGAATTTACGTGAGTATCACTCGAGACTCTCAGGGCGCTGCGTAAAACACATTTTTGAATGTGCTTTGCAACGAGGACACGTTTTCTCAGCGCTTTTTTCTTTCTTTTTGTGTTCGTGTTTGATGGTCCGCGAAACCTTCTTAAGAAATAGACAGGTGTTCTCGACTGCTTTAATAGTGTTAATGTCATCAAAGAACTATGTACAGTCAACCAATTTGATTCCTAGGCCACTATGGACTTTGTCAGTGTGACGTTGTAAACCAAATCATAAGAAGTCTGTAACGTTTGGTTGTCAACGTCACTTTAACATAGTCCAAAGTGGCCTAGAAATCAAATTGGTTGACTGTACCTTTTGACTAAAGGCATAGAATAGAACCTTTATTTATATTTGGTAGCTAGGTAGGTACATATTTTTTCCTTGATTTACCTACCTTGGTCACCTTAGGCTCTTTGATAGTACCTAATAACATTGTGACAAATGAATGAGCATTTTAGGGCGGGTCTGATGTGATATGATGTTGTCTCAAATATGTACTTAATAGGTACGAGGATCTGCCCAAAATAGGTCACATTTTCTAATTAAAAAATACATAGGTACTTATTCGTATACTTCGGTCAATTTTGGAAGGACATTTTCAACGTATCCAACCGTACAGTCGAGTTCATAAATATGTGTACACTTTAGTACCTTGTCACTTTAATCGCTGTGACAATTCATATACGACAGTTTGAAGATGACATTAAATAGACAGGGTACTAAAGTGTACACATATTTATGAACTCGACTGTACTAGTCGCAAGGTTTGCATTAATGTAAAAAGTATTGTTAGTATTAAGTATAATAGCTAAAATCAAGGAAACAAGATAAATACTTGTTTTTATGAGCCGACATAGGAATGATCTTACATTGACCCAACTTACAATAATTTATGCCTTAACAAGGATTTAACGACCACGACCATTAAGCACGGTAGGCAAGTTGCACTTGCACTACAACTGAGCTACCGAGTCGTGTTTTGAATTCTCTTTTCAGGGTAACGTCATGGTCCACGATCCGAATAGGAGACGATTTGCACCGGGCTGTTTATTCGATAAAAGGTTATTTATATCAAATTTAATATGTTAAGTAATATATGGCGAATAGGTAGGCTGAAAAATTTCAGTCCAGTACTTATACAGAGTAATTTTTAATAGGTGGACATATTTTAATATGTTGTGTTATTTTTACTCTAGTTTAAAAAACATTAGAGATATTGCCGATTCAATGATTCCACTAAATTAACGATATTCATACACCCTCTAATGTAGGGGTGCGAGGGGAGGAGGGTGCTGTAAAAAGGTTTTTACTGTTAAGGTTTTTAAAAAGTGATTTTCTAGTAGGTATGACTAGGCTTTCTTGCGTGGGCACTAAGCCCACGCAAGAAAGCAAAAATAGGATAATATGCAAAAAAATATTTACTAAACTTATTGTTGTATTAAGTATAATATGTATATTAATGATACAAAATCATATGTTAAAATTTGTGCATTACAAAATTACCATGTAAAATTAATTTAATAAAAATGAACTTTTTTTTAAATTGGTGTTGCTTGTTTAATAGACAAATTACATACTAATCGAAAGTATGAAACCTATAGAATATGCAAACGTTAGGTTTGGTGCAAATTATTAGAACCGACTTACCTATTTATACCTGCCTACCCACCCAATAGTTATGATGGGAAAAAATAGTCAACCTAACATTTGCATATTCTATAGGCTTCATACTTTCGGTTAGTATATAATTTGTCTATTAAACAAGCATTTGCAATTTAAAAAAAAAGTTTATTTTTAATATCTTTTTTAATGATATAAATACTGGACTGAAATTCGCCATATATTATTTAGCGTATCAAATTTGATATAAAATACTTTTGATCGAATAAGCAGCCCGGTGCAAATCGTCTCCTATTCGGATCTTAGACCACTAAGGAAATGTAAAATACCAAATAAAAAATACCTTTAAACGAGAAATTCTTGTAGGTATACTATATAATCTGAATCTCGGAAACTGCTCCAACGATTTTCATGAAATTTAGTATGCAGGGGCTTTCGGGGGCGATAAATCGAACTAGCTAGGTTTCATTTTTAGAAAACTTACCCAAAAAATAATACCAGTCATCCAGGTAGTATAGTTAAATTAAAATAAGTATCACACGCCCTAATTCAGTAGGTACAGTCAACCAATTTGAATTATAGGCTACTATGGAACTCTATCAAAGTGACATAACGATTCAAATCGTAAAAGATTTCTTAAGAATTTAATTATAACGTTACATTGACATAGTTCTATAGTGGCCTATGAAACAATTTGGTTGAGTGTAGGGTCAAGGAGGGAACAGTGGCTAGGATTTTTTCAACAGGCTGTTGCATGAAAAATATAAATCCCTGAAATAGTTATGGCAAGCACAAAGCACAGTGCAATATTGAAGTTTCATATATAGCAAATAGATTTGCTATTACTTTTACCAAAAAAGAGATATCTAGTCTTTAAAAAAAAATGGGAATCGAGCCATTGTTTACTACGACCTGTACACAGTCACTAGTACCCCCAAGTACACAGTGATTCTAACAGTACACAGTGGCTCGAACCTTTGTGTACACTCCCTAGTACACAGTGGTTCTTACAGTACACAGTGGCTACGTTTTGATATTCAATGACCAAATAGGCTCTGACATCTTTAGGAAAAAACAAAAAATGATAAGGATTGGTTTTTTTACCTAAGGTTTAATGACTAGGTATCTACTTCCTACTCAGAAATAATTGACACAAATATGAAATCACATTTTAGCACATCTATGACCATACCTCCATAGGCAAAAATTAAAAGAACATCAATCTTCTTGTGAATTAAATAAACTCAGTAATAAATAATTGTCATTTGGTTTGGTTTAATACTCGTATAATGTAATGTAAAGAGTTGCATGTACACAGTGGTTCGGGAGCGACTGTGTACTTTTCCGAAACGAACTACTGTTGACCCTGTCGCTATTTTGGATTTTAGATCAAACTAGAAGCAAACACCAAAGTTGAGGACCTTGAATTATCAGCCAATACTAAGTCGATTAGACACACTCTTAGACAAAAATATAACTAATTAAAAATCTCGTACGAAATAAGAATAAAATTAAGTGAAACTTATGTGACAATGTAGTTTTATCAGGGATTTAAACAAAAACACATCGTAACTCGTCTGCATGGCGCCGGAGCGCCTCACTAACTAGTTCGAGCATGATCGGGTACCGAACGCCTCCGATTGATGTAGAGGACAGACAAAAAGCTCTTTCCCTTTCGAGTACAGCACATTCGAGCCACTGTTCCCACCGAGCTACTGTTCCCTCCCTGACCCTACATAGACTATCTGTGAGCCTAATGTTAAAATCTATTTCACCGTAAGGTCTAAAAAGTCAAAAATATAATGGGAAGTAATTAAATGGTCAGCCCTTATAAAAATTGATTCGCAAAAAAATTAGCAATTAACTCATTTTGGCAGCATACAAAGATTTGGCTGGCAATAAATAAAAATCGGGCTACAACTCTTGGTCAGCAAACAATTTACAAACGGTTAACATTTTAATCGATATCAATCTGCTTTTTTTATCATGTGTCTGCCTAATAAACAGTCGAGCTGCAAAATAATTACTTGGTCAGCAGAGAAAACATGTCTGTAAGCAGTTTAATTGAGAGGTGTGCATATTAAAATAAGTGGATTGCGTTTAGTTTGAAAAATCAGCAGTGTCCGTCCGAATAGATCATAAACAATTTTGAATTTGGAAAGATTTAGATCTAAATGTAAGAGTGGCCAGGAACGTAAAAAAGGAGGTTCTATTCTAACAACCTCGTTACAAGGTTAGGTTCGTTTTTATACCCAGAAATAGGAGAACCGCGTGAGCGGAGCTCCGTCGACTCTGTTAAATTTGTAAATTTGATGGTAGGTTTGGCATATATTGCGTTGTAGTGCGTTGCCGGTACGGCAGTAAATTTGCCCCCTTTTTTTTCTGGACAAAATGAAATATTTTGCTTACCTACTGATGCTTACCAAAATTTGATTAATTGTGGGTCGCTCAATGCAGCTCAAATATTTAATTTCCTGACCAAAATAATTTAGAGCGGTTCAGTATATCATTAATTGCAGACAGATTTATAAATATTTGCTAACCATAAGTTGCTTACCAACTAGCTATTTTGGCTGACCAAATACATTTTTCTGTTTACCAAAATAAGAATATTTTGCTGATCAGTTAAATGATACCCAAATATAATCCTGATAGGTATATGATTTACTTTCTTTAGCAACTCGCTTTTTAACTCGTCGACGAAGTATCAACCGCCAAACATAAATTGTCTCGCGCGCTCGAAGGCACGTGGGTACTTAGGCCCTGTTGTTTGATCAGTAGTTAACTCAACCAATTGTTAAAATTCGAAAAAGGAATCGAAAATTTGACACATTTCCTTGAGATTTAACCATTAGTTACGATTTTTAACTATTAGTTAGTTTAACTACTGAACAGGCCCTTAGTGGGTTAGGAAGGTTCTTCGATCAAATCTACCTACGCGCTAAAATGTAAATCGCTCTGACTTCAACTGTCAACAACCGGACCTCGCCGGTCAAACGAATTGAAAAGTTCAAGAGAATCACCTAGCAGTAAAGTTATGGTTGGGTCTTAAAAATAATATGTATATACAAGTCAACCAAGTTCACGCTACGTCACAAAAGAATATTAACCGTACTAACATAGTTTGTATTCAAGAAAGAGTGAATGTGCGACCTTTCGTGGACTTGGTAAGTAACTCTTATTCAATCTGTAATAATAGTCCTAGACCTGGCTACAGTCCTGTAAGGAAGTTCGCGCATGGAGATTTTTTTTAATCTTCTGTGGGTGTCCTATTAAGTATTTTAGACCTGGGCGGACATCCGCCACTTGGTCCCGGCTATTTTCCGACTATGATGTCATCAATAAAGACATTATTTTCTTCAGAAACCTATGGAGTGAGGTTTCAAATGAAAGGATTCCATGAGCTGATTCCAAAAATATACCACACCATTCGATTTTAGCCAGTGGTTACGTAATAATTAACAATATTTTTCAAAACACTCATGTTTGGGGTCTTCCTGGCAGGAAATGAATTTTTACTTATTTATTTATGGATCCATGGAAAACCAACAGCTTTATAAAAAAATAGAATTAAGACTATCAACACAATATAGCCAATTACTGGTTCTCACATTTAACAATTAAGTATATTGAAAAAGAAAAAGCCTTACCTACTTACAACGATTATACAATGCAAATATGTAACAACCAGAGGGCTTATTGTCTAACGCACTCGCAATCGCAACCGGCTTCAAAGTGGAGCAATTGTTTTCATTTTGTATGCAGACAAGCCTTTGATTTTCAAAATGAAAACGATCGTGATTGCGAGTGCGTTAGACAATAAGCCTTAAGGTCACCAAATATTTTCTATTTAAACTATGTATAACTATGCTCACCAGCACCTCAACTCCGCACCCGAAAGATCTATCTTGAATTTACAAAATATTGAAGTAATTTGTTCTTAATCGTATTAATATTACTTGCAAATATGTCAAGTCCAACACATTATCTAAAATATACGCCTAATGACTCCTTATATCCTAATAAGTATGTAATAGTATTTTTCACAATCGTATTATACTAGAGAGCTTTTTAGTCGAGTACCGTGTTTAGGCCACGAAGCTTGCTGAGTGGCCTAAGTAAGGTACGAGATTAAAAAGCTTGATTATGACACTATTGTGAACAATACTTTTTGTACGAGTTCATTAAAATTAATAATTTAAGTCATTAATAACAGTATAGGTATGTATAAGAAAACTGTGCTGTGATTGGCTAAATACTGCCTAATCACAAAGCGTAGTTTTTTTATTTTTTTTTATGCCCTGGATAGTCTGGATACAGCAGCAAGTTTAAGTAGATTTTTGACAGATATCGCGACGCTGCTACGTTCCGAAACGCCATAGATTGGCAATTTTGTATCGGATCGAGTCTCCTTAAACAAGGACACAAATGAAATACGAAGTTCCATTTTCAAATTTTTTTCGGTTGTCTAGAGCGTATCGAAATAGTTATTTCGGTTGTTTCGGAAGTAACATAGACTATGCAACGATGAAAAGAGTGACGTGGCAGTATATGAAATCTTAATACACAGATTATAATCGACAAGTACAAAAACGTTATTTTCCTTTTTTTAAATTAAATATGAGGTTTTTTTATATGTAAGTATATCGAGGAAAATGAATTAATTAATTTAGTTATAGCTTTTTTGCTCCATATAATTTTACAATATTTAAACGAGATGTAAAACAATAACTGTCGAGACCATGTACACACGTCAAAGATATACAAGGATTAAAAATATGTTGATAATTTGCTATTTATCGCAACGCAAAACGCTTGAATTTATGAGGAATATACATAACTATCAGTTATGCATTTCTTAATCTAGCTTTTGACGTAATTATGTTGTTGTGTCTCTAAGTATGGAGAAAGCCTATGTATTCTTCAAATCTGTAGCAAAACATTTTGACAAAATGTAGCGATATAGAAGCCTTTTAGTTTTATATTAGTTAGGATAGGATAATATAAAAGTGTATTCTTATTATTATCATGTTAAGATTTAATCATTGTAAATTAAATAAATTAAGATCTTAAAATATAAGTAAATATAAGTTTAAGTTGTCCCGTAACTGGTACGCTACCAATGACATTTTAGGGCGAGCATCCTCAAAGGTAGCTGTAACTCACACTTAAGAGCTCGCCCACTCGAGCGACCGTTCGCCAAGAAATTGTTTCCAAAAGAATATCACCTCTGGGCCTCTATTATAGGCGGTAAAAACGATATCGTATTTGACCTGTTATGGATTGTTTTTAACTCGGCCGCCATTACTGTCAAGTAAATAGGAGCTATCAAAACGTTGACAATACGATAACAGGTCAAAGACGATATGGTATTTACCGCCTAGAATACAGGCCCATACACTTGAACCGTGAAGCATTATTGCCCACTATACTGTCCACAGCAGCGCAGTAGTGTTCAATAATTATAGGTACTTATCTAAAAATAAAATTATAATACTATTCATAGTTAGGTAAGTAACTACAATTGTGGGTTGTGTTCTAAATGACCTCCGGTTCAAAGAGAACATAACACTACGTTGTTGTCCGGTTAATAAGGTAAAAAGTAAAAGTATAATAGTGAAGGTGATATCAAGTTATAATCGTCAATAATAGACGCCGGGTGACTATACAATACATGTAGATACAAAGTGCCGTCTCCTTGATAAGGAGGGTAGTTTGATTTTCGTAAACACCCGCAACGCAGACGACGCGATGTGTCATAGTATTTAGATAATATCCGTCTGTATAACGCCGATGTTCAGTAAATAATAAGGCAATCAATCTTTAGTATGGACCCACATAATAATTACCTACCTATTTATTAGGTAATAATCACTTACGCGGCTTCGAGGTTGGTTCAGTACGTTAATGCTAGCTGTGTAACGTGTGATGCAGACGTGTACTTCAAAGTGGCCACTTTCTCAATATTCGATCACAACTCCCGAAAAGTTATTTGATGATCTTAAATTGAAAGCTAACAATGGATATTAAATAATACTTAGTTCATTAGATTTCTTTTTAGGGTTCCGTACCAAAATGGTAAAAAAAGAACCCTTATCGACTTCGATGTCTGTCTGCCTGTCTGTATGTCACAGCAGTTTTTGTCTGAAACTATAGAAGCTATCAATTTGAAATTCATATGAAAGGGCTCTATCTGCAAATTTCAAAACTATTTTTTTAAATTTAATTTTTGATTCGCAGCCAAAAATCTACAAAAAAAGACCGTGACGTCACTTTAGCCTAGTTGGTAGTGACACTCTCTACCAAGTTAGCGGTCCAGAGGCCCTACTTGGATTACAGTGCTGCAAACTCTCCTGATTTATCAGGAGATTACATTATTTTTAGTATTGTCTCCTGGTCTACTGATTTTTTTAAGATATCAACAAAATCTCCTGATTTTCTGGAATTTGCACTAGTAAATGCTGTTATATCCTTAAAATACTGATATTACTGACTTTCATCCTTTCTATGCGGTTGTGTTATAAATAATATTGGTAACGATCATTTTTACGTCACGTTTATTAATTTGATTATAGTTGAGCGGAACGTTTTACTTTTGAGTGATTGTCTGTTTGCGTCAGTAAAGTGCTTTTTGTAATTAATATACTAAAAAAATGCATCGAGTGCTTGCTGTTTCCATTAAATTACACATAAAAATATAAAAAAATCAGTACTTACTCCTTCTTTTTTTTACTGTCTCCTGGTTTTTATGGTAACAATCTCCTATTTTTTTGTCAGTAGCAGTTTGCAGCACTAAATCGAAGTTCGAAGTTACGGCAGCTCCGTCACCTTCTCTCGATTTAGTCTCGAATGACGAGTGACAGGGATGGAGCTAACGTAACTTCGAACTTCGATTTTCAAAGCAGGGCCTCAGGGTTTAAATCCCGGTAAGTGCGGGTATTTGTATGATGAGCGCGAGTACGTATTTTTTCCTATTTTGGATGTTTTCTATGAATTTATGTATGTATTTCTCTATACATATAGTTAAGTTTATCGTTGTCTAGTATTTACCCATAGAACAAGCCAGAGCTTAGTTTGGAGCCAGGTAAATTTGTGTAAGATTGTCCCCACATTGTCCCCTGACATTTATTTATTTTAACTCTAGGGAAAACGACACTTTTAGCTCAATAAGATGGAATTAGTCCTTATGTCGTTTTTTATAAAAATTATATCTCTATATTAATTTCAATTTCCATTTATACATGTTTCTATCTTTATCTTTGTCTAAAACTTGTCCAGGGGATTTACCGTTTTTGAAATAGTAAGTATTTGATTTTTAACAATTTTAATGACTAACGGCCTCAAATTTTTCTCCATAGTAGGTAGGTTCTTTTTTAATAAAAACTGGGACTCAATGTTTAAGACTTGAGCTAACAGCTAAACGAAATTATTAACTGTGCACTAATGTGTTTACTAGAGACATTATATATTATGGTATTTGTGGTTGTTGTGAACACATTCACGGAGACCGTACTATTCTCGAATTCGCAAGATATGGCACAAGAAAATCACACAATTATTTCCACAGCCATGGAAGGACTGTCACTTTTAACGTTTCTTTTAACATTTATTTTGCCACCGTATGACTGGAAAATATGTGTCAGTGACTGAAAAAAAGTGGCTCGACCACGGCCGTTACGTCCACAGCCGTGAAGTGTCACAACATGCGTTTTTCCCCTTTTATGGGTAGTGCATGAGGTTACTCCAAAGTTTTTGTTGTGACACTACGGTAATCCTATGAGAATGTTTCGGCTGTGGACGGAGTAGCAGTTCTGTCACAGTAAAAATCATCGGCTACAGCCGCGGTGTATATAACACCGCGAGGATTTTCATTTACGTCTGTGGCGGGAGTGTCCGTGAACGAGTTAAAACTTAACAATAACCAACCGTCGAACAGGTAGAACATACATGGGGTTAATTCGGTAGATCTGAGTGTCCTCTATTGACCAGCTTCATTTAATCTTCTTCTGAAGAAGAAGAAGACTTTTAGCTTCATAACTTCGTTAGATGCTAAGTTTTGGTTTAATCCTATGCTGTTTTATCTACCATATGACCTTTAAAAAGTCTTTGCAGTACTGACTTTTAGAACTACTTATTGGAACAACGTAGGTAGGTACCTACTGTACAATTATTAGGTACCTTACGACCAAAAACAATTTTATTATCGATTGAAAATAACCTGTTACAATAATATCATTTTAATCAGTAAACAAATCCTTGTCTTTTTTGGATTCAGTAACTAAAACTAAATCGGGGAGAGGCGTCGCGTCACTGTCCGCGGCGGCGGTGCGGCGCGTCGAACGCGTGACGTGACATGCCGGAGTTTAAGGCAGTTTAGCCTTTTGAATTGTTAACAACAATGCTACCCTTTTCAATTACCCATTAAAAATGGGTTGCTTCGCTGTCCAAGCTCGGCTGACAATCCTTTTTGCGTCTATTAATTATTAACGGAAATTTCCTAATTTAGATGCGAGTGCAAAAATCATTCTGTCTGCCTAAGTTTGGGGTTTGCATAAACCGATGTGTAGAGGACCAGCGGGGTCACAGTTTGAAGAAAAACGTAAAAAAAAATTTGGTAGGTAATGTAATTAGGGTTACGTAGGTATGTTTATTCTGTTCACGATGCGGCGCCGGCGTAGAATGATGCGGAGCAAGTAAAAGTTGCGTTTTAAGCTAAACCAATAAAAAATTAGGGCTAATCAAATCTACTTTTAATAAGTAAAGTTTTTGTGCCATATCCCAATAATATACTGGACTCATGAATATCAACTTGTGCTCAAAACACAAAGTATTTGCCCTTACCGAGGATCGAACCTGAAACTGCTAGCTTCTTATTCAGGATCAGTAGACTCAGCATAGTAGTAGTATGCACAAGACCCCGGTAACATTATACAGGGTGTCCGGGATATACCTAGTGGACAACCTTACAGGGCTAGAAAGCTTAGCTAAGGATTGTTGAAAATATGATAAATCATGTTTGGTAAAAGTAACACGGAAGATATCACAAGTTTTCAAAATTTTGGAAATGCAGTACCCTGGTTCACTATTTTCGATGCCACGACCACAGTTATTAGAATTGTTCAGTTTCGTTTGCTGTGAAATGTGGCTGATTAAATTTGCTTTAAGGCCCTAATAACAAAATGACTCTAAGGTTGGCCACTATATCCCGGACACGACGTATATGAACAAAAATAATATTGCAAATAGTATGCCTGATGAAATTAAGTGAACCGAGATGAGTAATGAAGTGTAAGCAACTTCTTTTTTTTTTTTGATTAAAAATATACTTTCTCATCATTAATATCACGCACGGGACGGAGCCGGGTAGGTAGGTATATGACATGATGCTAACTTGTTAATGATAATCAGTATTTAGTTAATCGTGTAATTGGTAGTTATTTGGCCCTAGAAGATGCATTCGGCAAACGTTATCGCTATCGTTAATTATAGGATTTACGTTAGCTGCTAGAGACGGTCGCGTCTAGCGCTTATGTCAATTGCGTAAATTTTGACAGTTTTCGGAAAAAAAATACCTAAGTGTTAAGGTGCGTTTAGACCCAGCAAAGGAGTGGTCTGAAACATGTTTTGTCTTTATTTTTACAAAGAAAACGTAAGAGATAAGATAATGCATAAAATTCTTGTTCGTTCGCTTGGTCTAAATCGGACCTTAAGGGAGTGCGCAAGCAAAAACTTTCTCACGATTCGACAAGTTTAGTACGTATTAAGAATAGCAGATTTCTTCATCTGCATGTAAGTATTTCGCTTTAAACTGTGACGTAGGGTGTACGTTATTTCGGAATGACACCAGAGGTCGAAAGCACCACTGGAACAATTCTTCTTCTTAAAGTGCCTCTCCAACTTAGCCAACCTTCACTGCAACAATTTACACTTTCCATTGTTTCCAGATTCTGGTGACCTCATTTTTAAGGTCGTTACTTTTTGCATCCTATCAGTGATGGTTTTTGCAGATTGTGCGAATGGTATCGGCAACACCGCTAAGGCAAGTCAAGTGCCACTTATCATCAAATCACACTTTCCATACAAGTTTCAACTAGAGAGAGAGAGAGAGAGAGAGATACAAATAATTTTAATTAAGTATAAAAAGATAAAAGATAAAAGATGTTTATTCAGTAAGTAGGCCGCACGGGCACTTTTACACGTCAATAATCTACCAGCGCTTCGCAAGAGACCACTGCTGAGAAGAAACGCCGCAAGAAACTCAACAGTCAGTCGTTTTTTAAACATTTCTTATGATATGATATTATACAACGAAAAATAAAACTTAACCTAGTATTATATAAAACAATGAATGTAACAAAAATATGTCTATATATATCATGCGTAGTTGAGCAGGAAAATGTGTCAAAACTCAAAATTTCTACAAGAACTCATAAATAGTAAATATAAGAAATAAATAAAAATTAAAAATTATACTTACCTATGACGGTGCAAAACAACACATAATTAGTTTCGATACATTCCCCTACAGAAACCGTGTCCCCTAGACAATACACAATGTTTATATATTGGTATGATTAGGTTATTATTAAGATATTTAGGTGTTTAATTTAGGCCAAGCATTTTTATCTGTTAGATAGTCTTCGACCCTATAGTAAGCTTTAGACATCAACGACTTTTTCAAGTAATTTTTAAGTACTGGAAATGGTAACTTTAAAACTTCGTCAGGTAATTTATTATAGAAATGAATGCATTGACCTACAAATGATTTATATACCTTACGGACACGAAATTTTTTAATAGCAATTTTATTCTTATTTCTTGTATTCAAATTATGTATGTCACAATTCTTAATAAAAGAGTCTTGATTTTTAATGACATAAATAATATTCTCATAAATAAATTGTGATGCTACTGTCAAAATATTAATTTCTTTAAATAATAATCTTAAGGAATCACGGGAGTTTAGGTTATATATAGAACGAATGGCTCTTTTTTGTAACACGAAAATAGTTTGTATGTCAGCAGCTTTTCCCCAAACAAGAATACCGTACGACATAACACTATGAAAATAACTATAATAAACTAAGCGAGCTGTCTCAACATTGGTAAGTTGTCTAATTTTCCTAACAGCATAAGCTGCCGAAACATTACTTACATTCACTAATAAATAACTAGTTAGTGAAGTATACGTTTGATACGTTTTCCATTATGTGGCACAACAACGTTGTTGTGCCACATAATGGAAAACGTATCAAACGTATACTAGGCTAACTAGTTATTTACTAAATGTACGAAGGGGACATAACGATATTTTAAGAAAAACCAAAAGACAGGTTTATGTAAATATCGTTATCTCTCCTTCGTAGATTTAGTCCGAATTAAAAAGGCTTACATACTGGGCACATAATTACGAGCACCATCGGCGTTCCGAACTCCACGGGCAAAGAAGATACATATTAATACGGGAATTTAAGCCGGGGAGAGCGTCGCAAGTATCCGCACGCACCCTCCCCCGATCGCCACCTCCGTCCGAGTACTTGGCCGCGCGTGTGTGTGTCCGGCCTGCTACTGTGTGCACAAATTTCATAATAGGTGTGCGCTGTGCTCCGTTCAAATTTTACATCTCACATCTCAACCCTATAGAGGATGTTTGTTTTATTCAAGATATAATATTTGTGATTTTAATCATTGTTGGAGCCTAGAGCAGAGTTCTGTCATTGTTGTGTTAGCAGAATTAAACTAAGATGAATTAGAAAGTAACCTAACCATAAAAAACCAGCCAACTGCGAGTTGAACTCGCGTGGAGAGGGTTCCGTACATACGTTTTTTTTATACAATTCTTATAGGTTTTCCTGTACTTAATCTACATTTTCGTCTTCTTTCATGAATAAAATCAAATCTATGCATTTTACAATAATAACAAAAATATATTTGAGATTCTCATAAGGAGCTCTTTCATTTGATATATGACACAATAAGGTTTGCAAAAGTTTTTTTTATGTTCCTAATTTGTTCCCCAAAAATGACCATTATTTAAAAACAAAAAAAAATACTTTGTACATCTGTGTTTGGGTCATATGATAACACCACCCTACCAAATTCCACCTGATTTGGTCCAGTAGATTTGGAGCAAATTGGCTGTGACAGACGGCCGGATAGACAGACAGACGCACGAGTGATCCTATAAGGGATTCGTGTTTTTCATTTTTTGTTGGGAACCCTAAAAACCGACGCAAATAATAAACAGTAGAACACAGAATTTCTGGCTACCTGTCTAGATATCAGTTAACAAAGGTATCAAACCACATTTATATCTTCGATACAAAAACGACAAGTCGTTGGTGGATCCCCCAATGGCTTTTCATTATGCAAATGACAAAAACTATTTAAAATGTATTGTGGTGCATATTGTGTGACTAGATAGTTTCATAGTCAGCTTAAAAGAAAAGGTTTGCCACCTTAATTACCAGATTTGTGATGAGAGTTCTGTTCAGGCAGGGGTTTGATTCTCTCAACAACGACGGACGGACGGACGACGAGTGAAACGAGGACGAGTGAATGTCCAAGCGGCGAGATTAAGTAGTCCCGTCAGAGCGAACAAAACTCATTTTAGCGCGTGTATTCAATTTGGCAGCATGGCTACTCGAACGTATAAAGCTGCCTAACTGAGAATGCACCCGCTAAAATGTGTTTCGTTCGCTTGGACGGGACTACCTAAACTCGCCGCTGCGCTTTCGCTCGTTCGTTCGACCGATCGCCGTTTTTAAGAGAATTACACCCCAGTCCAGGTACGCTAGATATTAGATAAGGAAACAGTCTAAACAACTAGGTGCATCATTGTCGACACCGGCCGCAATGCGCGGTCCACCACTGAAACATCTACTCAATTCTAGTTTGATCGGTATTTTAGGTTTCAGTGTCAAGTTTCTTTTTTAGTATATCATTAACTTAGCACAGGTATTCCTACTAAGTACTTAGTAGGATTATCTGATTATACTTATAATAGTTATAAAAATTGATATTCTGTAAAATGTAAACTTCTTACATATCATCGTTTTGAAAAGGCATCACCCCAAGCTATACTTGCCGACATGCGTGGTAAATACACACATAGCAGTCGTATTTTATTAATTTATGTGTAGCGGAGAACTAACCATGGCCGCCCCTGCCCCCAGCTACCTCGCTATTTAAACATTTCCAAATGAGTATGCAGAAGACTGTACCTAATACATGGCCGCGCGCGTATTCGGGAACACGCCCTGGCCCTCTAAATTACTTGAGCTTTAATTAAAAGCCCAGTAATTCTGTTCATGACAAGTATTCCGCCGACGACCGCTGCGACCTCTGATAATGCTATCACTAACTGAATTCCACGGCTACCATAACGGCCGCCTTCACACGTTCCTCAAAGCATTTCTCTGTCGGGTATGCTACTATCAAATACTGTCGAACCATAAAATACTTTTTACTCTACACATCTATATAATATATTAAGACAAACCTGACTGACTTATATATCACAACGCACAGCCGAAACTACTGTACCTAGAAACTTGAAATTAGGTACAGGGGTACCTTTCATAATGTAAGTGAGCACTAAGAAAGGATTTTCCGAAAATCTACCCCCAATGGGAAGAAATGGGGGGGAGTAGCGGGAAACTAATTCTACGCGTACGAAGTCGCGGGCGTCCTCTAGTAAGTTATAAATGACCGCCTCATTTAAGAGTTCCGTTTTACAAAGCTTCTGGGAGAATTTTCTGTAAAACCGTATTAAGTTTGATATTGTCTCAATTATTAGCGTATCGAATTAAACAATATTCAATCTACTGATCGCCTGTCTGCCGATGGTAACTTTCGGAAACGGTATTTAATTTATCGAACTCTAGTAAAGTTGGACTCGTATTCAGCGGCCCACACGAACCAAACGTATAATCCAAGTTATTTGCGGACAGATAGAATTCAATCCACCAATAAATCCCATTATGTGGGTACATTTTCAAAGATTTTAGACAAACTAAAATGTTTTTAATGCCTTCACCCTACTCGCTTTGGTGCTATTCTACAAATGAATACCTATGAAAAAGATAAGCTTAAGTAATTAATTAGTTAACAAATTAGAACAAAATTGATAGGGCACATGTTATTTAATCGGCTAACGTCAACCCGTGGGCAACGACTGCTAACGCCATCTATGATGCTTCGGGACTGATGGTTCAAGCTCATTGGGAGTCTCATAGTATAATACTATGTACTAATAATTTGCACCAACCTTAACTTTAGCATATTATAGAGGTACTAGCTTCTGCCTGCGACGAATTAGTAATTTTGCCATCCCACGGGAACACTGATTTATTTCGGGATTCAAGGTAGCCTATGTGTTAAACCAGTGTATAAGCAAACCACGCACGCACGCAGGCACGCACGCACGCACGCACTCACGCACGCACGCACGCACGCACGCACGCAAGCTCGCACGAAGCCCGCCCGGCCGTCAATGTTAAAAGATCGTATCGGAAAATGCGGCGACAATATGGAATGATTATTAGTTCCTAAAAATGTACTAATATTGTGTATTACAGCTTTTAATTTTTATAAATAATAAAATTAGAAAATAAACGGAAGTTGGTTTTATTTGACTAAACCTTTGTGACAGAACTTCTGGACCGAATAGGTACACATATCGACGACGAAGTGTAATGACCTCCTAAATGTCATTTTGTCATTTTTGTGATTCTTTTTCGAATCGAAAAATCGAGGAAACGAAAAAACGTCTTTTTCGTTTGCTGTAAAAACATTTTTTTTTAGATAATATTAGGAGGTCATTACATCTCGTCGTCGATATGCAATATCAATACTACAATCCTAAGACTGAAATACGATAATAACCCTAAGGACTACAAATAAATGTTTTAAAGAACAAAAACCCGCCTTCAAAAACGCTTAAAATAACTTCTATAAAATTGTAGATAGGTACTATCAGCCCAATGGAACCCTGACCCACCATAGAACGGTGTCACAGTGACATTATAAAACAATTTGTTTGACAATTCTTATAACTTGAATCATAACGTCTCTGTGACACAGTTCTATGGTGGGTCAAGGTTCCAATGGTCTGATAGTACCTAATAGGTTAGTCCAACTGATGTCGGCTTTTTGTTGAAAATATTGTGGTCGCCGACTTCAGTTGGACTAACCTATTAGGTACCTACCTATCTACAATTTTAAAGAAGTTATTTTATGCGTTTTTGAAGGCGGTTTTTTGGTCTTTTCTCTACAATTTTAAAGAAGTTATTTTATGCGTTTTTGAAGGCTGTTTTTTGTTTTTTAAAACATTTATTTTATTTTATACTTTTTAGTGATCATAATAGGTACGCTGTTACGTAGTCCCACTTCTTAGTTGATATGAAACTTTAAGTTATTTCACGCGCGCCGCAAGCTACGCCGCGGGAAAGTCATAGTCATATTTCAACAAGTAAATATTCTTCGTTGTAGTCGCTCACTATCTTAATCGAGATATCTTATCGCCACCCTTAAAATAGGTACCGTTGAGGAATTCAGATGGCCATCTGTGGTCTTCATCATCAGTTCCACTTCACCAAGTGATACTTTCCGAAAGCAAATGCTAGACTTGTTACTAAAAATACTAAAATCGTTAGGTATATGTTTGCCTACAATATTTGAGGAGTTCCCTCAATTCCTCACTGATCCCCTCATGAGATTCAGATTTGGTGACAATGGGACCAACTCGGAAGTATACTCTATCAAACCAAAAAAAGATTTTTTTAAATCGGTACACAATTGACGGAATAATCGGTGAAGATACATAAAAAAAAATACATACAGTGGAACGTATAAACTCCTTCTTTTTTGAAGTCGGTTAAAAATAGAATGCTGTAAGCTAGTCATTTCGCCGGGTGTGGGGAACGGGGCGCGAATAGAATAACATGACTGATTTAATTGGTAGCGAACACCATATTCTTAAAATTGTTTTTAAATAGTTGTGCTAAAAGAGCTCACTAAAATTTCACATTTATATTTGTCAATTTTGATTAACAAATATAAATGAAACTAATTTGTGTAAAATAAAACAAAAAAAATTATCAAGGCAATTAAGAAGCAATTTTTAATGAAATCGTTTAACTATATTCACTATCGGCCGTATAACAGTAAATTCGCAAGCTTCTGGTTATTGCAATAAATATTGCTTGAATTAGAAAAATAATAATAGTCACACGGCCGCACTCAGAGTCAGTCAGATACTGAACGAGGATTAACTCTTCGGACTAACCCGTGCCTGGCGATATTCTTCATACACAGGTTTGAAAAAGGAACGAGTTCATTGTTTCTTGAATGTCACGTGCGGCGGACAGTCATTTAACGACTGCAACAAAAGGTTTTCTTTGTATTGAATAAGTCCTAAAGTTAGGTTAGTCTTAAGTTAAGAAGGAAGTGCCATCTACTGTGGAGGGGCATTCTGTCAAAATTCCTGTTATAAAGTGGTCCTGAAAATCTTTATAACACGCTACAAAAGTACCTACATATTATATTGCTGGATATGGCATTTATTAAAAAAAACCGGTAAAACGTTTCACGTTTATAATATTAGTAGAATAAGGAGTAATGATATTTAATAGTTATTATTTTTTATACAGTTCCTACGAATAAATCGTTATATTTAACTTTTATAACTATTTATAAGCAAGTCTTAAATCTGTTTGTTCTGTACCAAATTAGTAAAAATACCCGTATAGTTCGATTACCCTCAGTTATTTTGTGTATAATTAATTAAGTAGGTACCAAATGAACATTTTATTTTGTTTCTTTATATCTAAACTGGTCGTTACAGAAACTCTTTTTCCACATACACGTTGCGATCGATAAACGTTTACTAAGTATATGTACTCACACCTACGTGTACCTCGTTTTTCCCAAATTCCCACCGCTGCCGGCCGCCGCGCCGCTCAAATAGACGTTGCACGTTGCAGTTGCGTCGACGTCGGTAGGACGTCAAATGAAGCGATCGGGCGCGCCGTTGTAGATAAAAATATAACCTAAAATCTTGCGTATGTTTTGAGACATGTTCGTATATTACATTCAAGACTAAATTGCGATGCAACAATTTGAAAGTTGATAAAATTTGCGAAATTTCGTTTTCTTTTTATAAAGCGTGTGACCGATACGTCAGTGGCTAAGACAGGCCAGTTTTTTGTGCGTTCTCGTCAAAGTAGTTTCCCGCTATTCCCAAATCCCGTTTCCGGGCTTTTTAAATTGTATCTGTACTATCTGATTTAAGGCGGTGAATGCGGTGAGCAAACGAACAAACACATTTACGCATTTGAATTACTAGTAAGTACCTACCTAAGGAGAGAAGTAAATTAATCAAGCGATCAGAACAGCCTGTAGGCCTACCAACAATCGAAGACCTCCGGTCTTTTAGAAATTGTATGAAATCAAAGATCAGAATATTATGCTAAGGTCCAGAAGTCCGCGGAATGAAGCAGATGGAGATATAATTATACAAAACCTTTTTGCTTATATGGTATGAGAACACTTTAGAAAAAAAAAGTTAAATGTCAATCCAAAACCGTCATTTGTTTTAAAGATATCGCCCTTCAAACAAATGATTTCGGAATAAACTTGCGACTATGGAGCAAATTGAATTTCGTGCTGTTATAAAGTGTCTTTTTTAAGCAAGGAAAACCTCCGCAATTTATTATTTCTGAAATGGAAGCTGTTTACGGGCATCAGTGCCCCGGTAAAACCATTATAAGTGGTATAATCTATTTAAACATTGCAGAGAGTCAATTAGCGATAACCCTCACCCAGGAAGGCCGATTGAGGCGACAACGTCAGAGATGGTAGAAAAAGTCGAAAAACTTGTAAAAGAAGATGCTCGTCTTAAAAAGAAACAGTTATCTGCATTAGTTGGCGTATCAGATACTACTATTTTGAGGATCCTACACGATCATCTTGACATGACGAAAGCCAGTGCAGGTGGGTCCCGAGAATGCTTGAACCGCTGCAGATGCACCGGTACACAAGAGCAATGTCGCGACCGCTGCTATTCACAGGTGTGGCTTCGAATCGCTGGTCCACCCACCCTACATCCTGGACCTGACTTCCAGCGATAATTATTTCAACCCAATTTTAAAAAAAAGAACTAAGGGGAAAAACATTTCGTAACGATGAAGAAATGAAGGAGGTAATTTCGATTCATTTTGAGGGTAAAGAAGTTTTTTTTTGTTTTCCCTTTAAATAAATAAATTTCTAAATCTAAAAATTGTATCGAACTTAAAGATAAATATATTAAAAAGGAAAAATATTTATTCTGTTTTATTGAATAGATAAACATTTCATTCCGCGAACTTTTGGACCTCCCCTCGTAGTTGTTGATCAATCCTCGATGTTATTTTTGTGATAGAGGTAAGTACAGTGTACAGCCCATACAGTGCGCATGTGTCACCAGCTGGCATTGCGGGATATAACTACCTGTTAATGTCGCGTTTAATTTAATATTATTATAATTTTGTTAACGTGAAGTAGCTGTTTTCGACTTCAAAAGTAAATAGGGCCGTGCTGAAAAAGCAATATGTTTCTATAACAAACAAAGTGGGATAGAGTCGGTGGGCCTAGACAAGTTGTATTCGATGCGAACAACTTTAGTGATCATAATATAGAACACTTAAGTACAGTATACAAAAAAGCTACCGCAGCGATCGCCCACATTTCATTGATTTTGATAGACTTCTACAGTATAAATTTAGCTCTTGTACAACAAAAGCAACTAAGCTAGCCCTACTGAGTGGATTAACGACATGTCAAAGTCCCTGTCATATTTCGTGTAGGTAAACTTTACGAATATTCGTAACTAGGTATCCATTTTGGAAGCTAGAATCGGTATAGTTTCCGAGGTCCATCCATGATTCACCTTAACGGCGACAAATCAGTTAGCTCCAATATCAGGCACCTGTATTCGGCGTAACTAAAATTATCACATAAAACTTTTCTGTATTTATTTATTTTCCCTTTCCTTCTGTCCCTTTTGCAACATTATTAATCCAATTTTGGCCCAATCGCACCCTTTTTTCTTATCCCACTATTTGCCAAGCTTAAAAATACATATTATAAATGAGAAAGTTTGCATGTTTGGATGTTTGTTAATCAATCACGCTTCAACCACTGAACGGATCGGGATGAAACTTGGCACACCTATAGGTTAGATCCTGGAATAGGACATTAGGGTACCTAATTTTTATCCAGGATTTTTTTAAACTAATTAGAATAAAACGGCAGATAGATACAAACAGTTAAACTAAAAAATGGGCTAATCTTAAACTAAACGCTCCGCCAATGTGTTACGTTCACATGTGGATGCATGTTTTAAACACGCACCTAAAAAAATTAGGGACTTTGTACTAAAAAGATTTGAAGCATGCAGGGTCTGCCAATTCGTTCGTCATACACGATCTACCGTCACGCAGATGCCCTAGGTCTGCCAACCCGCCGCCATTACGCATCGAGCTACATAACAGCACGAGTGACATTTAATTTTAAGCCTAAGAAAATGCCGACTTGTGTTGTAAAAACGTGCAAAAACTACCAGTAGTAAATCTAAAAACCCACACGGTGTCACTTATCACGTGTAAGTTATGATTATTCGTGTTATTTTTCATAAATATGTGTTTATTTACTTTAATGTAAATTACAAACAAAAATGACAATCAGTGTTGCCTGTTTTCTCAAGGATTTTTTTCCGTAAAAGTGGGGAAATCTGTAACGCCGTTAGTTATGATGCGGAACCCTGCTTAGTTAGAGTCAGACTTGATTTCGACCGGTTTTTATACACACTTTTGTGGTTGGCAGTTCCTTCTTCATCTCTAAGCTATCTGATCTCGTTGCTCCCAGGATAAGTTTTGATGGAACCACGATGGAACCACTTTTTCTACCTCCGTAAAAAACCTCGGCGTCACGATGGATCAGACTCTTTCTTGGTCTTGTCAAGTCACCAAGGTCAGCCGCAAGCTCTTTGCTTCTCTGCCCTCTCTCAAGCGTCTGCAGAATTTTCTTCCCCTTCACACCAAAATTACCTTAGTTCAATCCCCTCCTTAACTACGGTTACGTCGCATATCTTGACGTAACAGAGGAACTGCTGGATAAGTTGGAGCGCCTGCAAAATGTACGCGTTCGATTTATTTACGGCCTGCGGAAATATGACCACGTGTCCCACTTACGTGCCCAGTTAATGGCTACCGATGCGTTTACGCTGGAATGTCCATTTCCTGTTGTTACTTTTTAACACTTTGTTTTTGCCTCACTCTGCCTCTTACCTTTACAAGAGGTTTAGCTTCATGGCGAGCGGTTCCCATAATCGCTTGCGGTCGAGTGCTAACTTCTCTCTTGCGTTCCCAGCCCATACGTCTAAAACCTACGCTAAATCCTTCTCGGTGCACTCTGTCGAACTGCGGAACCGGCTACCATATGATATTATGAAATCGCAATCGGTCGCATCTCTACAAGGAAAATTGAGGACATACTGGCTTGATTCCCTATAATTGTGTACTGTCCTTTGTTTCATGAAATTTATTTATTTAAATAAAACAATAGGATTCAATTACAAGTTAAAACTAAACTTATTTAAATTAAAATAAAAACTATAAGCTACTCAAATATTAAAGACGTAAATAATAATCACCACTATAAAAAGAACACCCCCTCTAGCAGGTCCACTCGCGGCATGGTCCCTATGACACTGGCTGCGTCACCTTTCTGGATAGCTAGCCCAATCCTTTGGGAGAGGTAAGTACCAGCTCTAGGATCTCCGGAGGTTTCTATGAGCCGGGATGACAGAGCCTTAATAAAGCTTTTCATATCAGCTGACCAAGGTCCCATAGTCTCCACTGCAAGCGCCACAAATTCATAATTATTTAATAATGATGAATATTTGCGGGGCTTGATGGTTTTTTTTCATTATAATATATGTTTATTTATGTATTATACATATATGTGTATATGTGGTTGTGTTTGTGTATGTCTATGTTTCTGAATTGATCTATTTTGATATTTATTATTTTGTATTTTTGTATAATTATATCTCTGTTATTTTTTATTCTAAAATAGGTCTAAAACTTAGTTTACGCAGTTTCTGTAAACTTTGTTTTGTACTTGTGTCTACTCGTTGCCACATTCTACTTTTCTAATTTTCCTCAATCACCCAAAGGTTAGCTGGAAAAGATCCCTTAAAGGGATAAGTTCGCCTTTGTACATTCCTTTTCTGTAAATCTTGTATTTGAATTTCTGTGTTTTGTACAATAAAGAGTTTACATACATACATACATACTTTTAAATAAATATTCTAAGAAACTAAGAACGTAGTTAAGACTACGCCGAGCGTACGCCGGATGTACAGTGGCGCCCTCATCACTATTATTGTGTTTTCTAATAAACTAAAGTATTTTCTTGAAATCGGACGGTGCATTTTTGTACCTACTACAAATGAAAACACTTGACCTTTGAGTTATCAACTTAACGGAAAAAAGTGGCCACCTTTTCCCGTTAAGCTGACTACTCATAGGGTAATTGTTATCATAGTTTATTACGTATCCCATAAATTGTGTTTTCACTTGCGCTACAAAAAAGCATCGTCCGATTGCAAGGAAATTCTTTAGTTAATTAGAAAACACAATAATAGTGATGAGGGCGCCACTGGACCGTCGACGTTTGCTCGACGCAGTCTTAATTAAGTCTTGGATCTCTGTTTTAACTTAGTTACTTCTAATTTGTCAGATTCTCTTGCAATTTTGCATAAGTAATTAAATATGTAATTGCGATGACAATATAATTATTGCTTTATTCGTAAAATGTATTTTTAATCACTATGTTCATAAAAATGTAGTTTGATATATCAATATTATTAATTTATTCTGTCGTGCAACCGTTGAAATTTAATTTAAATTGGTCATAATTATAATTTTCTTATCCCTTAGTCCCATAATTAAAACGGTTGCATGACGCAATCGAACCCAATGAAGTAGGTAGAACATAAATGAAAAAACATGATTTAATTGTACGAAGTTTTTGCAGCGATACAATCGCGATTCAGTCTCGATGCAGCAGTCACAAATCGTCTACGTTTTGTCGCGATACAGTGGCGCGACTGTCAAATGCGCGTCTCTATACCTGCAAAAAGTTGCAGTGGGTAAAGAGGCCTTAAAACGGGCAAATTGACGATTTATATGGCAACCCTCAAAGCACGCACACTCGTAAACGGACGGCCATTTTGTGTGCTTCACTAATGATTAGACGAAGTTACGTCCGTATTTTTTTAGGTTCAGGGTTTTAAATAAGACGATCTCTACCCCCTTTTGACTCCGCACTGTCGTGCTAAACCTACGAATATTATTTACACTTTCTTAATTATAAATTTAAGAAGACAACTGAATTCTAGACTCATTTGTTTGTATCTGTTCAAACATAAATCTTAAGGCCCCCTACACGTCGGCGGATCATAGGCGTGCGTAAGGGACGGAGCAATACATAAGAGTGATAAGCAAGAATATGTTGCTCACTCTAAGGTGCAAATGCATCCCTTAAAGTCGCCGTGAATAGAATTTGCGAACTATGTAAACAAAACCAAACGAACCAATTCACCATGATTCCTCGATAATCACGTACTTTTAAAGATCAAGTGAGGTCTTTGCAACGATTTATACACTAAATCATTATTTTCATATTGAGTTTAAGATGAAATAACTATTCATTATACGTCATTTCTAATAAAAACACGCTTAGTGAATATTTGAGGTTATGTTATGTGTCAAGCAGTACTAATTTGTTTACATAGTTCGCAAATTCTATTGACGGCGACTTTACGCACGCCCATGATCCGCCGACGTGTAGAGGGGCCTTTAGATAATATACTCCACAAAATAACTTTTGGGTGGTGCTTTAAACTAATTAGATTTTTAATTGTGACCATTTTTACCCGACTACAGCGAAGCAAAAAGGAGGGTTATGAACTTATGATCTTGATCGGTAGTTTGTATGTATGTATGTTCATATATTCCCTCATAGAAGTTATGAGGGAATAGATGAACATTCATACATTATGATATAATTTGACAAATGAGGTATCGTTGGAAGCGTCTTGATTGTCCGCTGGTTATAGGCTAGGTGACGTCGAATAGAAATAAAAATTGCGTCCTCTAGAGGACATAAAAACATGACCTAAATACAAATGATTGTTTTTTGTTGGGTATCAAATGAAAAGGCTTCATTAGCATATTTCAAATATATATAAATATTGTTATTAGATACATACACACGTTTTGTTTTTTAAAGATGTATGCCATGGTGTGTAGCCTTTATTTAGCAAGTTTAAAATACTTACATTACCGTCAATGTACATTTTTGAAGTTTGTCTTTTTGTAAAAAATAACCCCAAACTGTTCACTACGATCGCATGTACGTCCATGCACAATACTCGACATGGGCTCAATTAACATCGACACCCGGGGACAACGTCCGCAACAAGAATATTATATTCATGAGTGTTAAAATCTACAATCACCTACCTTTAGAATTAAAACAACTTGACATGCCTACCTTTAAATCCAAACTTTTCCAATGGTTCATAAACAAAATGTATTATCGTGTCTCTGACCACTTCCAACGCAATTAATTTTTAGTCCAGTCAATAAAATGTACCTAACTTAGTTAATTGTATAATATGGTATACTGATGACTTTAATTAAGTCATCTGGCTCCACGATTTAGCACTTTAGATTTTAGATTGAAATTTAAATTATTATTTATTTAGTATGACGTAACCTAATTGAATTTAAAATGCGAGTGGTAATTAATATCCGTAATATAAGGCAAATTGACTTTTTATTACTAATTATTAGGTAACGGATGTATTTCTATTTGTAATACTTGACCTATAATTTGTACGCCTATTGACAGGTAGAAAGTGGATGAAACTATTTTATTATTTAAGACCTACTTTGTATACCTACCCACTTTTAACAAATAAATATTTTGATTTCATTTGATTTGATTAAGTTTGAAGAGAAAATATGTTTGGCTCACATCAGAGGCATGATTTTAAAACATATTCCCAATTATCGCCGGGTGCATGCTAGCAAACCCGCGAGCAACAGCTAACAATATTCTTTAGAGTTCCCTCAATTCCTCACTGATCCCCTCATCAGATTCAGATTTGGTGACAATGGGACCACTTCGGAAGTATACTCTAATAAGCAAAAAAAAAATTTAAGTCGGTCCTCAATTGACGGAGAAATCGGTGAACATACATAAAAAAAAACATACAGTGGAACGTTTAACTTCCTCCTTTTTTGAAGACGGTTAAAAAATTAGTTATTTTTACAAAAATGGTTGCAATTGATCAGCGGCGGGCTAATGTAAGCCAGCTCCTGCCTGATGTTAAGTACATGGGTCCGTAGGCAATATGACGACACGTTAGCCTCGTTAGTGGTGACCCTGCCTACGAAGCTAGCAGTCCCAGGTTCAAATCCCGGTAAGAGCAGATATTGTGTGATGAGCGCGAGAATTAGTTTCTGAGCCTTGTATGTTTTTTATGTATTTCTCCATATTATACGTTTGTTTATCGTTGTCTAATAGAGCTTAGTTTGGGACTAGGTCAATTCGTGTAAGATTGTCGTTTGATATTTGTTTATTGTTTAATATGCCAATGGCAGCGTGTGGGGACTAGGGACCTAAAGATGTAATGAGGTACGCATAGAGCTCGCGAGCTGCTCCTGGAGCCTGAGAACAAACAAGTTTTCTCGAAGTGAATGGAACGAAAAGTCAACGGCCGGGAAATTGTTCACAACAAACAACCTTAATAACTCGGCCAAACCATTTATAGAGCGCCCTAATCTTCAGTCGTGTCGGCGTTGCCGCGACGGGGGAATTAAGCAATTTAATAAAGCTGAATGTGGACACGAGTAAAGTTTGGAACGCACGGAGTAGAAATTGTATAAAATGTGGCCGAGCACATTTCCATCGCCAGGGGAATTTGCACAAGGAGGAACAAGGAAGAAGCGGGTGCACCCCTTTCTCTGGGGTGTTAGGGACGTCCGTCCGCCCTACATACGCGGGGTAGGCTGTTCGCAGCGCCCGGCACGCACGCCGCACGCCGCGCCGCGCTCCGCCGGACACCCAGGGCTGCCGCGCACCGACTTTACTTTACCTAGGTGCGGTTCATTTTAAACTTAAAACATTTAAATTTTAAGTTTCCCAAAATGTATACTTTTTGGGCTACGTTTATGTGATGTCAACGAGGAAAATTTAGTTTTGCTTTAAGCTTTAAGAGACTGCAGGGTGTAACCTTCTTTGACTACTTACTCATAAACCAAAAAAATACAACAGGCTATATGTATTACCTAAACGACTAACAACAAAGCAAGCAATTTGACACAATTGCAATTATATAAAATTTACTAAGTAATTTTGAAATATTCAAAATAGTGTGAAGTAGTTGGAATTAACCCTGGCGGCGGCGGCGGCCGCTAGATGGCGCGAGGTGGGGGGGGGGGGCTGGGTGTGGGGGGGCGGCCCCGCTGGCCAGGACGCGGCCGGTAACACGAGTGCGCCTATGCGAGGCATGTATCTTGGACGGGCAGATATAACAGAGAAGTAGCCCCCGGTTCCCTGCTTGTAGTCGGTGTGTCAGGATCGTAACTCTACTTGTTTTTTTCCATGATATTTTGTATCTAATTTAATAGCTAGTCGCCCCCAGTGCCAATAAAACATTATTGGTACTTACCAATCTCTTAATAGATAGTAGGTAGGTACATGCTATGATAGTTTTTTTAGCGTTCCTTTACAGCACATAACTTGATGTTCGCACAGTTAGGTTAGGGAACTCTATCTATGTGGACCAGGATCTGGTTTCAAAAAGAAATTAGTGAATTAAAAAAAGCATTTTAATTTAAATCCATATTTTACTTACCGCCCTGTTTCACAATCGACAAGTAAAGCATATTTGACAGATAAAATTAGCCCTTTCTCTTTCTTACACTTGAAGATAGACGAGGAGAGAGACAACTTTAAATGGCAGATAAATTTACTCGTCGATTGTGAAACAGGCCATTAATTTTTTATCGTATTATAAACGTTTTGACAGCTTTTATAAACTTGAGAGTATAGGCGGCCGAGTTAAAAACAACACGATGACATAAGGGGCGAAACATTGTAGGATAAGGCCACTGGCCTCGTTTTGGGACTTGAAATTTGAAGGGAATATTCCTTGGGTACCCTAGGGGTGCAATAAGAAGGGATTTTTGGAAACTCATGCCCTAAGGGGTTAAAATAGGGGGTAGAAGTTTGTATGGAACTATGGTCATTTTAGTAGTTGGAAACGTGGTAATTAGTAATTAAGCTACTGTTTATAAACAACCCCGAAAGGGAAAACTGCCCCGATAAGGCGATAAATGGGGTATTTATGGTAAATTAATTATTTTTGAAGTTTCCATGCTTTTCACATGCTTGACATCATGGCCACTACCTATCTTAAATTCCAAATTTGACATTATTTTGCGAAATCTGCGTCCCCAAAATCTAAGAAAATGACAAACATGACCATTTTTTTAAACCAAGGCCGCCATTTGGTATTCCAAATTTGATATCATTTTCGAAATCTGCGTCCCAAAAATGACACCCAGGATGACTTTTAAAAAAAAAAAAACAAATAGGTACATAAGGTATCATTATTCCCTCGGGAGCTTTAAATGTTTTCCAAGATGGGATTTTCCTATGTTAATCCAGGGTATAAGCTATCTCCATTCTAAATTTCATCGAAATCCGTCCTGCCGTTGCAGCGTGAAGGAGTAACAAACAAAAAACCCTTTTACCCCCTTAGGGGCAGTTTTTCCTAAATCGCTGAAACTTGTATTTTTTATTTATAAACAGTAGCCTAAATACCAATTTCCAAGTTTCTTACTTCAAAAATAAATAATTTCTCATAAAAACTTCTACTCCCACTTATTGCCAAAATCACTGAAAGTTTTATTTTTTATTTTTATTTGTAAACAGTAGCCTTATAATCAATTACCACGTTTCCAACTACTAAAATGACCATAGTTCCATAATAAACTTATATGAAACTTTAAGACATTTCAAGCTCGCCATGCCAGATGCCTGATGCCAGAACTAAAAGTATTGTTGGCAGAAAGCTTGGCACTAATCGGAGCAGGGCAGTGGACAAAATGCGTGGCTCATGCCATAAATGAAGAAAACAACATGAAAAGCTTAGACGGCATTATTGACAGGGCAGGATTGCTTAACGGAACCTTTCATAATACATACCTATTGGTGACACTTCTTTCTCAATCGATTCTAGTGATTCTGATTAAAAATATATTTTAAGCGATTTTTAATCTCAGTCTACTTTTCGCATTCCTAGTAAACTCATCAAACCATAGACAAGATACATAATTATTTGGCGCTTTGTTTACATTGTTCACAAGTTCTATTGATGGCGATTTTACAGTGGAACGTATAACCTCCAAGTCGGTTAAAAAGCCGACTTCAGTTGGACTGACAAACCTAACCTACCATTTTAAAAGAAGTTAATTGTGCGTTTTGAAGGTGTTTTTTGTTTTTTAAAGCTTGCTTTGCTTATGATATACTAGCTTCTACCCGCGACTTCATCCGCGTAGAATTAGTCATTTGGCCATCCCACGAGAACAGTGATTCATTTCGGGATTCAAGGTAGCCTATGTGTTAATCCAGTCTATAAAAAACTCTATTCCAAAATGTTTCCAACCAAATTCATCCATCCGTTTTAGCAAAGAAGTAACAAACTCACGCACGCATGTATTTTCGCATTGATAGTAATATATGTAGGATTGGATGTAAATAGGTACACAATCGCTCTGGCCGAAATCGTACTAGATAAAAATACCCTCCCACTTGACCTGTTGTCAGTATTTGTTGTTTTTTTGGGGGTTGTATAATCATACCAAATTTGACGCTAGTGTTTTACCGTTATTACGATACAATAAAAATAATAATGGTTTGCAGATTCTTTTAAATCATAATTTTGTATTGACAATGTCCCAAACAAAGCAATAAGGACGAAGTTCTTTGATCAATGAGCGCGAGCGGGTTTTGCCGCTCCTATTTATACTCCCGGCCTCAGCAACGCTGCGAAGAACTTCGTCGCTGTACCTACATATATCATACTTTCATGTATAAAGTAAAGTTGCACAACTTCACACTGAATAAATTTTATGATTGAAATGTTCGTGCCTAAAGCATTACGCGTATACTTAGTAGGTGTAAGTTCCCCATTATTTTTTACTTCTAAAGTTGAATAGGCAAAAAAGAATAGTAAAGTGTATTTTTTTCATAATTATTAATTTTCGATACTGCGTGGTCAAAAAAGAACTTAACCTTACCAACTGTACTTATTTATTATTTATTGTAATGTACTGGACATTACAGCTACCATCATATCTCATAGCTATTAGTTTGTTTTACTTCGTTACATACTTCTACCCCTCCTTTCACCCACTTAGGAATATATTTTTCAAAATCGCCAAAACTAATATGTGGAAAGGGTATCATTTAACCGATCAGCAAAATACTTATTCATATTTTGGTAAACAGAAATATGTATTTGGTCAGCCAAAATAGCTAGTTGGTAAGCAACTTATGGTTAGCAAACATATATAAATCTGTCTGCAATTAATGATATACTTTATTTTGGTCAGCAAATTAAATATTTGAGCTGCATTGAGCCAACTACAATTAATCAAATTTTGGTAAGCAATCAGTAGGTAAGCAAAATATTTCATTTCGTCCAGCAAAAAAGGGGGGCAAATTTACTGCCGTGCCGGCAACGCACATATGCCAAACGTCTCGACGGAGATCCGCTCACGCGGAGCTCCTATCTCTGGGTTATTCTGGCCCTCCGGGCCTGATATAAAAACGAAACTAACCTAACCTACCTCATATTTACGACACAAATTTTGGTGAAGATAGGATGTGATTGTGATTTCTAAATTTGTGTGACAAAACTTAACTTGTAATTACTACTAGCCTCAAAAATACCAATACTTGGGTGCTCGCATCATGTGGTCTGATTTCGCTCCGCCCACAATAACGAACACAGCTGATTTTTTTAACTAAACGCTATCCACTTATTTATATACGTATAGATAACCATTATTTTAATATGCACACCTCTCCATTAAACTGCTTACAGACATGTTTTCTCTGCTGACCAATTGTAAAATCTTGCTGCCCAAGTAATTATTTTGCAGCTCGACTGTTTATTAGGCAGACAAATGATAAAAAGAGCAGATTGATATTGGTTAAAATGTTAACCGTTTGTAAATTGTTTGCTGAACAAGAGTTGTAGCCCGATTTTTATTTATTGCCTGATAAATCTTTGTATGCTGCCCAAATGAGTTAATTGCTTTTTTTTTTGCGAATCAATTTTAATAACGGCTGACCATTTAATTACTTCCCATTTGGGTATAGTAGCCTAAATACCAATTTTCACGTTTCTAACTACAAAAATGACGAAACTGTCATACAAAATTCTACACCAACCCTTACTACCTACAGTTTTTTCTAAAATCGCTAAAACTGATATTTTTTAAATGTAAATAGGTAGGTAGCTTCTTTTATTAATAGATTTCGATTATGTGTATATCCGGGGTAGGTATAAGCTATCTCCATTTCAAACTTCATCCAAATCCGTCCATTCGTTGGTTGCAGCGTGAAGAAGTAACAAACTAAGACACAAACTTTCGCATTTATTATATTATAGTAGGATGTAGGATATTCGTATTAGTAGGATTAGTGGATAATAGCTTCTGAACGCGTCTTCGTCCGCTTAGATTTTAATTATAGTTATTCCTTTGGGAACTTTTAAATTAAGTAAGTAGAAAGTATTAGTTTTAAGAAAGAGCGTTGCTGTCTGAGATACAGGTCTTACGAGTAGAGCCTAGTTCAGTTAATGTGTTCCTAGCTGTATGTTTTATCAATTTTATCATATGTATTGATTATTAGTAGTTCCTCTTCAAGAAGGTATTCAATACCAAAGTAGAGCATACTGCGAGTCGAGCGGAGCTATTTTACATGTGCGCGGACTATAGCTACCGCCCTTTGGTAGGTAGGGCAGTCGAAATAGGTTTCCAACGGCGACGCGTATACATTTTATTATAAGGCTTGTGTGTTGCCTTGAAATAAGAACACTCCATTTTCCGGCATCGCTTTTCTTAAATCCCATTCGATTTTACAAAAGGGAAAGTTGACTGTTATGTTTTTTTTTTCAGTCCTGCCAGCAAACACACTTTCTCAACATTGTAAAGCCTAGAGCCGCTTTCCGTGTCTGTATATCTGCTAATTCTTCCTAAACCACGAAACGGATTTGAATGTGGTTTTCACCATCGGATAGATCATTTTTCACGGACGGTTGTTTTTGTGTAATAAATTTTGGCTATGTACCTGTGATTCCGCAAAACTCACATAAACCGAAGCGAAGCGAGGGCGGGTCGCTAGTTGAAAATAAGATTCCGGTACTTTGTAAGTTCAGTGATATGTTTTATAGGGTTTGTGACATTTCCGAATTAATTTTGATACGTGAAATTACATACGTAGTGATCTAAAATATTGCCAAGAGGGATTTATCTCCAGGATTTTAATATTACAAAAGGAATGTAATGCAGGGTGAAAACGAAAAGAGACTTTACTACTGTTATTTTTAAAAATAAAATTAGTGAGGCATGATATTATGTTTTCGGCATATTTGACCAGTTGAATTCCCGGATTAAGAGAGACGAATTTTCTTAGTTGCCCTCCATGCGGCGTCCGTGTTTTGCACCCTTTGTAGTGTTTCACAAGAAATATAAGTAAGTATATTTAAGATCTTAGGGACTGTCGATATCTATAATAATTATACTTCACTGGAGATCTATTCTTACCAATATTATGAAAATAAAATGATACTACATACTGACACCTTCTCTCCGAAAAAGAGTGACTCTGTTTAAAAATGTCTACTACCAAACCCAAAACCACATCAACGGCCGCAAGCCTTGGGTAGTAAAAGCACGCACAGTCCCCCAGTAACGAGTACCTAACAGATCGGTTCGGAAACAGCCAACAACTGCAAACAAAATGGGTAGGACAAGAACGGGAGAATACTTTACACTTCACTGGTGGGCTGGTAAGGCATAGCCAATTTGACGGTTTTTTGAGTGGACGTCTCGGTATAATGACTACTGAACCCTTATTCTGGCACTTTCTGCGGTATCTACCTATTTGAATAAAATTGTCTGCTAAGTTGACAAGTTGTGGTTGGTAGTATATTTAAAAACTAGGAATTCGAATGAGAAATTTGTGACGAGAAAACTGTAATTGCATCAGTCATCTCATCAGACGATTAAGTTTAATAAATTACATGAGGAAAAACCAAATGTAGGTTCACTTTACCCATAATATATATATATCTTTTCTTTAAAGATAGGTATTGTAAATACTTATGTGGGAAACTTGATTACTACAACGGCAGGAAAATTCTTGATTAATAATTTATACAAAACATTGTGACATATATAATATAAATTACTTAGGTATAGGCGCAGAAGGGTGAACAAGAGTTGGGTGGATAAACAACAAAGCTATAGAAATGTATGCGTATATTAATAAAAAATAAGGGAACCCTCCCATTAGGAATAGTCATCGCCTCATGAGGAATTCCGAAAAGTGACCTGAATGTGCTGTTGTGAAAACTACAGTCCGCACCCGTTCACCATGAGTCGTCGAGATATACAGGCAGGCCCCGCAAGCCAAACGCAGAATCGGCTCCATCCACAACACGTCCCACCATTTGAATCAAAACATGGATTTTCTTTTATTTAATTCGGGATCCTTAGCATGAACCAAGTCAAATAAGATCGTTTTTTTTTTCATTTTATATTATACATTTTTATAGAACTTTAAACAGGCAATTTACGTAGGTAAGTAGGTAGGTAAATACTGCATTTAGAGACATCAATTTAATTTTAATGCTTTATTAAAGTTGCTGCTTTCTTCTCTTTCTTAGCAGCAATAGAATAAGACAACACGTCACTAAACAAGCATTAAATTTAATTGTGGTGTCTGAGTGCGGCAGTAGGTAAGTATTATAATATAAACAAAAATTACATATCCGAGCACGAACTTTTACCTTCGATCGAATAAGTATCGTCGTCGAGAAAATGGTATATCAGCACCCCGTGACCGTATTAAAGATAGGATGAAAAAATCCGATCTTAAAACTTTGCACTTGCTCAACTATTTAAACCTGACTCTCTGTCTCTATACAAACGTAATTTGATTCTTACTTATTTTAAGGGACGATTCAAACCGACCGACCGGGCCGGCGCGCGGCCCTATGTAGCCCTATGGTGACGCGACAAGGTATAAAAGTGTGTACCTACTATTACCGAGACTACGTAACTCAGTAAATTATTATAGGTAGGTAAGTATCGAATCTTCCTGTACCTATTGATCTAACTACTTATTTTAATCGTTGATGTTTATTAATGAGTGTAGGTAATGCAAAGGTAAAAGTTGTTTTTATTAAAAACGTATACTGATTTAAAACCGTTGTATTTATTGACTTACTATACTTTAAAACAACTTATCTACGTAATCATCATTTTCTCAGCCTATTACGCTTCTTCTTGAGGGTACGATGAACCTGGGTTCATTGACCTCATGAAAACAGACAAAAGTTTGAGAACCACAATTGGGTAGGGATGAACTGCACCAAAATGCTTGGATATGTTTTCGCTGGTAGGTAATACGCATCCTATAGTACATTGTTGCAGAGGATAGAAAGTACGCGATTTTTGGACGAGTCATATACAGGGTGTCCCAAAATGACTTTATTTTTTTCAAATTGCTAGACCAATTTAATTTTAATTTGCAATTGGTCTAGCAATTTGAAAAAAATAATGTCATTTTACTGAGGTCATGTTGTCAGGCTGGTTAGGTTCCTCTTGAGCTGACCTACCTCCGGTGTCACTGTGGCGTGGTACTTTTGGGACAACCTGTAGAGGGCCGAAACGTAGTTGAGGCCCTCTAGTGTACGAGTCCATAAATTGCGCTTTCTACAGAGGCAGACATAGTGCTTTTCACAACTACTGAGAGAAAATAAAATAAAAATTCATATTCAAAACTCAATAGTGTTAGTCAATTGTCGTCGGTTTTTCAAAGGTAGTATAGAAGCTGTATCACCGCCAATTTTACCATAGATAACTTTTTTTAAATCTGGACCATTTGCATTGATTTGTGCCAAAGATAGTGTGCAATATTGAATAATAGCTTTAGAATAAGGATAATTAAGCGGGTAGTGTAGCCCTCTCATGTTGCTGTGCCCGCGCAGGGCGTCACATGTATACCTGTAGTTGTAGTTCCACCTGTTGTAACGTAATGTGACACGCAATAAACTATTTTGAATTTGAATTTGAATTTGACCCCTGTTCTCGTGGCACTCGAGATTAATAAACTAACATTCGAGATGAAGATGTCAACTCCATATAAAATTGTATTTGTTTCGCCATATCTCCCATGTAATTTCATCTCTAGTGGTTCAAGATTAGGGGCCAAGTATGAATTACATTTAAAAAAAAGCAGTGACATTATTTTAGTATGTGTATCTTTTAGCAAAAATAAACCTAATATTTTACGACACAAAATGGTGTGTTCTGATTGGTCGATTTCAATTTTTCATTTTAAGGAGCTGACACAAAAATTGATTGATTGATTTTCATTGGTTTTTGTAGTTGGACAACAATGTTCTCGACCAATCAGCAAACACGCCGAGAAAAGCATTCTTGATGCGTCCTTATAAGTGACGTTTTGTGACCCCAAACAAGACCATCTATGGCTATATTTCCGAGCAGTGTTGTGAAAAGTAAATAAAAAATGTTCTTTTGTTTCCGTCACATAAACACCTCCTTCAATAACGGAAATATAACTTCTTTTGGTAAAATGATAGGTAATGGTCAGTCCAACTGAAGTCGGATTTTGATTAAAAGTATTGTGAGTCGCCGACTTTCAGTTGGACTGAACATGACCTACCATTTTAAAAGAAGTTTTTTTCCGTTTTTGAAGGCGTTTTTTTGTTTTTTTACACATTTTTTTTTGTGATTTATTTATTTATTTATTATATATTTCAATTAGATCAATAATAAGCTGTTATTTATGTAGTCCCACTTCTTAGTTGATGTTGATATGAAACTTAAGACATTTCAAGCTCACCGCAAGTAACGCCGCCGCCGTGGGAAATTCATAGTCATATTTAAATAATTAAATATTCTTCGTTATAGTCGCTCAACTATCTTTATCGAGATATCTTATCGCCACCCTTGAAATAGATACCGTTAAGGAGTTCTGGAGGGCAACAGTGGTCTTCATCATCAGTTCCATTTCACCAAATGGTATTTTCTGAATGCAAATGCTGGATTTGTTACTAAAAATACTCAAATCGCTTTATGTATGCTTATCGTGGCCTATAATATTTGAGGAGTTCCCTCAATTCCTCATGGATGTCATCAGATTCAGATTTGGTCCACCTCGAAAGTATAGGTATACTCTATCAAACCAAAATAATTTTTAAAATCGGTTCACAATTGACGGAGTTATATCGATGAATATACATCTAAAAAACATACAGAGACGTTACGTGTGGAGAAGGTACACAAAAAAAAAACAATGTTTTATTTTACCACTTTGTCTGCGTGATTTATATATAGGTATATTCATGCCAAATTACAGCTTTCTAGAACTAAGAGTCTCTGAGCTAAGCTGCGGACGGACGGACAGACGGACATGGCGAAAATATAAGGATTCCTAGTTTGACTACGAAACTCTAAAAAGCATACTACGGGTACTTTGATTCCATATTGATATATGGTATCTTTGGACTCTAGCTGCAGATCGTAAAAATATATTCGTAATCCAAAAACGGGTTATTCGAATAATAGCTAATAAACCTTATGAATATCCTAGACAGAACCTTTTTAGAGAGCATAGAATACTATCCCTACCCAGTGAGTACATTCTGGACGCATGTCCATTCGTGAGGTTGAATCTTAGCTCGTACAAGACTCGAGCCCAACTGCACGGCAGGAATAAGCGTGATCAGCACTTGCTGGTCGTCCCGTCGCGGCGACTGGTGAAGCTCGGAAATCACTCGACGAATACCTAGGCCCTAAGCTATAAGGAATATAATGCTCTCCTGACAAACATCAAAAGAGCAACCAGTGACGCGATATTTAAAAATAAAGTGAAAAAAACTTGCTGGAGATGGAGAGTTACTCGATTGACGAATTTTTCGACATGACGTTGACCCAAACATAAACAAAAACCTACAAATACAAATTATGTAGGTATACTAATTCTAATTACAATGAATATTATTACCTAAATTTAATAATGTATATCTAATTGAGCAATAATTTATATTTAAACAATTAGTTATATTAAGAACATTATGACGTGTAAAATGAATAGCAAAAACAGTTTCAAAACTAAATTAGGACACGTTTCAGCTCTCGGAGGGTAGATATCGCTAATAACCTACCTGTGGGGGTGTAACCAATTCGATATCAAGGTATTAATAATATCGATGAAGAATAGGTAATATAAATGATTTATAATTTGCCTGACATCGCAAGTGTAACACGAGATTACCGTTCTTCTTCCAAAAAAAAAACATTTTTCCAATACTTGACAGACGGTGCCAAAGATGGCCAATGGATACCCTTTCCCACGTCATATGACATCTTGACAAAAAATATTATAAACGTTTTGAAATAATAGTGTATTTAAGAATAAATAAGTCTGCAAAGCCATATCTGGACGGAAGTCCTTTAAAAGTGATTTTTTAACTGCTAGACAGGTAGAAGTGTTCGAATCATGTTAAATGCCCATAATTTTACAAATTATGATCGATTAACAAGGATTATTAACGTTACGGTCAAAAGTGTTACCAATTATTAATAAAGTAATTAGTTCTTGAACTATCGCCCTAAACCCAACTTTAACTCGAACTTTCGGACCTATTAGCCAATAAAGTTTACATGTCTTTTTTTTTACAAACTATTTCAAAAACTGCCCTAGTTAGTAATAAATCTTCTGTATACTTTTTATTGCATTCTAATTACAAGATCATTAAAAAATTGGTTAATTACGTCACCAAGAGTGAAATTAACAATTTTCCCTTAAGTAAAAACGTATGTGAAGAACTAAATTAAAAGCGGTTCGAAGGTACGTTGTTGAGCCTGAATTTCATCAATTTGTGAAATATCTTTCAATTGCCGTCTTAATTCAACCTCTTTATTTTAGTTTTATTATTATTATTTTTGTTTGTTTGTTTGTGTGATAGCATAGTGATTTTATTTAGTTCAAATCTTCAAGTAAAGTTTGAGCGATGATCCGGTTAGGAGGCACTTTTAATTGCATCAATAAATAAAATCATTCTTTAATTGGATAACCTTATTCTTGACTTGACCCCGGATGGCCGTTTCCTAAAATATTCGTTCGTTTTTCGTAATTATGTTATCCATCAAATGTTTTTATTTTCTCTTTCCTTCCTTTAAATACATGAAAATCTAGGTGGCCACTAGGAATTGAATTACCTACCTATCTACTTTATCGATTACCGATTAACTATTTTTAGCGCTTGTAGACTTGAAAGTGTTTTTAAAAGGCAGGCAGGCAAAATCATTAGAAGTTGATACTACGGATGTTAAACATTTTTATAAAAAAACATGTAATGGGGCACTGCAGTAAACTCGTATGTCCCATACGTCAACACACCTGATACCCATCATTTTATCCTGCACTGTCTTCACCTATTTATCAAGACTAATCTAACAAGATCAAACTTATTGACTCTACGTTAAGTACAGCAGCAATCCTTAGGCCATCTTCAAATTCCATCATCAAATCAGTTCTTATATACCATAATACTGGCTTGGCCAGGTTTACAAGTATCTACTATGTAACCTAATTTCAACTCATTCTAATAACAGAAACTGACTCCAAGTAAAATTACAAGACTTAAATTTAACAAACAAAAAACCATGTGAATTTAAGTAAAACCTTTTAATTACGATTTAAATTAAAAGATATTACAGTACCTAACTGATGTTAATTTGACTAATTAATACATACTTTAACTTAGTTGCAATCATACGTTTTTAGTTAAGGGGGTTAGTTAATGTCTCTCTTGTGATTCTTAATTTGTTTTTTTTTACATTTTCCTGTTAACCAAATACAATAAATATTGTACAGGAGATTCATCATTAATTAGCGCAGTTTTTAGAATAAATTCCAGAAAAAAATGATATGTGACTTTTTTTCATTACTTAATAGGTTCGAAAGTCCGAGTTAAAGTTAAGTTTACAGTAAAATCCAAGTAAGTACACCTACAATTTTCTAAAAATTGGTAATTTTTAGGGTTCCGTACCTCAAAAGGAAAAAACCGAACCCTTGTAGGATCACTTTGTTGTCCGTCTGTCCGTCTGTCCGTCTGTCTGTCTGTCAAGACCCTTTATCTTGGGAACGCGTGAAGGTATCGAGTTGTTTTTTGTCCCATATATTTGCTCAAGTCTACAGTCCCTTGAAGCTGTGAAAAAATCAAAATTCTAAGTTAACGTAGAAACAAGATACGGCCGTTTAAGCCACTAAAACGTATATTTCAACACTCTCAAGGGAATCAAAATTTATAGGGTATTTTCCGTTGACCTAGAACTATGAAATTTGGCAAGTAATACCGTCTCATACTACAAATATAAGAAAAAATGTGAAACCCAACATTTTTAATTAAATCCCAAAAAAATCAGGGTCTTTATGCAAGGAACGGCGGCGGTGCAAATTTTGAATTGAGTTAACCGTGTCATATGCGAAACCCTCGGTGGGCGAGTCCGACTCGCCTTGTCCGGTTTTTTTGATCGCGTTCTTAATTACTCGTTCGATCGTTAATACTCAAGATCAACTATTCCACTACCTACAAAACAAAAATCATAGTTGTAAATTCAATTGTTTAAATTAAATTAGCAATGAATGTGGTAACATAGGGTGTTAGTAATAAATTACAAAAACTTAAATAAGTTTGGAACAGTAGAAAATCGCTGAACATACATTGGGGTGCAATCGATAGGTCTTAAAGTCTTAACGTCCTCTTTCGACCTCCTTCGTTTGATCCACTCCTCCTGTTACACCCTGTACTTATGTATCTTTTATTTATTACTAGTTACTCGTGCCCGGCGTTGCCTAGGTGTTTTTTTTTTCATACAAATCTTAATAGTACTAGACAACAGATGGCGTTTATAACCACTTTCTTGTCGTTCTAGAATCATCTCGTAGGTATATTTTTGAATGAATAACATCGAATTATTTAAGAAGTGTTTGGTTAGTTGTCTGTCAATCATGTGGATAGCAAACGACATCTATGACCACATTTATTTCTGGACGTTAGATTTTTATATTTTTCCAAAAATTATAAGTAATTAGTTAGAGCAATTAAATATTACTAAGAGCTATTCTTTTATACATACATACATACATAAACTCACGCCTTCATTCCCAGAGTGGGGTAGGCAGAGCCACAAACTCACCAACAACTCCAAAAACTTGTTGATAATTCTGTGACCACATTTTGCACAACCAGGCTAAGATGTTATCCAGTGTATTAGTGACAGGTTGCAAACCCATCGCCTAACAGCACTACACAGCCTTAAGTCCCTTAGTCGTCTCTTACGACATCCAATGGAAGACATGGAGTGGCAACATTCTAAACCCGGCACCACACGGGCTAGCTATTCTTTTATTACTCTGATAATATACACTTCTATTCCAGTATATGTATGTATTTTCAGGGACGTTTTTCTTCAGTAGTTTCTGAAGTAAAGGGGGAGGGATAGGGTGTATTTTGTCTAATTACCCAAATATCTCAATGGTCAACAACTTAAAAAAAAAGTATCCCGTGTGAATTGAGAGCATTCAGTGATATGTCTCATGTCATGATAGGTTCCAGCGATATTTTTCTTCGGTGACTAATAATTTTATTGCTTCTTGATTAAACAGTTTCCAAGTTCAAAATTCTAATTCCACTAAATACTATATCTATTCCAAATCTCATTACTTTAGCCATTCGTGAGAAAAAGGGTCTTGACAGTCCGACGCTCAGACGAACAACAAAGTCATCTTATAAGATTTCCGTTTTTCAGTGACGTATTAAGAAAGGGCCAGGTCAGGAGAACCTTTAAACCGATGCGACGTACGTACCTATATGAAGAGACGTATGAGTGTGGCGGAAGCTAGGGAAGTGAATGACCGTTCCCCCCCCCTTATCTCCGAAGTTTTTTAATCAAAAATTCTGAAAAAAATCCTGACGTATAGATATTTACTTATATTTTCTGGGAAAAATAAAATAAAGTGTTCATTATTTACCGTTTTTGAGAAATAACAAAAAAACTAAGAAAATCTGTATTAAAATTTAGGCTAGTCAAAATCGACCTTATTGCCTGGAAAATAAAGCTTATAACAAAATGAGTATTTTCTTTTGCGGTTACCAAGCATATTATCTTCAATACGGAACCCTCGGTGCGCGAGTCCGACTCGCACTTGACCGGTTTTTTTTCTGATTTAAGACTTAACGGACCTAACTTTAACCTTAACCTTTCAACCCACTGTGCTGTTTGAAGAACGAGGCCAGTTTTACGATTACCTTTTGCTTAATATTAACAAAAGATCTTAGTGAAGATTACAGACAGCCAATTCATATTTCTTGAACTATACCTACTTATTAAAAAAAAACAATGAATCATCAAAACTTTGCACGGTAATTATTACCCTACCGGGTCTGTCCGGATCGGTACCATCTTCCTAACCATTAACCTGCCGCCAATATAAATAGCAGTGTTAGCATTGTTGTGTTCTGGTGCGGGGGCAATACACCTAGTGAAATGATTAGTATAGATGCATTCCATCTAAGACCTCAGGGCTGGCGACGCACTCGCATCAAGTCGAATGAATCTCGTGACAGGTAATCACGGTTTAGTGGCGGGCAGCTCATATTGTCTGAGGTAAAACAAAACTCACATAGTTAAAATTCACACATTATGTACCTATTTAGATTAATTAAATACAATTCGATTTATTCAAGAAGACGTAAAACGAACAATTCAGGGAAGTCAGAGTGATTTTTACCTTTTTATATTTATATTCCATTTTTTTTTAAATAATCAATGTCACAGTTCGATAAACAGTTAAGGCCCAGCCACACCGGATGCATGAACGTAGACGTGACGTGCGTCACGTGCGCGTTCGCTTTCCACTGCGTTGTATAGTGGCATGTCGTACGAGAATTTATACTATACACCGCAGTGGGAAGCGAACACGCACGTCACGTCCAGAAAATATAGCGAGCCTCTGTATGAAATACTCGTAGTTACATAAATAAATCCCAGGCCATTGAAAATTAGGTTCCTGAAAAGTTTCCCCTAGGAACAATCGTGATGGATGATTTTAGAAACAGGGCTAGTTATGTCAAGCATTAGCCGTGTTTTGGATATCTAACTTTTTTTAACAGGGTTAACATTTTTACCAGTAGCATAATGCATTTTAGTGCATTTTTCACATACCTAGTACGTAAATCGTCATTTCGGTTTTATTTTTGTTCACACACTGTACAGTTGTATCTAATGAAATTTTGATAAGATATTTCTTAGATCGTCAGTTTAACTGCACAGTTCACCGTGCCTTATACACACATACGTTTTAACTGAATAGTTCGACATGGAAAATCTTACGAGTGTTGCTGGCGCTATTTGTTTAAAAAGTCTTATATAACAGACATAATTATAGTATTTATACCATAACCAAAGAAACTAGAATATTGAGAGAATGTCAACCAGTTTAGATTTTTGGCTTATCGTATTCTTCATTAAAAACAAAAATGTAATAGTTTCCGAGATATTGAATTTTAAACTTCGTATGCGGCGCTCGAAACCCGGCGGCTAGCGCTCACGGATGATGACGTCATCGTTTAGCAGCGGTACGCGCCCTTATATGAATGAGTGAGTTTCTAGGGCTTCTATCTTTTTAACCGTAATAAATATACAGTTGAAATTTTCACAGAATACGTCTTATTATAAACTCTTTGGTTAAAAATTTTAAAATGAACAATAAATCAAATCCCAAGAGTAATCCGTATAAAAAGGCTTAAAAAAATGGTTACTTATTTGTCATGTTTCTTGTATGGGGACTCCTCTTGGCATTTGATTTATTGTTCATTTTGTAACTTTCAACAATAGAGTTTATAATAACACGTAATCTGTGAAAATTTCAACTGGTTAATTATTACGGTTAAAAAAATATAGCCCTGTAAACTTACTAAATCATATAAGGGGGCGTACCGTTGCGAAACCATGACGTCACTCCAGTAAGATGGCGCCCGCACCCTTTAATATTTTTGACCAAAATTTTATACGTTCGTAGAATCAAAACTACTGGGTTTATTTGAATGAAACAAAAAGTAGTATGTTTGTTTATTTATAAGCTTTACTCTTACAAAGTTTCAAGCGATTTGGCACACCTACTGACATTCTTCAGGCATCAGGTTAGTTGTTTATTTAAAGAAAAAGGTCAATATTAGGTTTCCATAAAATAAGGATCAGGTGTTCAAATGTTATCTATAAAAGATTGCGATGTTTGGTTTTTATCTAGAGAGACAAGCTACACTGGCTCCAAGTTTGTGGCAGAACACATTTCGCAGTAGCACTTTTACTCGTACAAGGGGATTACTTATTGTCCGTCCGCTGGTGTTGAGTGACATCTACCTACATAAGTAATTACCTAATAACTTTAATCAAAGATACTATTTGAGGGACATACATTATACAGGTAAATAAAAATGGAAAAATATACGTGTGATGCGTTTTGAGTTATCGGTAACGAGCCCGCCGCGGCGAGTCCGCCCGGCTCCGAAAGGCAAATCTCTAAATTCAATTAAGGGGCGCACATTTTTCGGACACGGCGTCCGGGCGCGCCAGCCCTTCCGCCGCGGGCTCTCGCCCCCGCATTGGAAAATTTTCGAGAGAAAATTGAAGATATTTCGTGCCAGCCTCCCCGGGGGCGACTCGTTTCTCGACACTTATGGTCGGCGTCCTCCGGGTGTGCAGGAGGCTTTTTACATAAAGTCCACACGTATAGGTATCGATCGAGGGCGGCCGGACAGGGTGTACGCAGATGACGGCTCCCCGCTGCCCCCTCTGACCCCCTTGCTTCCCCCTTTCATTATGTAAGTGCGTAACGCGTGCTCGCGCGGACCTGATTAGGGGGCCTCTTTTTTAACTGACCCCCTCACTTGGCGACGGAAACTTAATTTGAGACTGTCCTGTGTGCTGCGATTAAGTTCGCTAACTATGCTAAGCTAAATATTGCCTTATCCGCAAATATCGCGCTCAGGCAATTATCTCAAATGATGACTTTTTGTTTGCTTACCGTTTTATTAATCTCACCGCCCGGTTGCCCGATGGCTGGGGTTTACTACGGATCTAACGCTCGCGGGTTCGATTCCCGCCAGTGTTATCAATTATATCAGTTTTTTGTCTGTTAGTAAACAGTAGAAGACGACTGATACTCGTAAGATAGGTAGTGTGTTTCAGCTCAGTTTACCTGTACCTATAAGTGACGGCGGGAATGCGGCTCAGCGCGGCTGACCTCAATCCCAATAGAGCATGTTTTCCATTGGACGGTTTCTAAAAGAGCCCGAAAAGTTGTCCCGAACGAGGAAAAGGGGTAGATATCTGCATTAAGTATTCTAAAAGATGAATTGTACAAGAAAAGCAAAGTCTTGTTTAAAACGGGGATCGAGGCTTATATCGAACTTTCCCAATGTTCGGGACCCAAAGATTTTTCAAACACGTTTATTTATTACGATTTCAAACGCCTTAGATTTCAATTGTTTATTACATTTTCTGATTTGTGCGTTCGGTTGGTCGCTCGATGACGCTTACAAATCGATGAATCGGACCTTACGGTTGGATGTATGCAACCTTTTTAAATTTATAATTTCGACGATGCGGGCTCGAAAGCAACAAAATTAGTCTAGCAATACCGATAGGTGACCTTTACAGGGTTTATATTATAAATTAGTAAGAATACACGAGTTTTTTTGTTCTAAATAACTCTATTTTTTGGGTTTAGAGGTCATATTTATTACTAACTAGCTTTTGCCCGCGACATCGTGCGTCGATTATAGTTATTCCCTCCGGAACATTAAAATTTTCCGGGATGGAAAAAAAAACCTGTGTTAATCCAAGGTATAAGCTATCACCATTTTATTCAAATCCTTTCATGCGTTGCAACGTGAAGGAGTAACAAACTAAAACACGAACTATCGCATTTATAACATTAGTGGGATTTCCGATGGAAATAGGGCACAGCATTGGACATTGCAGTATTTATTTATTTATTTATTTCAAAAAAAATACACAGTATAACAGTAACAGGTACTAAGGCACTGTGAAATACAAAATATATGAGTTCACACTTTCCAGCAGAATTACAGTTTTTTAATTACACATTTATAAATAATTACTTGACGACAGACTCTCATTAATCACCTCACAGAACCTAAAACATTCATCACTCAAAACCACCCACCACCTACAAGCAAAAACATCGAAGTGTGGTACCGATGTGAGGAGCGTATTGAAGCTTCAGAGCGCGAACAAGTGGTGAATTGTTGTGAGACACTGTGCGCGCCATTGACAATGCTAGCAGATGGTGGTGACGAGGCCGGAAGTTCAATTTCGTCAATGATGGAACAAACAGGCGCACTAGTTGCGCCATCAACTCAGGACAATCAGACTCTCCCCTTAAGATTTTACCAGCAATGGTCAGTAGCCCGTAGTTTCCCCTCACCTCGAGAGAGTTAAACCCCAAGACACCAAGCAGGAACTTGGTAGGGTATAAAAATGGATAGTACCCATACATTTTCTTGTACAAATATCGTAAGAAAGCCTTTTGGATCTTCTCCAGAAGGAAGGAGTAAGTGATTTCGTTTTGTTCCACACAACTGATGCTGCTTCAAGTTTACTCCTGACTAGAACGGTGTACTTAAAGAAGTTTGATGGCCCTAGGATCATGATAATCACGAGCATTCCGAATTTAAGTATAGTTGATTCGGACTTGACAGACCATCTAGGTCTGTCACATACCCGCTTTTTACCCGACTGCCAAGAAGGGTAATGTTTATTATAATATAACACACAAATATTCATTAAAAAACTGGTATATTACGGTTCAAAAGATACCGGTAACGTCTTTAAAGGTAAAGACAGATGGACGGACGGACTGAAGAACGGACGGAGAGCGAAGGCTTAGTAATAAGGTCCCATTTGGCTCCCTTTGTGTATAACACTCTTAACACGAATATCTTTACTATTGGATCTTTTGTGGATTTACCCTTTATATACAATCAGTACTAATTATATTGAGTTTGAATAAGTATGTTGAGTTTAATGGACTTAAATATACACTTACTTACATTAAGTTAGGTCCCAGAAAAGTCGATTTAATGTGAGAGTTTTAGTTGTTAGCAGTGTGATCGAAATTATAAAATGCCTGCCGGCGGGACATCCGCACCGCACAGTGCGCTGAAAATCGGCTTTCATAGAAATAGAAACCGATGTCGTAAATGTTTTTTTTCTTTCTTGAAATAGCTTCTGTTTGCCATCATCATATTAGAGAATGAGCCTGAGATAATTTGGATGGGTAAATAATTAATTATAAATACATTTAAAAAAACTTGTATGGAGAATATAAGAAAAACGGGTATTTCTCTGAAAATACTCGTCAAACCGTAATATCCTCGCAGATGATTATAGTTACTATTTTTTCTGATTTTTTGACATATTCGAAATTTCTCCACCAGGTACACTTTTTTTTCTAAAAATCCGCGAACTTAAATCTGTAGAAAAATTTTTTTTCATAGCTTACCCTTGTAACTTTAACCATAGAGAATTATTATCAGTCAATTTGAAAGAAAAACTGATGAGTTATTAATATTTTTCTGAAATCTTTAGTTTATTTTCAGAGAAATACCCGTTTTTCCTAAATTCTCCATACAAGTTTTTTTTAATGTATTTATAATTAATTATTTACCCATCCAAATTATCTCAGGCTCATTTTCTAATATGATGATGGCATACAGAATCTATTTCAAGAAAGAAAAAAAAAACATTTACGACTTCGGTTTCTATTTCTATGAAAGTCGATTTTCAGCCCACTGTGCGCCGGGCGGGCGGCGGGGGACAGTCCGGACTGGAGTGCACTGAAAGTCAGACGTAACGCCGCCAGTTTTGCAGACGCCCTGTATCACGAATCAAAGGGAAAACTGGTAGGTGATCCTCTTAGGGCTGATTTTTCAATCTCCAGATAACACCACCTGTCAGGTAAATTGTAGCTCTGTCCTTTTCTTTGTCATAAGAAAGATAAGGACAGAGCTACAATTTACCTGACAGATAGTGTTATCTAGAGATTGAAAAATCAGCCCTTAAGCTACTTTATTTTCTACTGACGAAATATTAACCAACTCGATAAAGTAATCCCGTCAGAGCGGTACAGACAACATTTTAGGGCGTGCATTCTCACATAGTTAGCTTAATTAAAAGGCTCCTATGAGTTCGCCCGCTCGATCGATCGAACGACAAGTTGCTAGTTGTTTTTACCCGACTGTGTCAGAAGGAGGGTTATGTTTTTCGAGCATAATGTATGTATGTAAGTAGGTATGTATCTATGTCTATTTTTGGGCACGCGCTGCAGCCTAAACGGGTAGACGGATTTTAACACACGAGGTGTCATTCGATTCGTCTTAATTGTCGAAGTGACATAGGGTACCTAAGTATTATAATATTTTAATATGGCGTCCGCGAAAAATAAAATGGAAGGGTTTTTTTTAATAACTGTAACGGATGAAATGAAAGCTATTAAACAGCCCATTCCAAAGCAAATATATTTATAAATCATAACATTCATAACACTTTGATGCTACCATTTTGACAGGAAAGTCAAAAAATACGTTAAGCAATAAACTCCTTTGGCTAGAGAGAGTTTCGCTTGTAATTTGTCACTTGTAGCTTCGCGACATTAAAAAATCGAGCTCCAGAGCTCATATATCGCTGAGTAATAATTAAACCACTATTTTATTAATAAAAAGTAAAAAGTGAGTGAAATAAATTAAATATTGAAAAAAAAACAAAGAACCCGACTACAATAACAAAATCAACTGAAAAGCGAAAAACAAGCTCTATAATTTATAGAAAATTGTAAGAGCAATGTACTTATTGATATTAATAACAATTTAAATTTAACTTGAATATTGGAAAAGGTATGGCAGGCGGGGACAAGCAATGAATTACAAATCCTATTTCTTGATAAAATTTAACATTTGGACTAGCTTGTCCCCGCCTGGAACCCCTTTTCCAATATTCAAGTTAAATTTAAATTGTTATAAGTAAAATTTCACTTAGAATTTTCTATAAATTATAAAGCTTGTTTTTCGCTTTTCAGTTGTTTTTTTTACTGCAGTCGGGTTTTTTGTTTTTTTTTATAATTTAATTAAGAGATGTAACACCTCAGCGAGTATTGCATTCAGAAGGGCGAACGTTATCGAAAATGTATAAAATTGAGGTAGCTGCCGGACGATTGTGGCTAGCGCTTTATGTGAATACATTTTGACAGTTTTCGAATATCCTTTACGATTAAGTTAAGCATCTTGTCTAGGGCTCCAGAGCATAAGTATACCTGTACCTACACATATAACTTGATGCAATAGTCTCACAATGTACTTTTATTTTATAGAAACTTTGCATAGAGGCAGTGAGTGAAATGTGGTACCTACACTGCGGAATATGTCCTATTATTACTCCCTACTGATTATTAACACCATGAACTTTATTTCTAGTTAATGTAAAGCCATGCTTCCGCAATGACTTATTGCCAATGTTGGAATTTTGGATGCACATAACTGGAGATTTTACCCTTCTCGTCACGTCGGTCGGCATCCCACCGCGCGCACGCTACGCACGCAGCGCACACACAGCGCACACGCTACGTGACTATGTGAGCCATGGGAATACATTGAACTATTTATTTATTTAAGAATAAAAACGCTCCGTGGTTTTATGCTTTGGAAATACGTGTTTCCTACATTATAAATTCAGTCGATGAAGCCATTACATTTATATTTTTTGATATAAGTAATATATTAAATTTTAGATTAGATACTGACTAAAATTCATATATGTTTGTGCTCACAAATTACCTATACCTAAACCAGACCGTCGAATACGACTAAATAAGGAGGTTTCGACATAATGCAAATATTCTAAATGATTCGTTAATCCTGAATATCCACCTTTACGATTATTAGTTATTTTAATGAGACTGAATGACGTGGCGGATACGACTTTTTTAAAGTCGCCATGGGACTAATTTTCAGAATTTGTGACGGAGCTATCGTAACGTTGACAATATGCCAAAAGCTATATTGTTTTACCATGTGAATAGAGGCGAAGATTACAAATTGATCTTTTAATGGATACCTTCTATCGTAATAGCACGGACGTAAAATTTTTCTTACGTTACCTCGTCTGATCATAACTGAAGCATGAAAAATGGCCGTCCGTTTACCTGTGTGCGTGCTTTGAGGGTTGCCATATAAATCGTGCCCATTTTAACGCCCCTTAATTAGCCATCGAGGAGTTTCTTACACCACCTATATCCATCATCGTAACAGCTCGATAGTACCATATTATTGAATCGGCATCGCTATGACATAAGTATGCAAAATTTCAAGACAATCTGACAAATTAGAAGTATCTAAGTTATAACAGATTTCAAAAACTTGATAACACTGTTAGTTTCTTATATTGTTTGTGACTTATGTTATGATAAATAAGTTTGACTCGCATAAGCATATTTTCCGTACCATAACTAGCGGCGTTAAATTTATCCAGATTTCCCCACATTTGGGAAATTTTTCCCGTAAAAAACTGACAACGCTGTAATTTTTGCTTGTAATTTGCATCAAAGTAAAATAAACAAGAAAATAAAAAAAAATGAAAAAGTATGCGAATCATCATATTATTATCATAACTTACTTACATTGTGGTAAGCAATGCCGTGTGACTTTTTAAATATACCTACTCGTAATTTTTGCATGCTTTAACTACACAAAGACGGCATTTTCTTCGGTATAAAATTTAATGTCACTCGTGCGGCTCGGCGCGTAAAGTCGCCGTCAATAGAACTTGCAAAAAATGTAAACAAAACCAAACGAACTAACTTACACCAAGATTACTTGATAATCACGTACTTTTAAAGATCAAGTGAGGTCTTTGCAATGATTTATACACTAGGGGGCTTAGTATGCTACGCGAGCTTTAATGTCATATTTTACGTCATTCATATGAAAATAAGAAAATATGACATAACGTTACACTTTAAGATGCTTGGTATAAAAGGACTCAATTCACACAAAATACACTTTTATTTAAAACCTTTAATGTTTACCCTTACGTTAGAATATGGAATAGACATATTTGACACTAAATCGCGTTTGACGAGGTTTGACGAATTCTCCTCGCCTCGCATGCTAAGTGCTAAGCCCATAGATCATTATTTTCATATAAAATTTAAGATGAAATAATTATTCATTAGGTATACGTTATTTTTAATAAAAACACTCTTGGTGAATATTTGGGGTTATGTGTCAAACAGTACTAGGTAATTTGTTTACATCGTTCAAAAGTTCTATTGACGGCGGCTTTAATTAATTGCGGCGGGTAGTCAGACCTAGTGTGTCTGTGTGACAGTAGCCTGAGTATGATTATACTCAGGCTACTGTCACACCACAGTGTCACACAGACACACGTTCGATTGAACGAAATTGCCGACCTTGCATTCTTCACACATTTTTAGTGCAACGTTACGTCCGTATTTTTTTTAGGTCCGTGTGTAATAATAGTAAATACTTAATATTATTATTGCAAGTATTTAATATGTTACTTGAATGTGTCATTTTTAGGGTTCCGAAGTCCAACCAGGAACCCTTATAGTTTCGCCATGTCCAACCGTCCGTCCCTCCGTCAGTCTGCAGCTTAGATCAGAGACTCTTAGATCTAGAAAGCTGTTATTTGGCATGATAAAGTGGTAAAATAAAATCTTGATTTTTTTCTCGTCTACCCCATGGTGTGGGTCGTTGTTAGACAGGTCTTTTAAAAATATTGCGGGTTTGTGAAGACAATTTTTCGATTAAGGGATCCGTTTGTAAAATATTTGGATTTAACTAAAGTGCTAATTTTTGTATAAGTCAAGTGTCTTACAGCTACTTAGTTAGGTAGTTCAGTAATAAAAATAAATGTAATCGGATAAATACCTAAAATAGTAATTAGTATACCCTGGAAAGATAGTGATACTTATATTATATTATGTCTAAAACTGCGTATAAACGAAAACTCAAATGTACCTTGCTATTCAAAATACCCATGTAAGAAATAATTTGTAAAAATTGTAACAACAAAGGCGATAACCCTGAGAGCACCCAGTTTTCGCCTAAAAACTGATTTGATTGTGCAGTTTGGCTAAGAATTATAATATCCCATGCCTGTTTTTTAAATAAATGTTTTATTATTATTATTTGTATGTATTGTAGCATTATCGCTGCCAATCGCGACGATGCGCGTCAAATATCGCTATTCTACTTCGCCTCTTATTCAGGTACTTTTTTAGGTCGTTCTTACTCATTGGCTGGTTTGTGTCAGTTGGTTAAATTGTCGGTTTTACGCATTCACTGCCACCGACGCATATATGCGTTCACTGTCATACAAGTTTGTTCCTAGGCCACGCCCCCTGGCAGTGAATGCGTTACATTTTGAACTTGGCTTTGTCAATTCGATTGCTCTGTGAAAATTTCGCCATTATATTTTGTACTTTCGGTACAGCAATATGGTTTCAATGTAGATTACTACGACCATTTCCTAACCTTGGCTTTCACTTTTGCATAGTTTACGTTAATTTGGCCTAGTTAAAAACCAAAATGAATGGATAAAAGTTCGGGTCCGGCTCGCGGGCCAAATTTAGAATTTGGAAAAAGGGGGTGGTACCCTTGCAGAAATAATTGTTTCGTGGCTTCAATACAAAACCTATACAATACTAATCATAACAAAGCGTCACAATGGTTACGATGAGGAACCTAAACCAAATTATTAAAGACTATGCGACCCTATAAATATGCAAAATGTGGTTACAGAATTATCAACAAATTTTTTGAGTTGGCAATTCTGTAGCTCTGCCTACCCCACTCTGGGAACGAAGGCGTGGGTTTATGTTTATGTACAGTCACCCAATTTGATTCCTAGGCCACTATGAACTTTGTCAACGTGACGTTGTAAACCAAACAATAGGAAGTCTCTTACGTTTGGTTGTCAAAGTCACTTTAAAATAATCCATAGTGGCCTAGAAATCAAATTGGTTGACTGTACAAAGTAGCGCTTAAGTATTAATACTTTCAATGAAAATAATTTTCAACATGATCGGACTTACCGTTTTTGAGTTATTGCTGAAAAATTGCGCTTCTCAACAACAGGACGCGAGCGCCATGAAGGTAAGCTCTTGTGCTGGTGCACTTATCCTCGTCGAATTTTTAGGGTTCCTTACCAAAATGGTAAAAAGGAACCCTTATGTTTAGACTTCGTGGTCTGTCTGTCTGTATGTCACAGCAGATTTTCTCAGGAACTACAAATGCTATCAACTCGAAATTTGGCATAGTTGTACAAAATTACGTGCCCACATCTTTTTTTAGTAAAACAAATGAAATTAATTTTATAAATTATTGAAAAGGGGTCCAGTGTGGGTGGTTGAAAAATGAAAGTGGTTTGATTATTTCAAATGGGGTGTTATATGAAAGGGCTTAATCTGAACATTTCAATATTTTTTAATTTGTTTTGATGTATTTTTTGATTTATAGCCAAAAATGTACCAAAAATGAACGTTCCCCCCGTATCTCCAAAGTTTGTCTGTCAAGAAAACTGAAAGACTGACGTATTAGATAATTATTTGTAATTAAGTGTCCGTGTTACAGTTTTTGAGAAACAACTCTGAAAATCTGTATTAAAATTTAGGCCAGTCAAAATTGACCTTATAGCATAAAAAATAAAGTTCGTAACAAAATGAGTATTTTCTTTTGCGGTTATCAAGCATATTATCTTAAATACGGAACCCTCGGTGCGCGAGTCCGACTCACACTTGATCGGTTTTTTGGGGTAGATTTTTGTGTTTGTAGTAACGGCTTCGGAACCCTACACTGAGCATGGTCCGACATGCTCTTGCCTGGTTTTTTCATTTTAAGTTTGTAACTTGTAACTCAAGAATAAATTGAATGGAATCTACAGTCGTCGGGGCCAGTCTAAATCAACACAAAAAGGCAAACATCGTAAACGCGCATGTACCTACGATTTTTTAGGGCTCTGTAAGTACAAAAAATTAAAAAAAAACGGAACCCTTATAGGATCATTTTTTTATATGTTGTTAGGTCCGTTGTTGAGAGTAGTTAACACCCAAGTTTGCAACACTGTAAACCCTTTTTTTTTTTTTTTTTTTTTTCTCCCAGGGGAAATCCATTATGGATACCAATCGACCAGGGGGGGCCGAGTGGTTATGTCGGACTCACACCGACTAAAACCCCTGAGGTGTTCCTTCTCCCACCATGGACGAGGTCGCGGGAGTGGTATTCCATCCGCTAACTCGTCTATAAGCGTGTACCCTTACGGGCCCGTCTTTAACAGGGTTGTTTTTTGTTTCCCCCCCTCCGATAAAGGCGCTCCGGAACACTCGGAGGCCTCCCAGCTCGGGACCCTTAGTGTGAGCGATGGATTCCCCGGCCCATCGCCCACGGGTCCCCCTTACGGCGGCAACCGGTTCACATGTGCCAACCGCCGTCTGCCTGGTCTTCTGCGCCGTATTGGGAGCGAGTTAAGATCATTTTCTCGCTCCCGCTCTGCCGCTTCTTTTTGCGACATTACTGCGTCGCTAAAAGTTGCTACCGCCTGCCATTTTTTCTCGTTTTCGATCATGGCTTTCGCGAGGATCGGTAGCGAGAGGTCTGCTCCTATGTCCATGGACAAAGCAGCGCGAGGTACCACCCAGGCTGGGCACTCTTCACGCGTGTGCTGAGCTGTGTCCATGGAACATCCTCCACAGTGGTGACAGGCTGCTGTTGGTTCCCTGCCCGCTATTTCGGAAAGATATTTTCCGAAGCAGCCGTGCCCCGTTAGAAGCTGTGTCAGATGGTAAGATGGTGCACCATGTTTTTGCTCTACCCACTCTCGAAGAATGGGCCGAACGGCATTTACCAGGTCTTGGCTAGCTCCCGGGTCTTCGAGTTGTTCCGTCCACCTGCGGAAGAGATCGTCCCGGGCTTCTTTCCTCCATTCTTCAATCTCTTGCGGATGTGGTTGGTTTCCTTCCTGCTTCGCTACCGCCGCTCGCCAGTAGACCGCCGCGAGAACTTCGGCTTCAAGGTTCCACGGCGGACTACCTGCAAGCAAACACGCTGCCGTGAAAGATACAGTGCGGTATGCTCGGGCAGCTCTTAGCGCCATGGCCCGCTGCGGACGGCGCAGTAAGACCTGGTTACGGGTACCCAGTGCGTCTTCCCAGAGCGGGGCTCCGTAAAGTGCCATGGAGCGCACCACCCCCATGTATAGGCGCCGACACGCCCCTCCTGGCCCGCCTACGTTTGGAAGGATCCTGCCCAGAGCCCCAGCAGCAGCCACCACCTTTGGGGTCAAGCGCCGAAAGTGTTCTTCGAACCTCCATTTACTGTCGAGGACAAGTCCTAAGTACTTCATCGTCGACCCAACAGCAATGGAGGCTCCCCCAACTGTGATCTGTGTTCCCAAAGGTGGCTTGTTGCGTGGCCCATGGAAGACTAAGGCTTCCGACTTATGGAGGGCAACCTCGAGGCCCAGCGCCCTAATCCGGTGAACCACCTGTGCCACCCCCGCTGTGGCAAGTAGTGTTGCGTCTCTATGTGTGTCCCCGCGGGCAGTTACGAGAGTGTCGTCTGCGTAACAAATCACGTCAACTCCTCTCAAAGTAACCCCGCGCAACACCCAGTCGTAGCCGATGTTCCACAGGAGCGGCCCAAGAACTGAGCCCTGTGGAACACCGCACGACATTGATGTGTTCCCCCAACCGTTTTTTGTCGGGTAGGTTACTGTCCTTCCGACAAAGTAGTCTGCCACTACTTTCTGCAGGTACTGGGGTACGCCATGATACTGAAGTGCCGCCTTAATGGATTCCCAGGGCAAGGTATTAAAGGCATTGGATATATCCAATGACACTGCCACCATGACCCCACGTCGGGAAACCGTCTCCTCGGCAAGGTCTCTGACCCGCGCAATTGCATCCAAGGTTGACCTACCGCATCGGAAACCAAACTGTGCATCGTTTAGGTCCGGATCCATACTTTTGACGAGGCGAGCAGCGACGACACGTTCAAAAAGCTTGCTCTCCTCATCTAATAGTACAATTGGCCGGTAACCCGACGGCTGGTCGGCAGGACGGCCATCTTTTCGTAGGAGGACGAGTTTGCCCGTCTTCCAGCAGGTTGGGAATCGACCCTGAGTTAGGCATGCGGTAAACAGGGCCCTCACTCTGTCCTCTAACTCACTCATCGCTAGTACCAAAGCGCGTCCTGGGATACCCTTCGGCCCCGGAGCAGTGTTTTTAGATCGGAGCCTCAGAACAGCCGCTCCGATTTCCGCTTCAGTCACGGGGGGTGCCACTTGCTCATTTTCCCGTTGCCTAGTGTTGGTAGGTTCCATCTGTGGTGGCCTCCACTCTTCCCGTTGAGGAAAGAGGGTGCTCACGACTTGCTCTAGAAACTGGGACTCCAGAGTACTTGTCAGTGGGGGGCCCAAGGTCGGAGTTTTTGTCTTACGACACGATATGGCCTTCCCCATGGGTCTCGGTTAAGGATCCCAAGCCATTCTTCCCATGAAGTCTCTTTAATCTTTGCAATGGTAGTCTGTAAAGTTTTGCAGGCGGCCCGGTAGGCCGCGTAGCAGGCGTCCTCGTTTTCTTGGCTTCGAACCCTTCGCCTTCTGCAACGTGTATATTGGCGGCGTGCCGCTACACAGTCTTTTCGCATCTGTTGGAGTTCTGGGCGCCACCAGTAAACCTGACGTCGCGGCGGGACAGGCTTTTTCCTAGGCATCGATGCGTCACATAGACGGGTTAAGGCGCCATTAAGCCATTCTGCCTCCGCATCTATATCCTCAATAGGGCCAGGCCTAGTCGCCCAGGACTCTACTATGGCCGCTTCTTTTGCGATCTCTCTATCAAACCGCCCAAGTACCCAGCCTGGCCTATCCGCAGTAAATTGTTGGCCACTTGTTCTTGTGAAGATGGGCGCAGAGAGGTCAAACCGAATATAGCGATGATCCGACATAGTTTCTACGTCCACCTCTACCCTCCATCCTTGAACACGGCGTGCTAGGGTGGGGGATGCGAACGTAAGATCCACAATAGACCCACCCTGTTGTCGCACACACGTGTTCTCCGATCCCCCATTTAGAATGTCTAGCCCCATAGAGACAGCCCACTCCTCCAGCATTTCCCCCCGAGCATCTGTAACTGGCGATTCCCACGCAGTAGATTTGGCGTTGAAATCTCCAGCTACCAGCACTAGACCAGAGCGATTCTCGCTGACGAATGAACTGATCTCGAACAAATAACGTTCAAAGATAGAAAGGGTATGGCTCGGCGAGAAATAAATTCCTATTATGGTGATGTCCTCTACAAGAGCCGAGACCCAGCCATGACCTCTTACAATCTTTTCAAATGGGGGGGTGCCCGTCGATGTTGATCTCACCAATGCTACGAGGCCGTCCCTATCCCCTGCCCAGTTGTCTCTAAGAGGGACGCAATAAGGCTCGGCAATAATAGCCACGTTTATCAGCCACTCCGCCATGCTTTGGACCAAAAGATCTTGCGCACTGGCGCAGTGGTTGAGGTTCGCTTGTAATACCCGAGTGGCCATTTATTCTACGGCTATCAATACCTCCTTAGCCCCAGTTTCCGAAGTTTCTTCATTCGCGATAATCTGGGGGACAGGCTGCGATGGGACCGTGGAGTCGTCGCTAGTCTTCTTCCTAGTACCTGTTTGAGAGCTGCAGGTTTTGCTACCTAATCGATGACCAGATGGCCTACCTGCCGCATCACATACAGTGCAATGCGGCATAGCATTGCAATCACGTGCTTTGTGGCCGGGATTACCGCAGCCATAGCATTGGTCACTACGGTCAACCTTTGAGATGCATTTCACTGCCTTATGCCCCAGCTCCAGGCATCTGTAACAACGTGGCTGCCTTGCTTTCAACAATTTGACTTGTGCTGATACCCAACCCACAAGGAGTCGACCAACAGCTATTTTCTTTGCAACTGCTACTGGGCAGCTGAGCCATAACGAGCCGGACCCTGCCGGACCGTGGACTATCGTGCCAGCTTTAATATCACCTATCACACATCCTCCCTTTTCAGCCACTACGGCCACAACTTCTTGCACCGACACGGAGTCATCCAGCCCCGTGACGCGCACCTCAGCTCTCTTAACGGGTCGCTGGATCCGAACGACGTCCGCACTCAGGGATTCCCTGAGCTTTGCGGCTAGAGCATCAGCTTTGCTAGAGGCGTCGGGGCCAGACACCTCTAGCATTCTAGCCCCGTTTATTGCTGTCTTGAAACGGACACTTGGGATATCCAGCTCCTGTACTTTGATTTTAACTCTTGCATCTTTGAGTATAGATGCATATGAAACCCCTTTGTCTGCAGCACCTTGCTCAATGGTCAGCATCACCACCGCTGTGTTAGGAACCCGCAACTTGACTGCATTCTTCGGAGAAGTGCTATTATGTGTGGCCGCCTGATTCTTTGTACCCTTTTTGGTGCCACGTGCAGTCACCTGGTTCCATGAAGTTGTTTGCAGAGTAGGTGCAGCGGAAAGCGGAATTCTCTCTCTTGTTGCTGCTGCTTCTCTGGCCGCCAGGCTCTTCTTCATCTTCTTTTTCTTCTTCTCCTCAACAACTTTTCCTTTTTCTCCTTGAGGCGCGACTGTGGAGGCTGGGCCTCTTGTTGCTTTATTTGCTGACACAAGCTCCGATGTTAAGGGTAGGGCTGTAGCAATAGCACCATTATCAGCTGCAGCGTGCGTATCAGCAAGTGAAAGTCGCGTCTGTTTCTCAGGCAAGAGTCTATCTTGTAAAGCCTTGAACTGCGCGCTAATCAGGCCTCCTACTTGAAGCATTATGGTGCGAGTAATTTCTTCCATTGGAAATACGCTCTGTGTAGGTAGCGGCATCTGAGTTAGGGGTTCTTGCCTGGCTGGAGTAGGACTGCGCTGCTGGGCCTCCTCTGCGATAAAGGAGGGAGACGCGGCATTTTGCTGCATGCGTAACTCCTCCATATCCATTCTTAGCTGGTCTAGCTCCTTACGCAAACTCTGCAGTTCCGCTTCTTGACGTTCATTAATTGACCTTAGCCTCTGAGTCTCCTCCGAAGAAGTGCGTTCGGTCAACTCTACGACCGCTTCCTTTATTATTTCGGCTGCTACTTTGAGATCCCTAACCCATGTTCCCTTTAGATTAGACGACGTCGTCGCTATTTTATTAATTAAGGTCACGCTGTCAAGCACACATTTATTTAACTCAGTCGCTAGTTTAGCAGCTTTGCCCTCTATGACTGGTGCCGAGAGACGTTTAGCTCGGTTGCTTCGGATCTTGTTGCCTAGTTTTTCAACCTCTTGCTCAGCTGTAAACCTAAGTTCCTCTTTTTTAGCTATCTTCTGCTTCGCCTTTGCTCTAAATAAGCCAATACAACTCCCTTGGGAGAGAGGTTGCCTTTTTGTTGTTAATTTGGGTGGCCGACTTGCGGCTTCACTCTCGCTCGAAAACCCTGGGCTTAGCCCTGAGGGGTTTTGACGTGCCCTCTTTCCTTTTACAGTTCCCCAGAATCGGCCATCTGCCGGAGACCCAGATGGTGCCGTGGAGAGGCTGCCATCCGAATCAGCAGACTCAGTTCCCTGTATACCCATAGACATATTCACCATATCTAATTTCGCAAGACTAGCAGTAGTTTGTATTGCTGGATCGCTAATATTGATATTGGTCTCACTTTGTTCGGTGTTTGCACCGTCTACCACGTCACCGTTCCTTTCGAGTTGACTTAACTCGGCTACTTTACTCTTTTCCTCCTCGCGTGCCTTCTGTGCACGTGTCTTCGTCGTATTTATAGTATTTGGTTTTTTATTAAGACTGCTCATTTTGATTCCCACGAGTTGGGACGAAAATGGTCCACCCCCGGGTTACGCCCGTTCCGAGGGTAAGGCTATTTACTACGGAGTTCGCCTGGTATCCGTAGGTTTTAACGACTTCACTGTCGGGTGTTAAAGAGTCTCCTTCTCATGGTCCGGCCGATTAAGGCAAGACCCTCGTCCTCATCATGAACCGCGAGACATGATCCACAGACGCTCAGATGGGGCTACGAGTTTGGATGGCGGTGACAAAAGTCTGCCCATCCAGCTTCAATATTTGAGGCTGACGGACCCGCTACCCATTATGTGGCTTAACGCCACCTAAGCTAAAACCTAAGTTTAAACGTAACCTAAAACCTAAAATAAAACTTAACCTAAAACCTAACCTAAAACTTAACCTAAAACCTAACCTAACCTGTTCCCCCCCAGTTTTTGGTTCGCGGGACTTACATCCTACTCTAGCTCAACCTGACCGCAAAGGACTAACGTCAACTTTGCAGGCATGTTCAGCCAGAGCGTTCCTCTATCCACCACCCGAGGACGCGCCACGTCGGAGTAAACTTCTCCGCCCACTCGGACAACCGAGCAGGTCCGTGGAACACTGTAAACCCTGTGCTAACCCCATAGTGCTCGAAAAACTGCGAAAATTTGGCACTAGTTTTAGTTATTCGAAAAAACTACCCTAAGGAAGCGTTTTTCAAGTAGGTAAGTATCTTTGTTCAGTACTTTAATATAGATGACTAAACCGGAGCACGCTATGTCTGTTGGTTGCGGAGATTGATTGGTTGTCACAGCTATTGTTATAATAAATTCAAACCACTCTCAGTTTAATACAAGGTACTAAAATGTATAGCTGCTATGAGTTCGACCGTACGACAATGCTCGTTTAGGGTTCCGTCGCGGTTACTACAAACACAAAAATCCATCTCCAAGTAAGTATCACCTAATTTTCTATTCATAGTTACTCAACGTTTATTAGTAAGGGGTTATTATTTATTTTGTTTCTGTACTTAACTCAAGAACTAGATTTCTACTTCGTAGTCGTGATAGTTTTACTTTTAAATTCTTTGAAAATTGCAACTTGTTGCTCCGATCTCCAACCGAAGAGTCGCGCGCTATGTGCCGCGAAATAAAAAGTGAGCAAAAATTGAATTTGCGGTGCGTCCGAAATTACCCTCCGCCAGTTTTTTGAAAATAATTGGTAAGTAGAAACGTTTTTAGTTTCTTTTACAGAGTACCTACATATTATTTTTATTAAATTTTGGAAATGGGCTGGGGCTACCGTAGGCTGAGATCCAGTCTAAAGCTGCGACCACACCGGTGCTTAAAATACGATGACGGTACCGAATCGCAGTGACGCGTCGTATCAGCACCGTTTTTGACCCAAGCTCCACACACCTGCTTAAAAAACGGTGACGGTACGGAATCGCAGTGACGCGTCGTATCCGTACCGTTTTTGACGCATGCCCTCCACACCAATGCTTAACGGTGCGTATATGTATTACGGTACGTCAAAAACAGCGCCATGTTGTTACTATGACCCCGTCGTTTGTTTGCAGCAACGACACCGTTTTTTAAGCAGCGGTGTGGGGAGCGTGCCTCAAAAACGGTGCTGTACGACGCGTCACTGCGATTCTGTACCGTCACCGTTTTTTAAGCATTGGTGTGTGGAGCTTGCGTCAAAAACGGTGCTGATACGACGCGTCACTGCGATTCCGTACCGTCACCGTATTTTAAGCACCGGTGTGGGCGTAACTTTACCCGTAGTGGTTAAAGATCGGATGAAAATAAACCGATCTTAAACTGTCGGGGATTCTCAAACTTTGCACTTGCTCAACTATTTAAACCTGACTCTCTGTCTCTATACAAACATAATTTGATTCTTACTTATTTTAAGGGACGATTCAAACCGACCGACCGGGCCGGCGCGCGGCCCTATGGAGCCCTATGGTATTGCGACAAGGTGCAAAAGTGTGATCTACTTTTGGTATTCAATCGAAACACGACACAAAGCTTAAAGCTTCCATAGACCCGTTTATCAAACGCTTGTAACTTGTATAACCAGCGGAAAGCTCTTTCCAACAATAGGTAGGTATGTATTTAAAAGAGACTTCCACTTATATTACAAGTTACAACTTTTGATAAACAGGCCACTGGTCTTTTCAAAAGTTGTTTCTATTACGAATAATAACGCAGACTGATTCAAAATGGTTGTATTTATTTTAGTTTCCCCATACTTTACAACTTATCTAACGTCATCTTCATTCTCTCAGCATACCATGCTAGAAGCAGGTTCGATGAACCTGGGTTCCTTGACCTCATGAAAACAGCCAAAAGTTTGACAACCACAATTTCTTCAAGTTCAATAAAAATCGTTCAAGATTATTTTTTTTGTAATACTATTTATGGACAATTATTACTACTATTTGTAGTACTAATATTTGTCAGCGGGTCAAATCAGACCTTTTCCTGTAGTTAACTCTCTGTTACCGGCAATAGAGACGATGTTACAGGCTCGTCCCGTCTTACACCACCATGTAGACTAATGTCGAAATTTTCTCGTTCCCTATGTTTTAACACTCATCACACAATCACCTTGATGTCTTGGGAGATAGCAAAATTCAACGCTGTACAGCATTTCGTTATCATCATTTTGATATTTGAATGACATTAAAGCACCCCATTATTAAAATAGGGAAAAAAAGAGAGTACCTAAGCAACACTACGTAGGTATACTGCCGATCAAAACGAAAGGGCAGAAGGCGCATATGGACTTCATAAGGTGCGTTCGGCTAAGCTTCGGACGATTTTAGGTAGGTTGAGATGATGTTGATTTTTTTTCTCAGCTTGTGAATACGTTACGTACGTCATTTGACAGACTTAAAAGTAATAACGCTAGCAATTTTAACGAGTGATTTTTACCGAACCGAACCGAACCGAACCGAACAGTGCTTAATGCAAAAACTGCTGCTGGAGAGACCGGGTGAACCGACCCTGCAAATATATGATATGGGTTGCGGGTCGCGGGTTGCGGGACTTGCGAGACGCTTACTTCCGCTCCACTTGTAGTCGCAGCTATCGGGTCAACGCGGCGATTGATGAATAAGAGATTTGACCCAAACTTTTTTTTTAAACAGGGCATCCATTAAACATTTTGAGGTATTTTTTTTAAGGAGGACATCAAAATATTAATCTTTTGAGATGGTTCAAAAAACTTAAACCATCCTAGATTTCGCTTGACTTCGTGATTGTATCAATAAGTACGGCACCGATTTTAAGAGGATTGTGAAGAGACGCTTGAAGTGAAGCCCGTAGCTATCAAAACATTTTCATACAAATTTTGCTCCGGGCGATAAACTTTCTCACCCTCTGAATTAAGTTCGATTCCCACGATTTTTGAATATGTTGTAGTTAATATGAGAAACTAGGTTTGTAAATTCTATTTTACTTTACGCACAGACCTAATTATTTATTCATAATATCTAAAACATGTTCAAAAATCGTAAAAATCGGACGTTTCAAGGCAGGGGTCGTAAGTATAATACTCGCCTACGGCTCGTGGCAAGATATCTCGGTACTCGTGAAGTAATGACATACTTTCCGCACTAGCATCGAAATGTACTATTATGCTTTCCTTTAAACTTATAACCAACTTGGAACCGTGAAATTATTTTTAACTTGTTTCTACTCTGTACAGATATGGAGGGCGCCATCTATTATCCGTTGCCGCCTCAAACTAGCGCGCCTCATTATCAGCAGGAAGAGGTTGGTTTACTATATTTCGTTAGAAGACATTGTTCCAATCCACATAAAAAAAATCACAAGTTGTTGTAAGTAGGTATATTTTTTGTTTTTACTTCTTCATTTCTTTGCACTAAATACCTACCCATTAAAAACGCGACTCTGCCCGCGTAAGATCCGCAAGAAACCCAGGAAGATTTCCAAAAACATTATCTTTAAATAGTGTTGTCCTCTATAGTCGCATCTGTAGGATCAATTTTGCGGCATTTGATGAAAAAATCTGAATACAATAAAAATCTAACGGTTATTTTCAGGGGCACTTCTTACCTTAGTCGTTATTACAACAGGCATTTCCCAGGAAAGGTGCGCCATCTTGAAGGGCACCATCGCTTCCCGTAGTGAGATTGTAGTACAGTCAGCTGCAGAGATAATTATACCCGCCTGCATACAAGTTTCCTAGCAAAGGGGGTTATATTTCGCTGCAGCTGACTGTACAAAGTCTGGTCTATGGTTATATGGTAATGCTGGTTCCGTGTCAAATAGTTAATATTAACCTTTTTTAAACTAATAAATAACTCAAATCAATTTGTGACATGTGCGTACGTTTTAAAATGTCAAATGAAAGGGCTTTTTATATACCTTTCCGTTCCTACCTACAGACGCAACTACTACCAATATTTAACGGATATTTGAGAAACCATAATAAACTTCGGGTTTATTTTGTGCAGTCAATAAAGATTAGATGCACTCTCGACAACCTAATCAACGCTTAGATCTACTAGATAGTAGATACCTATAAAAATGGAACGAGTCGTTAAAAAACCGTATAATAAATTTACCTTTTTGGTTACTCAATAAAAAAGTCATGTCATGTACCTATGTGATCTCAAACCAAAGACATTAAATGTACTTAGTAGTAATAGACGGGGCATAGCGACCAAAACCGTGATCCAATCATATCTTTATCGATAAGTATAGTATTAATACCTCAATATCGAATTGGTTACACCCTAAATGAATTTGATCAATTAGGGTCTCCCCACACCTACCAACGCGGAATCGGCGTTAGCTGATCAAAAAACTCTTTATGTCTACGCAATAAGAGCGAAACAAACGTCAATCGGCTCGGCTCGGCTCGCTTCGGAGTTGCGAACGGAACGACGCGACGTCGTTTTCGCTCTTATTGCATGGACATAAAACTTTTTTTTACCGGCTCAAGCCGATTCGATGTCGATAGGTTTGGGGAGACCCTTAGCGTCACCTATCGTCGAATAGCTGAAATAAGAGTTCTTATTACCTTCATACGTATTTTGCTACTAAACGCTAGATGGCATTCCTGATGCTTATGATCAAAGTTTTTCGACGACAATGTTCCCAATGGCCATTCCTACCACCTTTTACCTATATAAATCCTATAATATTAAATCTCTTTGCACAGATTAGTACGACCTCACAGGCGGGCGTGTCAAAGTAGACTAACGGCCAAACCCTATAATTCAAACCGCGGACAGATACTTAAGCCTTACTTTGGGTTAAAATTTGACGTAAGTGACATACTTACGTCAAATTTTAACCCAAAATACAAAATGTGTCAAATTTTAATCCGAAGTAAGCCTATCTATCCGCGGTTTGAATATAGGGTTCGGCTATAAACGACTTGTTACCTCGAGGTAACAAGTTCTGGATCACGCTTTTGGTCGCTGTGCCCCGTCTACTACTACTAACGGCCGAAACCTATATTCAAACCGCGGACAGATAAGGCTTACTTCGGGTTAAAATTTGACATTTGCCCATACAAAATGTGTCAGATTTTAATCAGAAGTAAGCCTATCTATCCGCGGTTTGAATATAGGGTTTGGCCATAAGTACATAATGTCTTTGTATCTCTGTCATTAATAATTTTCAATTGTGGTTTTACCTGTAACTGCCGCACTCAGAGACGTTAATTAAATTAAATGCTTGTTGTCTTATTCTATTGATATAGCAAAGAAAGAGACAGCAGCAACTTTAATCAAGCATTAAATTTAATTGACGTCTCTGAGTGCGGCAGTAAGAACTCAAGGAACTGATGATGAAAATCAGAGATGACCACCGGAACTCCGTAGTTGTAAATGATTCACAGCAGCATTGAGATTTCTTTATCATATAAAATTAAATCGAAAGTGTCTTTTTTTTTTTGTAATATTACTGTGACACAGTTCTATGGTGGGTCAGGGTTTCTTTTTTCCGATAGTGTCTATTAGGCACCAAAAATAGGCAATTTCTAGGAGGCCGGCAACATGCGGGCACCCTTTTAGTCTGACATTTCAGAATTTAATAAACGTCTATTTTGTACATAGATTAGATTAGGTTAGGGTAGGTTAGTTTTTTATAATAATTAAAATAAAACCGTTTCTATAGTAAAAACCTTTTTCGGTCAAAAAAAATATGCTATCCAACAGTGAACCTTAGATTTGTCATAGTGTCACGATATAAGTAGAGTCTGTCTAATGAATGATGAACCGGGCTTTTATTTGACTGGCAGGTCTGGCAACACTATTAAAATGACGTTTTGACATTGACAAACAAGTCGTTGTTGGTTCGAGTCTGTCAAATTAAAGTTTTCTTCTCTAAATTTACGGACTAAACATGCGTAAAACTATCAAAAGTGGTGTGCGACATATCCTTTGTACCATTATAAACAAATATAAAGAAAAACAAGAGAAGAGGGAAGCATTGTTGAAACAAAAAATAGAGTATTTACATACGGTGACCGAATTCATAGGTTATAACAAGGTTAGTATAGTATGGCATGTTAATTTTGATACTTATTATTTCTATATCTTCAATCCAAAGTTTCATAGAATATATACCTTTTCTGTTCTACCTATCTTTTGAAATTGGTATTTCTTTTCCATTAAGAAATTAAACGATGTATTCTTTTCAGATAAGCTGGACGTGGATGGTGAAAAACAAACAGTTTTGAAAAATCTTCAGCAGTTGAAAGAGTTGGAGCAAAACGATTTACTATGCCAGAGTCAAACGAAGTATTTAGAAGAATTATCATCAATGACCGGTAAATACTAAAATTAATTAAATCATTGTCTTTCCCTATACATAGGTGTATTGTCTGTACCTATACCATGTTCATATTACCATCGCAATTTTATTAAATTAATTAAATAGACAGATGATTAATGTAACTGACATTCATACCTAGTTTTAGTAAAACACTAAGGAGGTGTTTATATACATTTAGTTAAAAGATATCATAAACATATTAATATGTACCTACGTATGTATGTATGTATGTAAACACTTTATTGTACAAAAGAAAAAAACAGAACAATACAATTAATATAAAAATAAGTACAAAGGCGAACTTATCCCTTTAAGGGATCTCTTCCAGCTAACCCTTGAGAGATTGAGAAAAGTTAAGGTTGTGCATCGAGTAAGCAAGTGTACAAATTAATTTAGAAGAACAAATAAAATAAAAATATATAAATATAAACAATAATAAATAAAATAAAAATACATTCAAATACCTACATAAATAGATACAGTAATATATATTAATACTTAAATATACATACATAAACTACATTTTATGTACCTAGAGGATAGTTGATATTTAGGAGATAGAGTCAAGCCAGAACTTCTTTAATTTGCCTTTTAGAGAATCTACCGTTTGTGATTGCCTAATGCCAGTTGGTAGCCGATTCCACAACCTGACAGAATGCACCGAGAAGGATTTGGAATAGGATTTGGATTTGTGGGACGGGAAAGCGAGGGTGAGATTGGCCTTAGAGCGCAACCGGTTTTGGGAGCCGGTGGCCATGAAGCTAAATCGCTCAGAAAGGTAGATGGGAGAACGAGGATTAAAAATAGTATTAAAAAGCAGCGACAGGATGTGAACGTTTCGGCGAAACCGAATAGGTAACCAGTTTAGCTGAGCACGGAAGTGGGAGACATGATCGTATTTACGTAGGCCGAAAATGTATCGAATGCACACGTTTTGGAGTCGCTCAAGTTTATCAAGGAGTTGTTCTGAGAGGTCCATATAAGCAACGTCAGCGTAGTCTAAGAGAGGGAGAAGAAGAGATTGGGCTAAAGTTATCTTGGTATGTTGAGGAAGAAAATTCTGCAGTCGCCTGAGAGAATGAAGTGAAGCGAAGAGCTTGCGACTGACTTCGGTAACCTGAGTCGACCAGGAAAGTGTCTGATCTATTGTGATACCCAAATTTTTAACTGTAGAGGAAAAGGGAATTATGGTACCGTCAAACACCAAATTGGGTATCACAACGTCAGACAGCTTCGAGATGAAGTGGGGACTTCCAACAACAATGGCCTGCGACTTCTTTGCATTGACCTTTAGTCCAAAATTAGAGGTCCATTTCTGGATCGTCGCAAGATCGTCATTGATAAGGTCAATCAGGGAAGGGAAGTCATCAAAACTAGCCCCCGCATAAATCTGCAAATCGTCAGCGTATAAGTGGTAAGAAGAAAGAAGGGAGGTTGTTATACCATTTATGAAAATTGAAAAAAGAAGAGGAGAGAGCACAGCCCCCTGAGGGACACCAGCAGTGAGAGTATTCCAATCAGAATGAGTTTCATCCATCTTAACACACTGGCGCCTTCCAAGGAGGTATGATTCAAACCACGTAAGGGCCGAAAAAGAGAAATTCAGGGTCTTGAGGATGCCGAGAAGAATATTGAAATCAACTGTATTGAAGGCACTACTGAAATCTAACAAAACCAGGACAGTCAGATGTTTATTTTCTATGTTTAAACGAATGTCGTCGGTGACCTTGACCAAAGCAGTGACAGTGCTATGCCCGGGGCGGAAACCAGATTGAAAGGGGTTAAAAAGATTGTGCATATTTAGGAAACGAGACAGTCTTTGATTAACAAAGTGCTCTATTATTTTGGAAAGTACAGGGAGAATAGAAATAGGACGATAATCGGACAAGGACGCAGGTTTTGACACTTTTGGAAGAGGGAGTACATGAGCAAGTTTCCACAATGTAGGGAAACAGCCCGAAGAGAAGGAAAAGTTGATAATGTCGGAAAGGATAGGAGCAATGGAATCCGCCACCAGCATGAGCATGTCTAAGCTCAGGCCATCTTCACCGACGGCCTTGGTTTTTATTGACTTCAGAAGGTCTATAGTCTCCTTCGGAGTAATTAATCCTAGATCAAAAGGGGGAAAGTCGGGGTTCGGGGCAGTAGCAAGAAGAGATAATGTATTATTCTTTACGGAAGGGTCTAAAGTGACCGGAGAAGAGCTAAAATGCTTATTCAGGGCGTTGAGATTCATTTTATGATTAGAAGAGTGAGTTTGAGATTTGCCTACCCCTAGTGACTTCAAAAATTTCCATAATTTATGGGGGGGACAATTCTGAATAGACTCATGGATATAACAACGTCTTGCTTCCCGGCACTTCTTGTTGCAACGATTTCGCAGCATGACGTACTTATGACGATTGTTCTCAGACGGATCGTGGCGCAACCTCACGCGGGCGCGGTTCCTCCTCGCCATCAGGGCTTTGATATCCTCGGTCAGCCACTTCATGAGCTCTTGGAAAAGATGTTCGGGTTATACCTGTCTTCCTTGTTCTTAAACCGTTGCGATTTGAACCTCACCGATGCAATTTGATTTCACCTAAACCCAAATGTTCTTAGAGCTGTCGGACTGTAAAATGGGGCTGTACTGCGTATCACAATATATTTGTAAATGGTGTTCTGTTTAATTCATTCCTTCTTTCTTTTTACAGATATCAGTGTTTCGACATTGAAGAGAATGAAGGCAAAGTAAACCATGGTGTCTTCTACTCTTCTACTGAGTACTCTCCAGGAAAGAAGCGAACTCACAAGGCCACAGTATCCAATTTAGATAGTTTTGACATCCATGCCATCGGAAATAAAGTGAACGAATTTTATATTGTAAAGAAGCAAGTGCCTACACTCAGATGCCTATTAGCAGAGTTGAGAGAAAGCATCGGTTTTACCCTAATAATAAATAAAATATTTTTACTTAATGACTTGTTATTGGTGATTTTATTTACTAAAAGAGCTCACAAATGAGAAAGCATGCTGATGCAAGCATTATTATGGTGGTCTGCATTTTTTTTTCATAGATAGTTTCAAAGCATCAAATACTTCGTGATACCCAAAGTTGCTAAATAGTTCGGTACACGTTTGGCGACTTTGGGTGTCACTATCTATTTATTTAATGCTGACTATACGGGTCAATCAACTTTTCTTGGAGTTCGGTGCCAGGGTGACGTTTCCTGGGTCACTCATTAAAACTATGATTTCAAAGGATATAAGTCCACTACCATTCTTTTATGGCTTTTCTGCTGAGTGTGATAGAAGTATACATTATTAAAAAAAACTAAGAAACTATCACTGTTGTCTCCTGGCTTACGGGACACTAACAACAACTAAAAAGTTGATCCACCCATACGTATTAAATAGTAAGACTCTCAGGCTTCTACTAATAAACTGTACTTAAATCTGATACCGTGTGTGGTCTTAATATGGATAAACGGACACTTGAGTGCGGTATTAGTAGACTTGAGTACCTATAGTTTATTAATACGGGTATTAGTATTGTGAAAAAGCACGCGTTTCCTCTTCCTTTGTGCCCACCAAAATAAACAAAATAAGAAAAGTATCAAAATCGTTTATTCCTACATTGATCGGTAATACCATAGGAAGATTTTTTGAATTTGCCGCTTTTTCTCAGGTTCATCTTACATTAGACAGACTTCTACGAGCCTCTGGGGCCCGTTTCACGAAGCTACAAGTTACAAATTACAAGCGGAAGTCTCTTTCTAACTCCTTTTTCTAGAAAGAGAGATCCGCTTGTAATTTGTAACTTTTAGCTTCGTGAAACGGGCCTCTGGTCGAAGCCACATATGATAAATTATTTCAAGCAAAATTAAGCATTGTGTTAATGATATACCATTTAAATTGGAATGTTTTATTTTGACAATGATTTTATACAAGTATAAGGTATGTAGGTATAGGTCGCCCTAGGACACTTTCCGAAGATAATTTTGTAGAGAACCCGGCGTCTATTAGTTGGTATGTCGATGCTGCTACAGTACGATTATTTCCATTTTGACAATCGAGACTTCTCGGTTTAATCGTAAAGGCTCATGTTTTCATATAGAGTATATAAAATCCTAGAATTGAATCACGTAAAATATTCAAACCTTTTTAGTATAATTAAATTAATAAATAATTAATTTACTTCACTGTAAAGTTTCTAACTTGGCAACACTGCTTGGCGCTTTTGTATGGCTTTAGTCTAAACCATAAACTGGATCCTTTGAAGTGCGGTGCGTTGTGCGTTCCATTCCACACCACAATCTACGTCAACCGACAGCCTCTTTCTTTAGACACATGTTGTTATAATTATTATCTGTGGCGTCTGCTTTTTCCGTAATTTTTGACTCTTGCTGTACTTGCATTTTTTGAGTGAATAACGTAAAATGTATATTACTTTGCCAACAAGCTAACCGTTTCTCTTCTTAAGTCAGCCCAAAATATATTTATTACTGGTTGTTCGGTTTAAACATTGTTTAAACAGCTTAATAGAAATCTTGTTTCGTAAAATCGGTTTAAATTTGAACTAATAAAAGTTACAAAAAACTGGATTTTTATTCTATTAGCAGTAATCAGAGTATTTGTAAACCACGGCGTCGAAAAAAATCGAAGACTCTACCAACACGGAGTCGGATTACCGCTTCAAGGTAAATTTAGTGTAAAAGGAAGGTACTTACTTTTGTGCCGTGAAATTTCTGTAATTGCAGAAGTGAGAAAGCCATGAATAAATTCCAGATGCCCGCCGCCAGCTTCGGGGCTCAAATGCCCCCTCCTGGCGACGGGGGCATCAAGGACGTATGGAACTCCAACCTGCACGAGGAGTTCCAGATCATCAGGCAGGTGGGTACATTTCCCCAACAAATGAAGGACACCATATAGGTAGAATGGCTTTAAATAAGCGTAACGTTTTTGTTGCATTAATTCACAAAAAAGAAGATAATCCAAAGCTTTCTGTCTCATTTTTGGGGTGTTTTATATTTCAGAGGCCCTATCTCTAAATAGTATATCCATACTATCCATACTAATATTATAAATGTGAAAGTGTGTCTGTCTGTCTGTCTGTTACCTCTTCATGCTGAAACCGCTGAACCAATTTAGATGAAATTTGGTATGGAGATAGCTTTAGTCCCAGGGAAGGACACAGGCTACTTTTTATCCCGGAAAATTAGACGGATGCCGACGGAGCAGCGATAATCGACTTCTACGCGGACGGAGTCGCAGGGAAAAGCTAGTATTAAATAAGGTTATTTTTTCTTTTTCTTTGTGTATTTATATCATATTTTCAGTGCTGAGAACTCTGGAACTGTAGTACCCCTTAGTTATTTAACTGGTTTTAGGCTTCTGATGGCTATAGTCATGATGAGCTGTTTTACCTACAATACCTCCAACTCTTTTATTGCCATGCTAAATCAAAAAGGGTTATAGGCATAGGCATTGGACATAGGCCTTTATGGCTTAGCATGGCAGTATAGTTGTCACAGATACAGTTTTGTCCTTTAGAATTCCAACAATGCCTAAAGTCATCATGAGCTTTCCTACCTACATAACCAACAAATAATGCTTATAGTTGTGAGAGTTACAGTTTTAAACGGACAATATAAGGCGCATCACACACATAGATATAATGTAAATTAATATGCTTACATTATATTTATTACTAGCTTTTGCCCGCGACTCCGTCCGCGTAGAAGTCGTTTATCACTGCTCCCTCGAGACCTGTCTAATTTTCCGGGATAAAAAGTAGCCTATGTCCTTCCCCGGGACTCAAGCTATCTCCATACCACATTTCATCTAAATCGGTTCAGCAGTTTAAGCGTGAAGAGGTAACAGACAGACAGACAGACACACTTTCACATTTATAATATTAGTATGGAAGTATGGATAGTAATACATCTTATATGTTTTCTGTACTAGTTGAGAGCTGAGTCCATACGCACACACCTATATTATATCGTCACTTAGCTAACAATACCGCACAAGTCAATATTACATTAAATTAACCTCTTAATTATGGTGCGTTTAATTGTTGACTTACGCAGTATTGTTAGCTAAGCGACGATATCTATTATCTTAGGGTATCCTGAGATAACTTGTGGTATGTGATTTGTGTCAATATATATGATAGCTCTGTTTGTGACGGGCTTTACTTTTGTATAGATTAAGTTGAATTTAGTACAGCTAGTTAAACTTGCTAAGCATGTATAAGGGACACATTTGACTTTAACATGGGTAGTTAAAAAGGTTAAAAAGAAACTTAGTGCAGCCATTATATGTATAATCCTGGTTGTGCATCTTTGATTAGTGTTTATGTCAAAGTTACTTACAGTGCGATAGGGCCGATAGGTAACTCTAACTTTTGGGTTGGCACTCCTTTCCACTCACACTTATGCAAGTTTAACCAATTTTACCTAAAGGTTTTTGAAGAGCTATCGCACAGAATGTGGCTTGATTACATAGTATGATGCTATGTTAACCTAATGATATTTTGATTAATTTAAATGTTAATAATTTATCAGTAGGTAACCATATTGCACACATATTCTAATGCTGGATGTTTTTCTATATTGATATAATTTAGCCTGTGACAAAATCCCTGCAGACGCAATATTCATCTTATTTATACCTGCCTACAATCACTTTATTTATTTAAATTTAAAAATGACTCCAATCCTGTAGGAAATAAATACCATTAATTATAATTAGATATAATAAACACCTATAGTTAGCCAAGTGCATGGTTTTCTCTTGCAAGCAATAGGTTGATAGGTTGATTGTTCCCAGTTTTATTTATTTATTGTGTGTTTTCAAATCAATGTTTTAACCCATCTGCTTATGGAGGGTAATGTATGTTGCTGGCTTGTGTGTGCATGCATGATTCAATGGTTTTTCATAAAAAAATTAAAGCATACATTTTGTCTGTGAAATTTAAACCCACCGCCTAAACTATTTTTTTTTAAATATCACAAAATCTTGTTTTTATTATAACAGATGTCCTTGGTTGATAATGGGCAATGGATGATTATTTTAAAAGTGCTTGAATATTTTTATATCAGTAGGAATAACGTTCCTTATTAACAGGAAAAAATTACAGATTTTTAGGTATCGTATATCATTAATAAATAAATAATTCGTTTGATCTCGACCAATTTGTCTCCTATACGTAAGTATGGTTTAAACTGTGGTCCAATAATAATTAAAAAAAAGAGCTGCCGTTGTTATACTGTCAAAACTGTCAAGTGTCAATGTATTTTTTTTTAAATTATTATTGGACCACAGTTTAAACCATACTTACGTATAGGAGACAAATTGGTCGAGTTCAAACGAATTATTTATTTATTAATGATAAACGATACCTAAAAATCTGTAATTTTTTCCTGTTAATAAGGAACGTTATTCCAACTGATATAAAAATATTCAAGCACTTTTAAAATTATCATCCATTGCCCATTGTTGGGTGTCAGTGGAAATTGACAAGATTTCATAAATTCAAGACTTTAATTTTATTCGTTCTATAGATACTGTTTGGAAGGAGGAAGACACTAATAGTTTTAATTTACCTAGGATGAATAATTATTTTATTATTCATTTATTAAGATGTACTTATTCTAAAAGGGCGTAACTTCATTTCTACGACACGTATTAAAAAAAGTTCTTTTTTTTTTAATAATGTCGGTCCACCGATAATTATTTAAGTACCTATCTATCTATCTGTCTGTCAATAGTGTCAATGTCAAATTTAAAATTATGACAGCTTTTTTTCTCGTGAAAAAGGCAATGTTATTATATCTAATTGGGCGTAGTATTGGTAATTTTTTTTTTTTAATTTTTCTTTCTTATAATTTTTTTAAATATAGAAAAATAATTTGAAATAAATGGTTTGCCGTGTTCAGGAGGCATTCCTATAGTAATTTGCAGGTGTCACCAAAATGAAATGTTGTCAATTAAACTATACATACCAAATTAAGGAAATTGTCAAAACAAAATGTACCTGGTATTGTATGGTACTTTACACCATATTTATAATCACTTCTGTGGTTTTCTTCAGCACCGGACTTCACCCTAAATCAGGCTAAAAAGAGATTGCAGGTTCCCATGAATTTTATTTCCGTTGGCCTTTGTTAAAGAAAAATGACATTTAGGCACCTCTTGAGAGTGTGCTCCTGTTTGTAAAGCGAGCTCCTGCACTACCCCAGGGTCCGGTGCTGCATTTATTTAACTAATTTCATAATATACATTTATTCTTAGAAGTATTTGTAACGACCACATTAATGCTATAGTCCATACCAATTGGTCTTATTTAGTAAACAATTTTATAACCTCAAAATGCATCATTTTTGGCTAAAATGGCCGTTTTCTGCTGATTAAACTGACTAGAGACCACATTTTGCACAACATTTTCCTGATTTTACATCATGGATTGTTTTTTTATGACAAAATTGTTATTTTAGGCGAAAAGGGAGCATTTTGAGGTTATAAAAGTGTACTAAATAAGACAAGTCAATTTTCATGGATTTTAGGTTTTTTTTCTTTTGTTTGTGTTTTGTTTAGTCCCGTGTGGTGGCCGAGTTAGAATAGTGCCACTCCATGTCCTCCCGCGGATGTCGTAAGAGGAGACTAACGGCCGAACCCTATATTCAAACCGCGGACAGATTAAGGGTGCAGCTCGACCGCATGCGCCTTCTATTGGTTAATATTGTCACAGCTCCGCTCCGCTCCGCTCCGCTCGTCTACGCCTCAGTGGAGCACCCTTAGGCTTACTTCGGGTTAAAAGTTGACATTTACCCATACAAAATGTGTCAAATTTTAATCCGAAGTAAACTTGTCTATCCGCGGTATGTAAGGTGAAGTCTTGTAATTGTAACTATCTGGTTATTGCGGCTAACTTAAATAACTCCTTCTAGGATCACTGTTTTGAACAACGACACTAAGAAATACAATATCTCGCCTGTCGTTGTTCAAAACAGTGATCCTAGAAGGAGTTATTTAAGTTAGTTGCAATAACCAGATAGTTGCAATTACAAGACTTCACCTTATGTACTTAATGTATTGCTGAGGCAGTTCCCAACACACTACAGATTTAGAGCCTGGCGAATTCTTACTTATAACCTGTGTTTAACAAACTGGCAATTGTGTAATTATAATCCTGCACCAAGTCAAATGTCTCTTCTTTGCTCTACTAATATCAAAATGGATGGCAAGCACTGCATTATTAGTATACTCAAAATATTATTTTTTTGTAAACCGAATACTCCGAATAGATCATAGTATTCATTTATAAAATGTGTGTGCATTTCCTTGTTTGCTACAGGTTGTGCAGAAGTACCACTGGGTGGCAATGGACACAGAGTTCCCCGGGGTTGTTGCACGGCCTATAGGTGAATTTAGATCCACTGCAGATTATCAGTACCAACTTCTTAGGTAAGCAATCTAGATCATCACTATTATAATTTGCGGTAAGTATTATAATCAGACCTCGGAATATACGGGGCAAAATTAAATGAAAGCTAGGGATCGCCTATATTGATGAACTCAATATAAAATACAACACATGGTGCTCAGTGATAGATTGAGTATTTTATCCCCTTTCAGCTGTCATTGACGACTTCCTGAATCGACGATTTCTCGAATTAACGACTTCTTGAATTGACGACTTTTCGAATTGACGACGTCTCGAATTGACGACTTCGTGAATTGACGACTTCTTATAATGACGACTTCAGGAATTAACGACTTCTTAAAATTACGACTTTTCTAATTGACGACTTCTTGAACAGTCGACTTTTAAAATGACGACTTCTAAAATGACGACTTCTGGGATTGATTACCTATTCCCAACTGCTATGACTGCGTTTTGCGTACGAAATAGTGTTTTGGTCATTTACCGTAATGATAGTTTCGCATCTAATCCTGCTGCGTATGAACGTTACCTATGCGTATGTAATAATGTACATCCAGCTATCATAAAGGTCAAATTTACACCCCTAGTCCCGACTGTTTTATAGGGCATCAAAAGTTTCAAATGTTTTTCTGTACGGGGTAGTTTAGGATCCAATTGTAAGAGTATCTGCGAAGTTGTAATCTGACAACGGTTTTCTTAAGCAGAAAAGCTGTTTTTATGTCAAGTTCCGCATTTATGAAAACAAAAATTCTCACATCGGTGGAAAACATAACAGGAGTGACCATAACAGTTGTTTCCAGCGAATTTTCTCCAGGAGGAAGTCGATATTTTCAGAAGTCGTCAATCTAAAATGTCGTCATTTGAAGAACTTGTCATTTTTTGAAGTCGTCAATCTAAAATGTCGTCATTTGAAGAAGTCGTCAATTTCAAGAAGTCGCCATTTTCAGAAGTCGTCAATCTAAAATGTCGTCGTTTTAAGAAGTCCTCATTTCAAGAAGTCGTAATTGACAGCTGAAACCTTTTATCCTATTTGGCTGAGATTATTGTCATTAGTAGAGTTGGGATTTTTGGTGGCAATTTTGAACAGAGTGCAGTGGAGTCGTTATTATAGATACTTTTATGATTGAATGAATGAATGAATGATAATGAATGACAAAAAAATAGTAAGTAACATTACTTTTTATAAACAAACAAATTGATTATCCTATACTGGAAGTGAGGTATGAGAGTAAACCAATAGGTTTTTGAACACAACTATCTATCTATGATGTTGAATAATTAGCAATTGGAATTAAAATTTCAAAATCTTGCATGTTATCCTCATCTGATGTTAAATTATTGTTAAGATTATGAAATGCATATACTGTGGCAATCTGTTCCATATTTTCTGGAGTAAAGCGATTTCTTAACTTGTTAAAAATCCATTTAGTGTCGAGAATGATCGCTCAACATCCACCGATGTTAACGTAGCATGCTTTAGAATCTGAGTATGATTTCCAAAATCTACCATATCTCTCACTTCGTAAAAGTCTGGACTTCTATTCAGTACATATTCCAGCTTATTTCGCACAGTCTCAGTTCCGAACGAGTTCAGTGTACTTGTTACAATGTCAATTATTAGGAGACTTTCATCTATTGAAATATTTGTACATTCTAATTGTTTTATTGAATCTGGTATAATTTCGTAGCAATCTTGTATAAATTTTAACTTATTTTTCAAATGTTCATTTCCAAATAAAGCTTGAACTTTTCTGATAGCAATTGCATCTCTACTATTTAACTGCATCACAACGTTTTTTATATCTTCAAAGTAGGTAGCGTAATAGAAACTAGCCTGTAACCAGGTGCCCCAGCTAGTGATTACCGGTTCTGGTGGCAATGGTATATTTGGAGCATATTCTTTAAAAAGTCGAACGCGGTGGGGCGATTTCAAAAAAAAAATTTTACATTTGATATTAAAGTTTTACCAAACTATGTTCAGATCGAATTTGCTCCGCGACTCTATGTAGACCATGAGCTAAACAAGTAACGTGTTTAACATTGGTGTATGTCTTCTTTAAGATCTTACCAGCGGCAAGCATGTATGCAGCACTGTCTGTGCAGAATATCAAAAATTTATTTATATTTTCTGTGTAGTTCTCTTCCCATAAAAACCTTAAGCTGTCGTCAACCACAGAAGCAATTGTATTAGCATTTACTAGAGTCACAACTTTACAGGCTAACAAATACGGTCTTTGCAAATTATCTTCCAAAGACTTAACGATAACGTTTACGACACAATTGCCAACAGTGTCAACTGTTTCGTCTACAGTGTATAGATTACTGTCGGAAACTGCAAGTCTTATTTTATCAATTATTGCCACGTAAATTTTTGACAGATAGTTTTTTTTCAAAACACTTTGCTCCAGCAGCTTTTTATAATTTGTACATTTACAACAAAGGTATTTTTAAAAAAACTTTCGAAGTTCCGGATGATTTACCCTGTATAAAAATTACACGCAATGAGAAATATGCACAAGTCATAAACAAAGTCATGTTGGTCGCCACATTTCATTCGGTGTTGAGCACTATTGATGTGTTTCAGCACGTTATATTTTTTCATCTGCGTCAGACTTACTGCACAAGCTGAACAATATATAGTTTTGCTTTCTTCGCTATATACAAGTTCTTCATATGGTTCTATCCATCCCAAAATTCTTCTAACTTGACGAAAATTCATTTTATTTATTATTTAAGGTCACGTCGACAACGTTTCGTAAATTATGTGTTGCTTCCGAAAATTAATGAGACTACGATTTGTGTGAATTGTCAAGATTGACAATATAAAAATGTCATAGTGATTGACTTTATTTGAAGATAATTTTTAGTCAACCAAAAAGGTATAATATTTGATGAAATGATCAGGCGATTGGTAGCTTGAGTAAGTGGAAAATTTAATTCGAGTCGTAAAATAATTTAATGGAAATCGTTTACGTATAATTTTACATAAGTTAGATTTGTACCATTCAGTCATTCATTCAATTATAAAAAGTAAATAATGACGACTCCACTGCATTTCTTGTCCAAAAATGCCACGAGAATCCTAACCCTAGTCATTAGTAAACTGTTGTAGTGTGTTCGAGGTCGTGTTGTCTCATTATTTAGCTTATTGGGAATAATCCAATCTGTGGTAGGACTGTAAGAACACTTGCTGTTTTTTGCAGGTGTAATGTGGATCTGCTGAGGATCATTCAGCTTGGACTCACTTTTATGGACGAAAATGGCAAAACACCACCAGGGTACACTACCTGGCAATTCAACTTCAAATTCAACCTTCAGTGAGTATTTAATATACAATAAATAACCATTTAGTAAAGTACGTTATCGAGTTACAATGAGAAAAAATAGAAAAATATTTTTTTTTTGCTTAAACCCGATGCATGTACTGTTTTAAAAAATACAGAGTTTTAAGAAGATTTTAGAAGATGATTCTCTATACCTCTAGGTACACAAAATAGTACTAAAAAATAAGGTGCTCAGAAACTTGTTATGGATGTGTCCATAGGCATATGAGAGGCTCAGATATATTTTATCTAGACACGCGGAAGCGTGTCAAGCCAAGTTCAAGAAACAGAACTGGGGAGCAGCACCGTGTGTAATATTACACGAACCATTTGGAGCCACTTTTGACCCCCTCATAACTCAAAAACTATTTCAGATAAACGTGTCAAATTTGGCTCATTTATAAAGACTTGCGAGATACATAAGTGCTCCAAATTTCATAAACACATCTCAAACGGTTATTTAGATATTAACGTCCAAAAATCGTCATTTTTATCACTGACCTATAGATCAAAACTCTAACCCAGTTCTAGATGACCTAGAAAGTTCAAATTTGGCATGCAGATAGGTAATTAGGTGAATACAAAGGAATAAATCAGAAACTGGTAAATTTTTATCATTTTATTAAAATTTTCACTTAATCGATTCTATTAGGAACACTTAACTTATACTTAGCTGTAGGAAAATACAGTAGTTTAACAAAAACCATGTGGTATTAATTTTGTTATAAATAAAACGACAAAAGAAGTGAGATCTAAATGGGTGCCAAGTTCAATGGTCAGTCCTCAAATTTATATAATACAACATATAATATCATTTCTTATTATAACTTAGGATAATATATTGTAGCCTAAGGTCTGACTTGGCTAGTTTTCATTATACGAATTATATTATAGCCTTCGCAAGTTCTAACCCTGTTACTTGTCGGTTCTTATTTTATTATTCCGAAAATATGGCTTGCAGGTAGAAACTAGCCATCGAACATAATAATTCGTATATGAGAACTAGCCAAGTCAGACCTTAGGCTACAATATATTACTTATCCTAAGTTATAAGAAGAAATGATATTATATGTTGTTATAAATAAATTTGAGGACTGACCATTGAACTTGGCACCCATTTAGATCTCACTTCTTTTGTCGTTGAAGTCAACAACCAAGGCATATATCATAATATTGAACTTGGCTCTCATTTCACATTTATGTTTTTGAGGGGATATGCCTTTTTCCAGGAAGCTGTCTTGTTGTATCATGATCATGATGTGCAAATGAACTTCAACCGTAGGGTGGTAGACCACATTTTTGGCCGACTGTTCCTCCCCTACACGTAACGTGGTGATGTTATTTTTAGGGTTCCTTACCAAAATGGTAAAAAAGAAACTAATGGTGAGACTTCGGTCTGTCTGTTTGTCACAGCAGTTTTTTTCTGAAATTATAGAAGCTATCAACTTGAAATTTGGCATAGTACTTGCTTGCCCGCATCTATTTTTATTAAAAACAGTATGAAATGATTTTTCTAAGTATTTGAAAAGGCGTCTAGAATGGGGGCGTTGAAAAATGAAAGTTATTTGATTATAGCAAACGGGATGTTATCTGCACATTTCAATACTATTTTTTAATAATTTTCCTTGACATACTTTCCGATTGATAGCCAAATATATTGCAGGTTTTTTATACTGGGACACCATGGGGAAATCCGAAGCCATAGGAGGAGATACAGGTAAACTGTCTTAGCAAATATTAGGTCTTTTTTTGTTAAAACCTTTGCCATAGTTATTTTTGGTTGCAATTTGTGTTATTTAAAATGAAAATTAGTTCAATCGTTTTTATGCAATTCATTAAATCATCACAGAAAAAACATTAGTAGTAAGTAAATTTTACCTACTTCTGCTGTTCCTATATTTTTCTTTCCATTCAATGAAATGGTTCTTACATGAAACCGAGTTGATTTGTAATAAAAAAGGCAAATTTATTAGTTTTTATGGCCAACTCACTCTTGACCAAAAATAACTGCCAAATGGGTTTTAACAAAAAAATAAAAAATGTTTGCATAAACTGTTTACTTGTATCTCCTATGTCTTCAGACTTCCCCATAGTGTCCCAGTTAAGAAAATCACACTGTATAAGATACAGTAGGGGTCCCAGAAGAGGTTAAGTGCAAATAACTTATTACTTATTTACCAATAGTTGTTGTTATGAATTTAATGTTTATTGAAGTTTACAACTAGTTTTTTAACAATATTGGTTAACCTTTGTACCAATGAATAAATTGCACGTAAACAATACCGTTGTAAGGGTTACGTAGATGTTTAGCTACGTAGCCGTTGTAAGGTACATATATGCCAGTGTATCGATAATATCATTCATATACAGATAGGGTCTCCCCACACCTATCGATGCGGAATCGGCGTTAGCTGATCAAAATACTCTTTATACGCAATAAGAGCGAAACAAAAGTCAATCGGCTCGGCTCGGCTCGCTTCGGCGTTGCTAACGGAACGGACGCACGGACGTCGTTTTCGCTCTTGTATGGACATGAAACTTTTTCCTACCGGCTCGAGCCGATTCCGCGTCGATAGATTTGGGAGACGCATACATCAAAAGAAAGAAATTGCCGAAACATGAGCAATTGACAGGTAGGTAGAGGTGACTTATGAAAATCAATATCTTTACTCCGTTGGTGGGTGCGGCTCATAAAATTTTTACCGTAACACTCAATTTTGTTTGCAAGACGCTGGAAATTTTGTAACACGCTGGAACTCTGTAAAGGCGAGATTACATTGAGCAAGATTTGCTCGAAATTTTTAAAAATACTCTAATGATATTTACGACTTCTAATGTGTTAAGAAAGGATGAGAGATCAAGGTATGCTTAGCATTTATTACTTTGAGTGAAAACACCAACACTTAACGTTTAACGTACCTAGTTATAAATTTAAAAAACTGGAACCAACCTCAATCCATAAACAAATGTAACCATCAAAAACGACGGAGATATCGAAATAACATGCATTTCAAAAAATATACTCGGAGTAAGTTGTTTCATTTTATAGAAACATAACACCCTCTTTAAGTTGTACCACAGTCGGGTGAAAGTATTATATGAACCAACCTTTATACTTTCCAGCGTGTTACGTATCACGCAATGTAACTCCACATAACACGTTGGAACAAAAACACAACGGGGAAATTGTCTTTATTTGATTATAGAAGGAGCAAATTCAAAGTGTTTTGAGAAATTAATTCGTAATCTAGTCCCCATGTGAGTATTTATTTAGTATCAGAACTGTAAATAGTGAAAACTTAACATTAACCATGGCTATTTGCTGTTGAAAAAAGAGTAATATAGATCGGAAAGGCCAACACCAAATTTGTTGCAACATTAAATTTGTTTCGAAACTTTAGTTGGCTGACATTTAGTTGATACTTCCCAGCTGTAGTCGTATAATGTGGCCACTCAAAAAATGGTTTCACCTTGGCCATCACTATAAAACAAAAAAGTTACCATAACACACAACCAGCATAACTCGCTGGAAGATTTTGGGCGACATTTTTAAATCGATGAATTTATTTGAAAATAAAGTAGTTTTCTGAGATTTTTAACCAAAATACTTTGAGCTGACTACCATTCTAACAACGAAACCAAAAAGTTACTGAAAGAAAAGGCGTATTATTTTTTTATAACTAGATACATATCAAAAATGTCCTGGCGAATTTCAATTTTGTATGGAGCAAAAAACTTGACGTATTTTTACATTACTAAAGTATTATATTAATCAAATACATATTAACAAATTTAATTCCCAACCATCTATCTAAGTTGTTTATACTTTAGTTAGATCAATTTAATTTGATTTAAAAATATAAAAAGAAAGTTGTTTTTTTTGCTGTAATCATAAGCCCGCGTTATTTTTTGAAAAAGTACTTTTTCATTGCGCCGCTCCCAAGTAGGTTGTGTGGGCACATGTCTGATTCTACCAGCGCTATATTGTGCTGAGCGCTTGCCCTTTCGGATATATTGACCCTGTAAGATGTTTTATATTTTTGATCAATGTTACTACCGTGTCGCATTGCAGGGAGGACATGTATGCGCAGGATTCGATAGACTTGCTGCAGAACTCGGGGCTCCAGTTCAGGAAACACGAGGAGGACGGCATCGAGCCGTTAGAATTTGCCGAGATACTAATGACATCAGGTAATCGCTCGGTAATAAAATAATAAACATGATTTGTAGTTTGGAACTAAGACAAAATAACAATCATGCATACTTATAGTACATTGTGGCAGAGGATAGAAAGTACGCGATTTTTGGACGAGTCATATAGAGGGCCGAAACGTAGTTGAGGCTCTCTAGTGTACGAGTCCATAAATTGCACTTTCTACCGAGGCCGACATAGTGCTTTTCACAACTACTGAGAGAAATAAAATAAAAAAAACATATTCTTAACTCAATAGTGTTAGTCAATAGGCGTCGGTTTTTCAAAGGTAGTATAGAAGCTGTATCACCGCCAATTTTACCATAGATAACTTTTTTTTATCTGGATCCCTATTCTCGTGGCACTCGAGATTAATAAACTAACATTCGAGATGAAGATGTCAACTCCATATAAAATTTTATTTGTTACACCATATCTCTCATGTTATTTCATCTCTAGTGTTTCGAGATTACGGGCCAAGTTTGACTTACATTTAAAAAAAAAGCAGTGACATAATTTTTAGTCTGTATCTTTTAGCAAAAATACACCTAATATTTTACGACACAAAACGGTGTGTTCTGATTGGTTGATTTCAATTTTTCATTTTAAGCAGCTATGACACAAAAATTGATTGATTGATTTTCATTGGTTCTTAAAGTTGGACAACAATGTTCTCGACCAATCAGCAAACATGCCGACAAAAACATTCTTGCTGTGTCCTTATAAGTGACGTTTTGTGACCCCAAACAAGACCATCTATGGCCATATTTCCGAGCAGTGTTGTGAAAATATTATTTATTCAACAGTAACTCCATTTGTTTGTTTGTGACGATTTTATTTAAATTTAGTATTGAGAAATCTTAAAACCCTGGGAACGCCGTAGGTACATAATATATTTTATCTGGGAAAATTTGTCAGTTCCTGAGGCGGTTTACTTTTGTTTCACCGACACTAGTGATAGAAGTATCACCTCGCAAATTTTTCATTTCATAGAAAGCTATTTTCTACTGAACACGTGTTGATTTCAGGTTAATTAACACGGGTTCAGTAGAAAATAACTGTCTATGAAACAAAAATTCTGCGCAGTGATATGTTCTATGAAATGAGTGTCGGTGAAATAAAAGGACACCTGAGGGGATAGCGGTAACAGCTAGCATTCAACATGTTTCAAACTAGTTTTTCAAGATATTTCTATTCTAGCCAATCGTAATTGTTAGATATACGAGGGGTGATCCAAAAGTAATGATAATTAGGTACAATATCCGAAAAATATAAAAAGAGGTTGAATCAAATACAGTATCAGCTGTACCAATGAGTTGCATCTAAATGTTATAGAGCTGTGGCAAGAACCACGAAAAAATAGATAAAATATCGAAGTGAGAGCAGTAATATAGTACTACTAAAGTTACTTGTAGGGGCTACTTAATATTAGTGTTTTGTCTCATTTTGTAGTTTTATTTACGAGACAAAACACTAGTATTATTTATTAGACAATAACCGCTTTGAAAAATGCTCGATTTTTTTTTTACTAAATATATATGGGTAAGGCCGTAGATTTTGCCACTTTTTGAAAATCAAAAATGTCCCAAATTTTAAATACATATAAAAAACAAAGTACTTGATACATTGAAAATTAAGTATTTTCATTTAATTATGTATTTCTTTAAATCTTACAATGTATTCTTAATGTTAATGTAAGTCGAACAGTTACAAATATACAATGAGTTTAATTCATGCAGTGCCCAAAATTTAAACAAAAACACGCTGTCTTTTTGATTCATTTGAACACAAAACTATAAAACTTGTATATTTTTTGTATTGGAGGTCTAATTAATTAAGAACTACTTGAAATATTTGAACGTTAAGCAGCTACTTTGTGGTGGCAATGTTTTAAATACGCGTTTTTAGTTGGCTTAATCACAATTTAAAAAACTGTCTTTACATTTTCACTTATATGTTACTATTTTCTATGTTACCATAATTTCGCCTAGCTAAGTATTTAAAACAGTATGGTAATATTTTGTAATGACACTGGCCAAGTACCCGCGACACAAAGAAATGGTAAAAAAAGACGGTATTTTTGCGGTCTGGACTCAGTCAAAGATGGACGGGTGTGTTTCGGCAGTGGATATTTTTGTGAATTTTGGCGTTTCCAAAGGTAAATAACAGTTTTTTTTTCACAATTGTGATGTAGTACTATTTGTAAGTGACTTATAAGAGCGTTATAATATGTCTTTCTTTAAAATTCGCTAAGTTTTCATATTATTGTCGATTTATAACCTTGAAAATCCCACTTCTACGTTACTTTTACGTAACTTCTATGTTACTGGTAACGTTGATTGTATGTTATGTAACATAGAAGTGTTGTAAAGGTTTGTGCATATTGAAAATTTTATACTTTTCTGTTTGCATGCCAAAACTTGCAAACTGAAACTTGCCTACTTAAAGTTGTTTAAGATTTTTTTCTACAGTGGAGAAAATATCCGACCAGATTCCTTTTTAACCGACTTAAAAAGGAGGTTCTTTGTTTGACCCGTATGTATGTATGTTTGCATCTTTGCGATAACATAAACTACTGCACCGATTTGCAAAATTCTTTCGGAAATATAATCCTCGTACTTTTTAGATGATTCTTAAATAATACACTATGACTTTACAGATGCCGTTGACTGCAGCTGAAAAGCCTACCTTACTTTATTTTGATAAGAAGCAAAGTTATAGTTGTTTGTTTATTATAGCAAAAATATTGTTAATTACCTACTTTGAACTTAGTTGTTGATAGTTATCTCAATAATATAATCATAATAATAATATTCTATGTTTTATTAAACGGACCGAAATTTGAACTTTTTTTTATCCAAACAAGTACATCTTATGACTTTCACGTCAAAGAGTGCGTTATGATATCGCCCTTACAGATATTATGTGTTACTTTCGCGTTACTTTTACGTAACCGTAACATAGAAGTGTCTATGTTACTCTATGTTACAAAGTGGCAAAATCTACGGCCTTACCCATATAAGGTGGAGTCTTGTAATTGCAACTATCTGGTTATTGCAACTGACTTAAATAACTCCCTATAGTATCTCTGTTTTGAACAACGTCAGGCGAGATGTTGTTCTTCTATACTAAGAAATACAATATCTCGCCTGTCGTTGTTCAAAACACTGATCCTAGAGGAAGTTATTTAAGTCAGTTGCAATAACCAGATAGTTGCAATTACAAGCCTCCACCTTACGCTGATTAGGTTGAGACATTGCTTCGCCATATTTCACAGTGACTCGCTGGTGCAAGTCATTTAACTTGGTTAGAGCTTCCACTGAAGACGAACATGGCCCATCTACCTCGCCGAGGAAAACTTTAAATTTTAGCAGATCGAAGACTGACGATTATGCATTTAATAGAGGTCATAGGGATCTCGTATGGTAGCATTTAAATAATCTTGATCAATTAACTACACATGAAAAAACTCTCCGCTCCTTGGGTGCCTACAATGTAAACCAAGAAACAAAACAAGAGACAATACAAAACTTCAATGTCAAATCACGAAAAAAAAAACCGGCTCACCCGGAATTGTTTTGGACCATAGATCCATCATTTCGACCCGGAGACTAAAAAGCGATTCCTGGCCTGAAAGCGACCGCGAAATCCTACGCAAAAGAAATTCGCAAGTTCAGCGGGAAAGGTTATGTCATCAGTTTTCCGGGATGATCATAACGGTAGGGTTTTCATTTCATCGACAGGCATTTTACACGTGCAGAAGTTATAATGTTTTGGTGGTCACAGGTCTAACCCAACCTACGTAAATGCTTAAGATAACCTAAAACAATAGGGTTTCAGTAGAAATTAGCTTTTACTTAAATGATACATTCGATCAAATGAGTGTCGGTGATTTAAGGGGATCCCTAACGGTAGACGATCTAGAGAAGGGAGCCACTATCACAGGCTCCCGCAGACCAGATAAAACGATTGCGAGAACCAATAAACGTTCAACGAGCTGGGGTTGGGTTTCACCACGACAACGCACTCGCTCACAAGGCCGGTGATACAGGCTTCGAATTAGTGAAACGCTCAAGTTGTATTTTATCGCTTGTCGCTCAGTGCGTCTCTATCGTTACAGATTAGAAAAAAGAACGAAGAAAAAGAAAAATACATTTATTCACTACACACATAAAACACACAGAAATAATAAAAAAATTAAAACAGAAAACAGCAATAAAAAGAGTAGTGAGTGTGTCTTCGCGGCAGTGAATTTGACACTGGCTCATCATAATGCTGAGGTGTCAACATCTGCAGCGCTGATTTTCAGCCAGCTCCGTTTGTGACAGACAGTTGTATTACAGTGTAGGTAATACAAAAATATATATACTATTAAACAAATACTTATAGTTAGTGACAGAATAAATACAAAAACTACGTGCAAATACTTTACAGAAACCTAATATGTAAAATAGAAATACCTACTTAGACAGTATACAGCATCGACAATTTGGCACAATTTAAGTAACAAAAAAAAAACCAAAAAAACAAAACTATAATTTAAGGACAAAGTGCTGGTTGGGAAATTATGACTTTTGGAGCGTCAACAAATAGCCTTTAAGCTTACGCTTAAGGGTGTACTTGCTAGGCGCTCCTTGGATGGGAGGGGGGAGATCATTCCAGTAGCACAGATTAGATAGAAAGGAAGATCCGAGCGAGAAACAAGTCGCGGACAACATGTGCGAGCGCTCCAGATCCGACTCCCGGTCAGCGTCTATCTCTTTGTACGGTTTAAGGAAGGCCGGGGCAGGCAACAAATATTTAAATAATAGTGGGGTCATTAAAGTCGCCTTGGAGGCATTTTGAAAGAGCCGTGAAAAGGATTGATTCTTTAAAGGAATTAGTGGTTTAGAAAAAATATGGATTAAGTGTAACAACTTGTTAGGAAACTTGTAGAAAAAATATTTTACTAACAATTTTAACCTCTTGAGTCACTTTAATTGCTCATTTTCATTACTTTTGGATTACTTTTCGTAAACCGGTTTCGGTCTTAAAATATTGATCGACGTCTAAAGATCATGTTACCAAAAATCAGACTCTTTCCTGTTGACCTTAACCTTGAAGTTGAGCATCAGAGTTGATCACACAGATCACAGCACAATGAATTAATTACACGTACCTATAGTGACCTAATAACATTAGGTACAATTAATTATTATAAATACAGATAAAGTAAACAAATGGACAAAAACATATGATACATAACCAGAAAACAAAATGTTAAGAAACCAAGGTCGTTAAAAAACTGTTAGTTTTGCCTAATAAGAATTCAGATTCATATTTTTTTTAATCAACGGGCGATATCTTGATTTTTAAAATTAATCGTAGTTTCTTTTGATAATTAGAGTTATATTTATGCTTTTAACGGGTGATAACAAAAAAAATTGAATAATTCTCAGACGTAAAAAAAAGAACTTTGGTACAAATAGATTAGATTAGATTAGAGTCCAGGAGTTCTATTATTTTTGGCATAATCCGACGATGTTTTGTCAGGCCAAAAGACATATATTCCATCAGAGTGATGTCTGCCAATGAAAGGCATCATTTTTTTTTAAACATTCTTTCTCATACAGTTTTTGAATGACTGCTAAAACACTCTGTTTAAACCACAGTTTCGAAATACCCTTTTCCGAAAAAGCGACAAAGCATAACACTTTGCTCGAACTTGTGTTTATATTTGTGTTTTATATCCTCAGGTATAGTAGAGCTATTGCTAGTATAGTATCTGTCATTTCCAGGAATATGGTTTTTGCCAAGAGAAAAAGAACTTTCATCCACCAAAATGAATGATTTTTCACAACACTGCTCGGAAATATGGCCATAGATGGTCTTGTTTGGGGTCACAAAGTAGGTTAGTAGGATTAGTAGGATTAGTAGGATAAAATCAATTCTCTGATTCGTTTTATTTTTTAAAGCACAATTTTTATTCATGTGTATAGTTGGTTCCAGTTTAAACGACGAAAATGCACTTAACGCGGGATTTTACAATTTCTTTTGTTGCTAAATATGAAAGGAAAAGATAACAAAGGGACGACCGAAGTGTGGCACGTGCCTTTGAGTAGCTCAACCCTTCTTGATGATTGAAATAAAAGAGTTTTTTAAGCCGTCGATATTGTAATGCAAAAATATACTTAATAAATATTCCTATATTATGTAACATTCAATATAATTTTAAATTATCATTATTGATACATAATAAATCAACACAACACTAATACATATCGCTTATTTTTATGGCTAACATGCAATAAAAAAACTATCAAGATTGTTTGTTCACAGTATACTTTGGCCGTACCGACACACCTTCGTAATTGTTTTACAACCCTACTTGAAGATAACAATTGAACAATAGATTTTGGTAATGGTTGGTTTTAAGTGCATTTTCGTCATTTAAACTGGAACCAACTATACATATCCATATCCCTGTGTCTGTACCTTGATATGTCTGTGCAATATGTAAACCGACTCCGGGGGTCCTGGATAGTTTGGAATCTGTCTGATACTGCTTGGTTATTTGTAACCGTGTGTTTTGTTTAAATACATTTCTTTAGATTTATTCTATACTTCTAAGTTTTTCCCAGTAGTGGACTAACACTTGCATTCTATTCTGTGTTTTCTCAAAACAATATTTTCTAGGACTGGTTCTCATGGATAACATCAAGTGGTTGAGTTTCCATTCTGGTTACGATTTTGGATATCTCTTGAAGCTGCTCACGGATCAAAACTTACCTCAAGACGAAAATGACTTTTTCGAAAGTCTTCGCCTCTACTTTCCCACGGTCTATGATGTCAAGGTAAGGTCTGAGTTTTGTTATTGTTTAAACGCTGTGTGCATAGCTTGCATTCGCGTGCGTTAGCTAGTACATTGTTGTTTTGAATACATGTCGCCCGTCACACGCCTTCCTTTTTTAGGGTTCCATGGTCAAACTAGAAACCCTTATAGCTTCGCCAGATCCGTCTTGTCTGTTGATCTGTATACAGTGTACACTAACTATCAAAGTCAAAGTTATAATTTTGTTCAAGTTTATATATTTATACCACGCACGCGCACATTTATATATTTGTATTCTACGTTGTATAAAAATATTGCCTTTGACGTGTTATAGTATTGTTTTGATTACTGTCGAGTAAATAGGAATTATCGTAACTTTGATAATACGATGACATGTCAAAGGCAAAATGGTTTTAACGGTTTTTCTTGTTTATACAAGAAAATATACGTAACAGTAATTATGTACCTATATATAGGATGAGGAAGGCGATCGGAATTTTTTATACAAGAAAATAAATATGTATATCAGAAAATTAGTCTAACAAACCCGTTGCCTCAAGTTCCAGTAAAGTAAGCCTGCTCCATTGAAAACCGTCTCTTTTAGGTTAGGTTAAGAAGCTTCTAAGCTAAGCTAAGTTCAACTTAAAGATTACAATCGACTTTCTAGATTAATCTACAGATTTAGTTAGTTAATCGTTTAATGAAAAGTTGTGAAATATGACTGTTAAAATGGCTTCCTTGAAATAATTTAAATAAAGACGTGTATCATGTTTGCCGGCAGTACCTAATGAAGCTCTGCAAAAATCTGAAGGGGGGATTGCAGGAGGTGGCGGACCAGCTGGAGCTGCGCCGCGTGGGCCCGCAGCACCAGGCTGGTTCCGACTCCCACCTCACTGGAATGGCGTTCTTCAAGATCAAAGAGGTACGCCTGCTATTAATATACCCGCCACTCTGTTATTACGTAATCACTACTTACATAAAATAAATTATCGCTCGGCCGCCGCGGGTGTTTGTTCGCGCTAATCACAAGGATGGATTTTGATCATATTGCACCATATCATCAAAATCCTTGGTATGGGCCACACAAATTAGATCCGACGACGAGAAATCGAGCGAAAGATCGAGTTGTGACGACAACAGCGCTCGGGCTAGAACAAACTAGAACTAAACTATTTATGTTGAAAGGAGATAAAATAAGTGTGACCAAAAACATTGTCCTTAAGCTACGCTTAATATACGCATAAAAAACAAGCAAATGAGAGATCCCAAAATGATAACTCCTAGTTTTGATTTTTCGATAAAGTAGACTAATTGAAGACACAAATTTCGTGGTTTTTTGAATTTAAATAAGTATATTAATTTATTTTATCTTTTAAAGAAAATGGCGTTATGACGTCATTGCGAAATTGGTTTGTTTGAAATATACTTTTAAAACTATTGAATTCGTTTGAGAGTTACTTTAAAACTTTATTGATTGTTTTTTTGCCTAGCAGCACTGTGTTTGTGTGTACCCACAGACTAGTCTGTCTAATGAAAGATAAACCTGAGAAAAAGCGGCATTGAAAATACATTTTTCTAATAGCTGATAAACAAGCAAATACTTCAAAGAAAAACACTTGGCAAAAATTCCAAAAATTTAACAAATAAAAGGTTCTTAAATCAAAACTCAGTTATTTTTTTGAAAATTTCGTTTTTGTCGAGCAGCATTACTCCAAAAAAAGTAATGAGATTTGGCGTACAAATCACGGAACTTCCTCGATTCATAAGCTTTCTAAAACGGTGCAAATGTAACGTCGACAGGTTTTAAAAAATCAAGCTTATTAAATGTTTATTGTCATTAGGTCATTACTCATTACTCATTACAAACATTACATTCATCGGGTTTTGGTTGAAACTAATGTCTTGTGTGTTTGAGGCATGGGGTCTTAATTGTTCGGATGGTTAGCGGCCAGACGGCTTAATGCTGATTCCGTGGGCTAGAGGCAGTAGTCTCCAGTGCTGCTGCTGAAGGTGCTGCAAGGCTCGAGCACTCCAAATACTCAGAGCTCAAACCGGTGTATGAGTATGTTACGGTAGCGAGGGCCGAGATCAATATTCCTTGGTGCGTAGAGGCAAGGGACCAAGCCACCTCGACCATTCGTCAACAGTGTACAAATTTATTCCCCGGCTCGGGTCGCACTGGCTCAAAGGTTCCAATAGGTACCGGCAGCATTGCCACGCTATTTCCAACAAAAAAAATTACCAGATACGAACCGGACCGGGCATCACAGCAACTGTCTCTCAATCGCACCAAGGAACACTAATTTCTACCGCTACCAGAACAAATTCATCCACCCTTGAGCTCTAAGTATTTGGAGTACTTTACCCTTGCAACACTTTCAGCAGCGGCACCTGCGCTCCGTATCATGCGGATGAGGTGCGAGGAAGCAAAAGTGCTGAAGCACGTTGCATCCCACAGGAGACGACTACTACCTCTAGCCCACGGAACCAGCGTTTAATTATATTTTGCAACCATCGTTAACATAATTAGTGCAGTCAAATTAGGAAAAAGTATGGAATTAATTCGTGTAGTCGTCCATTTTTTGGAATCGTTCGAGGGCTTAACTAGATGGTTTCCCTCGGTTTGCACCGTTTCTATTATGTACGGAAGGCCTTTAAATGTTAGATATAAACTTTAAAGTGCCGTAACTTCGGAGTATGTTAAAAACGATTTAGCGCAAGTTTAGCCACGTGTATAGACCCCTTTGGTACATAACGTATCTTAATTAAAAAGGTGTCCGATGTATGAAACTTAAGTTATTTGTTTTTCTTAGGTTGCGCCTCGAGGATAATTCGGTCGGTTGGTGCAAACTTACATTAAGCTTTTTAAAGCATTATAAACGCCCAGTTTATTTTGCAACCCGGTGCGAATTAGGGAACATGAATTTTTCATTATTTTATAGATTGTACTTCGGGGCAAATAAAGGTTGTCGTAAAAATTTTAACATGGCACTTATTCTAAAGATACAACATTCGCACTTTATAAAAAAAAGGAAAAAATAAAGGGAAGTTTGTCAAATGTAATTTTTTTATTGCTCTACGGTGATAAGTAATTTACAAACATACAGAAAACTGCATGATCCCGATAAGAATGCCAATTTTTTATGGGGTGCGAATTTAAAGTAAATCAACTAAATACAATTGTGACGATTTTTCATTGTTTCAAAATTTCCCCCGATGTACAAATTCCGATAAACGTGGATAACTACTTTCCAGGGGTTGCACCCCGGTGCAAATTAGGTATTGTATTTCAGTATTTTTTCTAATCATTTCCTAAATTTGCACCGCGTTCTATATTTTACCCAGGCCGCAATGGCCGAAAGAAGATTAGATGGTAGAAAGGAAAAAACGTTATATGATGTGTATCCTTTCAGCGGTGGGGGCAGCGTGTACAGGTTTTCAAAAATGAAAAAAAAAACAGTCAAACGGAAATACTCGAGTGCGTCAGATTTTGATAGTGTATAACTCCAACGTGTCTCTGATAATGGAGGCATGTTAATCTGCCGGTTTGGTGGGGGTAGCCGTACAAAAGGGTTGAAAATGGGAAAAAAAAATATTTATTCGAGCGCGTCAGATTTTCAGAGGGGATGTTAAGTGAACCCGAAAGAACCTCCCATTGCAAAGACTGACGATTCAGACGTGACGCAAGATCTTGGCGGCTTTTTGAAAATGCAAAAAAAATATCGATATATTGAAAAACTCGAGCGCGTCAGATTTTTATATAGATGGTTCAGCTTGATGTCTAAGGTGTGCTGACCCATAATCTGACGATTATTTGGAGGGGTTTTCTTAATCTGACGGTTTGAAAAATATTTTTTTTAATAAATCAATGAATGTATAAAAAAATGCATGGAGAGGGAGGGAAGCAAATAAAAAAAAATATTTCTTTTAATTTTTATATATATTTTCTGAAAAAATAGAAAAATGTTACAATTTTTTTTTTTAGCTTTTTTGTTGCCTGCTTATTATAGTACCAATTCATGTATTTCCGTGGAAGGCTTGTAGCATTGATAGGCGATGGGCTTGCAACCTATAAGAAAGAGTGACGCGGAGTGGGTAACACATGCTTTAAAGCAGCTACACGCGCTAAACTTTAATGATAATTTTTGATACTTTGGCTTATGGAAATCGGCAGAATATATATTTTCTATCATCTTTGAACTATTTCCTTCAAAATAAAATAAAAAACGACCGCGCTCGAGAAAGTCAAGGTCACGTATTTTTTTTTTGCAAATTTGTGACCCTCCCACCCCTTGCGTTACGCTTAAATCGTCAGATTATTGAAATATTTACTTTTTTGCATGTAATTAACCTACCTTACCTTAATCTGACGCGCTGGAGTATTTCAAGCTATCGATTTTTTTTTACTATTCTGATCGGTTATCCTGGACGCACGTTCCAGGATAAAGTGCTCATATATGCTGCACGTACTCAACAGGGTACAAGGATGCCACCTTATGTTAATCTGCCGCGCTCGAGTAAATCCCGAAATCCCCTCTTGGGCTCCCCTACTATAATGAGCAAGATCGAATCAAAACGTGGATAGTGAATCATCCTGAATTAGTCTATAATGAAGTGACCTCTACTATATAATGCTCTATGTGCGATATACATCTGAAACTAAAGAAATGCAATATTGACTCATCTGAAAAGCAACCGCCACAATATACATTCTGGACAGCCAATTTTTTTTCGATTTACTTATTTTTCTTATTTCATGCAACATATGGACAGCAGTTAACAACGATAACTTGCGTAATTTTTTCAACAAATATTTATGTTGTGACTGCACAAAAGTACAGGATGAATCGACACTGCGGAAAATATATTTAAATCTTGTATATAAAAAAACTATACAGGGTATAAGATAGGTAAATAAAACCAATTATTTGTGGATGTCTGTGGACGAAACGCCAGATTTTATGGGTAAATGTGTGGCAAATGTGGTAATTCGATCTTTGCAAAAAAACGTATTCGCAGTCATTTTATCTTTTGGGGTCGAAGGTATTAGAAAAGGTCAATGGGGAAGCAGTTGCTAATTTAATAATAAGCCAACTAAATTTTTTGTTTCAAGATTTGTTTAACGATAACGTATACAATGTACTTTTACTTTCACAGATAGTGCCGCATACATGCTTAAAGTTGGTCGTATTTTAAAATCAACGTTTCCGCGTATGAAACACATTACATGTTTCGCTCATGGTCTGCATAGAGTTGCAGAAGAGGTGCGAGATAATTTCAAAGGTGTGGATGTGTTGATATCGAATGTCAAAAAGATATTCCTCAAATCTCCAGAGCGTCTTCGCCTTTAATAAGAATAAGAAGTCTGAAATACTCTGCCCTTGACGCCTATAATCCAATAAAAAAAATATTAAGGTTTCGCTATAATACCTTGTTACTTGTTCTATTATGCACAGCCCTGTTACAGTCACCAGTAATAATATATTATCCAACATTGGGCGCAAAAATATCTGACACGTCTGTATAACTAGAGGTATAAGAGCGTGTCAGATATTTTTGCGCCCGATGTTGGATAATATATTATTGCTGGTGACTGTACACGATAATTATTACAACATGAGCAGATTGGACATGAGAACATGACTCTTGCTGTCGCGCTCATGTCTTCATACGTGTCAATGTCTCGTTACAGATATTTTTCGATGACAACATAGAGAGCTCAAGCGGGCACCTGTACGGGCTCGGCGCCCCGTTCTCCGCGACCAACCCGAGCACCTTCCAGGAGGGCGGCGAGGCGGGCGGCTCGTCCTGACCCGCGGAGCCGCGCCCCGCCTCGCCGCGCCCCTACCTCGTGCAGGACTGAGCTCTGACCAGCCCTAGCATTTACAGCACTGACTCATATATTATTATTAAAACATGCATACAAACTATCTTTTCAAAGTGTAATAATCGCTGAACACTTGGCACATTTGTCTTTAACTTCGTGTGTGCTACTGCGCGGTAATCTTACGTAAAATTAAGTGCACGTTTATGGTTTTTTCTTTCATAAAATTTTCTTGCACAACGAATCAATATCCGATTTGAAACTATTTCTTTTCACGTTATTCTGTACACTAAATGTTATAATACGTATAGCTCTGACGGTACACGTTACACACACCTACATTACCAGAGATTGGGATAGGCAGAGCTCACGGGTTGCATCTTGTGGCAAGGTTAGCCAAGTTCAGTGCTATACGCACGCGCAAGAAAACCGTATTTCTAAACCCCTCGATCTAGTTATACCGAAAGTTTAGGAGCATGACTCTGCCTATTCCGATTATTGCACATTAAGTATCAGATTTCTTACTGTGATGATTTTCTTTACCTGAAACTCAAACCAAAAAAAAGTATTGAAATAAGTATTTAGTCTTCTAACCCAACAGGAAAATATCTCGTTAACTATTTTATCTTCCTTTTGGGCGACTCGATGCGTGCGTTTTAATTAAAAATATGACTAAGTTTTAAATTATATCTGTAGATTTATTTGTAAACCTACAGTTTTGAGTAGTCCTATATGGAATATCTGTCTGATTGTAGTACGAGATTGACATTAATGATATTTTGAACAACTATTTGTGCTCGTAGGAGTAGTAGAGCGCCTAATAATACTTGCATGAATCCGATTAGCAATAATGATTAAAATAGAAACAAGATTTGCCCGCGACGTCGCCCGTCGCCCGTCGCGACGTCAAGTATTCCTGGTTAAAAAGTAGTCTACATTTTAAAATAGTGCTATTAGTGTCGCAAATACTCGACTGCCCACGGAGAGCTTTTTGCCGTTTTTAGTTTTATGGTTCTCTTTTCTCTCATAGCGATCAAAATATAGAAAATCGTTTTAGCGTCTAAATGCCAATATAGCGGATTGAAAACCTAATAATATTTAAACTATATTAAAGCGAAAAAAATTCGTCGGTCTTAGGCAGGATTCGAACCTACATCTCCTCTGGCTCTCCGGGCCGATGCAGGCGCATTACCAATTATGCCACCAAGACCCTACTTAAGATCCACGATGGATGGCGTCACCACACCCTCCGAGTATGAAAAGCAAGCGATTACTAATTTCGTGGATCTTAAGTAGGGTCTTGGTGGCATAATTGGTAATGCGCCTGCATCGGCCCGGATTGCCAGAGGAGATGTAGGTTCGAATCCTGCCTAAGACCGACGATTTTTTTTCGCTTTTATAGTTTAGAATTTCGTAAACAGACGTTTCTGTTAAATTTAGGGCTGATTTTTCAATCCCCAGATAAAACTATCCGTCAGTTAAATGTATTACTATCATTTTCTGAAGTCATATGAAAGAAAAGGACAGAGCTAAAATTTACCTTCCTGATAGCTTTATCTGGGGATTGAAAAATCAGCCCTTGAAAATCCTAATAATGTTTACCTGAACAATAAAATCCGGTCAATCGCCATCGTGCGAGGAGAACTTGAAACGGTTTTTCCAGTAATAAACGTGAACGCAACCATAAAAACACACGCAGTCGGGTTTAGAGCTTGCATTTGGTTAGACTTGTTTCGTTCACTCGGAGACGCGTGATTGAGTAGCTGGCGTTGCAATATCTGTACAAGCTTTTAAGCTTACATAATATGGGTGTGATTATATTAATTGTGTAAAGTAAATGATTATGTAGTACAGAGAAAACTTGATCGTTTAAAAATCGTTATTACATTTATCATTAGGTATCAATAATTGGAAGACTTCGACATCTTTTTTATAATTATTATTGTAAGAAAAATCAAATTATGTCCATAGTTGTAGTTTTTTATGAGTGATTATTGAACTCTGCTACTAGAGTGTAATGAATGGTTATGAATTAAATTGACCAAGGGCGGGACCCCGCGCGGCCCGCGCGCGCCCCTGCCCCGGATCAAGTGAATAATCAACTTGCTGCCACAGAGCTGCTTTATGTGTTTAGACTATCCTTTAGCTTTAAGGTGTTTTATACTGTAGACATATTTTTAATTAAGGTTTTATATTTTTTGACATTAATTTTAAAGTGATTTATTTTTTATTGTGCCGAAACATGGTTTGGATATAAGAAATTAATCGGTTTATCAACTAGAACGAAAGCGAAGTATCGTCCACTTCGATCCTGTTTATTGTTCGCTGTAGTTATAGGTGATACGAATTGCAATCATGATAAAAGTTTAGAGGATGGCCAGCCTAGCCTGTTGCGTGACGCTCGTGGCTAGCGAGTCCACGGATAGTCGCTTACATTTGTTGGTGTTACAATATAAATAATACAAAACCGGCGTCAGGAACTTTGATACCGTACGCAGATCCTCCCTCGAACAATTAATTTAGTTTTTAATAGTTATTTCTAGTGGTTAACTGACGTTTTCAACACCTTTTGTGCAAAATAAAATCTTTAGCTTCTATAAAATTGGAACCACCCAAACTTAGTTTAGTCTTGTAACATATTGAGCTAAACATTACATTCTGGACTGGCCATTTAAAGTTAGATTTTGAAAAATTATTTTAAGTTAGGTATTTTCCATATTACGAACCTTTATGAATGCGTACTTCCTGGGGCACATTATATAAAGCTACAAGTAACAATTTTACAGGTCTAAAATGGCAACACTGCTCAAATGGCTGGTCGTCATTGGTCGAGGTTGTGTCAAATGGAAACTTGTAACCTGTATATTGTAATTTGTAGCTTTATAAAACAGGCCACTGGTGCTTTGTGACCGAAGTTTGAATTGAAAAAATTCCGCTGTAGATGTTAATGTTGTTATCTAGACCTCAAGTCAACCTACAGTCTTACTGTACGGTCAGAAAATGAGAACTTAGTACAAGAGGCCTCAGGCCAATGTATTTGTTGTAGATTTAATTTGCAACTGTCATGACACTCCGAATAATCAATTAATCTATAACTCTATTTAATATATATTGATTCAATAAACAATACGTTCGTATAAAGAGACCTTATTTTCATTGCATTCTGTAGTCGTAGAAAACATAGAATTAATATATGTAAGTATGCGTTGCAGTGCGAGTCGGGGTCGCTCGGAGAGGTTTCCGATCAGTTACATCCATTCCGTAATATTATTTATTAGTAGAATAATTTTTATTCGCCTTTGTCCTCGAATTATGTGTTACAACCATGTTTTTCCGCTAAATCTTTTTTGTTTTGACTGTGTTGACCACATTTCTCAGTGCTTTGTCCCTGTAAGTTCACATGTATTTGATTGATAAGTTGGTAACTAAATTTTAACTTAATTGTATCACGTTCACACGCTTAATTTACTAAAGAGTAGTTCAGTTCATTATTTAATCAAATACTTAAACAAGAATCTGGGGAGATTTAAATTAAAATTAAACTATGTGGGAAACATCAACCCTTCAACGAATTTGAATAAAGTCGTGGGTCTCGGTTGGATAGACACATACAAGAACATGCCTCAGTACTGACAATAAATACATACATACAAACATACACACAAACGTGCAAATATACACATAAACATACAAATACACTCATTCACACTTGCAAACACATGCATGCACATGCATGGTCACATAATTAGAAATTCGTGCTTTAAAAGGTTCCGTACCAAAATGCTAAAAAAGGAACCCTTATGGTGAGACTTCGTTATCTGTCTATCTGTCTGTGTCACAGCAGGTTTTCTCAGCAACTACAAATGCTATCAACTTGAAATTTGGCATAGTTGTACAACTTGCTTGCCTGCATCTGTTTTTAGTAAAAAGAAAATGAAATTAATTTTATAACTAATTGAAAAGGGGTCTAGAATAGGGGGTTGAAAAATTAAAGTGGTTTGATTATAGCAAAAGAGGTGTCATATGAAAGGGCTTAATCTGCACATTTCAAAACTATTTTTTTTTAATGTTCTGTTATGTAATTTTTGATGACCGTTTCCCCCACCCTTATCTCCGAGGTTTATTAATCCGTCAAGCGATCGGCCCTTGATTTACACAAGTTCACGAAATGTCCAGCTGATTTTCGAGTTATTTTTATTCTCGAATTATTTTTATTCTCGAGTTTAGAAAATGGTGAATTGTTTACGATTCGTATAATTATATTTTATAATTGATATATCAATGGAAAGATAAAAGAACAGGCAATGCATGTAGAAAGAAATAAAAATTATACACTTACGTTTTACTGATGAAAATAAATGATTCAATTTATAAAATATATTATTATTAGGTTTGATATTTTTTCATCCGATCGGTTTATTCTTTGACACACTGCACTTAATATATTGCCTAATTTCACTTTTCTAATGTTAAATTATCACCATTATAAGTTTACGCGCGGAATTCATCAATATATTTATCACTAGACATATAAACAACATCACAAAAAATATTTGTTTACGGAATCATAACGAGCGGCGCAATAATTTTGTTTTTATTATTTTTTCGTTTGTTCAGATGCTTGGTTTTTGGGAAAAAAAGTCCAATACGTTGCCAAATAAGTGACAAATCTATAGGATTTTTTTGTTACACTATAGTGCCCGGCCGTTAGGAAATCGATCCTGACAGCTGTCATCGCAGTACAATTTATAACCTATTCTTGGGTTTGAGGTTATAATTTGTACTGAAATGACAGGTGTCGGGATTGACTTCTTATAGGCCGGGCACTGTAGCAGGGTCTTACTTTATGTAATTTAAATTCTCCAATCACAGCGCCGTCCTGCGCACAACCGGCCAAAAATTTCTACGCACAACTGTTGTGCGCAGGACACCTGACGGGTTAATCAAAAAAAGTCCTGATGTATAGATTTATGGGAAAAATAAATGTAGTGTTCATTATTTAGTTTTTGAAAAAAATAAAATTGAAAATAGGTTTTATAATTTAAGCTAGTCAAAATTGACCTTATTGTATAGAAAATAAACTTCATAAATCATAACAAAATGAGTATATTCTTTTGCGGTTGGCAAGCGTATTATCTTAAATACGGAACCCACGGTGCGCGAGTCTGACTCGAACTTGACCGGTTTCTTTTCATACAATTGCCTACAAATATCAATTATCGAATGTATGACTAATTTTCAATCTTGATTGGTGCTTTGGAAACGTTTTCTGAAGACTCAAAATATCGTTTCAGTTCGTTTCAGAGGTATCATATCCTAGATTATCAAAATTTAGTTTTCCAACTTGCCTTGCCTTGTTATCTTCAGGTGCCTGAAACATGTTTTCAGTCCGTTTCAGGCCACCCTTTATCAGTTTACGCCATAAGGACCCTTTATGGACCTTGAAGTACTTACATTTCAGTATAATTAATAATTATGGCAAAATTATTCAGTAAGATTGAAAAAGATAGCATGATTAGAAAGAGACAGCGATACTGAGAACCTTTCAGAAGCGTGTGAAAGAGATAGCACGCTTAGAAAAGAGAGCAATAAGAAACGTGAACACAGGACAGCGCGGTTGTAAATGCGGTGTCAATACGTAGTAGGGCTGGTACCTCCAGCAACAAATCTAGTTCGTCCTCGGCGGGTCAAAGTACATCGATCATTCTAGAGGGCACTCTGAATTAGTGTTGGAGTGCACTATAAAAGGCGGAACGATTGCGGCTATAGTTAGTTATTACTTGGACAGCGAACGGTGCGTACTAGAGCGATCAAGTTGGCAGCAGCACCCTAAGACCGAAAACTTGGATTTTTAAAAAGGCCTACGAAGATATCGGATACCCGACCTGTTTCAAGGTAGGTAATGTGTATAATTTTACTGTAGGTACCCTACTCCCCCACCCCCCTGTTTTTACAGCATTAAAATAATGACTTACTGCCGCACTCAGAGACGTCAATTAAATTTAATGCTTGTTAAGAGACGTGTTGTCTTATTCTATTGCTATAGCAGAGAAAGTGACAGCAGCAACTTAAATCAAGCATTAAATTAAATTGACGTCTCTGAGTGCGGCAGTTAGAGAAAGTGATTTTAAAGCATTTTAGGCTAAAGGTTCAAGTTTTCCCCCCTTATTCATAAACGTGCTATAAACAATTTTAGCAAAAGTATGCCTTGTCGCTTTTTGTCAGATGCAAATGTCACAATGATAGATAAGGACAAAGAATATTTTACGCATATGTTAGCTATAGTGCGTTTATGAATTAGAGGGATTATCTTTTGATTTTATGAGACAAGATAAGGTTAGTTGTCTTCGGAATAATCTTTCACAGTCAGTTTTATACCTACATGAATGTAGGTAGGAATAATTATAAGGTAAACCCAAGAAAGCAAAATCATAATTTTCAAGTTTAATTGGGTAAGTAAAGTTTTTTGAAGGGGTGTATATTATATTTTTTTCTGATAGTGTTTGGTCTATAAACCAATAATGTACAGTTATTTTATTTTTAATCATTATAGTTTTTCTAAAATATTTTTTTTAAAGTCGGTTATGACAGTTCTCTGAGCGTTACGGAACTATACGCGTTACCTTAGCCTAAATGATAATTTAAAAAAAAGACTTATTATGACAGTACTTTGTCCGTCTGTTGTCAAAATTGACAAACGAATTAAATAATGGTTTCGCTTTCGTTTGTTTACCTCCGTGTTATTTCCCAATTGTTTCCTTGAATTTTACGACGTCTTCTGCTCAGACCCTTGGATTTGGATATTACCGCATTTCTCGACGACCACCGCAACGCTTTATTGGACTTGGATTGGACCTACTCTTGACGACGACTCCCGCGCGTATTTTGGCTGACGATTCTTACTATCCCTGACGACCTCTGCATTGTTTTTGGACTCCGATACAAGTTGTTTGCATCATCTTCATCCTTATATAATGGATACATCAAATATTAGTCCTGCAAACGCTGCTTGTGATAGAGCATATTACAAGGATGAAGTAAGATGTTACACCGTCGTGTAAAAAATTTAGAAGAGACTATCCCAGTGCCACTTATTCTTGTCCATACCAAAAGCTCTAAAAGCTGCATGGTGCCTAACCATGGAAAGGAATTGCCCAAAACGACTCTTGTATGTCTATGAAGAGCATGTCAATGTGATTCAGCAAGTCAGTATGAACTTCAAAGAGTACATAAGGCAGCCAGGATAAAATCCATAGTAAGCAGCTCTAATATTAAAGCAGTATCTTTAACCAAATTTTCTTTCATCAAGTGGCTTTTCGACACCAACACTGTTTGAGCCCTCAAGCCCTTCAACCTCAACATCATCAAGCAACAAGGAAAATGTGTTTGCAAAGCACAGAGATTTTTCTGGACGGCAGCACATAATGAGCTTTTTAAAAGAAAAACCCAATATGTATATTGAAGTGCCGAAACAGTATTATTGGGTTATACGGCCGCACTCAGAGATGTCAATTAAATTTAATGCTTGTTAAGTGACGTGTTGTCTTATTCTATTGCTGTAGCAAAGAAAGTGACAGCAGCAACTTTAATCAAGCATTAAATTAAATTGACGTCTCTGAGTACGGTAGATAGACTTTTAGGCAAAGCAATGTAAACTAAACCTAATTCACATTTTAATAAATAACTATGTTTAAAATAAAACAAGTTGATACTCTACAAAGAAGACCATTTTAACTTGAGCAAAGTCACCATTCAAAAAATATTAAGAGTAGGTATGCTGCATCTGGAAAAATACTTGAAAAATATTATTTTTAACTGCCAGAACCAGGCCAGATATGCAAATCTCCAATGTATTATTGATTGTTTCGAAATTCAAATAGAGAAGCCTTCAGACCCTGTAACTCAAGCCAGGACATGGTCACAATACAAGTCCTGTAACACGTTAAAATATCTTATAGCTTGCTGCCCAAACGGTTTTATCTGTTTTATTTCTATCCTATGGAGGAAGGATATCAGACAAAGCCATTAAAAAATGTAGTGGCTTTGTTGATATTGTTCCTCCAGGGGCTGTGGTATTAGCCGATCGAGGCTCCAAAGGGATACAGATGGGGAGTTTCAAAAAAATATGGAATTGTCCGTTTTGTTACCAAGAAACTTATTGGATTTTGATAACAAAACGGAACAATTCCATACATATTTTTGGGGACATATTGGGATACAATTTTTTCTAGTTCAGAATAATGATCCCAACCAACGTGCAAATTTTTTCCTCGATCTAAAGAAAAAGTCAATGGTGTGCTTTTTTTTTTGAAACTCCCCATATTCTTCTTCAAGACAAACATGTTAAACTCCTTCGCCCTCCGAGTGTATCATCAACTGAAACACCAACAAAAAAAGAAGTCATTCAAAGCGAAATCATCACAAGTCTAAGGACACACGTGGAGCGCGTGATATGGAGGGTGAGGGAGTAAACTTTCCTGAAACCTCACTCAGTAATTAATCACAGTTATATAAGATAAATTGACGAGAGTTTGACCATTGACAGGGTAGTATAATAAAAATACAGAGAATATTTAAATACTTTGTTTTATTTTATTAAAGCACTTCATAATATTAACACTTCTGACTTTGACTAAAATGGGTTCACTAAGGGCCGCTTGCTAGAAGCAAAAGGATAACCTGGTTCTAGATTTCAATCTAATTTGACATAATTATAGTTCCATACTTAGTTTGACTGAAACTAGATATTTCCTGATCGAACACGTGGCCCTAAGTTAAGAAAGAAAGCAGTAGTATAGCTTTTTCAAACCACACACGACACGGCGCCCTCCGCCACTTAAAGGTTCGACCCCACCGCTGCTTAAAATACGACTACGGTATGGAATCGCAGTGACGCATCGTATCCTTACCGTTTTTATCGCATGCCCCCCACACCGCTGCTTTAAAATACGGTGTCGTTGTGTAAACCACCGTCATGTTCATATTACGTAAATTTCTGGAATCAGCTTGCACGAACTCGTTTGACGCACTCATTATATCGCCTGGTGTCAGGGCAAAAAAAGTGTAATTCAAAGGCAGAGCTGGGGTCGTCAGGGATAGTAAGAATCGTCAGCCAAAATACGCGCGGGATTCGTCGTCAAGAGTAGATCCAATCCAAGTCCAAAAAAGCGTTGCGGTGGTCGTCGAGAAATGCGATAATATCCAAATTTAAGGGTCTGAGCAGAAGTCGTCGTAAAATTCAAGGAAACAATTGGTAAATAAAACGGAGGTAAACAAACGAAGGCCAAACCATTATTAGTTTGACAATACAATTTTGACAACAGACAAAGTACCACCTTTATGCAGACGATCTACAAATCTACTCTCAGTGTAATGTGACTGAACTTGATGTTGCTGTCGGTAGACTGAATAACGATCTGAAGCACATTCATCAGTGGTCTGAGAAGTTTGGCTTGTTTGTTAACCCTTCCAAGTGTCAAGCCATTATAATTGGTAGTTCTCGACAACTTGCGAAACTTGACTTGGCAGTCGCTCCGCTGGTTAGTTTCAATGGCATCCCTATTGCTTATAGCTCCAGTGTCAAAGACCTGGGCCTCTACATAGACAGCACTCTTTCCTGGAAAACTCATGTCACCGAATTAAGCCGTAAGGTAATAGGCGCCTTTCACTACCTCAGCAGGTTTAAGCACTTTCTTCCCGTCAAAACCAAAATTTTACTGGTACAAACCCTTATTATCCCAATAATTGACTATGGTGATGTGTGTTATTGCGACTTAACTGAAGAGCTTTTAAATAAATTAGATCGCCTTCTCAATTATTGTATCCGCTTTATTTTCTGTTTTCGTAAATTTGACCATATTTCTGCTTCTCGTTCTCTTTTGGGATGGCTCACTATCCGTCAACGGCGTAGTACTAGAATGCTTTGCACACTTTATTCTATCCTAAATGATCCTATTTCTCCTAGTTACCTCAAATCATTCTTTCACTACCTCGGTTCTTCTAGCGAACGTCAGCAACGCCCAGCTCGAAATTTAACTCTTTCTTTCCCAATCCACCGCTCTGGTTTTGTTAGCAACTCTTTCACCCTTCAAGCAATTCGTCTTTGGAACGGTCTCCCTCCTAAAATCAGGCAAGCCCCCAATAAATTTGCGTTTAAGAAATTAGTTCGAGCACACTTTTCCTCATTGAACTGACATCTTATTATTGTCCTTTTAGAGTATATTTATATATATTGTATTTATGTATATATTTAAGTATGTATTCTTTTGCATGTGCCTTAGTTTATATATATATTGTTGATGCTATTGTTCATACAATATTGCACCGCCTACAAAAATTTCTGATTTGCCCAAAGGTCAACTGGTAGAGAATGCCATTAGGCATTAAGTTCACCTTTTGTACTCTAATTTGTATTTTTGTGCAATAAAGATTAAATTAATAAATAAATAAAGTACTGTCATAAAACGTCTTTTTTTTAAATTATCATTTAGGCTAAGGTAATGCGTATAGTTCCGTAACGCTCAAAGAACTGTCATAACGGACTTAAAAAAAAATATTTTAGGAAAACTATAATGATTAAAAATAAAATAACTGTAGATTATTGGTTTATAGACCAAACACTATCAGAAAAAAATATAATATACACCCCTTCAAAAAACTTTACTTACCCAATTGTTTCGACTCGTGCTTCGACTAGAATTTAATGACCTTAAGTTTGACATTTATTATTTAAAATAATAAGACAGTATAACACTAACATGTACTAAGACTACTAAGGCACTGTGAAGTGCATAACTTAACATAATACAAATATGAGGACATACTTACTTTCCAGCTGAATTACGGTTAGTTAACCCACACATATATAAACGAATCGTTGACGACTGACGCACACCCATCTCCTCGAAGAACCGTGTTTGAGGTTTGTTTGAAAACTCGTCACTCGAAACCACCCACCTAAGGTCGGATTTTTATTCCCACAGAAAAAATGTAAACAAAGTTACGTCACTGTCAAAGTGACATTTCAGGGGATCTCAAAGTTTGGGCCAGCAAGAAATATAATATTAAGTTATCATTTCGCTCGTACAGTGATATAAAAATAAATTTGAGAAATAATTGAACTTAAAATCGCACAAAATGAGTCACTGAAAAGCGATTACGACGGAATCACGAATTGTGAAGCGAAGGGAGTGAAGTGACGTCCCACATTAATCAAGCAACCCTCAACTTGTTGACACAGGTGTATAGAGTCAATGATACCAGTGCAATAAATAAATTATGTATACAAAAACAGTTTTCTCGTTTTAAATCAATACAACAAAGAATTTATATCAAAATAAAGTATGCCATCAACAAATTAAATTCTTCAATCTTGATTACAATATATAGTTTTTTTATAGAAAGTCGATTTCTTATAAATGTGGAAAGTATAAATAATTTGAATACTGCAAATGTTTTTCATTAACGGCAACACCTTTGTTTACATTTTTTCTGTGGGAATAAAAATCCGACCTTACAAGCAAAAACATCGCAGTCCGGATGCGAGGAGCGTATCGAGTCAGGGCTGTTATTCTCTTAAAAACGGCGTTCGGTCGGTCGAACGAGTGAATGCAGCGCAGCTTATATACCTAAACCGGCGAGTTTAAGTAAGGTTTAAGTAGTCTCGTCAGAGCGTACGAAACACAGTTTAGCGCGTGCATTCTCATTTAGGCAGCAGGGCTTCTGTCAAACGATCGAACGTATAAGGCTGCTTAATTGAGAATGCACGCGCTAAAATGTGTTTTGTACGCTCTGACGGGATTACTTAAACTCGTCGGTTTATATGAGCTACGCCGCGTTCACTCGTTGACCCGCCATACACGGACTGCTTTAAGCAGTCGACAACCGACTGCACTTCGTTGCTATTGGTCGATTTGCAGTTTCAATGCTCTAGAAAGTACAAACCGACCAATAGCTGTGAAGTGCAGTCGGTTCCCGACTGCTTAAAGCAGTCCGTGTATGGCGGGTCGTTCGCTCGTTGGACCGACCGAACGCCGTTTTTAAGATAAAAACGACCCGGCGCAAACAAGTGGCGATTTGCTGTGAGACACCGCGCGCCGCGTGGCAATGATCGCAGATGTATGTACAATATAGGTACAAGTAAACATATTAAGTTATGTTTACTAGATATCTATTCAATTATGGTTACATGTAAATAAGAGTGAAAAATATTTATTATTATGTAGGTATGTATTTTTTTTACTGTTATTTAACATCGTATCGCCAGAAACAAGAAAAATATATATGTAGGTTACTTCGAGTCCTTTGCCAAGTTTTCGGAGTTTACTTTTAATGTGTCGCATATGGTTTTGGGACAAGACTTTCACCAAAGGTAATGGCTACCTGATTCCAATCCCCTTTAAAAAAATTAAGAATTGGCTGACTAATCCTTGATACGTAAATCCCTCTTCATTAGGGCCCAAAATCTCTCGATGGGACGTATTTCTGGACAGTTTGGTGGATTGTATTGTTTGCTTACAAACTGCGCCTCTATTCTAGGCGGTATAAACGATATCGTAGTTTACCTGTTAAAGTATTGTTATGACGTCAGCCGTCATTACTGTCAAGAAAATAAGAGCTATCAAAACGTTGACAATACGATAACAGGACAAAAACGATATTGTTTTTACCGTGTTGAATAGAGGCGCTGCATGTTTTCTTTTGCATACCACTGTAGCACAGATGAAGCATAGTGAGAGCTGGCCAAGTCAGGCCAAAATAATGTTGAACCTTCGTGCTTCCTTAAAAGTGGTAGTAATCTTTATTCCAAACACATTCCTTTCGATAGATTTCAGCATTCAATTTTTTTTCAGTAAAATAGCTTGCAAAACTAAGTTTTTTTCTTCAAATTTTACACAAAATTGCTTTTTCTGCATTGTTGGCCAGGTAAAGTTTTGTAATCAAAGGACCATGACCACTTCTGCCCTCGCTTAATTTAGCCTGTCCATCAAATCCATTTTAAGTATTCTTAATTATTTCGAATTCGATTCTTGATTATTAGTCCAAGACTAATTGAAGCCGTAGTTTATTTTTTATGATTAAATAGTTATATCCATTTCCGGTGCAGAATGAATCTGACGGATGATGACAGGCCATTGAGGTAGTCGTATAAAAGATTTGTCACGACGTTTCTGAGGCCCTAATTTGAAAATCAAAGTTCGAAATTACGTTAGCTCCATCAGTCCATCACAGTCACTTGTCATTCGAGACTAAATCAAGAGAAAAAAAAAGAAATTATATTTAATATCAGGCAAATACCATATTGCCAGAACTGTTTTAGTAACTATTAAAATTTGCATGAAATTTGTTAACATTTAATAATTAAATTCACAAACTTTTACCGCCAATCGGAATAATGAAAATGACTTTGATGACAAATACTAATTTGTTAGCAGAAAAATCGAGGAAAGTATACGAGAAAAGTTAGCGATTGTTTATTTTTGCCATTATCATTTTAAGCTTGTAGAAAAATATGTATATGTATGCAACGCTACATAATTAGCTCTTAAGGTACTCGTGCCTGTAATAAAAGCGCTCGCAAGCTCGCGCTCTTACCTTAGAACTCGTACCTTAAGAAGCTTCTTTATGTACCAGTTACATAAATAACTATTAATCTTACACATAGTTAATGTACAGTTATTGTCCTATTTTAACCTTCAAATTGATACCTATATCATTCAAGCTGGCCCCGTGCCCACTTTTTTGGGAAATAAACTTTTTTTGGGTTAGGGGAAGCAGGGGTAATACCAGTCACCGGGTAATGGCGGTCACCTCAATAACTTGATAAAACTAGTGCGTATAATACCGGCGTGCGGGTGGAAGGGAGCGGGGAGTGACGCTTAAACCAGTGGCGACCGGCCCCACCAGTCCGCTCGAAGCACGTGAGGTGAGAGTCGTGTGTTTGTTTGGAGCTACTTCGATCTTATTTTTCACTGGACGTTTTTGTCGGTAAGTTTCCATATTTCACATTTATATATTGTATTCCTCGTTATTCTTATTGTTAAACAACTAAAAGTAAAGGTCAAGTTGATATTATTGCACAATCTTACGAGTATAATTTGAAATTTTAATTTTAATACGAAACGGCCGTTTGGGGTAATAGTGCTCGGATGAACGCCATTTCCCTTGAGTGAACGCCATTACCCACTTACTTTTTTTCTTACAGAAATGCCAAGAAATCGTCAGAGAACTACCGCTAAAGCGGCATGGAGTGAACAAAACTTAATCAAAGCAAAAGCCGCGATTGTGGGGGGATGTCTAAAGGAAGAGCAGCGATTACATTCATGATCCCATTTTCTACATTGAGAGAGAGACTGATTAACGTCAACCTTGTCAGTCGCAGAGGGTTAAATAATGAGATATAGTACCGCTGTATCGTATGCGGGCTATGCAGCCATGCTATGTGCTCAGGGTGGGATTCGGCAGAGGGGTACATATGCGACTTATGTTCCTAAAGTTAAAGTAATATTAATATGTTGATTGTACCAAAAAAATACCGCTTTACTTTGTATAATTTATGTTTTAATTTGACAAGCAATGTTAATTTAGTTGTTAAGGGCTGATCTCATGTTTTAATTAACAAAAGTTGATCTCAATTATAGTATTTGGGCTTATGTCGGTTTGAGCGTTATAACCCCATTGCCCGAACGGCATTACCCATAGCTGAGGGCAATGCCGTTAAAAAGTGTTTTTTTTTTTTAGATTTTACTTCTCCTTATCTAGTAGTTATAACAATGTTTTGTGTTTAATTTCTAATGACTGATTAGTTACACTTGTGTTATGTTTGATTTTCTCTTAATAAAAATTGATATTTGCAAAAATATGGGCATTTTCCTTTAAGTGAACGCAATTCCCCCTGCTTCCCCTACCTAATACATAACTAGACCCCGTTATCAGCCGCGCAGTTTGGTGGATAACTAACATTAGTGATGTGTAGACCCCGGACCTTAGTCGCAATGACGTCACAATAGGGTAGTTTGGGGAGGAAATGTAACGGTGTTAATTAACACGACTACCTAGTCTATTGGTGTTCAACGGAATCTGAAAGCTCTAATGAATCAAACTAATTGTAAGAGAGGCAAAAAATGCAATATCGAAAGAAAACATCGAATGATAACTAAATGTTATAAAAAAGATTTTTGCGTGTGCTTTTCAGAATGTATTTTGATTGTGGATTACATACAGAGCTAGCTATCATAATTAATTCTGCACGAAAGAGGACGAAAACTATATGAAAATCTGAGATTTGTCTTGAAAAAAAAAAGATGGATTTGCCACGTTGCGTAACATTAACGATCTTAATACGTAGGTACTGTTGAGTCAAGATTTACATATAAATCCAAGGAACCGTTACAAATCCTGCTTTTATAACTGCAAGCCTTTCAAATGTGGCAAGTCTAAGGTCTAAGTGGTAAAAAGCTTTTCCTTTTTGAAGTGGATATATATTCTGCTAGAACACGTAGCCTAACCGCGAGTCATTTAAAACAACTTTTGACCTGTTACGGAGACTCAGTTAACGAAAGAACAACGTCGATAAATTAATCAATTGACAATTGACTTAATAGGTAATTTATATCTTGAATGCCTGATTATAAATAAAATATTCCGTTGAACACCAATATACTAGGTAGTCGTGTTAATTAACACCGTTCCATTTACTCCCCAAACTACCCTATTGTGACGTCATTGCGACTAATGTCCGGGGTCTACACATCACTAATGTTAGTTAGCCACCAAACTGCCCGGTTGATAACGGGGCCTATACATAACCAGTGTCAGTCACAAATAACGTGGCTTTCTATTAGTAAAATAATTTTCAAAATCGGTTCAGTAGATCCAGAGATTACCTCATACAACGTCACAAACTTTACCTCTATAATATAAAAATGTATAAATTTGAAATTCGAATAAAAAGGGAGCATCGTCATTACTGTCTTATAGAAAAAGCAATAGAACTTTCGAAAGAGTCTGTCTGCCGTTACTTTTAGACTTTTTACAATCTTTTATTCAACTGGTTTTGTTGTACGAGTACCTATGTAGCATGTAGGTACGTTATAATGTGGGAGTCTAATTTTAATAGTAGATTGTTCAACAAGAGACTAAAACTAGCCATAATGACACGAGATGTTTAGCCACGCGAGCGAGCCATCGAGCGAGTGGCTGAGGTTCGAGTGTCATTATGGTTGTTTAGTCTCGTGTTAAACATTCTACTTTTCACTTTGAATGCGAGGAAAAAAACGACGTTTCAATATTTAGCAAATATGGTGACAAAGTTTTTGACTAATTTGTTTCGTGGTTGTTAGACTTTTTACAAAGTGACACAAATGCTTGCATATTTATTTAGCCAACAGATACAAACTTGAAAACTATTTGGACCATGCCTAATAAAATAAAACTATCCTTAATATATTTAAATAGATTCATATTTGTAATCATTAATCGTGTTTCACGAAATTAAATCGTTATTAAAAATATTTTTGCGCAGTTGTCATTTTGAGGTTATTTCCACAGCCTAAAAATGGTCCATACACAATCACTGAAAATCACTGAAAATGGCGATAATCTTCCATTCACAAACACCTGTTTAGGGGCTTCCAAGGTAAATTAAAATAAAATTACTTTAATCCCTAAAAGTTTATAAGGAGTTTTAGTCCCGATATGCAGAGACTAAAGTAACATTTAAGAGCATGAGAAGTGAAAAAGTTTATTTTTAACCAGTTCCCGTTATAGGATTTGGCTGAAATTTGGTACATAATGTAAACCCACAACCCACTGACAATGCAATAATAAAGTGCAGTTAGAAAAAAAAGGTAAAACTTATTAAGTAGGTACCTACGTTGAAGACTGAAAACGTTCTAATGCGAAGTGTAGGTAGATATTAATTTTTAGGCTAGTCTATATCAACACAAAAAAGGCAAACATCACAAACGCGCTGGAACTACGATTTTTTTATATGTTGTTAGGTCTCGTGAGCGTAGTTAACACCCAAGTTTGCAACCCTGAAAACCCTGTGCCTACCCCCAATGCGCTCGAAAAACTGTGAGATTTTGGCACTTGTTTCAGTTTATTTGATTAAACTACCCTAAGGAAGCGTTTTTCAAGTATCTTTGTAAATAAAGATAACTAAATTTGCTACAAGTTGAACGTAACCGGAGCACACTATGTTCATTGTTTGCGGAGATACAGCAAGTCAAAGATGGGCAATGTGCGCAGAGCCCGCTCCTCAGACCCGGCTTAAAATGGTGGCTTGCAAATGCAAAAACAGGTTGCTTAGGGTCGAGCACTTGCAGAAAGGCTGAGCTCAAGTGCTCTATCCTATGTTACTTTTGGCACGGGCGAAATTGCAACAACGCCATCCCTATCGTCCTGGACGAGGAGGACGAGGATGTGGACGACCCAACACCATATACCGACCCGGCTCCACCTCCAGAAAACGTTATCCCTCCTCCCCCACTCCCCCCTAGAGTCTGATCTAGAGTGGCTGAGACCTGGTCCTTCTAAAAGGGCGAATGTCTAAACTGTTTTTGCTTGACCTTGTAAATAGTATTATTTTATTATTGTTTAAATTTAGGTTTATGTTGGTTTTTATGTTTACGTTTATTCGTTTTGATACCATATGTTATAACTTAAAAGTCAAATTTACACCCTTGTGTTTTTTTTAAAGAAATACATGCATATAATATATTATTAAGTACAAAGTTTTTACCATTTAATTAAAATCTGATATTTTACTATTTTTTATATATTTGAAGAAACTATGAGAGCTAGAGGCACCACTTTGGTATTAAATTGAAGCTAATTAAATTACCTATAAATTCTTTTCGATTGACTTTTACCTAGGAGCAGCAGTTCAGCCGGTACGTGTCTTAGAAAATGACCCTACTACATTTTCATCTTTGACTTGCTGTATCTCCGCAACCATAGTAGACATAGTGGGCTCAGGTTACACTCGAATTGTAGCAAATTTAGTTATCTTTATTACAGTACGCAACAAAGATACTTGAAAAACGCTTCTTTAGGGTAGTTTTTTCGAAGAATCTGAAACAACTGCCAAAACTTTCTCAGTTTTCCAATGTATGATTATTTGAAGCCATATTGTACATCTAAAATGGTAAATTCACATTTTTAACCGACTTCAAAAAAGGAGGAGCTTATACGTTCCACTGTATGTTTTTTTTTATGTATGTTCACCTACCTATTACTCCGTCAATTGTGGACCGATTTTGTTATAAATCTGTCTGCAATTAATGATATACTGAACTGCTCTAAATTATTTTGGTCAGCAAATTAAATATTTGAGCTGCATTGAGTCCAGCAAAAAAAGGTGGCAAATTTACTGCCGTGCCGGCAACGCACATGCCAAACCCACCATCAAATTTACAAATTTAACAGTCTCGACGGAGCTCCGCTAACGCGGAGCTCCTATTTCTGGGTTGTTCTGGGCCTCTGAGCCTGATATAAAAACTAACCTAACCTAACCTACATCATATTTATGATACAAATTTTGGTTCATCTAGGGTGTGATTGTGATTTCTAAATTTGTGTGACAAAACTTAACTTGTAAATTACTACTAGCCTTAAAAATACCAATACTTGGGTGCTCGCTTCACAATTTTTTGTTTCAAAAACGGTAGGTCTGTGTCAGCATCGGAGCCGTAGGTACTGCTATTCGGAAGTATGGTGAGGAATTTACATTTTATGATGCACCGAAAAGAGGCCGTAAAACGGGACCTGAGGGGCTAGACAAGATGCATTACGCTAACCAGCGTTTCTATTCGTTACGTTTTTAAACCAATCGCATCACTTGTAGATGACGTGATACGAAAAGTCACGTGATCTACCAGTGACGTGATTGGTTTAAAAACGAAGCGATTAGAAACGATAGTTAGCGTAGTGCATCTTGTCTAGCCCCTCTGTAGACCAAAACATGGACCTGAAAATTGCTCATGACATGAGTTTAGAAGAAAACCGGACCTATCTGGCAGGGATGTGGCCAAAAAACTACGAACATCGGCAATTATGTCCACCGAGCCAAAGCACGAATTTGTCTTAAAACATACAAAAACCAGAAAAAAACAAAATTAAGTGATAAGCAGGCCGCGTGCGTGAAACGAAGAGCACGAAAACTTTACGAAAATCTCTTGTGCCGAAAATAAGCCTGATAGGTACTAATTTATTACGTATCCTAGACCCGTCGAATTAATAGAGGGAATAACTTTCATTAGTGCTGAATAACGCGTTAAAAACGGTTAATTTTTAATTCTCGAGCAGAGGGCTTATTGTCTAACGCACTCGCAATCACGATCGTTTTCATTTGGAAAATTGAAGGCTTGTCTGCATACAAAATGAAAACAATTGCTCCACTTTGAAGCCGGTTGCGATTGCGAGTGCGTTAGACAATAAGCCCTCAGGTGAGATTAATCCAACGTAGTTCCATGTAGTTCCTAGTTAGAACTACTTTCAGTAAATGTCAATCAAACCATATTTATGAGAGAAGGACAAAAAGGTGTTTCATAAAATATTACTACCAATTTAGTTAGTTTTACAGTGATACGTTTAAAAAAGAGAACCCTGTGTGTGGTTTTCTTGTAACCCACTGGAGACTCGATCGTACTTATTGGTTTTGGAGACTAGCTCATCTCGCGTCGCTCGTTGCGGACACGATAGACCAAGGTAATAAGAGTGAATCGCCGTCACACTTTACTAAAATCGATCGCGTCAGCAGGGCCTCTATTCAACACGGTAAAAACAATATCGGTTTTGATCTGTTATCGTATTGTCACCGTTTTGATAGCTCTTATTTACTTGACAGTAATGGCTTTTGACGTCATAACAATACCATAACAGGTCAACTACGATATCGTTTTTACCCTCGGGAATAGACGCGCAGGAATAATGACAGATGAATTGTTAAAGGTTTCTTTCTCACGTTTTGGCAATGGTGCGCGGTGGGCGGGCGCGGCGGCGTATTGGGGCTGCGAGTGAGAGGCGAGAGGTCGATAAGCAGTGTGTTGCGCTAAGTCGGGGTGGACTGTCGCGCGCTCCCCCGCTTTGCTGCGCGCTCCACGCGTCTTTCGCACCTACCAATAAGCACGTGCTGGCGCTGGCGCCCACGGTGCTTCGCTGCACGACGCCACGGCTTCGCATCACCTCCCGGCACGCGGCGGTCGAGTGAGTACTTCGACGGCTTCCCGCCGAACCCCTGCGAGGCAACCTGTGGGTCGTAAATTCTTTACTACTCATGCACTCAAAGGCAAAAATATTTATTTTTCCTTGTCGTTAGCTGCATTGATGCGCTGCATATGTTTATGGAAACCGGACTTAAATACCGACACAGAAAATTAAACCGCAAATAACCGTAAATTATTTTATGGTGTATCCGTAGGTAGGTACACTTAGAACAAGATGTATGTGTGTTATTCCAAGTAATTAGAAATATAGCAGTTAATTCATAGAGATGATTTTTTTTTTTAACTGCCACCAACCCGCTAGGCGAGTCCATTTTGTACCAAAATCAGAGCTCTTGGCAATGAATGTGTTAATAGATTAAGATAAAACTAGGTAGTGGGGTTTCCTATATATCTTTGACGTAAAGAGGAAAAATCAGGGTAGCTTACGATCAGTATAATGAAATTGTAGATTTGTTTGTAATAACAGCTGAATTTCAGATGATTGTGAAACGTTAACGATAAAATAGTTTTTCTACATCTTCTATCTACTTTATACTTATGTATATTATATTAAGTACATATTTACCTATATGAAAGATGTCCTGACTGACTGACTCATCATTGCCCAGCCCAAACCGCTAAAGATTAAGAATTGAGTTTTGAAGGGGGGGAGTTGATTTTATAACGTAGGCATCGTTTAAGGGATTTTTCGAAATTCAACCCCTAAGGGGACGTCGTTGCAAAGTTTGTATGGGAAACAATATTTTCATGGTCAAATGTACCTACTTGAAAAATAGAAATGCTCTTTAATGCAAATGATGAGACACTTATTTCAGCGATTACTAAAATTCAACCCCTAACGGGATGAAACAATATTCTATGGTCAAATTTATTTGAAATTTGGTAGAAATGCTCTTCATTGCAAATAATGAGACACGTATTTCAGCGGTTGAGGTGGATTCTTGTAATTGCAACTGTCTGGTTATTGCAACTGACTTAAATAACTCCCTCTAGGATCACTGTTTTGAACACGGAGTTTTGAACAACGACAGGCGTGATATTGTATTTCTTATACTATACAATATCACGCCTGTCGTTGTTTATAACAATCGCTGAAATTGTGTCTCATTAAGTATTTGTATTAAAGAGCTTTTCTACCAAGTTTCAAGTAAACATGTCAATAAAATATTTTAACAAAAGGGAATAAAAGATAAAAAAAGATAAAAGATGTTTATTCAGTAAGTAGGCCGCACGGGCACTTTGACACGTCAAAAATCTACCAGCGCTTCGCAAGAGACCACTGCTGAGAAGAAACGCCGCAAGAAACTCAACAGTCAGTCGTTTTTTAAACATTGCTTATTATATGATATTATACTACGAAAAAAACTTAACCTAGTATTATATAAAACAATGAATGTAACAAAGATATGTCTATATATATCATGCGTAGTTGAGCAGGAAAATGTGTCAAAACTCAAAATTTCTACAAGAACTCAATAGTAAATATAAAAAATAAATAAAAATTATACTTACCTATGACACGGTGCAAAACAACACATACCTAATTAGTTTCGATACCTACATTCTCCTACAGAAACCGTGTCCCCTAGACAATACACAATGTTTACATATTTGTATGATTAAGAATGTTAGATAGTCTTCGAGCCTATAGTAAGCTTTAGACATCAACGACTTTTTCAAGTAATTTTTAAGTACTGGAAATGGTAACTTTAAAACTTCGTCAGGTAATTTATTATAGAAATGAATTCATTGACCTACAAATGATTTATATACCTTACGGACACGAAATTTTTTAATAGCAATTTTATTTTTATTTACTTATTGTACTATTCAAATTATGTATGTCACTAAGAGTCTTGATTTTTAATTACATAAATAATATTCTCGTAAATAAATTGTGATGCTACTGTCAAAATAATAATTTCTTTAAATAGTAATCTTAAGGAATCACGAGAGTTTAGGTTATATATAGAACGAATGGCTCTTTTTGTAACACGAAAATAGTTTGTATGTCAGCAGCTTTTCCCCAAACAAGAATACCGTACGACATAATACTATGAAAATAACTATAAAAAACTAAGCGAGCTGTCTCAACATTGGTAAGTTGTCTGATTTTCCTTACAGCATAAGCTGCCGAACTTAATTTACCTGCTAGTACTGCTATATGGGGACTCCATTGCAAGTTTTTGTCTATAGTTATTCCTAAGAAAAGCGCCTTATCCACCATTTCCAAACACTCATCATTTAGAAAAATACTAGATTCTACGGGTCTAACATTAGGCAAAGCGAACCTAACACATTTAGTTTTCTTAGCATTAAGTAGCAAATTGTTACTAGTAAACCAATTAAGTACTTTACCTAGCGTCGCGTTTATCCTACTATAATCAACGAATTTTCGGTCTACCGGCCTACAATGTAATAGATACTACCTACCCACATATTATAAAAAATATATATTTTTTTTATATTTTTCAGTTTACCAAAATAAGAATATTTTGCTGATCAGTTAAATGATACCCGCCCAAAAATATCAAAATAAATAAAAACAGTGTTGTTTCCCGAAACCTACTAAAAACAAAGAATTCGGTTTTAAAAACGAAACATTAGGGATGTTTTTATGTAGTACTAGAGGACGCCCGCGACTTCGTACGCGTAGAATTAGTTTCCCGCTACTCCCCCCATTTCTTCCCGTTGGGGGTCGATTTTCGGAAAATCCTTTCTTAGTGCTCACTTACATCATGAAAGGAACCCATGTACCACATTTCAAGTTTCTAGGTACAGTAGTTTCGGCTGTGCGTTGATATGTCAGTCAGTCAGTTTAGCCTTTTATATATATAGATTAACAAAGATATGGATGATCGCGGGAAATGAAACGCAAGCACGAATTATCGCGCACGACGCTATAACCGAATATTGTTTGGAGATCTTAAACACCACCAACCCATTCCGTATTTTGCGACGGTGTTCCTTTTCATAATTTTATTACCTGCCTAATCCCAGCTTCATATGAAGCCCAATGCAGTGTTCAGCACCACAGTCGAACTACAGTAACAACCTTCTGCTCTGCCGCCATATAATTCAATAACAAATCAATAACTTTTGTGTGGTAGGTGGTTTTAAATAATGTTTCTGGGGGATTGGCTATATGACATTATTGCGTCTCTTTCATTCACTTCAATTTTTGGCGAAAGAAAGGTCAACCAAAAAATACCGATCAAGTGCGAGTTCGATTCCCGCACCAACGGTTCCGTACCGCATGACTCACACTTGGTCAGTTTTTATTATTTGACGATTTTATTTAGGGTTTGCACTATGTATATACACGCTAAAATTACACGCTTTTATGTATTACCGTTTGAATGTAGGAAAAAAATAGTTTCTTGAATGGGGACCATTATCATTTTACTGTTTGATTTTGTTACTAACACATATTTTGTAAAAAGCTACATACTTACATCTCTTTCAAGTTAGGATGGACGGAAGGACGCACATCAAACTCTTAGGTTCCTTTTGGCACGCGTTGTTTACCGAATCTTTAAAATATTTTTAATGTTTCGTAGCAACGTCGAATAATGGGCCCTGGGACGGGATTCTAGGCGGTAAGCGGTTTGACCTGTTATCGTTTTGTCAACGTTTTGATAGCTCTTATTTACTTGATGGCAATGGCGGCCGAGTTAATAACAATACCATAACAGGTCAAAGACGATATGGTTTTTACCGCTTAGAATAGAAGCCCTCTGGGGCGTCCGTGGGTAACAGAGCTCGTAGCCAGGAGCGTCATACGTAGCACCGCTACGCCAAACCGCTACGCCACCAAGTAGGTATGATTATTTGTCTCAAGCATGCTCGGAAATGATGGCTTTTCTTTTGAAAAACGAAGAGAGAGATTCCGAATTTAGAACGTAGGTTCCTTATGAGGAATAATATGTGGCGAATAGGTTGCCTGAAAAATTTCAGTCCAGTATATAATTAATTAAAAAATAAAAAATAACTTTGGCTTAAAAAAATGCAATTGCTTGCTTAATAGACAAATTACATACCAATCGAAAGTATGAAGCCTATCGAACTTGCAAACGTTAGGTTGACAATTTTTTCCAGTCAAACTATTGGATAGGCAGGTATAAACAGGTAAGTCGGTACTAATAATTTGCACCAAACCGAACGTTTGCATATTCTATAGGCTTCATATTTTCGATTAGTAGGTATGTAATTTGTCTATTAAACAAGCCTTTGCAATTTAAAAAAAAAAGTTCATTTTTTTTTTTTTTTATGATATAAGTACTGGACTGAAATTTTTCAGGCAACCTATTCGCCACATATTTTTTAGCGTATCAAATTCGATATAAAATACTTTTGATCGAATAAGCAGCCCGGTGCAAATCGTCTCCTATTCGGATCTTAGACCATAAGAAAGGATTTTCTGGAAATCGACCCCCAACGGGAAAAAATAGGGGGAGTAGCGGGTAACTAATTCTATGCGTACGAAGTCGCGGGCGTCCTCTAGTACTACATAAAAACATCCCTAATATTTTGTTTTAAATCCGAATTCTTTGTTTTTAGTAGGTTTCGGGAAACAACACGGTTTTAATACAAAGAGGTATAGACACCCTATTTCCTTTTATTAACACTTTCATTGCCAAGAGCTCTGATTTTCATATATAATGGACTCGCCTAGCGGGTTGGCGGCAGTTAAAGTGTACCATTTTGCATTCGAAACCATTGTATAGAATTGTTTTCAATACTGCTTCTTTATTTGTAAATAAACTTTACTACAATACGATGATGATATGGTCTAAAACAAAGTGGGGTTGGCGTAGCTCTTATTCACGTAATGTAGTCTTATTAAGATAATAGAAGCACAATAGGCTCTTGGATTAGATCTGCGAGCGGATATCGCCGCGTATTTATAAGCATCACATAAAGTGTAGCCGCGCCGCCGCCGCCGGGGCAGCTCCGCGCTGGATTGAATTACTCCGACGCCGCGAGTCTTTACCGAATTCTAATAACATGCGCAGCGCGGATCTCGCAAATTCCTTCAATTTAGTACGTCGATTGTGTGGTAAATTACCGTTTTTAAATAGAGCAACAATAACGGGGATCATCATGAACTTTTACTTTTACTTTTCCTTTTAAGGGTTCCGTAGTCAACAAGCCTTTGAGCTTCGCCGAGTCTATCTGCCCGAGGTATAACTCAGAGTCTCTTGGTACTCCAAAGCTGTAATTTGACTTTCTTATACATTTACGTTACGTTACGTTAACGTTATAAAATAAAATATTGGAGATAAAATATCGAATACATTTCGGGTGTTTTTCCTATGTAAAGCAAAGGTTTTTTTTAAATTAAACTTGAAAAGGGTCATTTTTGCTAAGGCTATACCTACAGCTAAAACTACAAGTACCTACTAAAATCTCAAAAATATCATATGTATATGAAAGCACATATAACGAATTTTAAAGGACAACTATTACGACTAAGAAGACTTGATTGATTCCTGAGATACAGGGCGCTTAAGTGTTTATACCTACTATGACTCATCTAAGGCAGCACCAAATAACTTTAAGGGCTGATTTTTCAGTTGAGACGATAATTCAAGAATCACTAGGTGCCAGTAACTGGTATAGGCCAGTTATTAGGTGTTTTCCTTCTTGTTGTTTTTTGAGGCGGTTTTTTGTGTTTGTAGTAGTAATGGTTTCGGAAGCATAGTCCGACATGCTCTTCCCCAGTTTTTGAAACTATTTTGAAGACTAATCCGGTACAATACGTGAGCTATATTCTGTATTTCGAGCGGCTACCTACTGCCGTGAAAAGATATAGCCTGGTTCTGTCGACGGACGGACGGACGGCTTAGGTTTTGAAGTAATGAGGTCCCGTCGGTAACCCTTTTCCGCGTAGCGGATACTACGTCCATGTAAAAAATGTGATTGACCTAATGGATCAAAAGCCTCAGGTTTCATTCGTCGCGCAGCTGCACGTCGCAACACTTGTCATTATTTAATCCTCGAGGAGCGCAGTGCGTTGCTCTTTAAAGCGACAATAATTGCAGATAGCGTAATTGTAACGAGCAAGCGTCTCCACGTCGGACTTAATCAATTTGATTGACAATATATTAATGATTACACTGATTAGCTGATGATTAGCTGTTTATTTGATCTTTCATTAAATTGTTCAGACTCATGAGCAACCGTACAGAAACCTACAATATCTGTCGTTTAAGTATTTGACTTAGGTACATCTCTTCCTTATTTTTCTGTTATATATCGTAAAAGAATCAAAATTTGAAGTAACAGGTTATTTTTTTACAATTCATGAATTTAGGTAAATCCATCGTTATCAAACAAACATGATAGTTTCTTTTGCAGGCTGTTGGTACAGTAAATAATAGCATTCTCGTTCTTACTAATGAGAGGATTTCTTCTACAGGTGGTCGTCACCTTCGATGTAGGTCAACGGCGCAGCAGATCCTCCCCTCGCCTATTCAATGCAGAGGTAAATATTGCTACTTTCTTAATACAAATAAAATTAAATAATTTAAAGTGAGGCGGGGCTATTGTAACTTTTCATACTAAAACGTGTTCTAGTTTTAAAATTAGTATGAAAAGTTATAATAGCCCCGCAGATGCAATAGCCCCGCCTCACCTTACTTGGTAAATTAGCGGGGCGATTTTGGAAAATCGACAAAAGTATAGAGTAGAATTGACGTTACCTGATTATAAATGATCGCTTACGTCAATTCCATTCGAGTCGTTAGAAAACAGAAACGGTAGCAGTTTGTCCGTCTTGGTTAGGCCTACAGAACTCTTTTACGCGACGGTAATATAGAGTGAATACGAGTAAACAGCGATTCGAACAAAACCATAATTCAAGAGAAGAAGAACCGCAAGAAACTCAAGCAGAAAGTCATTTGTTAACCAACAATGGTTCGGTAAGGAGATTCATCGCGTGGTTTTCCTATGCTTATTTTTGGGGGTCAGTGAAAGGAGGAGTACAAACGCGTGAACCATGTAGCGACTGGGAACGGAACACACTGGAGAACTGATTGCGGAAGATCACTGAAATTATAAGCACGGTGGTAAGCAAAAGAAGACTAGGGTTTTGGAGTAGGAAGGCTGGTCGTCCGTACCGAGATTTGGGCGTAACCCTTGAGCCGACGTCCAGCACTCGTCCGAGATCCGAACTCTCCCAAATTTGCGTATCCTTGGGTGTCTTCAGAGTACAGCAACCGCGCCCATCAACCAACACGTGAAGCCAAAACAAGTAATTTTTAATTTTTAAATGTACTCTCTCTTGTAGATCGGCGAACAAGGATCAACATGTTGGAATAGCAGGCGCTTAATTTGCGTAATAATTGAAGAAAATTGCAAAAGGATGGTTAAATAAAATCAAAGGCTTAACGTCGTCTGTGCAGCTTATATTAGTGCGATCGTTCTAGTATAAAAGTTCGAGGATAGGGGTAAGTACGTAAGGAATAGGTAGGCTAAAAAATATAATATCTGAATGAAAAATTAAAAGATGATCTTTGTTTTAAAAAATGGCTTTTGCTGGTTTAATAGGCAAATTACATACCAATAGAAAGTATGAAGCCTATAAGTAGAATATGCAAACGTTAGGTTGACTTTTTTCCCCGTCTTAACTATTGGGTAGGCAGGTAAACAGGTAAGTCGGTACTAATAATTTGCACCAAACCTAACGTTTGCATATTATATAGGCTTCATACTTTCGATTAGTATGTAATTTGTTTATTAAACAAGCAAATGCAATTTTTAAATAAAAGTTCGCTTTAATTATTATTTTTTATTATAGAAGTACTGGACTGAATTTTTTCAACATACCTATTCGCCATATATTACTTAACATATTAAATTTGATATAAAATACTTTTTATCGAATAAACAGCCCGTTTAATGTCGTCTCCTATTCGGATCTTAGACCATACGCACAAAGCTGGGCATTCACGACCGCTCCAACAAGCCGAATAGAGCAGGGCCGCGCCAAACTCGATTCGTGAATGTCAAACTGTAGCGTTTAAAAGTACTTGGCACGGTCCGTTGAATTTCCAAATGGACGAAAAGCCAGCGCGACGCGCCAACGCGCAATCCGAACGGAACTATCGCGAATATTGAAATTCAACGTTGGAAAACACCACGCCATCGCGCCTAGCCAAATGGCGTCGTTGTGAAGGCGTTCTCTGGCTGCCATTTTCTAAACAGTCTGCTCCGTGATGTCGCAAGGCGTGGCGCGTCCGTGAATGTGGTCAAAATATTACGCCCATCCAGTTATATACTCTCCATCTGTCGCCGAGACAACCGTGTCCGTGAATGCCCAGATTAGGTGCGTGTCAAAAAATACGAAATTAAGTAAGGTCATCAACATAAATAGGAATAAAATAAGAAATAAACTTGACATCTAAAAACAACATTGAGCAATAGTTATTACTCCTTACTAATAAACGTTAATATAGCCAACCTATTCGCCACATATTATTTAGCATATCAAAATTGAATAAGCAGCCCGGTGCAAATCGTCTCCTATTCGGATCTCCTACTAAAAGGATAGTTTATGAAAGCGCCAATGCCGAATGATCAATACGCCAATGTATAAACATGATTCCATATTTTGGTCCATTACCTTGGCCCAACGCATTGGCCAAATATGAGGTGACGGCGCCTTGAACGTAATGATGTGTTTTGAGGTCATGTAAATAATTAGATAGCAAATTACTTTTAAACCTCTGCTTTATATTTTGAATGATAAATATATTTGTAAAGTACATAATTTTTAGCTTTAATTTGACATATAAGCGATTACTGTACATTCTGGGGCACAGCACCATAATAAAATGGGCCATGTCCTTTCAACACTTTGTATTTAAATAATACGCAGAACAAGTTGTTGTTAAACCTTTAAACAATATATTTGGCAATATCGGGTTAATAGTTTTTTAGCGGATCGGTGGATCGGTTCGTGAGGCGTTAACGAAAGTGGGTCAGTTAAAGTGCAAACTATGCAAAGCCGTCGCTAGGCTTGATTAGCGCCTGATCTAGTCGGCCACAAACCTCCACTTAGTCCACTAGTCGGGTTATTGTTTTCAAGCCTGCCAGTAGAAGGTGCCGTGAGGCGCGGCCTTATCGCGGGATTATGTTAGCTAACTAGTGGTCCAACTGCCTCGTCGACCTTGCTATGGTGTCCTCAAAAACAGCACCTTCGTGATCTTTAATATATTTCTGGTCAGACTTTAACTGTTATTTTTTCGTCTTAGGACGATCATAATAGTGAAGTTTCTTTAGTGGAGTCGGGCCCTATTCTATATTAAATACGAGTAGATGAGAAAAGTCTGTATTATTGTAAAAAAAAAATAGTTTGTGCGGAAAGAGAACTCTAAATACGAACATTTTGCTACACAGATAAAGCCATCCGTCATGGATGAAACAGGTTGATACTTCAAAAGAATGTAGATACTGAATTTAAAGTTTAAAATTAGAACGACGACTATCTCACGCTTTATTTGAATTTTCGTTTTTCTCTGAAACGTTCTGTTTAGTGTTATGCGTTTGTTAGTCAAAAATGGGTTCGAATCAAGAGAAGTTAGATTTGTTAAAAGGCTATTTCCGCACAAACTCTAGTTGTTTTTTTTACAATAATACAGATTTTTCTCATTTCTAATATCCTAATTGTAGTTGTCTTCATATTTAATGATATTTAAGCTGAAGAAAATTTCACTTTGTAATTAATTACCCTACGAAATGTATGGAAAAAGTTTTCTTTGATTTTTGGGTGTTCTAGCACAACCTTAGTTAGTCTCAAAGAGTATTTTAATCCTTGATAGAAATGGGACCGATTGGCATTTTTTTTTGATGTCAATTTTCTCGCTTACGTACATTTTATCAAAAATCTGTGAATGTCGATTGTCATCATTTAAAAAGTTAGTAAAGGTTTACTAAGACCATTTTCGCGTAGCAGCAAGGGATCTTGTAGCTGCCCCTACCGCCCTATCTCAACTTTTCACCCTGTATGTACATTTATATAACATTTATATTTTACATTTATATGTAAGTTCATTTGACATTCTTTCCCATATTGATCACATTTTACATTTTACTTTACTGCGAAATGTTTAAATTTAAATTTTAAATAGGTTGCTCGGTGCTACTTAGTAGATTTAAGTTATTATTATATGGACTGACCTTAAGTATACCTTGTTACACCATTATCTGAATTCTAAATGTACTTGAGAATACAATTTGAAATAAATAAATAAAGAAATTTTGGACCTTTCTTGGAATGAGCTACAATTTGGAGTATTTGTAAACCCGATGCTGATGCAATATTGTATTTATCTATCTAACTAAACGCCGACGGAGATAATTTAGAAAATGGAAATCGGATTTTTGCTCTCAACGTCAACCCGCCGAGTTTGGAACCGATTGGTTGATCCTTAATAATCAGCTGATAAATGTGCAATAATTGTAAAACTGGCAGCATACATACATATATACATACAATCACGCCTTTTTCCAGGAGGGGTAAGCAGAGACCACTTCCTTGCACTTGCTACGATCTAGACAGACTTCCCTCGCTTCCTCCACACTAATAAGTCTCTTTTATACACGTGCGTTGGTTTATTGGCAGTATACCATTTTTTAAATATATTTTGTAAGGAACTTGTTTAGGATACGGCTGGTTTTGTTGGCAAGTTATCACGTTGTCGATAGACTAGTGCATTTCAGTTATTTAATTTCTTAAAATAGCGTTTGTTCAAACTAAAACTGTATTTGGATAATATTTCACAATAGAAAAAATACGAGTAGCTCTAATTAGACACATACTTTCCGATGTTGTCCTGTTTCCGTGCACTGTGATCGAGTGACGCCTCGCTCGACAACGCCGTCGCGGGCCGACCGCGGCCGCGCCGGCCCCGGCCCGCGGCCGCGGCTCAGGCGCACGCTGCCTGCTGCTGGTCCGTATGGTCGTTGCAACCACAAAATAGATAGGTACAGAAGTCAATCACATGTATGTACTTCACTTTTCATACCTACGCTCGGCGGTCGCTCTATGGTTGTCAACTATGGCTTATGCACAAAAACTATCGTGGTAGTGGCACTCGTAGGTATCTAGTTGTTTGATTTATTGTTGAGAATTAAACGGGAAGAATGGAAATATAATTATTGTTATGTTATTACAAATTTGACTATCGAAAATCCCTAACAACTTCTAAACGGATTACCCTAGGTACACAATTTCTATTGCCCTATCCGTTTTAGACCTAAACCTGTCAAATGACACTAAAAACAACACAATATGTACACAAACAAAAAAATATGTTTTCAACTTACGTAAGGTGGCGTGAATTTACCTTACAACATTTTTGTTACTTTGTTTATACTGATTCAAAATAGGAAACAATTATATAAATCGATCTTACACCGTTTAATGTCGAATTTAAACAACCGTCCACTGAACAGTTGTAATAACTTTTTTTTTGTTGCTCCATTATTGCACAAAAAAGTTCACAGACGCGTGTCTCAAGCGGATGGCACTCGCGCTCGCACTGGTCCCAACCGGTCCGAGATATCGCGTCCGTGAGCAGTGTCTATGTGTGCGTTGCTCGAGCGCACTTTGTATGTAGATTGACTTCCGTACCTATCTATTTTGTGCTGCAACTCTCGCGCGACTCTTTCAATTCGGGAAGTCCGTAAATCCGTTAAAATTCTGCGCTACGAGAGAGTTTTATTTTCTCATATTTGTGCACATTATAATTATAATTTCTTTATGTAAGTAGTTAAAATTTAATAATATACAGACACTAATTTTAACTTTTTTTGAGTTCCTTACCGCCATTCAACGGTATAATTGGTCTCTAGTGATGTATTACTGTGGAGCTTTTAAATTTGAACCTAGAAAAAAATCTAAGATGCGGATCTAAAATCAAACATTTTCCATGACCGGAACAAAATAAAAAAAATAAAAACGAATTTTGAATAAAATTAAAGGCAAAATAGTGAACAGGATAACTTTAGTTAGGTACTGTATGTAGAGCTTTTATATTTTTGCAGAATTAAATAAATTTGTCCGTGGGAATTAAAATAAAAAATATTTTGGACTTTTTGGAATAGCAAAAACATTAACAGCGATTTTTTTGCATGAAATAATTTAAATTAATATATTAATACGCTAACAAACAAAATTAAACAAATTAGAATAAAGCAAATTAATATTAAAAGTTTTTTTTAGATAACGGTTTTGGCAAAGATGTAACTAAGGTGAATTCAGTTTAACTTTCATTTATAGGCAATAGGTACCTTACTTACCAGAAAATTAAATACATGAATGCAAATCGTTTGTTTTACAATATTAAAATATTAAACAACACCGAATCTGTTTAATTTTGTGAAATTGCGATATGGATTTATATATAAGGTATGTTCCATTATTCAACAATTAACTGTTACATTTTTGCCTGAACCGAAAGGTTTGCAAGGCAAAGGTTGAATAGAAAAGCGTTGTAAAGTCGACGTCAAAGATATGTTGACATTTTTGGACCTTATTTCAATGGGCGTCCACTGTACTTACATTTTTTGCGTAGTATAAACACCCGATGATGCCAATATTTCACGGTACAAATGTAAAAAAATATGTATCTTATAGAAATTATTCGTCAAAGTGAGTTTTTATAACTCGTCAGTTAGACGAATGCTTCATACGAAAGCTAAAGATCGTATAAAGCTGCGACCACACCGGTGCTTAAAATATGATGACGCTACGGAATCGCAGTGACGCGTCGTATCAGCACCGTTTTTGACGCAAGCTCCACACACCAATGCTTAAAAAACGGTGACGGTACGGAATCGCAGTGACGCGTCGTATCCGTACCGTTTTTGACGCATGCCCTCCACACCAATGCTTAACGGTGCGTATATTACGGTACGTCAAAAACGGCGCCATGTTGTTACTATGACCCCGTCGTTTGTTTAAGCAACGACACCGTTTTTTAAGCAGCGGTGTGGGGAGCGTGCGACAAAAACGGTGCTGATACGACGCGTCACTGCGATTCCGTACCGTCACTGTTTTTTAAGCATTGGTGTGTGGAGCTTGCGTCAAAAACGGTGCTGATACGACGCGTCACTGCGATTCCGTACCGTCACCGTATTTTAAGCACCGGTGTGGGCGTAACTTAAATCTGAAAAATGGTCATCGCTCGACCAACACATTCATTCGACGATCTTACATTCGATACGACGTAGCACTTAGCGCCACGCTCGTAGCCGGCCCCAGCGGTCGTCCGCCTTGCAGCGAGAACTGCCTACGGACAGAGAACCCGCCGGGCACCCTATAACAACTTTAGTCCTTACAATTGCTATGACATTAAAAGTTATGGATAATTTTGTATGACTTTCGATAAATATGTATGACTGGCGAAAATATAACTGCAAAGTATCCCTCTTTCCAATATTATGATATGACTCTCAACATTAGGTACGACTAACACGTGATGACAAATAATTAAAACGTAGAAAGTGGAATCGGAACTTTTATTGGTATGTATTACAACATAGACCCATAAAAAGTAGCTTTGGCGTAATGAGTCTGAGATACAAACGCAATCGCAGGGCGCGATATAGCCAATAAACCAGTCAAGTGCGAATGGAATCGCGCACCGAAGGTTCCGTATCGCGTGACACACATACTTATTTTCTTTAGAGTGTCCACTATGGTCACATTAAGTTTGGTAATACAGGACCTCTACTCAACACGGTAAAAACGATATCGTTTTTGACCTGTTATAGTATTGTTAAAGTTTTGATAGCTCTTATTTATTTGACAGTAATGGCGGCCGAGTTAAAAACAATACCGTAACAGGTCAAATACGATTAGAATCGAATAGAGGCACAGTAAGTCTGTATCAATTAACGGTGCCTTGTAAAAGGTCGGGTAATAGTCGGGTATGCACCATTTCTGGATATACTCTCTACAGGTCTTTATGAAAATCCAAGTTTTCGAGCTCCGGTCCGCCACGAGCTCTACCATGTCTATGAAACATTTTATTGAATAAATCCTAAACTTTGGCTTTTGGAGCAATGTTACATTCTAAAGAAATATTGAATCAAGACTAAATGCGCTTCAATTTCGTTTTTAAATCATATCAGTTGATAACACTTTAAACTATGGGGAGATTGTATTTTTAAACTTATTGTACAACACTTCGTTATTAGTTGCACTGTGGGGGGGTGATCCTGATGCTCAACACCTTAACGAGCGGCGTTACTAAGTATGCGCAAAGGCAGCAGGTTCAAAAAATAAGTGTTTTCGCCAGATTGCTACCAACTCAATTTTCTGCACACTGTCACTAAGAAATGTTATGATTGTTGTGCGTATATTTGTATGTATATGTGTAATGTAATATTCTTTAGTACCTCATATCATCCAAACAGATAGACGGATTTCTAAAATTAAGGTATCTTTGGATTTGTATCCCAACCCAAGTGTTTTCGGATAGGCAACGTAAAAAAATGGTGCATTTAAGGTGCCGTAATGTACTTATAGTCCGAAAATGAATATTTTTCCAAATTAATTAAATAGGGTGAATATTGAAAGGAAGAATATTAATAAATTATGATTACAAAAATATACACAACTCATATGGTTTTTTTAAAATAATTTAATTCGAAATAATCGTTTTTGTTTGTTGAATATTTACACACATCAAAATTGATGTTTTGACTCAGTAGTAATATGCCTATATTGAAATGTTCAAAACTGTCTACGGATAAACATATTCCTAGGTACTCTTGATGTGTGTAGTTATCAGTTTCAACTTAGATTATATGTCTATACATATACATATACTTAGATCATTTTGGCGCTCGATCTCACTTTGTTGTAATGTTTAACATTTTCAATTTTATAGTTGTTGATTTGAATTGTTTTATTTGAATTGTTTTATTTGAATTATTTGTAGAATAACTTTATGCAGTATTTTTTCATTGTTATATTTCTTGTGATGTTTCTGCCATCTAACTACCTCATATGGGTCCAGCTGAAAATCAGAGCTGCGGCTGCGTGCCACAGCACACGCTGTGCTGGCACACCGTTTCGGCAATTTTATCTTAATTAGTTAAATGGGTCACTTTTGTTTTGGTTTTCTCAAATGTATGTGTTTTTTGTTTTTATTTAATAGCCGAATAAATTATCCTATTCTATTCTATTAATAAAGCTACTACATGTCGTTACAGTCAGGTTTTTTGTTTTTTTAATAATTTAATTTATGCCTATATCATTAAAATATATGCCAAATTACAGCTAGAGTCGGTCCACGCTAAGTCTGCAGAAGTCGAAAACCGTTACTTTAAAAAAAGTTTTATATAGCAACACCACGATTTGAGGACAAATACTTGGTATTATTATTTTATTTTACGGATCTTTCGTTAAATACTAAATTAATTAGGAAAGAAACATGTGGTGATTGTACAGTGTACTATCTTTTTAACCGACTTCATAAAAGGAGGAGGCTATCCTTTCCGACTGTTTGTTTATGTCACAAGATATTGAGAACAGATTTAGATAATTCTTTTCCTATTGGAAAGAGATTCGAGGGTTCCATATCAATTTTACCAATGTCTGCTATTTTGAATTTAATAAGTGAGTATTTTGTTGGCATTGAATACATTATCATCATCATTCATTTAATATCATGTAAAAACTAAAAATATTGTCTGTTCATTGAAGTAATAAATAACAATAATAACTTCTTTGATTTTTAATGTTTAACAGTAGATTTATAAATAAAATGCCACTTATTGTTATCAACCAAACAAACATGAGCGAGATTATCTAAATTCTCAAATTAAGGATTAAGATTGCTCAGTTACTAACATTTCAACACCTTCTTGTTAGGTAAACATTGCCGTTTTTGAGCAATAACAGACTCATGTGATTCTTCAACATTTTGGAAATCACTCAGTATGCGAAACAGTAATTGCAGCACATCACTTTTAATAAAAACTGGTTTCAAGTCAGCTAAGAAATATTGCCATATTAAGTTTTATACGCGGTTGCCAGGTTATTCTATTGCAGAGTTAACTTGGCCAGACTATATAAATCTTAGCACCAAGTACTAAAATGGTTAGAAATACCTCCTTAACGTTGTACCTTTTTTGCTAGGTAAATCAGTTGCCCACTACTTTAAAGGCAATTTTTAGACATGAATTGTCTGTAACGATAGCCTGAGATATGTCAAATCGTTTTTAAATCATAAAGATCCAGAACACTTTGAAACTTAATAGAATTGCTTTTCAATGCAAATAATGAAACCAGTATTTCGACGATTATACACACCAGTATTCAGTATTCAGTATTGATATACTTTTGACTTTTGACGTTGAAGTCCTATATTTACATACGTATTAGGTCAAAGGTGCCGTTTTAGCCTTTAATCTCGGCACAGTGTTCTTTTTAGGGTTCCGTAGCCCTTCGAGCGGCAATCGCCGGGTACCAATCAAGCGGCGCGGCCATTTTGCGTGAATCTCCGTCAAGCGGCACCCACGCGGGCCCCACGGGTGGTCATCGCGAACTCGGCGCATGTTACAAAAATTAACATTATTAAAAAAAACTTTGTGGATATTATAATCGTTTATCATTGGATTCAGCATTAAAAATCCAATCTGTTTATAATATAATTAATAAGGCCCTTACATTGATGCTAATTTTACTAGTCTTGATCAAATCTCGGATGACCTAATTTTTCCATTTTATTGTATAAAAAACTATAACTACGAAATAAAAAAGTTAATTGTAGAAAATACCAGTTAATTTACAAGTTTATACATCTATAAACACCTTGATTCATTTTGATTACGCTCATCTAAGAATATTTGTACACAACGAGGTTTCAATAACTAGTCTGAACACAAGCGGCGCGGCTACTCTTACGGAATGAGGGAATTTCTAACGAAATTTGTTTGAAGTGTCGTCCCGATCTTTATTGTATGCCATCCTTATCTTTTCACGAAAGCATTTTGCAAGAAAGTGCAAGGCAGATGTAGATTTAGCAGCTTATATTTACTTATATAAATACGGGCTATTATTTACTTATATAATAACGGCTTCTGACAAGAGCCGGGTCCCCGGCGATCGCCGCTTAACGGAAAAAGCAATACGGCGGCTGCCGCTCGAAGGGGTAGTCAAACTAGGAACCCTTATAATTTCGCCATGTCCGTCCGTCCGTTCGCAGCTTAGCTCAGATACTCTTAGTTATAGAAAGCTGTAATTTGGCATGAATAAATATATTAGTCACGCCTACAAAGGGGTAAAATAAAATCTTAAACATATTTTTTTCAAAGTACCTCCCTTAGGCTTCTTTCCCACTGCAACGTCCCGTTTTTTGCAGGACCATTTTTATGCAGGATCCTGCAAACCGAATACTGGTGTGAATGTTACCATAGTAGCACGTATGCTGCTAAACTGGATCCTGCAAAAAAACGGTCCTGCAAAAAACGGGACGTTGCCGTGGGAAAAAAGCCTTACACGTATCGTGGGGATATTTTTATTTTCTCTTCTTCCCCGTCGTGTCCCGGGGTGCCGTTGGAAAGTTCTTTCAAAAATTGGATTCGTAGATTTTAAGTCCTAATTTTTGTTAGAGTCAAGTGTCCTACAGCCAAAACTACAAATACAAAAAAATCAGAAAAATATCTATGAGCACATATAACGAATTTTAAACTAAATAGACTTGATTGGTTCCTGAGATACAGTCGCGTCGCGTGCTACAAACTTGGGAGGAAACTAACACGACCAAGTAGACTTGATTGGTTCCTGAGATACCGGCGACTATAGTGTTTATTCCTACTTAAATCACCTAAGACAGCACCAAATAACTTTAAATAGAGAATGAATAGTTCATACTTGTTGTTTTTTGAGATGGTTTATGTATAGTAACGGCTTCGGAACCCTACACTGAGCATGATCAGGCCCGGTTTTTTAATATATTGTTGCAATGGATCAACTCAAACGGTTAACCCTAAATGTGCAATTTTTTTTTTAATTTATTATAACTTCTAAATAAACATACACTGAAACTTAGAATCCAAATAAATCATTTCATTTGAGTTCGTATCAATAGTAAAATTATTTCGGTGGACCGAGCTGAAAGAATGAGTTTTATTAATAGTAAGTAAGTACCTACATTATAAATGAAATTATAATGGAATTTGATAAAGTAAGTTGTTGTCGACAGCGCCATGCAGCGTCTCCGCGAGGTGGACTGGGCCTCCGTCCGCCGCGACGGGCACACCATCTTCACGAAGCTCATCCGCACCCGCGACCCGCGCGGCCCCGAGCCCTCGCCGGGCCCGCCCGCCCCGCCCGGCCCGCCCGCCCCGCCCGGCAAGCAGCGCCTCGCGGTAACTCAACCAACGCTTATCTGCCGATTTGCCACTCATAATCATTAGCTATGCGTATATGCAACAATGGCTTTTCCCTTGTCTTTCTTTTAATCTGAGTCTCATGCATGATATCATATTAGTTAAATAGTAAGTAAGCATTTTACATATAAATAAACTTGCTATAAATTACATACATACATACATACCTTCACGCCTGTTATCACAGAGTGGGTAGGCAGAGCTACAGAATTACCTGCAACTCCAAAAACGTGTAATAAATAATTCAGTAAACACATTTTGCACAAATAGGCCAAGATGTTTACCAGCGTATTAGTGACAGGTTGCAAGCCCATCGCCTAACAGTACATGAAATTACATAAAAAAGCATTGATTTTATAGCAAATAAGGGGATACTGAAATGGACCTAATTATAAAGAAAGATCAAGCCAAACCGGCATTAAAGCTAACGACGGTGACTGTGTGCTCGAATACCTTCTTATGTTATATAGGTATTAAGAACGTTAACCACGTGTTGCGTTCACATATTCCTACGTTTCTCTCAATCATTTACTTTTCCCTTGTTCGTATAAATGAATTTGCTGTCAGGTCGTGTGTCTGAAAACTGAACGGAGAGTTCATTTGCGAACATAACAACGCGTATTGAATATGAGGACGAAGTAATAGAACATAACAAAGGGCGACAGAGGAACGCACCAGGAGGTTTTAATTTCATGTAGGATGCCAAGTGAATACCTATACTTAGCAAATATTTTATGTGTTCACATTCACTCCCCGCAGCATCCAGCGGCCGCCGGCATACTTGTTGAGCCGTCTCGACGCGAAGCGAGCTCCATTTCAGGGCGGGACCAATGAACCGCGTATATGCATACCTTCCTACACAGTTATTTAATTGATGCTTGTTCTTGTTCAATGTTTGAATTACTTAATTTTTAAATAACAAAATAATTTATGCTATGACTGTTTTGTCTCGAATAATTGCATTCTTTGTTTTCGATGTAAGTATAAATATTTTGTCGTATTGATCTGAGCATTATGAACTGGACGTTTGCTTCTACATGAAGTCTCAGAACTTACGTAAATGTTAACGGGTAAAAAGACTTACTTACTTAAATATTTAAGGTTAAGGAAGCCATTCATATACCGGTCCAGAACATAGTTTAAACTTTGCAATCTGTTAATTAGTTAAGGGGTTATTAATGTTTTAATGTTATTGGTGAAGAACGCTACCTTGCGGTACACCTATCCCTTCCCTGTTTAAAAACAGAACATCACAGATCAGACTCAAAAATCAGGAGTTCAAAACTTGATATCTAATCCTCAATTATGTAGCAATGTGTTGAATAACACCATAATTCCAAAATATCAACGCATTTGATATAAATCCGATTAGCTAAGCCACTAAAGAATTACTCGTTTTTCATTCAACAGGTTTGACTACCTATTCGTTCTGAAACAAATTTCCTTTAGGCTTTACAAGGTGGCATCCTGTTTCAAAAGTTAGCGCAGTTAACCAATTTCGAAATCGTACTACAAGTACTAATGCTTTAGTACTTAACCGATATCGTATATCAAAATGTAACCTGATTGTTTTATCTTGCATTTCTAAGAAATATATTTTTTAAATACATAATTAACAGAAAATTATTCCGAGGTTTTTCGCTTACTGAGTGGGGGCGTGGTTGCAGCGGTGCCTGTCGACGCGCGACCTGACGTCGCTGGGCGTGGGCTCGTGCGTGGGCACGGGCATGTACCTCGTCAGCGGGATGGTGTCGCGCAAGTTCGCCGGGCCCGGGGTCGTCATCAGCTTCATCATCGCCGCTGTAGCAAGCATCTTTTCAGGTAACACTTTTCATAACTAGGCTTTACTCTACGTTATTCTATGTAGGTGATCTGGGGCTAGCGACGTAAAAGATGTAGCAAAACCCAGTTTTATAAAAACTGTTTATTGGGTCACTATATAAGGTCGCTGCTAGCACAAATAGGGGAATATAATTGGAAAGCTTAAAAAATGGAAATAGGAAAAGCATTGTCAAGACTCTAGAGAAAAGAAATGTATATTTTTTCGAATTTTGAAGTTGTGTCACCGTAAATACTTATTAAGGAATAAAGAAACCCAGTTATACCGATCCCAAATTTATTTATTCAAAACTAATCTTGTAATAACACCAGTAATTAGGAGCCAGGAGGCTGGAAAACAACAAAAGTGTCCAGTAAAGTCTAATAAAAGCAAGTATTGAAATTCCATAACATATCATTTGGAACTATCGGTACAGACCTTTGACAGCCTTTAACATACCATAATTTTTGGATTTGAAACTATCTGTACAGACATAGCTTTTAAGAAGGCTAAAGAGGTAAGCACGAGGTCACATGAAAATCAAAAATTAAGAATAAAACATAAAAAAAAAAAAAAAAAAAAAAAAACATAAAAAAAAATGTGAACCACACTAATTTTTTTTTGTATATCAATCGGGGTTTTTGCAAAAAGAACGTGCATTAAAAACGATTCTATCATTTAAAATGGAGAACTGAACAATCAGCTCAACATAGATTGGCAATTTGATAGTAGGTAGGTACATCGCGGTCCTGGCCTGACGGCTCAGGCTTTCTCGTCCAGGAAGCCTCACTTACTGGTCTGCAGTAATATCTTCTATAGGTACCTTCCCGATAAGTTAATTACTTTTTTGAGGTTTGATGATACTCGGTAGGAATGCTACCCTGCGGCATAGGTTTGGTTCCCTTGATTAGAATAAGCTATACCTACCTAATTTGTATTTTCGATACCTTGACATCTCATTCTCAACAACATAGCAATATACTGAATTACCCCTAGTTCCTAAACATTAACACATTGGAAATAAATCCATATCATTCCCCGTTTTTAGGGTTCCGTAATCAAATTAGGAACCCTTATAATTTCGCCATGTCCGTCCGTCCGTCCGTCCGCAGTTTAGCTCAGATCAGAGACTCTTAGTTCTGTTATAGAAAGCTGTTATTTGTTTTTTAATGTACCTCCCCTACAAGTAACGTAGTGATGTTTTTTTCTCGTCTATATAGTGCGGGGTGTTGTTGGATAAGTAGGTCTTTTAAAAATATTGCGGGTTTGTGTAAGAATGAACGCAATAAACAAATTTTAAAGGAAAATTATCATGACTAACTAGATTTGATTGGTTCCTATCCAGACGACTTAAGTCTTTATACCTACTAAAATCATCTAAGGCAGCACCAAATAACTTTAAATAGAAAATTAATTCATACTTATAGTTTTTACACGACTGCCCAAAAAGGAGTGTAATGTTTTCAGGGTTCATATATGTATGTATGTATGATTCTTTATTCCACCATAAATTCAAAATTTGACATGACAACAGCTGTCTTTTAACGTAGGTGTCAGCTAGATATCTAAATTGTACTTATAAAATAAAATATTGGAGAGGTTTTATATGTTTTATGTTCGCAATTCGGACCGGCGTTTCGGGGTCAAACGAAGTTCATTTGTTAGTTTAATGTAATTAATTCATTGTAACATATTTTTTTAATCTAACTACTGGGATCGATTCGAGAAGCCTATTCCTAGAAATGGTTTTGAAATTTTCATAATTACATTGTTAAAAATGGGTGTATCCCAGTTGAAATCACAAGATCATGAGACCCCCGTTGTAACGTGGATACCTGTATTGGGTCGAGGAGGAGCCCCCAGTCACGGAATCTCAAAGGAAATATACTTAACCACACACGATATTCAAACCCCCTTACTAATAGGTAAACGTTGAGTAACGGTGGTATAGCTATACAATGTTTTGTCCTTATCTGTCAAATCCAAAGGTCACAATGACAGATAAGGACAAAACATTGTATAGCCATACCACCGTTACTCAATATTTATTAGTAAGGGGGTTAGTAGGCAGAAAATGTACTTACATATAATAATCACGGACCTAAAAAAAATACGGACATAACGCTGCACTAAAAAGGTGTGAAGTAGGTATACAAGGTACACCATTTCGTTCCGTCATACACGATCTACCGTCTCACAGATGCACTAGGTACACCAACCCGCCGCCATTACGCGTCGAGCCGCAGTACGAGTGACATTTTATTTTACGCCAAAGAAAATGCCGACTTGCGTAGTAAAAACCGTGTAAAAACTACCATAGTAAATATAAAAAGCCACACGGTAGATGAATTACCGAGAGCGTGGAACTGCATATGTAGTGGTATAGATGAATTACCGAGAGCGTGGAATTGCATATGTAGTGGTAACATGTCTTTACAGGCATTCTATATTTAAATTTCCTCTACTTCTTATACCATCAGCATAAAAAGAGTTTTGTTACATATTAAATAAGTAAGTACAAAAATAATGTCAGTGTCAAATTCTAAATACTTTTTACAATGCACTAAAAATATACGTCTTATTTTATTGTACATACCTACATACATACCTTCACGCCTGTAATCCCAGAGTGAGGTAGGCAGAGCTATAGAATTACCTACAACGGCTACAACTTTGAAAACTATTTTATAGGGACCATGCCGCGAGCGGACCTGCTAGAGGGGGTGTTCTTTTTATAGTGGTGATTATTATTTACGTCTTTAATATTTGAGTAGCTTAGTTTTTATTTTAATTTAAATAAGTTTAGTTTTAACTTTTAATTGTATTATTTTATTGGATACTCGCAATTTTCAGAATTATTTTGACTGGACACCTGAACACTGCACCGACTGTAAGTTACACAGTTTGCAAAAATTATGGCCGATTAAGAGTCAAAGTAAACAAATAATTTTAACTGTCATAAATATTATGAACTGGAACTAATGAAAACTTTAAATTCACCTTACACCGCTGCCCAATTCGTTGAAAAAGCTACAAGTGTTTCTGTCTCGACTATTTATAAAATTATGACAGAGTAAGAGTGACAAATTCAAAGCAACGAAAAAATTTCGTCGGCAGTAGATGATTTTGATCAAGAAGTCATCAGGAGAACTATATATAATTTTCATCCGTCCCATAAGCAATTTGCAACCTTAAAGATGAAAATTTAAAAAAATGATAGCGCCTAAAAGCAAAAAATGGACATACTTATTCCACTTGTTTAGGGTAATCTCATTAAATTAAGAAGAAAACTTAAATGTTTTTCCTTTTCACGCGAACGGTACAACCACTACATACCTATGCAATTCCACGCTCTCGGTAATTCATCTATAACATGTCTTTACAGGCATTCTATATTTAATTTTCCTCTACTTCTTAACCATCAGCATAAAAAGAGTTTTGATTAAGAAGTGAAAGAGATTTGTCAAGATCGTAGCAGGTGGAAAGAAGTGGTCTCTGCCTACCCCTCTGGGAAACAGGCGTGATTTAATGTATGTATGTATGTATGTTATATATTATATAAGTAAGTACAACAATAATGTCAGTGTCAAATTCTAAATAGGTACTTTATACAATGCACTAAAATATACGTCTTATTATATTGTACATACATACATACCTTCACGCCTGTAATCCCAGAGTGGGGCAGGCAGAGCTATAGAATTACCTACAACTTTAAAAACTATTTTACTGGATACTCGCAATTTTCAGAATTATTTTCGCAGACAGTAACAGTAGTTTTGGTCCGATTGAGAGTCAAAGTAAACAAATAATTTTAACTGTCATAAATATTTTGATTTCGAAACTAATGAAATTTTTTAATTCACCTTACACCGCTGCCCAATTTGTTACAGCTACAGGTGTTTCTCTCTCGACTATTTATAAAATTATGACTAGTAAGAGTGACAAATTCAAAGCAACAAAAAAATTCCCCTCGCCGAGTAAGAAAAAGTTACATACGGTCCGTCGGCAGTAGATGATTTTGATCAAGAAGTCATCAGGAGAACTAGGTATATATAATTTTCATCTGTCCGATAAATGAAAAGTGAAATAAATGATAGCGACTAAAAGCAAAAAAGGACATTCTTATTCCACTTGTTTAGGGTACTTAATCTCATTAAATTAAGAAGAAAACTTAAATGGTTTTCCTTTTCATGCGAACGGTACAACCACTACATATGCAATTCCACGCTCTCGGTAATTCATCTATACCTACGACAGAGCTCTTAGAACGTTCTTTGTGTGCGTACCTACTACTCTCTCTCTCGCTCTCATAGAGCTTATCTAACCAACTTAACCCAAAACCCAAAATACGTTAATTGGGTTATGCCAAAATTTTATAAATTATAATGTATGGTGATTCAAAAACCATTTCGAGAAAAAGGGTTGTAGAACCATTCCCTGTTACTTATAAGATTATTTTACAAAATTAGTATTACATAGTTATTTTAAATTTATCATTTGACATTATTTATCCTCTAATGTAGTGACGTCACGATCTTGATTCGTAAGTTTTATCTAATCTGTGATCAACCATAGTAAGGCGTACTTCGGGTTAAAATTTGACATTTGCCCATACAAAATGTGTCAAATTTTAATCCGAAGTAAGCCTATCTGTCCGCGGTTGGAATATAGGGTTCGGCCGTTACACCGCTGCCCAATCCGTTAAAAAGGTACAGGTGTTTCTCTGTCGACTATTTATAAAATTATGACTAGCAAGAGTGACCAATTTAAAGCAACGAAAAATTCCCCTCTCCGAGTAAGAAAAAGTTACGTACGGTCCGTCGGCAGTAGATGATTTTGATCAAGAAGTCATCAGGAGAACTATATGTAATTTTCATCTGTCCCATAAGCAATTTCCAATCTTAAAGATGAAAATGTAAATAAATGATAGCGACTAAAAGCAAAAAAAGGACATAGGTACTTATTCCACTTGTTTAGGGTAATGTCATTAAATTGAGAAGAAAACTTAAATGGTTTTCCTTTTCATGCGGACGGTACAACCACTACATATGCAATTCCACGCTCTCGGTAATTCATCTATATCACTTATCACGTGTAAGTTATGATTATTCGTATTATTTTTCATAAATATGTGTTTATTTACTTTGACGCATCGAAATATACTCTTAATAAGTATGGAAGAGTAACATCGAACAGACTTGACGATAAAATACGTCCCATTTCCTCTACGCTTGAAACGTTTGAGTAGACGCCATTACTGTAGAGGTTGTATATATTTTCACCCATAAGAAAACTTTGATTAGTTAAACTGTTATGACAAGAGATTTGATTGGTCTATAGTTTTTCTCGTTATGGCTACTCAAACAAGCTAGAAAATGGCACATCTGACATTTTGCTGAACTTGGATAGTTTAATGCAGAAGTGATCCGTACTTTAATTAAGTAAACAAACAACTTTAACTGTCATAAATATTTTGAACTCGAACTAATGAACAATTTAAATTCACCTTACCTACGGCCGAACCCTATATTCAAACCGCGGATAGATAAGGCGTACTTCGGATTAAAATTTGACATTTGCCCATACAAAATGTGTCAAATTTAAATCCGAAGTAAGCCTATCTGTCCGCGGTTGGAATATAGGGTTCGGCCGTTACACCGCTGCCCAATCCGTTAAAAAGGTGCAGGTGTTTCTCTGTCGACTATTTATAAAATTATGACTAGCAAGAGTGACCAATTTAAAGCAACGAAAAATTCCCCTCTACGAGTAAGAAAAAGTTACGTACGGTCCGTCGGCAGTAGATGATTTTGATCAAGAAGTCATCAGGAGAACTATATATAATTTTCATCTGTCCCATAAGCAATTTCCAACCTTAAAGTTGAAAATTTAAATAAATGATAGCGATTAAAAACAAAAAAAGGACATACTTATTCCACTTGTGTAATCTTATTAAATTAAGAAGAAAACTTAAATGGTTTTCCTTTTCATGCGAACGGTACAACCACTACATATGCAATTCCACGCTCTCGGTAATTCATCTATATCTACATAGAAAATCGACAAAACTCACATTATTATAATAAATCAAGATTTTTTATGATGAGGCATGGCAGTTTTTGATCGTACCTAATTTAAATAAAACAAGTTGCAGTACTTAAGTATTACCTACTAAAACACATTTTGTTAATTTTGTTTATTAATTTTCATAAAATTAATGTCGAGGTTTGTGCGGCTATTCAACATAGTAAAACTGCACTTTCGGAATATAATCTTAATATCGTCGTTTATTCTTAATATCATCTTGTCCAAACGCTTAAAATATCACTAAATATATACAAAATACAATCAGAGTGGAAAAATAAGTCGGGCCCTGGAGAAAAACAACCTTAAATTCTTAAGTTGACTCATTTTACTTAAAGGAGACATTCTTTAACTTTTAAAAAGAAACAAAACTGCATTCAAAGATTTTCTAAAATTGTTTCTCTCACTCGGGAATCGAACCAGCTAAAATTTCAAAAAATAAACACTCCCTATAATTAATAGTAGTTTTACGATCTTTTTTATTTCTAAGACCAAATGTTTATCAGAGAGATTTTATTCTGAACAATAACCCTATCGATTAGTAGAATAAAAAAGCCAGTTCTTATATCGTTCATTTTTAGCTGGTTTGACTCCCGGGCGAGGCTAGCGGCTTTTAGAAAATCTTTGAATGCAGCTTTGTTTCTTTTTAAAAATAAAGGAATGTCTCCTTAAAGTAAAATGAGCCAACTTAAGGATTTAAGGTAGTTTCCCTCCAGGGTCCGACTTATTTTCCATACTGTACCTACATGAAAAAAGGAAATCATCATCTAAAACCTTGATCAAACCTTAACTCGGCAGATTCAGGTAAGTTAAATACAAAATTACAGATTAACTATCAAAATCTCGATACGATGCACCGTGTCCAGCCAAGTTCAAAGAAAAAGAAACTGGCGACGTAGCAGCCGTGTGTTGTTACACGAACCATTTCTATTTATTTTTGACCCCATCACAACTCAAAACTTATTTAACCTACCTACATACATGAAATTTGGCATATTTCATATTAAAAACTTGAAAAATAGCAGAAAATTTAGAAAAAAAAATAGTAACATATTTACCGCGAAATATGGTTAATTTGTTTAATTTTTGACGACTGGAATTTAATAAAGAATCTCTTTTTGCGATGTAATGAAGCGTCACTCTTAGAAATTCTTCTAAGTATAACCGTTTTCAATAACAGCATGGTATGGTTGCTGTCGAACGGATGGCTGTTTGACAATGCCCTTAAAATATCACCGTTTTCTATTATTAACCTTTGACACTGATTCACAATAACTTGAAGGTTTTTGGCTCTGTATAAAATCTTCTCATGACTACTTATTACGTTTTATCATTTCTCTTAGTATTCGCTCTGATCGGGCACATATTTTAAATAATATTACTGACGAATAATCCAAACCGTCAAAATCTTTCAAAGATATGAGCTTATGAAAGTACAATTTCTCATTTGCAAATAGCAATTTGACGCAATCAGGGCAATGTAATTTTGAATGAACTTTATTTGCTACAAATCCTGCAATGTAGCCGACAATTTGCTCAATAGTTTCTGGCAGTGGTCGTTCACTATCCAGCATATTGGAAAATATTGAGCAATTTTGCATTTGCGTGTCGACCGTACTACTATAGTTGCAAAACATCTTCACACTCTTGATCGTTATGTCGATATCCAAGAGTGGAGTTATTTATTATCGATGAGCAGTTCAGGTTTGGAAAATCTTGCAAAGGGATGCAATTACCGGTGAATTTGGATCGTAGTTCTAAATGTAATAGTGTTTTTTATAAATACCCATAAACTGTTTTGCGTTTGGGTTGTTATTGCAACGGCCGTGGTTCCGAATGACTCCAAAAAATAGCTCAAGGTGATCTTGACTGAACTTATATGGCAGTATGAATTTCAGTTTCTGTCGGTTTTCAACGAGATCTGTAAATAGCGTTTTTAGACTTTCAATGCATACAAGTAGTCCTAAAGAGCCAGTTTTGGATTGGGTTTTTGTTATAAAAAATTTGTGTTGTACCGTTTTGACCCTGTATTTTTCGCGTTGATTTTGATAGAATGTCAATCTTAAGACCTTTTATAAAATAATAATCTTTTTCTGTAATGGAAAAAGGATGTTTAAAACCATGAGTATCTAGTGATCTTGTGCTCAAAATATCAAATAAATCGTTTATTATTTCTATGAAATTAATTGTTCCGCATGGACGGGCTGGTAGAGCCGGTGATGGTAGAGCACAGCTGCTTTTCCACGCTTGATCGTGGTTCTGAAACTGATCGCTGCAAGGCCGAGACCCTATTAAGTATTGCGTCTAAGGTAACACTAAGTTGAGTTAGGTCGGGCGGCGGTGGCGTACGATCACGTTTACGTTTTTTTCTATGACTGTTGGGCATTTTAATTTAATCAAATAATAAAATTAAAAAGAAAAAAAAAAGTGGGAATACGAGAGCACTATCACACTTCTGATTTTACAATTTAAATAAAAAGAAATACTAAAATGACAAATTTAATTAAGTTCATAACAAATTAGCGAGCAGAAAGGGATTTATTTAAAGTACGCGCGCCGCCGGGAATGGGAATGGTCGTCCGGACACACTGGGCGACGTCTTATATATGCTCGGTGACGTAGTCCGGGCTGGCCGGAGGTGTATAGGTAGGGGACGCTGATGCAGCTAACAATACATTATAAAGAAATGCTATACTTACTCCATACTAAAGTAGTGGAATTAGCTAACAGTACTAGTAAGCCTCAGGATAATTTCGTCATAGTTAGGTAGGTAGGTACAAAATAAAAAACATGACTTCGCTATGATATGCACACTGCAGAAATCAAAGACTCTGAGATCACACAACATAAATCAAATAAATCTTCTTCTTCTTAATAAACCCCAAAGAAAGAAAGTCACTCTTTTACCATAATTAGTGCCTTGCAAACCATGTCAAAAGCAAAACAAAACACCCGGAAACCGCAAATATAATATGTGCATGCTATAACACAAAAAATCCTCCTTCCTTCCTCCTTATCCTCGATCCTTAATAAATAGTGCACAATAACAATAACAGATATTAATTTAAAACTAGCCTTGAAAGCTCAAAAAATGCACTCCGCAAAAAGTGTGACGCGTTCCACTTTGAACAAAATTGACATCAGACTGGCAAAAATATGGCCGCTACCATCTTATTGACTATAGAGAGAGAAAGTTACTTTGGTTTTTCCACTAGGTCCTCAGATTCAAATACTTACTGCTAATGTGTAACTCCACAAAATGGGCAGATGAAAGTTGCGCAATAAAAATAGCGCAGGAACTGGCTTTGTTTGTTTTGTTAATGTATAAAACTTAATGTTTTTCTTAGGAAACACGAAACGTTATTTAAAAGGCGGCTAATTTCGAATTCATAAACTTAGAGAAGCATTTTCAGTTCAATAGTATAATCACGAAACTTCGTTAATTCGCAACCCGAATTTAATAAGCGAGCGCGCAGGGAGCCCCACATATCACGCAGTTGCAAGTTGCAACCTCCGCCTTCACCCGCATCATCCTGCATTGTCATCGTGTTAACAAATTATTATTTTTGTATTCAAAGTTCATTTTGCCAGAGACAATATAGTTAAGCCGCGTGTGGTTTTGCGCAGGCGGCTGCTACGCCGAGTTCGGCGTGCGCGTGCCCAACACGACGGGGTCGGCATACACGTACACGTACGTGGCAGTCGGCGAATTCGTCGCCTTCGTGATCGGGTGGAACATGGTGCTGGAGTACCTGGTAACCCACACAACACACCTACTACCTAGCTCTTATTTTACTCTGTGCTACAGAACAGACAAACATCAATGTAAAAACAAACATTACACAGAAACTTGTTTTTTTGTCTTATCACTTACACTGTTAAAAATTATGTGATTTTATACACAAAAAAAATACAGAAACCTGTAAAATTCCCTCAATAACTGGGATATGTACCAAAAATTTGGAGATTTAACATTAAAATATGTAAATTCTCCAAATTTTTGGTACTTTTCCCAGTTTTTGAGGGAATTTTACATGAATCTGTAATTTTTTCAAATGGATCGAATTCAAAGTTTGACACTAGTCTTAATAGAACCTAAACAAAACAAAATAATAAAATAAAAATGTGCTATAATCGGTTTTTCTTGTTTTTTCGACTTGGATAATTAGAAAAAATTAAGACCTTTAGTTTCCCGTAAACAAAATTAAAACACTATGATCAAAGTTAAACTACGAATGGGTTTCCTTTGAAACCAATAAATAAATATTTGAATGAATATCTCAAGTAAACCCGCTGAAAAGCACGTAAAATCTGGAGAAATATAGAATAATATTGTTTTTTTTTCGATATCACCAATTAAGTAGGTTTGCTTCATAAGACACCATTCAAATAACATGTGTGTTTGCATAAAATAGGTATATTTGAAGTTTTTTTACCTCAAAAATCAAGACAAAAAGCACACTAACCATTCATATTTTTTTCTACCTATTACTATACGAAAAAATACAGTAACAAGCGAACCAGTGGCGGAAAATAATAATTGAGACGTATTCCAACTCCTCAAAAAATACATGTTTGTGTGAAATGGTACCTAGTTGCTATCAAAGTCACCCCGTAAATCAAAGTACCCAGGTTTACGGCAAGCGTGTTATCGACAAATTATGAAGCGATCGCGAAAAAAAATCTATAAAAATAACCCTGCACCTTCTACAAGCAAACACGACCGAAATTCCGTTATATATATTAACAAGTAAAAAATCTAGGTGTAACGTTAATAAAAAGATACAGTGCCAAAAAGAAGATGACAGATATTCAAAAGCGTACCTACGGGAAAAATATCTCGTGTTGGAAGTTGAGATGAAAATTGCTATTCATGTATCTTTAATAAATATTTGTTCATTAGAAGGTAAATGCTATATCTTTGTTTTTAGGGTTCCGTACAAAAAATGAAAAAAACGGAACCCTTATAGCAGGGGTCGGCAACCTTTTAGCAGCCAAGGGCCACATAGTAGCTAACGAAATTGACGCGGGCCGCACGTGTTAATAATTTATGACTTTACAGACAAAAGGTACCACAATGTCGGTAGTCAATAAGGACGAATTCTAATATACTTTTTTATGCAAAGAGCGCCTTATTGACAAACGACGATGCGGCATATTTCGCCATTTAAAAAAATAGCCAGGAAGGCTCGCGGGCCGCACGTAAGGGGCTTGCGGGCCGCATGCGGCCCGCGGGCCGCCTGTTGCCGACCGCTGCCTTATAGGATCACTCGTGCGTCTGTCTGTATGTCCGAGAGCCAATTTGCTCCGAATCTACTGGACCAAATCAGCTGAAATTTGGTAGGATGGTGTAATCCTATGGCCCAAACACGGATGTGCGAAGTAAATAAATATTTTTTTAAAACAAGGGTCATTTTCGGAGGACGAAATAGGAAATAAAAAAAAGTTTTGCAAACCTTACTGTGTCATACATCAAATCAAAGGGCTCGATATGAGGATCTCAAATATATTTTTGTTATTATTGTAGAATTAATAGTTTTGATTTTATTCATGAAAGAAGAGGAATCTCTCGAGACTGGGCTCCGAAACTAATGAGCATAAAATTAAAAAAAAAAACCTAAAAAAATATATTTAAAAAAAAATACGTATGTACGGAACCCTCTCCACGCGAGTTCAACTCGCACTTGGCCGGTTTTTTTTATATAAGTTTTATGTTGATTATCGACGTTGGTTTTAATTTTAATACAACACTGTCACATCCTTAACTTATTTCCTCTTCGGTGCGGTACGGGAAATCATTTTCTGTACAATAAATTAAATTTGAAATTTGAAATTTGAAATTTGTAAATTGAAGTTTTCATAAAAAGGTCGGTTTTCACAATCGTCAAGTAAAGCATATTTGACACATAAATTTAGCCCTTTCCTTTTCTTACACTTGAACATAGACAAAGGGAGAGCAAACTTTAACTGCTACATAAATTTACTTGTCGATTGTGAAACAGGCCCTTAGCCGGGTACATTTTTTTCTATTATTTCAGTTCACTATTATTTCAGCTCGGTAAAAAAAACTATATAATACGTAGACTAACATTTTTCAAAAATTATAACCTTTTCAAAGTACCACTATGAACGGGAAAATACTGGCCGTAACGCACTACGGTAAGCTTCTATACGACCAAATATTTCCCATAACGCACCCTTGGAAAGTCCACCAATTTCATTGCCGCAGTCAACTTGGTAAAGGTCCTCTTCCATGTAGGTAGTTGTGTACAAAACTAATATGGAGTTTATATGTTAAATTTCTAATATAGAATGTCGAACGGTCATATAGATATGTTACAACTACATGCAAGAGGACCTTTACTTAAGTTTTTTACCTATAGAGTAGTATAGAGTAATGAAACATGGCTCGACTTGGGTTTTACTCGACTACCCGAAGGAAGGTTATTTACTAATTAATTACCTACTATCTCGAACAGAAAAATTATTTTAGTTTAAGCAGATTAAAATATTTTTGAAGTAACTACATAAGTTATGGGAGTTATTGAAAGATTCAGTTGTCGAGAATGGGTGCGCGCATCGTAAGTTCGGTTTCTAGTCGACAGAGAGCACCGCCCGCGCCGCGCTCGGGCTGACTAGCGACACAGGGCTCGGCGAACAAGCTCACGGCTCTCGTGATAAATGGGTTCACCGCGCCGCTGTTTGCCCGGATCATAAACTCCATATAAATAGGGTGACTTCAAATTGGTAATACAAAACACTTGATTGTGACTCAGTTAAAGACGAATAATGTATTAAAGAAGTATATTAACTCAGTTGTTTAAAGTAGCCTTCTTTAAGTATCGTTGATTTTCTAATAAAACTAATAATTAAATTCCTAAAGCGTGGTTACCCTAACTTTAATACCTACCTAACTGTCATGCCTGTCACTCGATGTTATTAATCTAATTAAAAAATAGTGTTAAGGTAACCGCATTAAGCCAAAAAAACTGGAAAAAATAAAACTGAAAAATAGGTAGGTACTTTAAATTAAATTAGCGGCGCGAGACTTAAGAGATGGATTTAGTTTAGGGAAGATGTGTAGGTATAAGACATTGATTTTGTATTACCAATTTGAAGTCACCCGGTAGATATACCTACCTATTATATCTTCTTAAGTAAGAGCCGCCAATAAGTTTCCATTCACTCACTCTTGTTGCCTTTGTTGGTCCATTTAATTTGTAATCAGCTTATCTAAGCAAAGTAAAACTTGGCGATCTCAAAGGAAAACGAAACGTTTAAATCCTGGAAAATGTTTGTTAACGTTTTGATTCAGCAACACAACGCCTCTCTAAAAACCCTCACAATCAAAATAGTTATTTTGGTCACATTTGTGTTATAAGTATATTGCTGCGTCCCCGTAAAGCGCTAAAGTTTACTCGTTACCTAAGTCAGCGTAAAGTCTTGTCATAGAAAATGAACCATTCATTTGACGTTTTTGTTTGTATTCTCCTAATACGTCAATGTGACAGGATTGTATCGCAGCTTGTGATAACGGAGTCAGTCCAGCTGGCGAAGCCCCGCGAGCCCCGCGCGCCCCGCGCGCCCCCCGGTCGCGGCCCTGTCTAGATCGCGTTTGTTGTAGATCGGGACGAGCGCATGCGCGCGCGCGCTCAGCGCCTGTTTCGACTCGCTTTGCGACGGCTCCATATCACGCTACGTAGCAGCATCTCTCGGGACAGTTTTCGGTAAGTGTTACCATAATTAATTGAGGTATTTCATACAATTCCTCGTTAATATCATAAAGGTTGTCCTATATATATGCTAACTTACCTATAGGGTAATTTGAATTCCATACTAATTTGTAAAAGAGACAGGGATTTCTACTCAAGAATAAACAAGGGAAGGAGAATTAGCAAGTAGCCCCCTCATCAAATAGCAAAATTGAACCCATATAATTTCGTTGTCTGTCTTTCTGTTGGTCGGTCTGGCGGTCTGTCTGTGGCTAGGTATGTCACAGCCATTTTACTTAGAGACCATTAGGAAAATGTGGTTGTGACAGTAGATGTATCCTGTAAACTAACGCTAAGCAATTTGTAGTGCTTTCAAGACAAAGACAAAAAAATACTTAAAGTACATGTTACAGAAATACATAGGTATTTAAAAAACACTTAAGTAGTTCATTACATCATACGAGGTACTTACCTAATGTAAGAAATTGGTGTTTAAAAACAAACATGGCAATCTTTTTTTAAATTCATAGGCCAGTCTATATCAACACAAAAAAGGCAAACATCGCAAACGCGCATGTAAGTTCTACGATTTTTGTATATGTTTTTAGGTCTCTTGAGAGTAAGTAGTTAACACCAAAGTTTGCAACCCTGAAAACCCCGTGCTACCCCCATGGTGCTTAAAAAACTGCGAAGTTTTGAAACTTGTTTCAGTTTTTTCGAAAACGTTTTTCACGTATCTTTGTTCCGTACTTAATAAAGATACTTAACAAAATTTGCTATAATTTGATCGTAACCGGAGCACACTATCTCCATTGGTTGTGGAGATACAGTAAATCAAAGATGGGCAATGTGCGCAGAGCCCGCTCCTCAGACCCTGCTTAAAATGGTGGCTTGCAAATGCAAAAAGAGGTCGCTTAGGGTCCAACACTTGCAGAAAGCCTGGGCTCAAGTGCTCTATCCTATGTTACTTTTGGCACGGGCGAAATTGCAACAACGCCATCCCTATCGTCCTGGACGAGGAGGACGAGGATGTGGACGACCCAACACCATATACCGACCCGGCTCCACCTCCAGAAAACATTATGCCTCCTCCCCCCACCCACCCCCGACTAATCTAGACTAGATGAGACCTGGTCCTTCCAAAAGGGCGAAAGTCTAAACTGATGTTGCTTGACCGTGTAAATACTATTATTTTATAGTTTAAATTTATGTTTATGTTGGTTTTTTTTATGTTTACGTTTATTTGTTTTGAAACCATATGTTACTCGTAGATCTCAAAATTCAGATTTAAGTACACTCTTTTTTTTTAAGAATTTCATAAATTCAGTAGGTAGGTACAATGTTTTTACCATGTAACCAAAATCCGATATTTTACTATTTTTTATATTTTTGAAGAACTATGAAAGCTACCACTACCTTTGCTATGAAATTAAGGCTTATTAAATTTCCTAAAAATTCGTTATGCATGACTTTTACCTAGGAGCAGTAGTTCAGACAGTACGTGTCTTAGAAAATGACCCTACCACAAAATTTTCACTCTTTGAAAAAAGTGCTTATCTTTGACTTGCTGTATCTCCGTAACCAATAAACATAGTGTACCTACTCAAATTACGCTCAAATTGTAGCAAATTTAGTTATCTTTTTTAAAGTATGGATCAAAGATACTTGAAAAACGCTTCCTTAGGGTAGATTTTTTCGAAGAAACTGAAACAAGTGCGTAAATTTTCGCTGTTTTCGAATGTATGTTTATTTCTTTAGTTTATTCATATTGTACATCTTAAATGGTAAATTCACATATTTGCACTTTTTAAAGAAAATCGTATCAACATTATTCAGGACAATGTTTTTAATATTTAGCCAAAGTCCAATATTTTACAATTTTTTTATTTTGCATGGAACGATGAGGTAAGAGGCACCACATTGGTATTAAATTGAAGCTGATTGAATTCCCTACAAACTATTATTGTATGATTTTTACCTAGGACCATTAGTTCAACCGGTACGTGTCTTGGAAAATGACCCTACCACAACATGTTCACTTTTTGAAAAATATGCTCATCTTTGGCTTGCTGTATCTCCGCAACCATGAACATAGTGTTCTCAAGTTACGCTCAAATCGTAGCAAATTTTGTTACCTTTATTAAAGTATGGAACAAAGATACTTGAAAAACGCTTTCTTAGGGTAGTTTCTTCGAAGAAACCGAAACACGGGCCAAAATTTCGCAGTTTTTCGAGCACCATGGGGGTAGCACACGGTTTTCAGGGTTGCAAACTTGGGTGTTACCTACTCTCAAGGGACCTAATAACATATAAAAAAATTGTAGTTACATGCGCGTTTGCGATTTTTGATGTCGTTATAGACTGGCCTATAATTCAAATTCATTAATTTGTTTTTAAGGACCGATTTCTTGTTTGATTTTTTTATTTGATGAATACCTAAGTGTAAAAGATCATAAAGCATCGAAAATAATTAAAAACATGCTTTTTGTTAAGCTTTGTTTGGGTTTTTTGTTTTTTAGCATTGTTATTATTAATATAAAATATCTGTAACCCTACAATTATAAAGTCAAACTCTTATTTTTATAGACTAGAATCAAGTTTACGCAAATAAAAAGGCAATTATTGCCATATGAAAAATTAAAGATAACAGTCTCGTATTGGCCCCATTGCAAGTACTTATACATATAGTTATAGCAAGCCATTACGTCTAATTTTGAACAATCCCTTTATTGAAACAATTTTAACGATGATCTTATACCTCCTAGCTACGTCATAGCTACGTGAAACAAACCTTTTCCTCTTTATTTAATTAATTTACGGTGTATTTTATGGTTATTGATAAATTATGTTTTTTATATGAAATTAAAATATTGCGCATGTTTATTTCATAATCAGAAATGTAAAGAATAGTTAGTACAGCGTAAGTTTTCAGATATCGGCTGCTGCTATCGCACGTAGGCCGACGCTCAAGCAAACGCTGAAGCACGGAGCTCTATTCCGCTCCGGCATGTACAGGTATACTTATACACCGAAGTTGCGAACGTCTTCCGGTCTGCTTGGCGCAAACAAAGACGAGGGTGGATCCAGCATAGTTCCGATGGACACAGCCGGGATAAAATCGACTCAGTTGTGCTTTCTGAAGCTTTACAATAGGCTATTTGACTAATTTTAGAAAACCTTTTTAAATGATTCTTTATTACATAAGAAGCACACTACATTGATATTTCTGTGAGATTCTACGGTAGTATTATCAATAAAAATCTATATTAAAGTTTACATTTTGAAAACAGCACCAAAAACGCTGATTCAATCATGGCGCTGGCCATATGACAAGTGTGACGTCACACGCAAGTAAACAATAAAAAAATCATTTGAAGAGATATGCCGTTATGATCTGTGGTTACTTGTGTGTGACATCACCAACGAGTAACCACAGCTATAAAGCAATCAAATATCGTTTCTGCCACAGATAAAATTTCAAAAATGAATAAGTACAATTTTTTTCGTGCTATTTCCAAAAAATATTCATAATTTTGTTTAAAATTAAGTGAAATATCTTGTTTTACGGTACTTTTATCTAATAGGATGACCACAATTTGTAGTATATTTTCAATGTTGTCAAATAGCCTATTAGTCCTATTACCTATTAAAAGACGAACGCACCTAGAGAAACAGTACGAGTACGCGGAAGCGGCTGCTTTGAGTACTTGCTTTATCTAAATAAGCGTAAAATAGCGTAGCGAGTTTAGTGTTAGATGTGTAGCTATATAGCTCCCTCGGCTCTCGGTCCCGTGTGATTATTCGGCTTTTTACCCGTCGTCATTATTGTCTTCGCATATTTGTTATTTTAATTAGAATGGATACTACCCCCAGGCCTATATTTTTAACATCAAAAGTTGCTGGTAATTATCATTATTTTCGTCAATATATTGAGACAACAATGACGGCGGTCGAAACGCCCGAATATTCCCACTTCGGGACTGAACGCCAAAATTGAACAAAATTATAGAGAGTTGATGTCGTGTTATCACTTATTAGTGGAAAAATCCTAAAATCTCGAATTATTTCATTCCGAATTGAAAATACTTTTATTATTCGGTAATTTAAAATTCGACATTTCGATAATTCGGCCTTATATTTTTTCGGTATTGTAAAATTCGGAATTAGGAAAATAACCAATTGAATTTAATTGAAGCATACTATTTTAAACAACAGTTAAATTCAATGACGAGCGCAGCGCAGCTAATAGTAGCGTCCGTATAGTACGGGCGGTAACGACCATAGGTAAAAAATTTGGTATCGGATGAATTCACTTGGCACAAATGTATCCTAGGTCAAACTGAGCTGATTTAGCCCGGTAGCCATCAGCCACCCCCTGGTTATTCAAAGTTACACGCCGCCGCGCTTCAGATAAAAAATTATATCGGCTTCAGTTTACCTATCACCTCGAGTGTGGTGTCATTTTCTGATAAACCATAGATGTGGCTTTCATTTTTGATATAATAATTACACTCTTTCATATAAATTTTATTAATATACATAAAGAAGTTTCACAACATCAGCTTATCATTTTTGTTTCAACACACAATATTTTATAATATTAAACTGTTCAGACTTCAGTATATTAAACTTATTGAGAAATGACGTTACTCGTTGATGAAATGCCTTTTCAAATATCTTTGAAATTACCGGAATTAGTGAGATTTGACGGAAGGTTTCAACACATGCCATACTACCTTTTTTGTGTAATGGCCTGATTAAGGAAAGTTTTAGTAGCTCTGGAAAAACACCGCCTGTGAACGATAGGTTCACTAGGTAGCTTAAGACTGCAGCAATCAATTGTTTACATTCTTTCAATAGATTAGTCTGTATTTCGTCATAACCATAACCAGTAGCGTTGGTAGAATTTAAGGTACTAATAAGATTACGTACCTATTTCATTTTCATCCGTTGGAGCCAAGAACAAATTAGCATTATTAGAATTTACAATAGACATGTCAGCTTTAAGGCAATTAATAGGGTTCAAATTTGTTAGATTAATGTAATAATTATTAAATGTATTTGCAATATCAATAGGATTAGATACATTGTTATCATTAATAACCAGTTTTTCAATATTCGCTTCAATGACATAATTTTTAGCTACATTTTTGATTACATCCCATGTGGCTTTACATATGTTTTTGGATCGGGCAACATAATTAACGTTTGTACGTTTTTGAGCTTGATGTGTACGCAACGTTTAAGAATCTTCGAGTAGTTATTAAACTTAATTTTGCTGCGCAAATAACTAACATGGTTCTTAGGTTTTTTGTAATAGTAGATACGCAGATTTCTTTTTGTTATAACTGATTTTTTGATACCTCTTGTGAACCACGCACTATATGTAGGCTTAGATATTGATTTTACTTTAATGACCGGGAAACATAGTTTATAAAATAATGTTAACGTGTCATAGAAGTGTCTGAACGCCACTGACAGAACATTTTCTACGTACACTTCTGACCATGACAGTTTACTAAGGCAGTAATGGAATTTAGCAATGTTGTCCAAACTGTAGTTTCTTTTATATCGATACAGACACAATAGCGGCTTAGCTACATTACCAACAGAAAAAGTTAGGGTTTGACCAGTTTCATGATCAGACAAGCCTAATTCGAGAATTTCGCTTCGAGTTTCAGGAATATTTGATAATATTTGGTCAAGACATTAATCTTTACGTGTGGGACTAATTATGTGCAATTTAAAATTGTTATTGTTAGCAATTTTTGCGAGTTCATTTGAGCTTTCTGTGGTCTTGAGTGAGTCTATATTGAAATCCCCTGTAATTACTACCTTATATTTAACTTTGTGTTTTAGTTTACACATGAGCCGTTCCAGCATATGCAGAAAAGGACGTGCACAGGCTGATGGCGTTCTGTAAATACAAATTATTATACATTTTATTGATGGGATCTCGAAGCCACCGCACTCGAAAATGTAATCTTGTGAAAACTCGCTCAAAAACTCCAACTCCTTCGATTGAATATGGCTTTTACAGAAAATACAAGCGCCTCCTCTCTTTTGGTGTGACCTAGAGTAAGACGATGCGAGTCCATAACCAGATACCCGTAAATTCCCTTCATTGCCGGATTTTATAAATGTTTCTGTGAAACATAATACGTCAAAACGCTTGTTTTTCCCATCTAGTTCATGAAGTGTTAATTCTATTAATTCTCTTTTGCTTACAAAACCTGCAATATTTTGATGAAAGATACAGAAACAATCACTTTTAGGGACGAACATTTTTTTTAAAGTTTTTATTACCTTCACGTTTTAGCGGAAAGTATTCAGTAATACATTTTTGTATTAGAGTTTTATCCTTTTTAATGCCTACATTACATGGCGGTTTATTAAAGTAGTATGGTATAGTGCCTTTATGGTACCGGTCCTCATCGAATAGTGATTGCTTCCCGCTTGTAATAGGCTTACAGTTTTTGTAGCTTCAGTATTTTTTTGAATAATAATGACAGTCAAGAAGATAGTTAATCTTAGAACATAACTTATATTATGTAAGACTTGCATCACAATCATTCAAGTCTGTTAGGTCCGGAAAGGTACAGTTATGAAAATTTTTACATAGCAATTTCAAAGTGTTGTTCAATTTTGTCTCATTTAAGTGGACACTATTTATTACGCCAGTGACAATAATAAAAGCTTCGGAACGCATTTTTATAAAGGCGCTTAGCTCCGCAAGTAAAGCCACTGGATTACAATCACATTCGCCCACATTGACAATAATTACATTATTAGAGCTAGAATTTACCGTTTCTGATGATTTTAGTATATCCTCACAACGTGCGTGTGTCTTGACGGTGGATGTCACTTCATATTTTCCATATGATGTATTCAGTCTTGATTTCAAAAGTGCGGCAGCCAGCCCCCTGCTTTGTGCTCCTCCGAGGACATATATTTTTCCCGATAGGTTATCGTGATTTGGCGTTACCGTAACGCTGCTGGGTGGAGGTGTGCTTACGATGCTCGGTGCAGTTCCTGGATTTTCGGCAGTGCTTTTAATAGTTTGATCTGTATTCCTACTATCTGCGCATGTTTGCGTTGTTTGATGTTTCTTACTAGTACACTTTGTAGGTTTTATGGTTTTAGACGTCGTTTTACATATGTCTTTCAATTGTTGGATTTGCCGGTTGCATTCAGATAGTTGCTTAGTAAGGCTATCATTCTCGATAAGGAGTTTCGTAGTGTAACTATCACCGAATTCCAGTTTCTCTTGCAGGTGTATTATTTTAGTCATTAATTCTTCTATTTCGGCTTTGTGATTTATAGTCAAATCTGGGCAGCTTCTATTGAGCGTGTCATTACGAAGTATAGAGCTGTCGAACTCTTCGTCAGATAATGAATCAAACGAGTTGTGCACAGGTAAATTATATTGTTCAAATGAATGTTCATTGTTTAGATAAATACAATTCGACAATACTGTATGTACTGGTAAAGGTAGGGCCCCGCCCCGCCCTTACCCGTGGGCGGGTCTCCAGACTGGATACCCTCCGCCAGCCTGCCATTCAACAGTCTGGGAAGTAGCTCATTATGTCACCTTGTCAGTCCGTTGTAGTACTGGTGTACAAAGGGACTAGAGGACCCCACAAATAATGTAATCACTCCAAAAGGCAGGATTTTCCCTAACGCCTAGTAATTTATACGGAGTGACTACTCTATATCCCTACCACCATTGTGTCCCTGGACAGCTCAAGCCCACAAAGTATGTGTGTTGGTTTGTCATGCAGTACGCCAAAATGTCAAAGCAAACCAAGAATTATGAGGGTCGCCCTCCCCATCGTGCCCTGCCAGGACACCCGATCCTCACGCGCTCCGCATTACGCTTCGCTTAATCAAGTCCCCACGAACCGACATGATAGTCGGGAGTAGAAGGCAGTTGCCGAGCTAAACTCGCAGGCATCCTTACCAATGATCCCTTGTCTGGTCAGACAAGGGAACATAAAAACCCAAGCAGCAAGCCACCTCAACTGACCAACGTCTTGCGATCAGTGGTGATATCGACCCCTAGCAACCGCACGGGATCAACCCCCTACTCCCCAAGATTAATTTTGAATATATAAGCCTCGACATTTCTACGCACCATCACGACTTGTTCAGTCTGTATCGGTACTTTGTAGGGTGTTGCTGCTCGTAATCCATGAACCAAGGCGTTTATTTCCTGTAAAATGATATTCCCGGCTGTGCCCGAGGGTAACATTCTCTACGATCATAAACTTCCTTCGACCCGGATAGATAATGAATGAGCTGTCCATGCCCTACATTGAAACTTTCACAATAATAGGCTAGGACACAATTGCACCTTTGAACCTAAAATAAGGGCCGAGAGGAATTAGAACACTGCTAGGCCAGAAAATTTGGAAAAAAATGGAAAAGAACTATTTATTTAGTGAACTCAATTTAAACAATGAACCTCCGTTGAGCGTGTCACGCGTGAGCAACTAAATATACAGATGAGGCTCGGTCTCATGATTCTAATGAAATCCTCTCCAACTCCACAATAGTATATAAGTTCGCACAAAAATAAAATAATTAATTTTATTACCTTTGCTCCTTTTATTAAATATTATCTTAACCTCGTGGCGCCCCCGCGCCTTTTGACAACCCAAAATAAACATGGCGACTACAGCCCAGAACTATTTTCAACTAACTTTCAATTACTGCCCATACGCCTTTCAAAAGGTCATATTATTAAACTCTGTATAGATTTTTGAAATTTCGCGGTATAAAGAAATAATTTTAATTCACTTCAAAGCGGTATCTCTAACAATTAAAAATTTCAACTCAAAATCGTGGGCGGATATGACTATAACAACTATGTCCTATAAGAAGGACGGTCGGGTCATAGTAAAAGAGGAGGCAAAAACTCTGTGGGCGCTACGAGGTTAAATCCCGTGAAGAGTTACTATTTCCTTCGTTGGAATGTTCCTTTTCAAACAAACACGTTCTCACGACTGAGCTTCCTTGAGTTATTTTAGGAATATTTTGTTTAAATTTTTAATTTTGTTCCTTTTTTTTTAATTTGGTTTTCTTATAAAATTATCAATTTCAAATCATCAATAAGATATTTAGAAAATTCAAAATTAAAAAGAAAATATTTTATAAAAAATCACAAAAGAAAATAAAGAACACAATAAGTGTTCATACAAGGACAGCCTTTCTAAGAATGAACATATTTTTCATGTGTCAAAATATATTCACGCTTCTCACAAAATTCAAAATATTTTGAATATTGACATTAGTATGACAGTCATTCTTAAGCTGGCTGCATTTGCATCTCTACTACTGCATTTCTACAGTCAACCAATATGGCGATTTCAATAAATCTGACACTTAGCTTTGAACTTCAGGTCAAGGTCGCGCAGCCGCAAGGCCAACTACAACACTCCCATTGCACCACATATCACGACACCAAGACCAGCGACGCTTTTGCCAGATGATCTCGTACACGTGCACATAAAATGAAAATACACGTTATTTCACATTCTCACTACCCCAGTCCCCTCGCCTATTTCTCCCCACTAAATCAACTAGCACCTTTCAACAATAAACAACACTCACTCATCGATTCAATATTCTTCCATTCCCCATTCTCTCCGATCACACACGTCCGCACACTCCAAACACCAAGGACCGAAACTCCAGACCCGCCGGGTCTTCACCTCCGAACACTAAAACTTTAAACACATGGAGCAGAAACAATCATATCTATGCAAAACAATCCCCATTCGGGCATCTATATTCTCACACTAATTTACGAATCGAACTGACTAATCAAAATTTACGACCTGTGACTTATTTTATTTTTTAAGCTCCCATCTTTTTTCTTTCCATTTTTGACAACCCCCCTTTATGGACTCTTTTAGCCAGTACATTTGAGGTATTATACCTTATTTTAAGACTACTTCACACTGTGGGTCAGCACAGTACCTAGGCACCTAAGTGATTTTAACTCACTTAAACATTCTCATTTTCAGAATCACAAGTACAGGGTGTCCGGCGGCAGATTTACATTTTAGAACTCGATATCACAAAAAGTAATAAATGGTGCGGAGGGTTGGGGGGCGTCATTAGAATCACCGATCGTGCGGATTTGTTAGTCACGAGGTCGCAGTGGTCAGGAGAGCTTCGCGCGTTTGCTGTCGAAGCGTTTTTTAAGGGCGACGATTCCTGTATTTTGCGCATCGTTGGTTTTGTTCGCACTATAAAATTCGGCGCTTAAGTGATGAACCAAGAGTTAATTTGATTCGTTCCTGGGTACAGAGGTTTCGCGCAACTGGTTTGGCTAGGAATACCTCCCGACCCGAACCTAGTCGCTCGTCAAGGACGCCGGAAAGTGTGGAAATGGTGGAATAAAGTTTACGTCAAAATATGCGACTTTCAATAAGGAAACGCACAGCGTCTTTGGGACATCCGGAAGCAGCCATCCAAAAAATTTTAAAAAAGGATTTACAGTTCCATCCTTTTAAAATTCAAATTGTGAAACAGTTGAAAGATTAAGATTTCACTACACGCAAAATTTTCTGTGATGTTATGTTAGCGAAGTTCCGAACTGTTAATTCAATTTTTTGGAGTGATGAGGCCCATTTTCATTTGAATGGGCACGAAAATAAACAGAACTGCCGTTATTGGGCGTCGAGAACTCAGAATCCACGACAGAAACACCAAAAACCACTGCATTGTCCTCGGGTTACTGTTTGGTGCGCTTTGTCTTCTAACGGAATTATTGGGCCATTTTTCTTTGAAAATGACCGAGGCCAGGCAGTAAATGTGAATAGTGATAATTTCGAGCGAATGATCACGGACTTCTTTTAACCAAAATTGCGAGCTCATCCGTCGTTCTCGTCACACACATGGTTCCAACAAGATGGCGCGACCCCACATACGGCTGGAACTTCCATGTGTTTGGCTCGTGAAGCTTTCCCCAAAAAAGTTATCAGTCGCTATGGGGACACCCTGTGGACTCCGAGGTCGCCTGATTTAAGTCCTATGGATTTCTTTTTATAGGGCTTCCGCAAGCGAAAAGTTTATGGCAACAATCCGCAAACGATTGAAGATTTAAGAGCGACCCAAGCCTAGTAAACCGTGTGGCGCAAAACACTAGGCTCCGTTTCGAGCAGTGTTAGCAGCTCGATGCAGGAGATTTGGACGACATCATCTTTAAAAAGTGAAATCCGCATTAACTTTCTGCATTTTAAGACATAAATTATAACAATTTATGTAAAATAGTTTTTTTTTTTATTTAACTTCAAAAACATAAATCTGCCGCCGGATGCGATATTTTTTCTGTTTAGTTATTTGGTGCTATTTTATATGTTTTTCAGTAGGTATAAACATTTTAGTGACTAGTTTAGTAACGCAAGAACCCAATGCTGTCTACCTACTTAGTCGTGATTGCTTTCCTTTTAAATTCATTATAATAATTACAATACTTAATCGACATAATATTTACAGAATTCAACATTAATACAATTAAAAATTAAAACTAAACATATTTAAATTAAAATAAAACTAAGATACTCAAATATTAAAGATATAAATAATAATCATCACTATAAAAAGAACACCCCACTTTAGTAGTTTGATTTCATCTAGGAATAAATGAAATAAATTGGAGAGGCATATACTTATACGTATGTTCAATACAGAGGGCTTATTGTCTAACGCACTCGCAATCGCAACCGGCTTCAAAGTGGAGCAATTGTTTTCATTTTGTATGCAGACAAGCCTTCGATTGTCAAAATGAAAACGATCGTGATTGCGAGTGCGTTAGACAGTAAGCCCTTGGTCAAATACAAAGTCGCTCGAGATAGTTTTGATGATGATATGATTTCATTCAAGGTAATTCCAGATTTATAGTATTTCCAGTTTTGGGTGTAGGGGGTGGGCCACGTGTTTACGTGTTTCATTATTGGTCTTAGTGCCTACGGAGTATAAATATGTCTAGTTTGTGTTAAAAGACTGATAGGGTAGGGATATTCTCTGAGAAGTGAATGTAACGTGACATTTAGACAAGCAGACAGATAGACATAGAGAGACGGACATGGCGAAACTATAAGGGTTCCTAGTTTCACTACGGAACCCCAAGAAACGATAGGGTAGTCATTTTTCACTTTTCGTGCTATAACATTGACGCATGTTAGTCGGTTTGCAGAAGTTTTATTTACTTATTGCTAAGGATTTCCAGCTTCATTTTACTGATGTTAGTTAAGAGCTTTGTCTGTACCACTAAAATTGGTAGAAAATAGCTAATTTTAGGCCCGCGTCTCACCGGGACAATGCCTCCAAAATGTATGAAACAATGCGCAACCACGCAGATACCAAGTGAGATACCCTCCATGTTCGCACGGCCATTGCATGGTGTCCCGGCGAGAAGCGGGCCTTACACCTTACACCTGAGGGCTTATTGTCTAACGCACTCGCAATCGCAACCGTCTTCAAAATGGAGCAATTGTTTTCATTTTGTATGCAGATAAGCCTTCGATTTTCAAAATGAAAACGATCGTGATTGCGAGAACGTTAGACAATATGCCCTCTGGGCATCTATTGCATCCCTATTGCATCCCTATTGCCATTGTTTTGTTTACGACTCGACCGCCTTTACTGACAAGATTATAAGAATTACCATAAAGTTTCTTTACGATAACAATAGTGGAGAAGATAAAGTGGGACATAGGCTACGGTCGTGTACTGTATCTACCTATGTCATATTCTATCTGCTACACAAGTTTGTTAAGGGGTTTAACTGACAAGGTACTGAAGGGTAAACCTATTTATGACGCTAACGTTACAGACTCTAAGCTCGTTTATCTTTTCCTAGGATATTCAGAGCCTCTGTTCAACACCGTAAAACAATATTGCTATTGATGTGTTATGGTAGGTATTGTTTTTAACCCGGCCGCAATTACTGTCAAGGAAACACCTAAGAGCTACAGTAACGTTGACGATACGATAATACGTCAAAAGCAATATTGTTGTACCGCGGTGTACCGGGTTGAGAGCGAAAGTAATACATATTACTGAACAAGAAAAGATGGCGTGTCGAGATTGCTATTTAACAAAATACAACCATAACGCCCCCCTAGCGCGCGTAATGAATGAGATCAAAATTCCACTGCTGCAGTGGGTAAATTACTTTTATTTTTTTTAATTTATTTTGGTAAGATTTTGATGCTCTTTTCATCAGTTTCTTATAAGCCCTTTAGTTCTAATTATGCGCGCTAGGGGGTTAAGGATTTTTCATTTTAATCAATGCAATATAGATACGTCTCGGGATCAAAGCGACGAAAATTAAAAAAAAAGTAAAAAGAAACAAATAACTAACATAATTTCCTTGAATGGGTGATAAAAACCATAGCGTTACCTATTTAAAACCTCAGGTTTCTAAAGAGACGCTTGTTTGTAACTTGTACACACCGCCATTAATACACATTGCACTATCGTATCAGTAATTTAGTACGTGCATGGGTCAGGCAAGCCGCCGGACTTCATCGCGTCCGGCATCTCGCTGCTCATGACGGCGGTGCTGGTGGCCGGCGTGCGCAAGTCGCTGTTGTTCAACAACCTGCTCAACGCCGTCAACTTCGTGGTGTGGGTGTTCCTAATGGCCGCCGGCCTCTTCTACGTGGACTTCAGCAACTGGACCGAACACCAAGGATTCCTTCCATATGGCTGGAGTGGGGTGCGTCCAAAATCGCCATCGCCGCACCACCTCTAACGTGCTCGCTTTATACATTAACAACACTTTTCTTGACAACCGGACGTATCGATAATGTTATATTACTTACTTACAATACTACTCCAAGAAAAAGCTTGAAGTATAATTCCTGCAGTCGACTTTTATAAAGAAGAAGTAAATTGATAGTTTAGTTTAGTTTATTTATTCATCAATGTAGGTAATCTTAGGTACAATAAAGATTGCATTGCATGTCAAAAAATATGAAATTACATTGATATCGTCAACATTAATACAAATAATAAAATAATACAAAAATAACACTCAAATATTTGAAAACTGTCATGTCATGATATGTCAATAATTATTTACAAAAAGTAATAAATGTGGAAATAACCATGATTAGGTATTTTATTGCATAATATTCATCAACGGAGAGTGACAGATGCTTGATCCACATTTGACACGTGATATAGACGCATCCATACTAGGCCCGCTGATGTTTAAATCCTTCGTCGGATGGCACATTTGTAAGTTAAGCGGGTAAAGGCTCATAGTACGTGGGAGCGATGACGCGCGGGTATATTTCAATTTTAATGTTTAATGTGAATGTAATAGTGACGTTATACATTTACCCCGGGGCCTCTATTCTACAGGGTAAAACCATATTGCCTTTGACATGTTATTGTATTATTTCTCCGCCATTTTCTTTGCCGTCATACTGTCAAAAATACCCCCTAATTCATAAACAAACGCACTATAGGGTGATTCCTATATTGATGCAAAATCGTGTTACACGTCGATATCTCATCAACAGCAGGTATATTTTTTTAAATATTTCTTTTATATAATCCAATATACAGATATCTCTTAACACGTTCTCTGATTTCATTTCAATAACGACATTACGAAAAACTTAGTGATCAAACAGTTGCTGAGACACGAGAACGCTTATTCTATGTGTAACAAATTGGTTAAACTAACTTAAAAAAAAAACATTTAAAAAAGCGGTTTTCAATTGATGTTAATGAGATACTTTTCGAATACGACACATAATTAGACTAAGTATTTAAAAAATATCAACAATAATTATTGATGATCAGTATAACGGAACCTAGGTCTTATGCGTGTAACACGTGAGCAGTCCGAAACTTGTCCACACCGGATTTTGAACTCTGGCGGCAAACCACGAGCAAAATACGCATCACACGCACACAGGGTCAACATCTACGGACGCATCCCGACCTGGGTAGTGATTCTCTCACAAGCAAAGGTGAGCGAATGCAGGAGTGAATGTCCAAGCGGCGAGTTTAAGTAGTCCCGTCAGAGCGAGCAAAACACATTTTAGCGCGTGCATTCTCAATTAGGCACCCTTATACGTTCGAGAAGCCATGCTGCCAAATTGAATACACGCGCTGAAATGTGTTTTGTTCGCTTTGACGGGACTATTTAAACCCGCCGCTTGGACATTCACGCATTCGCTCACCTTTGCTTTATCACTACCCTGCCATTCTGCCGGTACGAGGATCGAGAGCGATGTGTACGCGTTTCGTGCCACCAAACGTTCGCAGGAGCAAGCCCAACAAATCATTACATTGCGCGTAACACGTTACTAGATTCTTCGTATTAATGGAGGCGTCGTTTAAGAAGGGATTTTTCGAAATTCAACCCCTAAAGGTATGAAAGGGGGTTGCAAAGTTTGTATGGGAAAAAACATTTTTATGGTCCAATTTACTTGAAACTTGGTAGAAATGCTCTTCAATGCAAATAATGAGAACCGTATTTCAGCGATTACTAGAAGTCAACCCCTAGAGGGATGAAAGGGGGTTGCAAAGTTTGTATGGGAAAAAATACTTTTATGGTCAAATTTACTTCAAACTTGGTAGAAAAGCTCTTCAATGCAAAAAGTGAGACACGTATTTCAGCGATTACTAAAATTCAACCCCTTGGGGGATGAAAGGGGGTGGCAAAGTTTGTATAGATCAAATATTTTTATGATCAAATTTACTTGAAACTTGGTAGGAATACTCTTAAATGCAAATAACGAGACTCGTATTTCAGCGATTACTAAAATTCAACCCAATAGAGGGATGAAAGGGGGTTGAAAAATTTGTATGGGAAAAAATACTTTTATGGTCAAATTTACTTGAAACTTGGTAGAAATGCTCTTCAGTGCAAATAATGAGACCCTTATTTCAGCGATTACTAAAATTCAACCCCTAGAGGGATGAAAGGGGGTTGCAAAGTGTGTATAGATAAAATATTTTTGATCAAATTTACTTAAAACTTGGTAGGAATACTCTTAAATGCAAATAATGAGACACATATTTCACCGATTACTAAAATTCAACCCCTAGAGGGATAAAAGGCGGTTGCAAAGTTTGTTTAGGAAAAAATATTAGATATGCTCAAGTTTACTTTAAACTTGGTAGAAATGCTCTGAAATGATAATAATGAGTCACGTATATCAGTGATAAATAAAACTCAACCTCTAGAGGGATGAAAGGGGATTGCAAAATTTGAATGGAAAAAAATCTTTTGTAGTCAAATTTACTTGAAACTTGGTATAAATGCTTTTCAATGCAAATAATGAGATATGTATTTGAGCGATTAATAAAATTCAACCCCTAGAGGGATGAAAGGGGGTTGCAAAGTGTGTATAGATAAAATATTTTTATGTTCAAATTTACTTGAAACTTAGTAGAAGTACTCTTCAATGCAAATAATGAAACACGTATTTCATCGATTACTAAAATTCTACCCCTAGAGGGATATCATAAAAGGGGGTTGCAAAGTTTGTTGAGGAAAAAATATTTGGTACACTCAAATTTACTTGAAACTTGGTAGAAATACTCTTCAATGCAAATAATGAAACACGTATTTCAGCGATTACTAAAAGTCACCCCCCAGAGGGATGAAAGGGGGTTGCAAAGTTTGAATGGAAAAAATACTTTTATGGTCAAATTTACTTGAAACTTGGTAGAAACGCTCTTCAATGCAAATAATGAGACATGTATTCCAGCGATCACTAAAATTCAACCCCTACATGGATGAAAGGGGGTTGCATAATGTGTATATATTTATGATCAATTTAACTTGAAACTTGGTAGAAATATGCTCTACACGTATTTCAGCGATTACTAAAATAAGTTTAGTTTTAACTTTTAATTGTATTATATTAAATGTAAAAAGGAGGTAGTCCTAGTGGGTTAATTGTTTGTATAGAAATATGGCAAATTTATCTAGAATCGTATTAAAAAAACGTAATGGTGAAAGAGAGGCAGTGAATTTATTTTGTATGTCAATTTTATTGTTTTAGTTAGAGCCATGAAATTAAAGTTGTTTATGTGGACCGCTTACTTAAAATTCACGTTCTAGACCTTTTTTTAAAAAGCCTTTGATGGTGATGTAAACTATAACTGTACTTTTAACAGAAGTTCTGACTCTCCGCAGACGAAGTCGCGGGCGGAAAGCTAGTTACTTATATAAAAGTTATTAGATTGGAAGTGGTAAATTATACTTAGCATACACAGAAATTACAGAATTTCCTAGTTATTCGATTTTTCCTCAAAAATGTCAAAATGTCATTACCTGCGCTGTCCTTCCTTACCAGAGCAAATTTGTAGGTAAGTAATCATATAAGATGTAAGTACAAAGGCGATAATTAGTGACCAGTACTGTAGCTATAGCTAGAATACCGTCGAGCCTATAAAAAAAATACGAGGGGTGATCAATAAGTTTTGAGAATCAGTATGAACCATCCACTTAATGATATTCTTTTAATGTGGAATATACCACGGCACTAATAAAAATTAAATTAGAGAAAAAAAAAAATTACATTATTCATTTGTTTTTCTGCGACAGCTAAACAAAAAACATCTGTATGAACAATTTTACAAGACGGCAAAAATAAGAGTTCGTTTTGTAATACTTTGGAGCGGTGTGGAGAAAGTTCTTTTACACTAATAAAAAATATTGTTATTAAAAATGAAACCTTGATTTATCATTATGATTTAAAGGATTAATAAGTTATCATTGCAGTGGTATTTTTATCTCCAGCTCTGTAACCAAATTTTAGGGTGGTTTTTTCGGCCTTATCCAGGACTATTGAGGCCTACAAATAAATAATGTGACATTAGTTTTTAGCCATTGAGTTCAAATAATCTAGGAGAGTTATATAACATTATTCTATCATAGTTATGGGAAAATATTAAAAATAAGATGAAGAAAAAAAAAAACGAATTTGCGGCAGGAATTGTGCTTCAGAGCCTTCTAATTGACAAGGGTGCTGCTCATCGACCAAAGATCAGAACTGATAACCGCTGTCCTCGTTATTTAGCCCTAACTTTCGACTACTACTTCTCATTCACCGATGTTCAAAAAAAACTATATAATAATCACGAGCTGATGATGACTTAGGGAAGGTACAAAATTAGACCATTTAGAACTCCAAAAGTAAAATTATTTTTATAGTGGCAAAATAAAACAATTGAATGAAGTTAATAAGTGTTTGGAAATATAGAAAGTGTGCTTATTCCAATTAAAATATAACGATTTATATATTTCCCATTTTTAATACCGATTATCAAAACTTATGGATCACCCCTCGTACATACCTATAACCTTTTCTTTTTAAAGGAGAATGCCCATAACATGCCTGGCATGTACTAGAGATAATCAATATTTAAAAAAAAAAGTTTTAATTGAACACGACTATACCGATTATTTAGAAGTCCGATAAACACGGGAACAATTATGTACATTATTGTTAGACTTTTACTTGAACATCCGTCGCTCACACGAGTTTATTTCGACCTTCCCTCATGTTTACTCGTAATCTGTGATGTGAGATGTCACTTCCAGTATAACACTTCGATGTAAAGGTGCTGATAGACGTTATACTTTTTCTGTTTGGTTTCAAAAATGAACAGTGTCCAGCATTGCATTAATTGCAATCTTAATGTTACGTGATTATCGCGCCATCATTTATCGTTACAAAATAATGAAGTGCGTCAACTAAAGCGCCCCATACATGGTACGATTTGTCTGTACGATCCGTCGCTTCCAGGGCTTGAAATACCGGTATTTTTGAGAATCAGTAATGTGACCTTGATGTGATACCTGTACCAGTCTAGGTACCGGTACTCGTGGTACCGGTATTTTGTAAGAAATACAGTTATTTTACCGGTACTATACCGGTACCAATAAGGCTCAAATACCGGTAAAAATACCGGTATTCAGTAATTGCGACTAGTGCGAGGGAGGGATAAAAAAGACAGAGAATAGTATAGGTATGCTTTTAGGTATGGCAAGCGGCAAGTGGCCTGCTGGTAGGTCGGTTAGATTCAGGTTACTTAGGGTCAGTTCACACCGAGACGCGACGCGACGCGACGATACTGGAAGAGACCAGAGGCTCTACTTTAAAATCAGTAATACGAACTTCGGATCGCCCCGTCACTTTCTTGCAAATAAGTGACACTTCGAGAGCAAAAGGGATAGCAATAGACGAAGTTCGAATTACGGATTTCAAAGTAGAGCCTCAGTGACTTCGCGCGGCGCCGAGAGACGCAGCGCGACGCCGCGAGGCGCATCGTAAAATCGTTGGCAGCATAACGCCTCGCTGCGCAGCGAGACGCCGCGCGGCGCAGCGGAACGTGTCTATTCGCCGCGTCCCCTGCAGTTTACCATTTGCAAGAGAGAGAAGAGATAAGTCGCGTCGGCGGCCTCAGGCTGCGCCCAAAACCCATGCTATCATGAATATCGTAACGATGAATCGACAGTGTATGGCTCTTTACGATCAACGATTTGATTTGGTCTAACTCTGACACGCACATTTGAACACGTCTTTATCCTTCGTTTCAAACAAGGAATCGTATATCGGTTTGAAGTGATGGATCGTAGGTACAGACAAATCGTGCTGTGTATGGGGCCCTTTACAGTATGGTGGATTAGCAATTACTGAAACTGTTTTTGAAACTTACAATAATTTAGAATATTTTGATGTATCTTGTACATGCCAGGCATTTTTTTGTAGGGCAGATGGGCATTCCTATTTAATAAGGAACATTTTTGTCCTTGACACTTTTTTTGTATCTATCTATTATACTGCCCTCGTAATGAAAAACGCAGTACTTGCAAAAAGGCGCTTTCGAGAAAAACGCGGCTAAAGGTTTTTCTAATGTTTACGGCATATTATGTAAAGAATATATATTTTTATATAATAATCGTCTGAAACAATAAGTTCCATCGTATTGTTTAGTTTATACGACTAAATTATGATATTAAATTTAATTTTAAAGTCGAATGCTGCATTTCAGCAATGGTCTCTTGCGAAGCGCTGGTAGATTTTTGACGTCTAAAAGTGCCCGTGCGGGCTACTTACTGAATAAACATCTTTTATCTTTTTTTAACATCTTTATATATTCGGATATAGGTACCCAACAACACAAAAGAAGAAGCAGTAAATGTGTCAAGTACTGCATTTCTATCTTGGATAGATGCAGAAATGCATTTTAAGTAATAGCATTAACTGCGTTTCACCTTAGTAAGCTTTAAAGATAATTTTTGTTGTGTATTTAGTAACGTGCAGCAAATGACCAAATACTGCGTTATTCCTTAGTTTGAGACATATGCTGCATTAAAATTTTGTATATAATACAATTTTGAACAAGTACTTACTGCATTTTTACTTTAAGTTTTTCAAAGTTACTGATATAAAAATAAATTTGTAAAGTTTCGTTAAATGGTTTGCTTATCACGCGAGGCTTAACGTTGTTAACGTGAAATGGAGAAAAATATTTATAGCACCCAGAATTTAATTTTAGTTACGATATTTATGCGATGTGATGTAGGTAATTCAATGTGATCATATGACATGTTCGTATGTTAATGTGGTGCGATGCGGCGGCAGGTGTTTAGCGGCGCAGCGACGTGCTTCTACGCGTTCATCGGCTTCGACATCATCGCCACGACGGGCGAGGAGGCCCACAACCCCAAGCGCTCCATCCCGCTGGCCATCGTGCTGAGTCTGGGCATCATCCTGCTCGCCTACGTCACTAGCTCCATGATGCTCACGCTGATAGGTGATTACCCTTACCTTTGGTTTATACTTATAAGTTCTAGTTGCTGTATTTAGGCGTTTAGGCCCGGCCCTCTATAGTGGAGGTAAGTCCTTGTGCAGGGTCCGTCCGGATCGCTACTACCATTTTATCCTTTAACGTACTACTAAGCAGCAGTGTTTACAATGTTGTGCTCCGGTGTTGGGAAAACACAACGGGTGAAATGACTAGCACGGAGGCATTCCGTGTCAGTCAACAGTCTTGATGTTGCGCCATCAAGTTGCCTGTGTTCTCCTTTGCCTTCTTCATGACACAATTATTAATAATCGATGGAGCGGCAAAATCTTGCCGTTTTTGACTCACCGGGCTGAATTATTTCATAATAATTATTACAGCCCGCTTTTAAAAATAAATATCAGGCAAGCACGAGCCTTACTATGAGTAGGTACCTACTCCGACAATGTTTTAAGTAAAACAGTGGTGTGACGAAAGTGTGTATCAAAAGTTGAAGCGATAGTCTTGTACACACTAACCCCCTTACTAATTTACGTTGAGTAACGGTGGTATAGCTATACAATGTTTTGTCCTTATCTGTCATTGTGACATTTGAATTTGACAGATAAGGACAAAACATTGTATAGCTATACCACCGTTACTCAACGTTTATTAGTAAGGGGGATAATATATATCATGCCAATCCACGTTATCCGAAGATATGCTGTAGGTAAAAAAACATTAGTGTTTTGTTGCTAGGTAGCATGCATAGGTTAAAAGGTGGTTAAAAGTTATGAATTTCTAATTAGTAGGTACGCTCCTGCACTCCTTTGCGGGCTAGACTTTTAAGTGTGGGCGTTGCGATTAATAATTTTGTAATGTCCATAAAGAAGAAACAATAACTAGTTATTACAAATCCTGCGATAAATGTAATGACAGGGAACTAAACAGTCGCCTTGCATTAGAAATGTGTTCGTCGTTGCGACAAAGATGCGATAGATTTAGTGTTAACAATGGCTCATTTCCGCAGTGCCGTACGACAAGGTGGACATGGACAGCGGGCTGGTGCAGATGTTCGCGTACGTGCACGCGCCCACGTGCAAGTACGTGGTTGCGGTGGGCGCGTTGGCTGGCCTCACCGTGTCCATGTTCGGCTCCATGTTCCCCATGCCGCGCGTCATCTACGCCATGGCGAGCGATGGACTCATCTTCAAGTAACTCCTCTTATACCTATTGTAAAGGCAGGGTAAAAAACGACCAATGACCTAGTTTTGGGAATGCTAAAATTAAAAGACAAGACAGGACGTTGTCCTTAGGAATGATATCGTCGATTTTGGAGTATGTTTTATACACGAGTTTACTAGCTGACCGCAAAACTTCACTTCATAGATGGCACTCCATGATGATGATAATGAATAATTTTCCATACAACTTGGTATAAGTATGTAGTTTAACTTATTGCTATAATAGGATATATTCTTGTATTGGAATTTGGAATTCAGTGTATAAAGTTACCATCTTTGATTCCCGGTTGCGTATTAGACATCTTAAAAATGTTTAAATGCAGTTTCGTTACATTCTAAACGGATGACATGGTTCCTAAGAACGTTTTTTTTCTAATCAGTCGTAATTTCGATTTTCCACATTCTGACCCGACTGACCCAGTAAATGCCGAATGCCGTATCCGTACCATTGGCGAATTTCTCGTTCTTGTTAAGGCTCTTTACAACAACTAGGACAATTAAAAATAGGAAGGAAAGGAATGGCTAAAGCAATCAATGGTCCGCACAAGGCCTCATTATTAGAATTTTGAATTATAAAACTATTTATTCAAGGAGCAATAATAATCAGTCACCGATATAACTTGATATCGAATTGGTTATTAGCGCTATCTACCGTCCGATAGTATTATAGGTATGTCTATCGGTTTGTCTGTCTTCTGGGTGCCTCACACTAACAATTGGGCTGACTGGGATGCAGATATCTATTAAAGTTATAAGATACGTCTCTGTTCTAATACGATGAACAGACATTCTTAGATCGGTCGGCCAATTGTTAGTCGTGTCGTAGGCCGCCCGTTGAGCGTTGGAATTGATATAAGGTGTTACGGTGGTTTCTATTTCAGACTAGTTCTGATGCTTGATAGCATATCGGCTGTGCTGTTTAGATTTGAAAGTAAGGGTCGCAAATATCGTGGTAGAAATTCAGTCAGTCGTCATATTCATTTTAAACTTGGAAAATATCGTCGTTGTGAAAACGCTTTAACTAATAGATTGCAAGCTCTTATTTACTTGACAGTAATGGCGGACGAGTTAAAAACAATACTACAACCACCTATAGTGCTAGCGGTACACCCCGAAATTCAGTAAAGTGCTGCAAATGGTGTTAAAAGCATGAAAATCGGAACGATTGATCTTAAGGCCATACCCGTATTTTGACCCGTAGCACAGGAAAAAAAAGAAAAAGGAGAGGAGTTATGACGTCCTTTTTTTTTTATGGGTCTAAAATATTTTTGTTCTGGAACCTATCGTGTTTGGTATATAATGTAAGGGCTTGCGGGCTAAGTCGATTCTAAAAATATGTATATCACATCATTATATTTCAGTCACTTGTTTTAAATTAAAATAAAAATCATTTTCAAAACATACCAAGTTTGGGCTCCTACAGATATGATACGGTTGAGTTATTATTTGTAAAATATGCTTAAAATGATATGTATATGTATCTAACCCAAAAAAAGCAATTTTGAAAATATTCGCATTTTTTTTTATATATTAAAATATGTGATAATATCACAATTAGTTAAAACATGTATAGAAAGATCAATTTTAAACACTGAGGATGATACATACTAATGCGAGAGGACTTTTCAAACAATGGCCTGCCCGGCAATGGCTCCGTAGTTGCCCCGACTTTATTCAACCTGCACGTCTAACTCCTTAGCTCCAGACAATTTATTTACGCCGACGATATTGCCCTGGTCTTTCAAAATAAGGATTTCGGTAACCTTGAGACTTGCCTTAAGGAAGCTCTCAACAGGCTGGGTCGCTACTTTGAAATCTGGAGACTAACACTAAGCGCAGCAAAAACTAAGGTGAGCTGTTTTCATCTTCACAACTCCCACACATTGGGGACCGGTTTTGAGCAACATCGCGCCTCCTGACATTAGACGGAGTACAGCCTTGCTAAAAGAGTAGGTACTGAAAAATAAATGAAAACACAAGCCTTCCGTGCCGGCATGAGTTCTTGCAGCCTGAAAAACAACAGCTTAAGTCACGCCGTGCCCCTTGCCACCGTGCTCATGAGATGGCCAGCGACATGTTCCAGCCGACCGAGGCTTGGGCTCGCCAGTGGAGAGACGGCTTCGGTGCGAAAACCACTGCACCAACCTGGAAGGGTGATGAAGGGTCCTGGTCTGCCTCGACGCGATTGGTGCATACTAAACAGGATCCGCACCGGTCACGGTCGATGCGCCTACTATTAACACACCTATGCGGCTGGACCGGTTTCGCCCGCTGCGACTTTGGTGTGGAGTTCCTGATCACCGAGCATATCACGAGCGAATGCCCCTGCGGTCCTATCCTGGTCACCCTGACGACTTCATTTTAACACCGACGCTGCTAAATGGCTAAGGAACCTGGATATCTGCATATGATATGACGTGACATAAACAAAAATATTTTCCGTCAAATAATCGCCATAAGTACGAATAATTAAATAAAATAAGCATTTTTTTTTTACTTATTCGACCAATACTTCTATTTTTTGTATTAACTAAACAACGTTACTTAATTAGTTTTATAGAGTTTACAGTACCTCGAGACTCGGCAATCATACAGCGGGAAACAGGCTGAGCTAAGGACGTTTTCGCGATTCGTTGCTTGGGTAATACCTATTAGCCACGGACGTGGAGTTTCGGTTCTAGGTTTCTCGCACGCGATGCGGGCCGAACGTTTATTAAACCGACCCATCCGAATGCTAACACACGAGTCTACGTGTGTGCAAACGTTATTCCTGTTTCTTTTCGTATCAACTACGTTTGAGCTTTGAGAACCACCACTCAAACACAGATGTGCAAAGTAAATAAATGTTTTTTAATTAAGGGTAATTTTCGGGGGACAAATAAGAAAATTAAAAAAAAAGTTTTGCAAACCTTACTGTGTCATATGTCCAATGAAAGGGCTCGTTATGAGGATCTCAAATATATTTTTGTTATTATTGTAAAATAAATAGTTTTCATTTTATTCATGAAAGAAGACAAAAATTGACCATTCCCCTGATTTCCGAAACTACTGAGCTTAAAATTTTGAAAAAAAATGCGTAATGTAGTTCATTGAGTGTAGATTACAGGAAAACCTATAAGAATTCTATAAAAAAAAATACGTATACATGTACGGAACCCTCTCCACGCAAGTTCAACTCGCATTGGCCGGTTTTTTCAATCGATTTCTATTGATAGGTTTCTATGTTCTTCTAAAAATCTATACTTACCCCGATATTGTCAGCGTATTTTGTTTTTTTAGGGTTCCGTACCTCAAAAGGAAAAAACGGAACCCTTATAAGATCACTTTGTTGTCCGTCTGTCCGCTGTCCGTCTGTCTGTCTGTCAAGACCCTTTAAATTGACGTTTCTGAGTTTATCTCGGGAACGCGTGAAGGTATTAAGTTGAAATTCAAACCATATACTCCGGTCTACAGTTCCTTGAAGCTGTGAAAAAAATCAAACTTCTACATTTACGTAAAAAAAAGATACGGACCTTTAAGTCTCCAAAAACGTGTATTTCGACACTCTCGAGGGAATCAAAATAGTAAATCAAAAGGGTAGGTATTTCCCAGTGACCTAGAACTATGAAATTTGGCAAGTAACACCGTCTTTTACTAAAAGTATTGGAAAAAATCTGAAATCTGTACAATTTAGTTAAATCACAAAAAAACAACTTCTTTATGCAAGGAACGGTGGTACAAATTTTGAATTGAGTAAACCGTGTCATGTGCGGTACCCTCGGTGGGCGCGGACTCGTCCACCGAGGGTTTGGCCACTCGCACTTGTCCGGTTTTTTTTATTACTTATCGCAAATATTACCTATACATAATGTATTTTATTTACATTCACATATTTTATTCCACAGGGCATCTATCCTACACCACAATTTCTACACAATCAGTAATTATTAAGTCAACAAAAACAAGTCGTAATGTAAGATAAAAGACTAAACTAGGGTGACGTAACCAGTAATGGACAAGGACCAATGATGGACACTTGATTCTAATTTTAAAGAAGATAAGGGTTATTCATTTGTTTTGCAACGATCAATTTAGGACCGTATAATTTGAATTAAGAGTGAAGTTTCCATTACTGGTACCTGTCAGCTAAAAGCGTCCATCATCATACCTATATCGAAAGGAAATATTCATGGGAAATTGATAGTTTTAAAATTAGGAGGCCTTTTCAAAGTGTGGCATCTATCCCGGATTTACCCTACCCCTAAGCCTTTAAGACTCAGCTATCTTATGCATGTTCCCAAATCAAAGGCGGAATTATTTAGGCAAATAATGGTTATTTACGAAAGCGTGTGCCACTGTTCGATAACATTATTACTTCAGGGGGCAGCAGTCCGAGCGCAGCGGCCGGATGCCTGCGCAGAACCATATATACATATAACCTGCACATACATAATATGACGTAGTGGTACTTTGACTTACCTATTGCTGCACTCAGAGACGTCCATTAAATTTAAGGCTTGTTTAGTGGACGCGTTGTCTTATTCTATTGCTGTAGCAAAGAAAGTGACAGCAGCAACTTTAATCAAGCATTAAATTAAATTGACGTTTCTGAGTGCGGCAGTTAGTTAATACTTAATATTTAACTGATATGTACCAGCACTTTAGATTTTAATAATACGTAGTACGTATAAAAGGTAAATTAGTAGACATATAACATTATATTGCCGTTAAAAACTCATATAGATACTCTACTCTCCCAGTAGCCAAACACCAAATGTTTAGGTACCTACTTCCATTCTTCGTTTCATTTGCGACAAACGAACAAGCATTCGGATAAACGGGTTACGGACTCTAATTACCAAATATTTACCTATTTTTTCTTGTTTTTTGGCATGTTTTGTACTTTATGTCACAAAAAAATATATACATCTTTAACTTAGAGGATACTAAAACTATTACTTGGGACTTAAAAATTGCGTAATAAAGAATCATGAACCTCGACGTTTTCCGTGTTGCTGTGTAGTAGAGGGCTGCTCGGTCCGCGGCTAACGTTAGCCTTTGACAAGCCCCTACAGGATATTATTAAGACGCCGTTCTTTGAGACCGAGGGGTGGGCGGGGGAGAACGAGGAGGGAGGGGCTACCCTACAAAAGCTTACAACTTTTAATTTCGCAACAAGCTTGGTAAACAATTTCTTTTTGTTAAATATATGAAACCGGGATAAATTCAAGTAGCAAGCAATTACAAGTAATTTGAAACCTATGTCGTGTCCAGGGTTCCACCGTCTCCTACAACACTGTACAATACAGGATGTCATTAACCAGCGCCAAAACTGAGAGGGCTGATAGAGCAGCAGCCAAGCTAATGAGCTATCGATTTAACCCCTATGTATGTTCAGCGATTTTTACTAGTTTCGGAGATAATATTGATCATTTTAATCTGAATTTTCGTAATTTTCCCATATATCCATATCACGAAAAATCATTAATTTCATGTTTTATGTCATAAGTTTTTCAGTGGTATCTTATATTATTAAGTAGAATCATTACGAATCAGCGTAGTTTTTGAACCCATTTGCTCTTTTTTTTAATCAACTTTTTAAGATATGACATTTAAAGTTTGTTTCTCCATACTAGGTATCCCAGTGTTTGCTTTTCACTATATGTATGGAAAAAACAACTTTATGTGATTACTAAGACAGTTGAGAAAAAACGGGCAAATAAATTCAAAAACTTCGCTGATTCGTAATGATTCTCATTATGTAGATACCACTAAAAACTTATGAAATAAAACATGAAATTAATGATTTTCCATGACATGGACATGAGGAAAAATTACAAAAAATCAGATTGAAATGATCAATATCTCCGAAACCAGTAAAAATCGCTGAACATACATAGGGGTTAAATCGATAGCTTTTTAGCTGCTGGGTCATTCTCAGATTAACACAAAATATTGAAAAAAAAACGATGGCTTTTATTTTATTTTATAAATTACATTTTATAAGTGTAAATGTATAAATTATATTTTTAAAGTGTATGCAAAATGCATTATTTGTGTGCAATCAGACAAGATTAATACACTCTCTAAGGGCCGATTCGACCAAACTGGAGTAAGACTTAATCCGAGATTAGTCCATACAAATTCGGCGTTTAATCTAGGTTATAAGACCTTATTCCAGTTTGGTCGAATCCACCCTAAGGGGTTGAAAAAATTACGTATCCATGGTTGTGACACAGTGACAGGCGTTGACATGGTTGTGAATTAATAATTTAAGATCTCACTACTCCCGTGTGGTCGTTGAAAGTTACTGGCACTGCAACCGGCGCGCCGACGTATTCACGTCACGACCATGGTTGTGAACGTGAGCTTAGGTCACGGTTGTGACATTTTTGAACCGTGGTCATGTTAACCTAAAAAATTGCTTTGATTTTGCACATTTAAAGCGATGTGCTGAATCTACAACATCTGAGGTATAATAATATATATTTAAGTCGATAATGAAAGTTAGTATTTACATAAAAAATCATAGTAAGCGTGGCCGAGACGCCCGAGACCCTTCCCGGTCGAGGCTTGTATAGTGCTTTTCTCAAACAATGCAAGAAAATAAAACACAAATTGTTAAAATATTAAACACAGGTCAAAATTTCCTTAAAAAAAGAACAGAAACACATACGATTAAAAGTACTGAAACAAAGCATTAAATAAAATCACACATTTAAACGTAATAAATTCAATTTGAATAAAATATGGTTTAAACTATAACATTTATTACGCGTTTATGTTATTTCGGCAATTTATTTTGTTTATAAACACAATTTCTATAAAAAAAACGTTAAACTATTTTGATACACTTTTAAATACGCTGTAAACGCTGTTTGAAAATGTTTTACTTTTTAGTCTATGACATTTAAAAAGTAAAATTACAAGGAAGAATTTTGATTGCACGAGTGTTTGGCTGTTTGGAGTTAGTTATCCTAGTCCAAACATGGTTTTAAAAAGTAAAACACCGGGTACTTAATAAAATTTGTATAAATTTTCGCGGCCGCTGCCGCTGGTAAATAATAACTTTTTTTTCAATTTTGCCCGGGCCTGGAACTCGGAACTTCGCGGGCTGTTTTTACGACAGTAAGGTTAACATTTCCGAGCATGTGGGAGAAAATAGTACTTACATTACTTAACAAGGGCTGTAAAAGAAAGAAAGCCCGAAATCGCAGGTATTTGAGACCCGAGCCGTAGGCGAGGGTTGTAAATATGCGATAGAGGGCTTTCTTTTTTACTGCCCGTGATGAGTACACAATTTTACGTCTTCACCTGGCCAAAATGCGAGTTTTACCGTGCGCGCAGCGTGCGATAAAACTCACATTATGGCCAGGTGTTACGTAAACGTATTTAGTATCGAACAATCCGGTAGGTATTATTTAAATGGCACGGTCGTGACATTTTGGGTACCTACATTTTTTATTATTTCATTATTCGTTGACAACTTTATTCGATTTTATTGATACAATCATTATTATGTCAACACTCTGATACAAAATTATGTCTTCATCTCTAGTTACAAAGATATGTATGTATACGAGCCGATATTCTATTTTAAAATTTTAGAAGATGATAATGGAATATTTATGCTCGCTCTCATATTGGGTGTGACGGCATTAATATTTTTTTGTTATTTATGTAACTGGTAAATACATAATGAAGCTTCTTAAGGCACGAGTGCCGACGTTAGGTTAGGTTAGGTACAGGCGCGAGTACCTTAAGAGCTAATTACGTGTGTCATACATAAGTTTTTCTACAACCTCAAAATGATAATGACAAAAATAAACAATCACTAACTTTTCTTGTATACTTTCCTCGTCAGAAGTGTTTGTAAACCGTCAAAAACGAAATAGTCTTAACCATCTATATACATATACCTAATAAAGTTGTAGAAGGGAAAAATCTGTACATTCGAGATATGAACTTAAAAATACTATATTGGCCCTCAGAATGAGTACCTAATAGAACACGTTTCTACAATTTTTAGTTTTTTGAGTTGGTGTAGGTGTGTAGTTTTGTTTCTCCTCGCATCAATTGAAAACCACTGAACCATGGTTAATGCGGTTTTTACTAAAACGTTTCACCAAACTCAACAAACGGTGACCAGGTTTATATATATTAAAAAATTAAGATATGATAATTTAAGGAAGAGTATACATATTTATAATACCAAGATCATTCATGTAAACAAGAGATTCTCTTATTCACAATATCCCCAAGCAAGAACATTTACAAAATCTGAATCTCTATAATCCCTCAAATGACTCACAAATCGAGTTTAAAAACGTCCATGTCCGCCATACCCCGCGCAGGAAGCTGGCGAGCATATCGGAGACGACGGGCACGCCGGCGCTGGCCACCGTGTGCGGCGGCGTGGCGGCCGCGCTCGTGGCGCTCGTCACGCAGCTCGAGGTCCTGGTCGAAATGATGAGCATCGGTGAGTGCCTCCGCCCCTGGGACCCAATTCTCGTGACTTCGAGATGATTTTTCATGCGAGATGAACTGTCAACTGCATAAATTTTTTCGACATATCTCGCATGAAAAATCATCTCGAAGTCACGAGAATTGGGTCCCTGGTTAGCTCCTATTGGATTTTGATCATCTTAGTTTTAAACCCCATCATGTTGATGACAGACAACTCTTATTTACACCAAAGGCAATAATGGGTTGCCATATAAAAGCAGATGCGCTAAGTAAATCAAAAGAGTTGATTTGTTTGTTAACATATTGAAGTAACTAACACTTTTACAACAGCAGAGCATTTGATCGGAGTCCTTCATTATTTGGGCACATACTTTTCAGAAGGGGAGGTAATTTACAAAATATGTGAAGGTCAGTGATTTTGATCTTGTTTGCTATTGCCATTTGTGGTTTTCCGTAAGTACCGATAGGTACCTACTACTTAAATTTATATATTAAATATTCGACCGCAATGAGATGCGATTCAAAATTATCTAGCACAGTAGTAGTTATGATTAAATCATTATCAACGTTTTCATTAAATAGAGGTATATAGGTAGTCATGTGGTGTAACTGTGCGCAGCGGGTAAGTGTGCGCAACCCCTTTATTTAGGAATGGGGAGGCAGAATTTTGTGGCATTTGTGTAGACAAATTATACATCTTCATCAGTCAATCAATTATATCCATTATGTTTTAAGTGCAGATGTTTACAATCAATTTACGAAATATGATTTACCATAAGCAGTTACTAAGGTCACTACAAAATTCAACTTTATGTTTGTATTTACCAGGGGGCCTAACATGGCTGCGTTTATCGTGTGACAAAGTTTAAATAAGGCATCCGTCACCTTGTGATACGTACATAAGTACGACAGTGACGGATGCTTTATGCACATTTGACACGCGATATAGACGCAACCATACTAGGCCCACAGGTGATAATACAAAGAATTCTGATGACGAGGGTGTCATGCATGAGTGACTGATTGTCGATGGTGTTCTAACCATATTTTATAAAATTATATAAAATGATTATTGAATTTCATTAGTATGATTTCATGTTTATTTTTTTCGTAGCATTAGAACGTCAAAGTACTGTAAATATGTATTATCATTTATTTGCAATGACACCTCTACTCTACCAATGACAATGTCGTCTTGACTTGTCTAAAAAACGCCGTATGTGCGCAGTCCCACTCTGAGCCGCGAGGCGTAGTAATGCCTACGTATTAACAAGCATAAAATACAAGACGACCAATTATGATATAAGGAAGACATTTTTTAGACCAAAAAGAAATTTGCCTGTATCTTAAAATTGCCTTGCTCATTAAAATAAGAAATAAGACATTCTTTCTATGACCAATCGGCTGCTTTTTGAATGGGCAAAACCACTTTATCTACTTGGTCCCGTGAACTCCCATGCAGTAACAAGCTGCGGGACCTTATATCAGCTATATACATAATTTTTGTGTCCACAATTCTACAACTTGTCTAGTTCTATTGTGTAAGTAGTCAATTACTTAAGCAAAACGCTTTTAAACTTTATTAACCGCAGGGTAAAAAACACTACGTTTCAGAGTCTTCAGATCCCGTATCAAGGTCGCTTTATCGTAGTGCATAAAGCGTCCGTCACTCTCGCACTTATCTACTGGTCAGAAAGTGACAGTTGTTTTATCCACATTTATCCACACCGATAAACTGACTATAATACGCGTTACAATTGTTACTAATAAAAAAATATACAAAAAATAAATGAAAATTGGGCGCTAGATAATCAGTGCTTTAGCATACCAGGTCATGACATAGCCAAGGTGTACCCTAGGGAAGTGAATGAAAAGCTATTTTTATTATAAGACCATCATCTCGTTATTTCACCGCCACATGGACACAAGGAAAATGGGTCACGGAAGAAACTCACCGAGAAAGTAATTATTTGTAAATAAAATAAGTCTCCTCTGTCCATATATATTATTCAATGATTTATAAAGAGATCGAGTTTTAACAATTTATCCATTTGTTTGAGGCACTATAATATGTAGGTATATTGATTCAAACAGTAAGATCTTCTTAATAAGTAATTATGACGCCAAGCAAACACAGAAAAAGAAATCTCGCCCCTGGACTTGAACTCGGAACACTTAATTCTGGTGGTCTCCGGCCGACCAACAATACCCATGTTAATACCTTATTTAATGTATGACCAAAAGTGTAAGTAAATAATTAATAAAAAACAAAAGGAATTAAGTAGTGAAAATTAGTGTCGTGTCGTTTCCTCCAAACGATTTCCGAATTACCGTATCTTACCTGGTTACCGATGAATTAAAGAATTCAAATGTCGGTACATTAAGTAGGTAAGTATAATGATAATTACTATACAACTAAAGCAAAAATATAAAATGGGTACCTACTTGAAATCAATTTCAATTCTAAATTATACCTATGATATAGTATATTAAGCCTGAATTGTAAAAAAATGGTTAATTCCAAAAAACGTATAGAAATGTCTGTATAACATGTACCTACTTGAATGCAGGCAACAATATAAGTACCAACGCCTTAATGTGCATATCTACCTGTTACCCTTTCAACATTACTTTCCTTACCTAATTAAACTTGCGCGACATGAGTGACAGCTAAGATGACGCCGAATGAGGATTCATTCAACTCACAGAACAGAAAAAACAGTAGAAGTGTCAAGTGGGCGTGTGACGTGTGGCATAGTTATGCGGAGTTCCGCATAACACTTGTGCCGCGATCGCTTATTTCGATATTTTGATATTTCGATATTTCTAAAATAGTAAATAAATCCAGGAGCATGCCTTATTGTGCTATTTTGGAGTGTAAAAACGATAACCGCACCGAAAACATTTTCCATGGTGGCGTGTTGTTTTTATGATAGTTTGAGTATTGGCGACAACAGGTCTGATACTAAGCGAAGCTCATGCCACTTCCACTGTTTTTTCTATTCTGTGATTCAACTCATTCAAAGATCTGAATACTTTAAGTTGTTGGCAAACTTCCGACCCGAGAGCGCTCTAGTTGGAGTAGAAGTCGAGTGTTCGCCGCGAACTGTCTCACACGGGGCGTGCGCGGGCGATGCACTCTCTCAGAGACCAGAGCCTCTCGAGGTTGCTATCGAGATCAGTTATTATCAGAGAGATTCGACGACGAGCTGGCCTAGTTGGTAGTGACCCTGCCTACGAAGCTAGCGGTTCTGGGTTTAAATCCCGGTAAGGGCAGATATTTGTTTGATGAGCGGCGAATATTTGTTCCTGAGTCATGTATATTTTCTACGTATTTAAGGATATATTTATCTATGTATAGTTAAGTATTGATATCGTTGTCTAGTACCCGTAGTATAGTAGTAGTCAGCTGCAGAGAAAAGTAACCACCCCTTCATACAAGTTTCCTAGCAAAGGGGGTTACATTTCAACAAGCCTTTTACATTACAAGCCTAGAGCTTAGTTTGGGACTAGGTCAATCGGTGTGGCATTGTCCCCTCATGTTTATTTATTTATTTATTTAGATATTGTAAGAATCGATTTCCACTTTGCCTTACTTTGACTTAATGCCCTATGTGTGGCAGAGGGCGTCCACAGTACGTCGCCATCCCGAACGGTCTTGGGCGTCGCGCTTTACACTGGGCATTTACGACCGCTCCAACGAGCCGAATAGAGCAGCGCCGCGCGATAATCGATCCGTGAATTTCAAAACTGTAGCGTTTAAAAGTATATACCTACTTGGCGCGGTTGGATTTCCAAATGGACGGAATACCAGCGCGACGCGCCAACGCGCAATCCGAACGGAACTATCGTGAATGTCGAAAATTAACGTTGGAACACGCCACGCTACCGCGCCATGCCAGATGGCGTCGTCGTGACTGCGTTCTCTGGCTGTCATTTTCTAATCAGTTTGCTCCGTAATGTCGCACCGTTGAGGCGTGGCGTGGCGATATAACGCCCACCAAGTTGTATACACTCCATCTGTCACCGAGACAAACTTTACTTCGCTCCTGATCATTCCTTTCGCCTTCGCTTCTGCAGTGGTCGTCCGCCGCCGGGATTGCTTAGGGCGGCCACGTTTCCGTTTTCCTTGGGGGTTCCAGTCTAGGGCTTGCCTCTGTTTTGGGGTCCCTTCGGAGCGTGTGGCCGATCCAGTTCCTCTTGCGGCGTTTGATTTGCTGGTCGATCGTAGTCTCACCGCAACGTTCCCACAGATCTTCGTTGTAGATTTTCTCGGGCCAGTGTACACCGAGAATACGGCGAAGACGGCGGTTGATAAGGACTTGGAGCCGACGCAAGATGTATTTAGTGACCTTCCGCGTCTCAAATCCGTCCAGGAACAAGGTTTTCACGTTGGACCGGAATATTTTGAGCTTAGTTCTCTTAATCAGTTTCCGCGATTGCCATACAGGACGGTGCGTAGGTAGCTTTCCCCTTGGCGATTCTCGAAGTGATGTCCTCTCCGGTCCGTCCTGTTTCCGACACTACACTGCCGAGGTTGGTAAATTTGTGGATGTAGTCCAAATCCTCCAAGACGTTGGACAGTCCTCATTCTAAGTATGCCGCGGCGCTTGCTATTGGTGGTGTTATTCATAATGCCATCGATGATACGACAAGGGAGACAAGAGGTGAAAGAAGACACCCCCGGCGTACACCCGCATGGACCGGTAGGTATGTTCTCCGAGATCAGGCCGTCGTCAGTTATACTACAAGAAAACTTTATGATCTTCTCGGGGACTCCAATTTCACGTAGCCGATCCCAGATATAGCTCGATCTCAGCGTGTCGAAGGCTTTTTCGAAATCCACAAAGGTGCTGATTTAATCCGTACGGTCAACCAATTTGATTTCTAGGCCACTATGGACTTTGTCAACGTGTCGTTGTAAACCAAATCATAGGAAGTCTCTTACGTTTTGGTTGACAACGTCAATTTAACATAGTCCAAAGTGGCCTAGAAATCAAATTGGTTGACTGTACACGATCGGTTGGGTCGGAAACCAGTCTGCTCTTTGCGAAGAAGAGGTTCGACACCCCTTGACTGTTAACCTATTCACCGGCACCGGCTAATAACGCAGATTTTCTAGAAACTAAAGTTCAGTAAATAAACTTACTTGATGTTTAAAAACGTTTTTAAACATGTTTTGCTTGTAAATAGTGTTGAATCTTAGATTACGTAACTTAGTTCTTCTTTAAATTTTACCAATTTTCAATTAATAATAATCATGCTAATGGCCCTAACGATTTGAATAGAAAAAAATACAGGGTCGAGATTCCAGGCGGTAACAGCCATATCGTATTTTACCGGTTATCATATTGCCAACGTTTCGATTCGACAGTAATGGCGGCAGAGTTGAAAACAATACCATAACAGGTCAAAGACGATATGGTTTTTACCGCCTTGAATATGACCCAGAATAAAGGTTTTTTTTGGGAACGAGAAATCAATTAATTGTTAGTGTAGTTGTGGTGTAGTCTGGTTGAGGTGGCCTAGATAGATATTTCTATTTCTGCCTACGCCACGATCCCGTTTGACTTTTATAGTAGTTATACAAGTAGGTACATAAGTTAAGTATAAAGAGAAAAACGATATTTGGTTAAGGCCCGCTTGCACGTAAATGTAACCCTGGGTCAACCCCAGGTTAAACTATTAAATAAAGAATGTTAAATCATATAAGAACTGTCAATTTTAACTAATTGACCTGTTAACCTGGGTTTAAACTAGGGTTAGCATATATGTGCAAGGAGGCCTAAGTGTTTATGTAGTCTGAATAAAAAACAAATGGTACGTAATCTAATAAAGGACATTAGGTACGGCGCTTCAACCTCGCATACATATAACTCATGGTGTCACCGCTGTCCGTCGCTCTTCCCGTTGCGGATTACCAGCGTCAAAACGGATTAAGCGACGTAAATGCAGCGTAGCTAAAACATTTTGTTTTATAGCATACGTAACTATGTCATTTCATAATTAGGCATATTTCTGAAAACTCAACTTGGTAAAACGTAGGTTAATAAACATTTCACCTTAAATTATTAAAATAAGTGGTTCAACCCTTGGTTCAACCCCACTAACCGAAGATCATAAAAGCTAATTTCATTAGGAATACCAATGTTTGATATAACTTTCATTAGCCCTAATGTCATTACAGCAAAAGTTGTATGTCCTAATTGGGTACTAGACCTAAAGTTATATACCCGAATGTTTACATGTACTAAACATTAAATGCTCTAATATTACTAAAACGAAAAATGATTAATAGACCTTATAGTCATATGTTCTAATGACTGTTTTAACTAATCATTGTTTATTTAAACGAAATATAAATAAAAAATAAATGTTCAATTAGATCAATTTTTACCCAATAGGTTGGGTTAGAGTTGCAACAAGGAGCGAAACGCCTCACCTTCGCGAAATAGGAGCTTCGCACAGCGGAGCTCCGTCGATCTCAATAATTACGATCGTTTAGGAACCTAAGGAACACATATAATTAGGTTTAAATTATTTGGCTAGATTTAGGCCTGACGCATAGGAAGGAAAAAATTAAATTCGGGTTCTTGATTTTAGGGTTAATGAAGTTAGTAGTAGCAGAAATAGGGTTAAAAAAATTCGGGCTATAATAGGAGAATTACATTTATTCCTACTAGTGGTTAACTGTTTGCACAACATTTATTCGTCTTGAGACTGAAGCTTGCTTTCGGTATTTGTTACGTTTTTGAGTGATTATCATGAAAAATTTATCAAAAGTAATGTGCGTAAGCTGCTGTTTACTACGAGTATGATATGTAAATTCAAAGCAACATTGTTCTGTTCTTGCTTTTCGTAAAACGTGCATTTTGCAAACTTTCCAGGACAGCGATTTAAAGTCATATCTTCTTTTCTATTTGTTATTTTCAAAAGTAAAGTACCTACTGCTAAGTAGAATATTATATGTATAACTAATGCAATTATATAGTTATATTTTATGAATATTGCTTGTTCTTTGTTGAAACTTTCCGATATTATTTATTTCATAATACCTACAGGTAGAGTTTCGTAGTACAATATACAGGGTGGAAAGTTAAGATGGGGCAGTAAGGGCAGCTACTAGATCCCTTGCTGCTACGCGAAAATGCTCTTAGGAGACCTTTACTAACTTTTTAAGTAATAAAAATCGACATTCACAGATTTTTGATAAAATGTACAGTCAGCGAGAAAATCGTCAGATTTAAGTAATTTTTTTTAATGCCAATCGGTCCCATTTCTATCAAGGATTAAAACAATTTTTGGGACCAACTAAGGTTGTACTAGAAAACCCACAAATCAAAGAAAACTTTTTCCATACAGTTAGTAATTAATTACAAAGTGGAATTTTCTTTAGCTTTAAGATTATTAAATATGGAGTCAACTGCAATTAGGATATTAGAAATGTGAAAAATCAGTAATATTAAAAAAAACTAGTCTTTGAAAGAGAACTCTAAATTCGAACATTAAGAGAACTCTAAATTCGAACATTTTGCTACACAGATAAAGCTGGCCGTCATGGATGAAACAGGTTAATAATTAAAAAGAATGCAGATACTGTAGAATTTTGAAATTAGAACGATGATGATCTCATGCTTTATTTGAATTCTCGTTTTTCTGTGAAACGTTCTGTTTAGGGCCTGTTATTTGATCAGCATTTAAACTAACTAATCGTATAAACCGTAACTAATGGTTAAATCTCAAAATTTTCGAATTTTAAAAATTAGTTGAATTAACTACTGATCAAACAACGGACCCTTAAGAGGGCTTCCTTTTTTACTGCCCGTGATGAGTACACAATTTTACGTCTTCACCTGGCCACAATGCGAGTTTTACCGTGCGCGCAGCGTGCGATAAAACTCACATTACGGCCAGGTGTTACGTAAAAATATATTGTATTACATAATAATATCAGTATCAAAACTGTTTTTAGCACTATACGTCAGGGATACCACACCTAGATTTTTGAATTTGCCGAGTTTGTTGCCACATAGTTTGTGAGCTAGACGTTGAGTTCCAGCTATTTAAACAATTCCCAGTTCCTGCTGTACACGTAAGTTGTTTGGTAACGGGTTAGGCGTCAACACAAAACTTTTGAAGTTTAGAGTTTTAATAGTTTGGTACTGAGAGTACCTAGTTCGCGTATTGAACATTTATTATAGGTACATGGAGATACACGGACGTGACAGTTTCATACAAATTTACCGATTTGGTTTGAGAATCTTTAGCTATGAATTATGATGTAAGTAATAAATAAATCATTGGCTTCCTACGAGTACACTTTCCTACAAGCTTTATGTGTCTGTAGTGCCTTGTCTAAGGTGAGTACCTATATTGAACAGTTCTACACCGTAACAGCTTTACTCAGCGAATGAGCAATTTCCACGCAACCTGCAAAATTCACGTGTTGTGTAGGTACTAGACCGCCCGGCTCGTGCGATCCAGGGCTGGCTTGTTTCTCGTCCAGGAGTCAACTCCGTGGTCACGTGGGTGGTGTGTGCAGGAACTCTGCTGGCATACACACTGGTGTCGAGCTGCGTGCTGGTGCTGCGCTACCAGCCCAACTACTCCAACCTCATCGAGCTGCTGCCACAGTCGCTGCGCACGCCCGCCGCGCCCGAGGGCACCCCCGGCGCTCATCGGGAGACCACCTTCGCTGTGAGTGCTCGACTGCTTGCTTAACATCACACGACAACCAATATCTTGCTTTAACCTTCTGTGACAAAGGTAAGTTCACGTTCAATACATATTTCCTGCCTTTCACAATGAAAAAGAGCTCTAAGACCCTTTACTAAGAAAAAAACATTTACTTATTCAAAATGTAGTGTTCTTTTATGTTTTACTTTTGTTTATTAATTTGTATTATGATTTTATGATTTCAGTTTTTACAGTAAATTATGTAACAAGCAAACCATTGTCATGTCCGCAGATGTAAGAGGTGCGTGTTTAAAGATATTATTAAACTTGTGTTGTTTGGAATAGTGTCACCATGTGTTTGAGTTGAGTGCTCATTTCTAATTCATGAATCAAGATTCCTTTGTTCTCTTTATAAGTAAATTTTACTTTTAAACTGGAGCCGAAGACGTTAAAATCATTATCTGTACTTTTCCTTTACGTATTTAAGCTATATTTTTCAAGCACGGTCGTGTGCACAGGGGCGAAGGAAAAGGCACAGGATGGTCGTTAAAACAACTTTCCAATCCTCATTGCAACGTTCCCCACAATAACAGTAAGGAGTCAACTTAGAAACAATGGAGTTGGTACATTAGTCAATACATGTTATTTATGGAATTGTTATCTAAAACCTTTGTCCAGCAGCGTAAATTATAAAGTAGGTAGATGATTACTGCGTGTAAATAAACTTCCGGTTAATATATGCCCTTTCTCGGGATTCATTTCACTGTGCGTAAAACCTCTAATTGCCCCTCAGCTAAAATAGCACTTAACCTTGAAAAATAGGTATAGTTAGTGAGATTCATCTTCGGTAAAATCCTTATATGAAGTATACCCTAGATCTGACACGCAAATGACAATACCAAGATTGAGGGAGATAGGTTTATGGAGTTCTCAATCAGAGATTCAGAGAAGGAGCCTTCTTTTTTGCTGCAAACAAACTGCTGTCATTTCAAATTGTTTTCGTGAACATAACGTGTTAGGCCGGCCGCACACATTTGTTTACCGTATTCGGTTTCCGAATACGTTTTCCGCATTCGGACATCCGCGGTCGTCCGCATACATACGTTTTCCGAATGCGGAGACCTTAAAGGTGTATAAATTTAAATTTTCTAAATTGTAGGCCCGGAACAAGACCCAGGTGACGGCGTCGAACCAGCCAGTGATAACGCGTCGCGTCACGCGCAGGTAACACCGACTACGACTGGCTGTTAAGCGATTGCTAGCTTGTGTGATGTAGCCACGCGAAAGGCCGGCCGCCCTGTTCGCCCTGTTCGCTCTGTTCCTGTTAATGCTAAGCGCTGCGAGTGTGTCCGCAGCTCACCGGACTCCGACGACACCATGCCGGGCGACGACAGCGAGGAGTTCGGCCGGGACGACTCTTTCCTCGTCAACGCAAATACCGAAAACAAGTTCTATGGTAAATTATTTTTCATGTCCACTTATAATACTTCATATTTCTACTATACATTTTCTATAGTTATATTATCAAAGCATACCAAGCGAAAGTGAAATATTAAGATTTTATTGTTGTTTAATACTTGGTTCATGTAGTTAATGTTTTATGGTGTGAACTGTGAACGCATTATCGAGATTACAGTTTTTTATTTATTGGTTTACAATCGTACTTCTTAAACGTGTAAGTATGAATGAACCGAAGGACCACAAGGAAGTTGTATCATACTTGACCGGTGCAATGGATTTTGGTGCGAGCAGGCGCGGTGCCGGGCGGGTCGACGGGCGGGCAGTCCGGCTGCGGGCGGCTGCTGGAGGCGCTGTCCCGCCAGGTGCGCGCGCGCTCCTACCTGTGCCCCAGCCTCTGCCCTTGGGTCGACCTCGGGCCCGCCTCCGACCAAAGTGGTAACCCATTCGCTCAAGCGTGACATCTACACTTACACGTGTTACACATTAAATCCGTCTCGTCTTTTAAAGTAAAACACCACTATAACATTTCTATTATTGTTTTGCATATCCTTGTATTTTTTTAACCTTGTGCAGGCGCATTAGGTACCTAGCCTGAATAATTTTTCACATTGATTTATTAAATATCGTTTTTTTATTATAACGGGGAACGAATCTGATCGGAACTACCTTAGGTACCTACCCTACCTTAGTGAAAGCAAAGACTCTAGCAGATATATTGCTCTACTTGCGAAGTATTGCAAATAATAATAGTTATTGCAAGTCTCCAGAAAATAATTTTAATTCTGCAGTAGTAGGTAATGTAAATGTTACTTAAATGAAAATCTGAACCCCGAACCTTCTAGAACCTTATCGGCTAGATGGATGACTGGGGGAGCCTTCCGTTTGGCCAAAATGTTTTTGGTCAAATGTACCATTTTCTAAATTTGTATTTCCCAAAAAGCATTTTGCATTATTTATGCTTTATATCCGGGATTTTGAAACCGCTTAATACGTCTATTAGGTTAGGTTACACTTGTGACTACATAAAAAATAAATCAACTATGACGGGAAACAACTTTTTGGGAAATGAAAATTTAGAAAAAGGTATTTTGGACCAAAAATAATTTGTCCATACGGAATAGACCCCGATGGATGGATGTTGATTTATACGTAGGACATACTTTATGTGCATACCGGTAAAACGGGGCTATTTGGGAATCACGAGGCTATTTGGAATCGAGTAATTATAAGTGATATATTTTTGTCATGGCAATGGTAGAACTGAAAACTTTACCTGACCCCAAGTTGTACAGTTCTATCATAGCCATGACAAAAAATATATCAACTAAAAGCTTATAATTACTCGATTCCAAATAGCCTCGTGATTCCCAAACAGCCCCGTTTTACAAGCTTGTAGAAAAAGTTATGTATACAACGGTTCATAATTAGCTCTTAAGATACGGTACAGAGCGTCCGCCTAGGGCTGATAGAGCAGCTAAAAAGCTATCGATCGAAGGGGTGAACCCTTTGTGTGTTCAGCGATTTTTACTAGTTTCGGAGATATTGAGCATCATAATCCGGTTTTTTTAGGGTTCCGTAGTCAAACTAGGAACCCTTATAGTTTCGCCATGTCCGTCCGTCCGTCCGTCTGTCCGCAGTCTAGCTCAGAGACTCTTAGTACTAGATAGCAGTAATTTGGCATATATACATATTAGTAACGCCAACAAAGTGGTAAAATAAAATCTTGACAAAAAAAATTGTGTACTTCCTGTAGGTCTTTCAAAAATATTGCGGGTTTGTGCAAACAATTTTTCGATTAAGGGATCCGTTTATGAAATATTAAGCTTTAAAGCGCTAATTTTTGTTAGAGTCAAGTGTGGGGGATTATATAATTGCTATGACAAGTAATTTAATTTATTAATACGAAGTGTAGTAGTACACTTCGTACCTATTATCACCATAAAACGTTATGAAAATGTAGACTTACGACAAATATGACATGACCCGAGCAAATTGGAACTGATACTTACTACCTATTATTATTGACTAACACTATATAGGTAGTATGTGCTGCCGTTTCGGCGAAGTATAATTCGCCAATTATCATTCAACAACTAACTTATCGCGTTACTTTTATTTGGCTTGGCTAACCAATTATTTTGTTTGTTTAGCAAATTTTTAATTTGCAACTTTTTATTTTTGGTCAAGTTATCATTTAGCAAAATATTACGGGTTAGGTTCGTAAGGACTAGATTGCAAAACGACTATGTAAGCAAAACGACTTAGTTTCATAAGATCTTGGTTGCAAAATGACATGTCTAATTGTGTAAATCGTCTTAATAGTAGAATCCCTGGGTTGAAGATTGGACTTAGTTCTATAAAATTTTGTTTGTTTAACGTCCAAATAACAAAATGTCCCAATTGCAAAACGCCAACATATGCGAAAAGTGCTGATAGTAAAACGACTAGGTAGGCATATCGTCAAAAAATGATAAAGTCTAAAACGACTAGATGGTTGAATGACAAGGAAATCACAAACTATAGTTTGTAAAGGAACTCTTTAGACATTGATAAAGACGGTGAGTATCTGGCCACTTAAAATCAAGTTTCAAGTTATGGAATCACAACGTTTTGCTACTAATAATGCTACTTTGTCATTCTACAACCATGACGTTATGCCTAATTAGGAATTTTACTTACAACCTAGACATTTTGATTTCTAGGGCATTGTACAAAACAGACGTTTTGTTTAGTTGGTCGCCATGCAACAACGACATTTTGCTTGGTTAGGTACATGGTCGTTTTGCAATCTAGTCCTTACGAACCTAACTCAAAATTACATACCAAGTTTCTTTTTGGCATATACTTGTTTGGCAAACATTTTACTAAAGCTAATTATCTACTGCCATTTTTTTCTGAAATTAATACATTGCCCCATACTTTAAAAATTCAAGGTGAGATTAGAACTGTGACCACAATAGAAATAAGTTGTTGGGTTAGGCTAAGTTAAGGTTGTGTCAAGGCGCGCGGTATAGAAAATATACCATACTTTATTTTGGGAAAGTACGAGGATGCTATGCCAAGCGATACAGTCGACGAAAAGATAAATGACATATTGAAAAATTACCAAGTAAATATTTGTTACACAACAGTTTGTCAAGACATTCAGTTACGAAAACTTATAGTGCAAAAAACTCAGGCAAAATAAAAATATGGTAAGTAGGTATACATTATTTGGGAAGTAATACTTTGCAATACAATTTTCGCCAATTCATTAGTAAAACTTAACACTAATTATGATGAACTATGTTATGGAATGTAAACAACAGAACTTTAATTTTATTGAAGACTATTAGGACCAAGAATGGTATGGGCCGTTCGTCGAGGCCTGCTTGTACTCGTTTTTGCACTCGTGAAATCGTTTTTTTAAAGTAAAAATGATAGCCGTCGAGTTTGCTTTAAGAAGCGCCGTCTGCGCTTTGTTGAAAGCTAATCCAAGACAGGCTATTAAATTGTTGTGTTAATGGCCCTTGTCGATAAAGGTATGTTCGTGATCAAGTCGACGGGCGTCATGTTCCTGCTGATCATCCTGCTGGACGTGCTGGCCGCGTTCGGTGATCCCAGCGGCTCCACCTTCACGGCCGTCCTCATGATCGGCCTGGCGCTGGCCATCTTCGGCATCTTGCTACTTATTTCAAGAAAACCCCAAAATCGGTGAGCTTGATATACACACAAAATCTAATCGTGGTGGGTTCTGTATATACTTATCTAAACTTAACTCTTTTGATAATTACTATAGATAATAGTATGTGTCTCTCGGTGACAAAATTAATTACGTTTCGGTCGGTATCGCTTGAGAGTTCAACGTCGCCACGCTTTGTTCTAATATACATTTCTATGATTCGCTTTAGAATCAGTAAACCGCCCTCGGCGTAAATGTATAGTTTGATCCCTTGTGACCCAATGTACTTAACTCGGACGTGGTTGGTTGCAGCGCCAACCTGGGTTACTGCGCGCCGGGGCTGCCCTTCGTCCCGGCGACGGCCGTCTTCGTCAACATCTACCTCATCCTGAACCTCTCCATCCTCACGCTCGTGCGCTTCACATTGTGGATGATTATCGGTAAGTTCGTCAGCTCGTCACTACCTATACATATAAGTGGAAATACTCGTAAACGTTCAAATTCAATGAGATCACGCGGGTTCTTAGTTTTATTGTGCTTTTTACGTATTCACATTTCAATGTCACTGCTGCACTGTAGACATTGTAAACAATTGTTGATATTTCGTACTCATAAAAATGTTTGTTGCGCCTCAATCGAGCGCACAGCGGGCGATAATCTCAAACGCCCAAACAGTTAGCGATACGGACCGCTGTATACACGCTCACTTGGTACCGGCGATTCACGATAACACCGGCCGCTGCCGCGCGAAGGTGTAATGACTCACTTCTAAGAGGGTAGGTTGCGAGACCCTTTGCTTTAACACTATTTATCTGTTTATTATAGTTGGTTTTACTGTGTTCTGATTATTAAAAGACAAAGCCAAGACATCATTCTAATATACAACGTGTTACAAAATACCCCGTAAAAAATATAATAAACTATCAAAGCCAAAAATATTGTCAACCCTAGTAAGCTGTCATCCATGTCAGGGAACCGGAGTTAGCATAGATTATTTAACAGAGAGGCCTACCTACCAATTTAATAATTGTCAACTTTAATGGTTTTTCTGGTTTTCATCCACAAAGGTTCAATACTAGGGTAAATCGTCAATTACTGGCCACCGTCAGTAACTGGCCACTTTGCAATAATCTGTTTGAAGCAAAAGATATGCTGATATTTGTGCGATTAAACTAAAATACCTAGATCCAGAGTTGTTATCCGGACTACTGCCAAAGTATCTTTACGAACGGCGTCTGTATATATAATGGGTGGCTAGTAACTAAATGTCATTTTCTCAAGTGGCCAGTTATTGAAGATTTACCCTATGATGTTATTATGCTTAAGTACTGGCTTCAAGTACTGGCTTCTTGCTTGTTATGTTGTCAATTTCAAATCTTCTTATCGATACTCTACAATTGTTTCGTGTTTTTTCCAAAATGACGATGTTTTCTAACTCAGAATATTACGACATGATGTTTTGCGTAGGCCATGGAGATAGCAATTTAAATCGAGCTCGCGAACTGTATCGGCAACGATTTATCGATGGAAGACCACCCGCTGAACAGCGACGGCTACCTTCGCACCAGTATTTTCTCAACATGTCAAGTGAAGTGGGAAGTGGACGTCCAAGCACAGTCGATACCAGGCAGGCTGAATTAGTGTTAGAGCATTTTGAAGAAGAGCCAACCACGAGTACGAGACGAGCCGGAGCAATATTCGGTATGAACCATGTTGCAGTTTGGCGAATTCTTCGTGACGACAATCGTCACCCTTATCACTATCGCCGCAAAACAGGAGCTGATACCCTCCGATCTTGCACCCAGAAGGAACTTCTGCGAGTGGTACCTCAGGCAGTTAGAGAAGAACCCTAATTTCGTAAACTATGTTATTTGGACGGATGAGGCAATATTCACGAGGTCAGGACTTTCAAATGTGCATAACGATCACGTTTGGGCTCACGAGAATACACACGCTTCACGGCAGGGCAGATTCCAACACCAGTGGCGGCTGAATGTGTGGGCTGGCATTTATGACGGGCATGTTATTGGTCCCGTCATTTTGCCATCGCGTCTGAACGGTGGCAACTACCTAACGTTTTTACAAACGGAATTCGAAGAGGCGATTGACGACTTTCCTTGTATAAAACACACAGCTTACCAAAACTGAACCGATATTATTTATTTCGCTTGAGTTATGCAATGAAGTAATTGCATCTTTTTTTTGTGATGCACGAAGAATAATTAGTGTAACTCTATTTTTACGAAATTAAAACACGTAACTTTCTTTTAATGTCGCGGACATAAATCGATGTGGATTAATGAGGAACATAGAACTGGCCATTCCAATTTTTGGTTTGGAAATCGTAACTTTCCTGAGGTTCGTTGCAGAGTGGTGTAAACAGGACACAAAGAGCGCCATGTTCGGTGTGGCTGCTGCAGCTCGGAATTCAGTACCACACCTAGTCTTATGACTATGAGGCTTCCAACTTGCCTTTCTGTGCTGCGCCTATGTGAATGCCTCCTAATCCACATCGGTGCAAGAGAATTCTTTCAAAGAAGCTGGAGCTGTCAGCTTCGACGCCTTAACAGGCGCTCTAGGCTGCGTCTGCTGGTCTAATCTCGCGCGGTCGGATTGAATTGATTGAACCGCTGGATTCTCTTGCTGCGTCAAGTTCGTTCGTTGACATTCGTTCGTTGATATCGAAATTCGGCGCATCAGCCGACTACCTAATTACCGGGGCGCAAGCAGATGCATCGAATTTTTCAGCAATCTCAACCAGTTTCGGGTAGATACACAGGTAAAAGCGACGGAGGGTTAACAGCGGTGGCTTCATGCATTCACGGGGCAGACCGTCCTTTAAACATCAATTCATAAATAATTATGTTTCTTTCACGCTCAACACGACCGCTAGGCTGTTATATGTATTAAGTATGGTTCACTAATGTTTCACCGAAATACGTTTGACCGAATGAGTCTTTTGGCAACTGCTTCATTTCCCAACCCACTTATATTTCTGTAACTGTAAATATTTCAGAATTTTTATAAAACTAACCTAACCTAACCTATAGGGTCTAGACAATGGTACAAAAATAAATCCTGAAATATTTGCAGTTACAGAAATATAAGCGGGTTGGGAAATGAAACTGTTGCCAAACCACTCATTCGGCCAAACGTATTTCGGTCAAATGAACGGACGCCATTAAGTATATACTCGTAACTAGCGACCCGCCCTCGCTTAGCTTCGGTTTATGTGGGTTTTCTGTAACTCCCGTATATAATCAAAAATATATATTACATAAACTCCTTCCTCATGAATCATTCTATCTATTGATAAATATTAAAATCCATTGTGTAGTTTAAAATATCTAAGAGTACTTACAGAGGGACAGGCGGCGCGAAGCAACACGTGTAGAAATAAAGATATTCTACTACATAACAATATTTTTCAATTGTTTAAAGTCAGGGTTCCTAATATTATAATCGGTTAGTTATTGGTTCATTAATGTTAGTGTTATTGCGATTTCCGATTTGCCATTATTTCGCTACTTTTTCTTTTGACCTGTCCATCCAACAAAATTTAAAAAATAAAGAACTATTCATGGGTTTTCGTGTTCAGGTCTGGTGGTGTACTTTAAGTACGGCATCAAGAACTCGAGGCTGGAGCGCGCGGGCGACGAGGAGGCGGCGTCGCCCGCGCCCAGCCCGCGCGGCCACGCCGCGCTGCCGCCGCCCGCGCCGCCCGCGCCGCTTGCCGACCGCAACATCTTCGAGGGCGACGGGAGCAGCGGCCTCTACGGAAACCTGGAGTCAGTTCTTACCAAATGTATTTAATCGTAAACAAGTTACAGCTATAGGTACCTACTCTAACTTATACCTAATACGTCATCCATAAAAAAACATGTGATTGATTATGATTACACTTAGGTTTGTTTTGTTGTCTTAGTTCTATTAGAAGGCCCCTCTTTTCCATTAGCCACTTGCCAAAACTCCGTTTGCTAGTTTTAATAAAATAGTCTTTAGTTAAGTATCATAATGTACTAGTCCCACTTTTTAGTTGATATGAAACTTTAAGACATTTTAAAATCACCGCAAGTAACGTCATGCGTCACGGGAAAGACATAGTCATATTTAAACAATTAAATGTTCTACGTTATAGTCGCACAACTATCTTAATCGAGATCTTATCGCCACCCTTGAAATAGGTTCCGTTGGCCATCGTGGTCTTCATCATCAGTTCCGCTTCACTAATGATACTTTCTGAATGCAAATGCTGGACTTGTTACTAAGAATAAAAAATTGCTATATGTATGCCTATAATATTTGAGGAGTTCCCACAATTCCTCACGGATTACCTCATCAGTTTACAATTTGGTGACAATGGACCACCTCGGAAGAATACTCTATCAAACAAAAAAGAATTTTTGAAATCGGACCATAATTGACGGAGAAATCGGCGAACAAACATGAAAAAACAAATGGAACGTATAACCTCCTTCTTTGAAGTCGATTAAAAATAAATATATGGGTACTAGACCACAAAAAAAGTACTTATAACATAACGAGAAACAAATACTTCCATAGATAACATCCAAGACTCACGAACTAATCTGTCATCATACAAAATAACTCTTACCGGGAATTGAAACCGGGACTAGCCCAAACTACCAACTTGGCTAAATAAATGTAGGTAATGTGAAGTTGTCCTGTGCAGGTTCCCCGACCCGCTGCTGGCCTGGCACGAGACGGAGCTGCAGGCCGCGCCGGCTCCGCGCACGACGTCCAGCTACAAGCAGGTCGAGTCCCGGTGAGCGCCCACCTCGCAACGCAATCTCCGATTAAAACGATGCTAGTTCTCTACACCTAGAGAGTTTGATTATCCTTTAATGTAGGCTTTTATTATCCTTTACTCAAAAATGCTATGTAATCTTGCCATAACACCAGTAAATATTAGCCGGTAGGTTGAAGTTCCTGGACAATAGGCTAAGTAAAGTTTTTGGAAGGGATGTAAACTATACAATTTTTTCGATAGTCGTCATCCTGAAGATCAAGCCTTCGCAAATTCTAACCCTGTTACTTGTCGGTTCTTATTTTATTATTCCGAAAATTTGGCTTGCAGGTAGAAACTAGCCATAATAATTCGTATATGAGAACTAGCCAAGTCAGACCTTAGGCTACAATATATTATCCTAAGTTATAAGAAGAAATGATATTATATGTTGATATAAATAAATTTGAGGACTGACCATTGAACTTGGCACCCATTTAGATCTCACTTCTTTTGTCGTTGAAGTCAAGAACCAACATAATATTGAACTTGGCTCTCATTTCACATTTATGTTTTTGATGGGATTCAATTCAACGGCTCTTTTCTGTTTGCTTGCGTTTCATGTGATCAGTGTCAATTCATAGCCACTTCGGCATCATTCGGAAGTAGTTGTAAGTTCCGAGTTTTTACGATGTGAAAGGATTATTCATTAGATCTGGGGGGTTATTATGACATAGCTATGCAGTTCATTTTACGTCGAGAGTAAAGGACAGAGCTATAACAGTTATATAGCTCTGTCCTTTTCTCTCAGCGTAAACTGAACTGCATTGCTATGTCATAATAACCCCCCAGATCTAATGAATAATCCTTTCACATCGTAAAAACTCGGAACATACAACTACTTTCGAATGATGCCGAAGTGTCTATGAATTATTGAATTATTAAGTGACATTGGTTTGTTCCTGATTCGTCATATTCCAAATTGGTCATCTTCCAAACTCGACAATTTCCTAACTGGTCATATTCCTAACTCGTCATATTCCAGATTCGTCATCTTCCTTCACACATGTATTAAAAAAACCGGCCGAGTGCGATTCGGACTCACGCCACGCACGAAGTCCGTACCATTATCTATAAAAAATCATGTTTGTTGTATGGCCCCCCCTTAAATATTTATTTTATTTTTATTTAATCATGTATTTTTAAAGTGAATATACAACTTAATATTTTGTGAATATTTCAAGCGTCTACCTGTTGCCGTTTTTAATATCGAGCAAAAAATGGCAAAAAAATCACCTTTATTGTATGAGAGCCCCCCTTAAATATCCATTTTATTCGGTTTTTAGTAGCTATTTGTTATTATAGAGGCCCGGGCGCCCCGACAACCGTTTCGATAATACAGATTTGGGTTGCGCGTAATTTTAAATCTGCCATATCTTCTAAAGTATTTATTTAATTAATATATGTAGTGTATAGGGGCATTTTTATCTGCATTAAATGCCCAAGGTAACTAACGTATTTATCTGGATAAGGATAAATACTGAATCGGAGAAAATACTTCGCAAATAAACTAAGATTTTTAAATAAAATTTTAAAGTTAAAAATGGTTACTGTGAGTTAACCTTAAATCAAATCAAAATCTTTTATTCGCCGTAATATGGTTACAGGGATCTTTCAAAATTAAAGGTAAAACTGCATATTACACCATTGCTGGCGTGCGAATATTTAGCTAGTACAAGCAAACTTAATTATTAAATAACTCATTTATAGAGTAAAAGGGTCGGTGCAACAGCCATGCATGTAGATCTGTCTTAAATTTATTCAAGGGCTTGTCACATAGATCTCTGGGAAGCTTATTAAATACTCTGATGGCCATAATATAGGCATTTCTCTTATAAATTTGCAATTTTAGTTTTGGAAGGTATTATTTACCAACATTACATTTCCTTTGTGTTCTACTACTTACATCTGTTATCTTTTTAAACAGATCTGGATATTGCTTTACAAATATACCTAGTTGCTTAATATATAGGCACGGCAGAGTAAGTAATTTTAACCTTACAAACAGGGGCTTGCATGAGTCCGTTATAAAAGCACCACAAATGGCTCTCACACACTTTTTTGTAAAATGAACACCTTATCTACCTGCACCGAGTTTCCCCGCAACAACAGTCCATATTGAAGCACCGAAGCTACATAACCATGGTATGTCGTGAGACTAGTATCCTCTGGTGCTACTTGTCTTAGACGCCGAAGTGCAAATACAATTTATTTGGTCTTGTTTGGTTTGGTGGTGTGGTGGTAGATTTATTTTTGTACTTTTTTTGCAATATTTTAATTATTGCTCGTCGTGCAATTCCACTGGCCTCCCAAACTCGTTTTTGGACTTTACAGAAGTAATCAGCATTGTTGCTATATTAAAATTTATCATTTTCAGCTAAGAAATATAAATAAATACTGAAAATAATTTCACAGGCTTGTCGATCTAAACGTTTCCCAGGTCTTAATGCTTCCGGCATTACTATTAAAAAGAACTGAAAACAAACTTAATCTTAATTAACCAGAAAATTCTCTGGTATTAACCACTGTATTATATCGATTATTACTCTCGCGATGCGACGTTCCATAGCCTTCTCTTTTGTCTTACAAGCCGTGCTATTAAGTTTGGCAACGTCGCATTTCGGGATTATGTGAACCGATAAGGGGTGAGAAAAAACTGTAAATCTAAAATGGTACAATATGGTTTAGTGTACATATTTTCTAGTATGAAAACAATAACTAGGAGAATTAAAATTTGGCTATTTCGAACTATTTTGTCACTACTGTAATTTCTGTACTCATTATACAGCTTCTTCCGGACCCCTTCCATATCGGATTTTACCGAGCTCCTTTTTACTTTCTTAGCTGCAGCATTCCACTGCCTGCGGAAGTTATTCATGTCCCTGGCAAGATTTCCCATCTTTCTTATGGCCCCTCTACACGTCTGCGGATCATGGGCGTGCGTAAGGGACGGAGCAATACGTAAGAGTGATATGCAAGAATATGTCGCTCACTCTAAGGTATAAATGCTTCCCTTACGCACGTCCGTGATCCGCAGACGTGTAGAGGGGCCATGAAGATTCCCTTGACTTGGGCCCAATAATGCTCGATTGGACGGCACTGCGGGACATTCCGTGGGTAGGTTCCTTGGGTACGAAATCTATATTGTTCTCTTTTAGGAACTTTACAGTGACCTTGGCGTAATGTGTGTGGAGCAAGATCAGGCCAGAACAACGTAGGGGCGTTGTGCTTTCTGATAAACGGCAGCAGTCTTTTTTTTAAGCAATCTTTTATATGAATATCCCGGTTGATCGTACCTTTTGTTACGAAAATAGGGATATATTCGCCACATTCACAGATGGCCTGCTATAAGAGAAATTTCTCATGAAATGTTCCAACGCAAACGGTCGTTTCTATGTCTGGGAGAGTCTCGTCTCTGCTGGCTGTGTAATATTGCGGGCCAGGAAGGGTTGAAAAGTCAGTTCTACTGTACGTTTCATAGTCAATTATCAAATGCAGTTTTTTTTGAACGCAAGAAATCGTATCATTTTCGAGTTCGCCTTTTTATTATGGAACGCTGCTTTTCACTAACTTTAACGGACTTCACTTTCTTGCGTGGTAGCATGTACCTGCACGTCTCTTAGCTCTTTGCACCATAGATGCGTTTGTTTCGCATTTTTTCGCGATATCCCTAACCGACATGCTTCGATTTCGCCGAATGCAATCAATGATCTTTATGCGGACCACGAGGTCTTCCACTTCGAGGTTTCTCTTTGAGAGATAAGGTGGTAAAATAGTTTCTCAACACGAAATCCACAGCGTTCCGAGGTAGTTTCAGGTCCTTTGCGATGAAACTTTTAAATGAATAATAGGTGTTCTTAACTTGACAAGAAAAAGCGAGCTATCTTGTTTGGAATCGAAATTACAACTGTTTGAAATTAACAGTTTTTTCGCGGTACACCCTTTATGCAAACAATTAAATACAGGATATATTGACTATTCTATATTTTTGTTCTATTATTTGTTCACGTATTTATTCTTCTGTTAGTAGGTTCCATCCTTGGTTTTTTAATTATACTTAGGTATCGGGAGCATTGGGAAAAAAATGTGGCACTGGTGTCAGTCACTAATTTGGGTTTTTTTTTCAGAATATCTTCGCAATAGGATCCATATCTCTTCCGTATTTTTGCACTTCGTATAACTTCACTGTCACTTAAATGTTTACTGCAGACTAATGAACCGTTCGAGGGCTCCTAGTTAGCTCGAGGTATAGCCTTTATCCTCCTATAACATAAATAATTTTCGCGGGGAAAAGAGAATGTAGAAACAGCCGCTTCTCCACTCTTTTACCTTGTTTTATAGTAGAAAAACTTGCAAAATATCGACTGTTGTGTTTTCTAAAGAAAATCTCTGGAAAACCCTTGATTTTGCAAGTTAAAACACAAATTATACGTTTGCGGGCCTACATGAAAAATGACGTATAAGTAGTCCAACTAACTTGACATTACAAAGAAACCTAGTATAGATGAATTACCGAGAGCGTGGAATTGCATATGTAGTGGTCACATGTCTTTACAGGCATTCTATATTTAAATTTCCTCTACTTCTTATACTATCAGCATAAAAAGAGTATTGTTATATATTAAATAAGTAAGTACAAAAATAATGTCAGTGTCAAATTCTAAATACTTTTTACAATGCACTAAAATATACGTCTTATTTTATTGTACATACATACCTTCACGCCTGTAATCCCAGAGTGGGGTAGGCAGAGCCATAAAATTACCCAGAACTTTAAAAACTATTTTATTGGATACTCGCAATTTTCAGAATTATTTTGACTGGGCACGTGCGACTGTAAGTTACACAGTTTGCATAAATTATGGCAGAAAGTACCTAACAATATGTTTGGTCCGATTGATAGTCAAAGTACCTAAACAAATAATTTTAACTGTCATAAATATTTTGAACTCGAACTATTGAAAAATGTAAATTCACCTTACACCGCTGCCCAATTCGTTGGAAAAGCTACAGGTGTATTTATAAAATTATGACTGAGAGTAAGAGTGACAAATTCAAAGCATCGAAAAAATTCCTCTCTCCGAGTAAGAAAAAGTTACGTACGGTCCGTCGGCAGTAGATGATTTTGATCAAGAAGTCATCAGGAGAACTATGTATAATTTTCATCTGTCCCATAAGCAATTTCCAAACTTAAATGCTTTCCTTTTCATGCGAACGGTACTACCACTACATATGCAATTCCACGCTCTCGGTAATTCATCTATACAAAATATGACTTTACCATAGCCTACGATACTTAGTCGCATAATATTAATTGGCTTAATAAAGTGTTACACTGAGTTTGTGAGTTTCATCAGTGTTGGCTTCTTTTTAAATTCGGCGCATTATCATAATATTGTCTATGTTTTGTGAACCGTTTCACTCGCAACGTTGTCAGATTTCAATAGCACGGCTTGTAAGACAATAGAGAAGGCTATGGACGTTCCCCAACGTTGCAGTTGTCTTGATGGGTACTGAGTCAGACTGAAGTAGCATGACAAATACGAACATTTCCGAGAAAATACGATGTGAAAGGATATTTCACTACATCTGTACATAGGTACTGGGGTATAGTATAGGACGTGTTATTATTAAAAGTAATTTTAGTACAGTCGGCCTTATAAGAAGCTGCACACTTTTGTACCTTGTCGCTTTAACGCCTTTGACAGATTAGTGCAGCAGTTCAAACATGACGTTAAAGTGACAAAACACTAAAGTGTGCAGCTTCTTATAAGGCCGACCGTACATGCACATGCTATATAGGTACATTCTACACAATTTTGGTTTAGTTCTTCGGTAATGGCTTTTGGGGTGATACGCGTATCTCTTCCGGCACGAAGCTAAACATAACTATTTAAAATATATGATCACTATTGAATAGATCCAAACCCCGACAAATGGCGACCCCTTCTTTCAGAGTTGTTAGCTCTTAACCAGCTCGACCGATTGAATTGATTGTTAAACCCTAGCTAAGAACCACCCCGATTAAACTAGCTTTCTTTTAAAAAAGCCGCGTCTTAATCGATCCGTCCGTGTGCGAGCTCCGGTGCCGCCCGACAGACACGCGTGCACACGATAGACATCAACACCTCTCTTTGTTGGTCGGGGGTTAAAACGTGGTTAGTATAAAGTCAAATATTTCAATAATGAGGCATAGCTTTGAGGCAGGGGACGTACGAGTAACCTCATTCCGGCAACTACCGAATTCTATTACTTTCCCTGAAGATTTAATAGTCCATAAATAAAATTTCTATAACATTGTATTAGGGAGGTGAAAATGAAGGAAAACTTAAAAACGAACTAAGTATAGGAATGTTTGATAATATATGGCGTTGCAGGTACGACACGGAAACCAACAGCACCTCGTCGCACACGGCGCGCCGCCCGCCGCCCTGGGCCTGCCCCGACACCGAGCTCGACTCCTGGGACGACTAAACTAAAGCCTTCTTTACATATTCGTGTTTCGAAAATCTTCCGATTGCTACGTTTACTATTTACAAAATTTAGGTATACATTTTCATGTCGAAAAATTGATTTTGAAGCAAATCGACGATTTTAACGGTATTTTGTGTTTAAAACTTTAAAAAAAAAGTAATATTTTGGGTTTGGACACCGGCCTCTTCATGTGGTTTTTTTTTTTGCGGCTCGTGTGCGCTCCAGTAAGCTCTGTACGTGTCGGCTTACCCTGTGCGACACATACATTTCATTTAGCGGCCGCGCCGCCACCGCCTTTGTACGTTGGGGGTCTGAAGATTTTTGAGGTTAAAGAGGTTCAGTGATATTAACGCATTAGATGAAATAAGACAAAGAGCGGTAGAGCACTGCGTCTGAACCAATTATGAGAGAATTAATATTAACACTTAAACGTCGGATTTGATTCTGTGTACATAACAGTTTTTTTTATGTGTGTATTACCATACCTACCACCATTCTAACCCGATAAACCTCCATAATATAGGTACACATTACCACGGGTCCGCTCGCAAAACTGATCATCAGTGTACAGAGTCTACAATGAACATTGTCTAGCTAAACGATATCTCAAACGATTTTGTTTCGATATGGTATCTTAGTAACCTACCTTACCATTGTTAATTTGACAGCAACTTGGCGGTGGCGTAAAAAGGTTATAAAAGATATGGAATACTTGGGCAGTGGGGCTCTCTATTTGACTGGGTAGAACCATATTGCTTTAGACAAGTCATAGTATTGTCAACGTTATGATAATTCTTAGTTACTTGACAGTAATGGCAGCCGAATTAAAAAAGTAGGTACCATAACATGTCAAAAGCAATATGTTTTTACCGATTAGAACAGAGCACCCGGAACCATTAACTGTACATTGTCACTGATAAGGTGCAGAAGTATGCACATATCTTTGAACTCGACTTTAAGTAAACCTTGCAGACTCGGGTACGACGCAGTGCACAACCGCTCTATAAAAACAACTCAAAGAGTGAGCTGCGCTCTCGAATATTTAAATATTTAAGTATATTTATTTACTTGTTAATGTTACTTAGGGCTGATTTTTCAATCCCCGGATAAAACTATCCGTCGGTTAAATGTATTACTATCCTTTTCTGAAGTAATATGAAAGAAAAGGACAGAGCTTAAATTTACCTTCCGGATAGCTTTATCTGGGGATTGAAAAAACAGCCCTTAATGCAATTAATACTAACTTAGTTGTTATCTTATTTTTTAAAATAATGAATCTGGTGTCACATACACGAAAAATAAAGACAAAATGTAATGATTAGTGCTTGTGTGAAACCAGGCCGCAGGAACACGCCGCGGCGAGTACCGGGCGACGCAGTGTTCGAGATCAGCCGAGGTTACTGTACTAAGAGTAATGTGAGGTGTTACATTTTCAAAAACATAATGCATAAATGTTTAAAATATTTTTTCAAGTTTTAGGATCGGAATAATGGATTTTAGTTTAAAATGAGTGTAGGTCCCTGCTAAAATTTGTACTAAGCGGAAGAGCCGTACTCCGAGCGCGAACCTTCTATCGAGTGTAGCGGTGACGTATAATCATCGAGCATATCAGAATATGATATGACGATTGGTGTCCGATTTTAATAACTTCATTGAGTAGTAAAGGCGAAGAACTTATACTACGTTAAATAATGTAGGAAAGTCTATTTAAGGGGGTCGTACTACGGATTGGTTCAGAACACCTTTTCTAATAGTAGGGACCTAAAGAAGATTCGAAAACGTAACATCTACTCGTACCTATGATAGAAATGCTCGTGCTAGAGCTACTGTGCTGCCAGCGACTTAACTGGCCGTGTTGATCCGCTCAGCCCTCAGCTGGAGGTGCGGAATTGTGATCATGGGCATAGCCGTAGAAAAAACTGGAATGAGAAGATAGATAGCTTAATAATGGAGTAATAAAGATTATTACCTACTATGTAAGTGGAGTTGTTAGCTAGTCATTTGACGGCAAATCTATAAGTAGCTGATGAGTTGATGATGTGTGCGCGATGATTTGTGTTCGGAGGGCATTTTTTACAGAATGCGTGGTTTTAAATAATTTCGAAATCCCGTAAAATATCTGATACCTAGTTATCAAAGAGAAGAAATGAAAACTAAAAATATAACGGTCTTTAGCGACCATAACCAAAACATATCATAAGTGTTGACCATCTGTTTTGGAAATACAAGTGCAGTCCTTTTATTTATTACTAGTTTATCATCACATTCATCACCGTCATCATCGGACCAAGGCCATGAGCGTGGAGCGAATCACGAAACTAGGCGGCTTATTCCGGTACTTTTTGTCCTCTATTAAAATCCTCGGCCTCATCGGACATCCGATCCGCAAGCAATGTGTAACGTCCATTGCAAAAATTGGTTTAGAGATATCTTCTCTGCTCTGCTTAAGAGCGTATTACGTCTTTAGAGCATATATAGGTACCTATTCACATTTATTGCCTACGCCCTAAGCTCAATCTTGAGCGGTGATATGATACGAGGCCTATAGCGAGTGACCAGTGTCGGTGACGTACCTACTGTTGTCACTGGCGGCACACTTCGGTCGAAAGCTCTCCAGTTGAGAGACTGCGGCACAGTGCAAGGCCCGTGTGTGTCGACGGAGAGCAGCGCCACCCCGTCTCGTCCCGCGGGAGTCGTGAGAGCCGACGAGGGATTCACCGGAGGATGGGCACCAGCGTCCTCTGAGCACACGATACTGCTACGATCGCAACCCGCCTGCTGAGCGTGGTGGCATGACCAGAACGGTATAAATAAACTATATATCTTTGAAAGTACTTCCTTATCACACCTATATTATTCCAGGTGTGTAACATTTCATTTAATAAGAACTAAAATTATTTTTGTAATACCATTTTCGACTGTTAATTATTTTTAATCTTTATCTACGCACATGATTATTTATATCAATTTCATTAAAGAGGGCATACATTTAGGTACGTAATATTTTATACCCATTTTGGGGCTGATTATCAATTAAGTATACTGCAGCTGAAATGGCAGTTAATCCAAGTCTAGTCGGCGGCGTTACTCGTAACGGTTCATATTTTCTGAGTGCAACTTTTATGCAGCCCTGTAATGCATTCTGTTTCTGTTGATAGTTGCAGATGACGTTCGTCCACTATTTAGGCAGGTACAGTCATCGTCATAGGTACTTGGTGACAGGTTGTCACTTAACACAATGCGACATGGGTCCATCTGGTGCTTATCACTTTTTGATTTTGTTCCACACTGCAAAATACTCATTTTTGCTATTATTATTAAAGTTTATGAGTAAATATGCACTTTCATACAAATCAGGACCAAAAGCCACGCTGCGGGTAGAAAACGACCATCAAGACTGGGCTCAAATCTTAAGATTTATTTAATACTAGTTGTTCGTGAGCGGTGTCTCGCACGGGTGTTTTTTTTACACGAACTATTTCTTGACCATTCTCTAGTTTTAGCGAAACTAACGCATGGCAATTAGAAGCGTCGAAGTACATAGCTCTTTTAAACGCGAGCGTCCCCACTGAGAGCATTCGCGTCTAATGAGCATTCGGCGTCGAACATCGAGTGGTGTGTAAGCTTTGTAACGCTTGATTCAAATTTAGCACCAATAATAATAATAATAATAATAATAATAAATCATTTATTTTGAGCAACAGGACTCATATTATTGTTCGTATACAGAACACTTAAAAGCTATAAGTACATAGTTACATAATTTTATTTAATTCAATATTTAATATTTTCTAATTTGAGCACTGCAAGGGGCATGTAGCGCGTCGCAATGCCGCAAGTATGGACAATGCGGCCTCCGCAATCGACCGCAACATGTTGTTGGGGCTGGCCCGCACACGGTGCACCAGGGATGCTGCTCTTTTGCGCATAGATGCAAAACAGTCCACGTGCGCTTCTGCGAAAATCCCTGACGCACTACAGAAGCGGGGCAGCGCCACAAACATCCGGAACGCATTATTATATTAGACCCGGAGGGCCCCATAGGCCCGTTGCGTAAACTTCAACCACAAGCTGCACGTGTAGAAGGAGGTGCAGTACGCTCTAAATAGCGTCAACTTCACCTCCCTCGTACAACCCGCGAACTTGCGGGCAATCATGTTCGCCCTGGTCGACAGGGCCCTCCGCTCCCGCTCGATATCCATGTCGTCCTTGAGGTCGGCCGCCACCACGTGACCGAGATACTTGAAGTTCCTTACTCTTTCCAAAGGACTCCGATTAAGGAGTATGGGAGGAACTTCAGTCATGTGATAGCGCCCGGTCTTAAAGACCACGTATACACTTTTCAACACATTGTATCTAAGGCCATGAGCGGCCAATGCTCTCAGTGGGGACACTCCTTATAACGTGTCGGAAATCTTAACCAACACGGGAATCTTGTAATAAATATTACCTACTTACATAAATAAAAAGAACGTGTGCGTCTCGGGACGCCCGACAGAAGTGATAACTTAAACTAATCTAAATCTGTGGGTAAGAGTGAACAGGAAGGAGCCTGCCTACCGCTGCCGTATGCGTGAGAGAAAGGGAAGCCAGACAGACTGGCGCCGTAACGCGTTACGTAACGAAGCGGTTTACCCTCTCATACTTAAAAAGTTATCACTTCAAGAATATTTTTCCGATTTGTTTTTTATGGACTGTTCGCGACCTGGTCTCGCTTTGCTTGGGTTTATGTGAGTTTCTGTAACGCCCATACATAAACCAGAATTTATAGTAGGTACTTATCTACATAAAAAAACCTTTCATAAAACATTGTCTAACTGATGGTGAAAACTGCATCAAAATCCTTTGCGTAATTTCGCATGCTTTCTCTACAATTTGTCAACACGGCTCAAGCACTTGCATAGCAATAGATAGGTAGTTCATATTTAAATAAGTGCAATTACTTTTTAAGCGATTGTTTTGCCTGTGGGCAGCGGAGCATCGCCCTTGCCCTAGCATTATTGACGATACCCACGCGCACAACACATTATGTAGAAGTAATCAACTTATGACGTTGACTTTGCCTTAGTTTAATAACAAACGTGGTCATTTTTATCTATTCAAAGATACCTAGTTTTAGAAGAAACGTAAATCGAATTCTTTTAGTTAAAATCTTTCCAATTCACCTACGAAAGTATTTTCACAGCCGACAATATACATATTTTTACTAGTTCTTACATGTTATATTCTGATTAATAATAAAATAGCATTTAAAAATTTTTGTGAACTTGTGGAATGATTTCAAATATCATTTCGAATGTACTATATACTCGTACTTGTCATACAGTGAAGCCGTGGTCAACTAATTAACAACAAGTTTGTTAAGTTTAACAACCTCTAATTGCCGTACTTATTGACGTCAATTTAATTTAATGCTTGATTAAAGTTGCTGCTGTCACTTTCTTTGCTATAGCGATAGAATAAGACAACACATCACTAAACAAACATTAAATTTAATTGTCGTCTCTGAATGCGGCTGTTAACCTCTAAGTCTAGACATAGTCATGTGGGGTAAATGTACGCGGCGAATAAGTGTCGGCCTAAATAGTTAACTTAACATTGTGCGAATACCACGGATGACAGCGGTTCCAGACTGCCGCGTTTCGTTCACGTTTGACCGCCGAGCGAGACTTCTGCATCGTAGGTTTCCCGCACAATGCTATGCAAAGTCACGAGACAATATTTTCTTTTGCATGAATTGAAATTGATTTGCACACTAAAGGCATTATTATATGTCTGATAGAATAACAAAGTGACTGGGAACAGGAGAAATTAATCAATATTTTGTCTGAATCTACATATTTTGTCTAAGGTAAGTCATACTTCGAAATTTTATTATTTTTATTTAATTTGGTGGGAAGGGGTACCGTAAGTGGCCGGCAGTAAGTGTCCGAATGGAACATGGAAATTACAAGCAAAAATAATAAAGAAGAACAAAAAGAAATTGATCAAAACCTTAATTGCAAAACCAAAGAAGGACACCAGTAGCAAGCCAAAGAAGTAAAATTATATTAGAAAAGATAAAACTACAGACAATCAAAAAAATAAATCTTCAAAACAAGCGTACTGTCGAGAAAAGTACGGAGATACTGAGGTCGACTGAGGCGGGGAGGATTGAGTGTTCTATTTGTAAGTCTTGGCGCAAGAAGCCTTTACCAGGTAGGAGGGGGCACATTCACATGCCTATGGTCTTTGTGTAGTAGCTGACTAATGCCCGGTTTCAATATTCAAGAAACGAATGGTTTCGTTACGTCTCGTTAAAATTTGACACATTTTGTACGTAGCAAATGTCAAATTTTAACGAGACGTAACGAAAACCATTCGTTTGTTGAATATTGAAACCGGGCGTTAGTTTACGTGCGTACACTTTGTCGGCGTTGCGTACGCTTAAGAGGATTGTGGAGCGGCGCTATGTTGTAGTGATTATGAAAAAATAGGTCTGTACGTTTAGGTTTTTTATTTTAATTTGTTTAGTACTAAGAAATATATTCTTGGAAAGGAAAACGTACCGACATAGTTTTTTATAATATCTACGACATATTCAAAAATCGTAAAAATCGAACTAGGTTTAAGGGGAGAGAAACGTTATCGCATTTTGTATGGAAATGTTCAGCGTCATAATCCTCTTAACCGAGGGCGTGCGGACACTTTCCACCGAAGCGGAGAAAAACCGCATTTCCCTTGTTAATTAAATGATTAAGTAAAACTATAAATAATTATTGTTAGAATTTAAATTTTATGTATTGTTTTTCTTCACAAAGGTTTATAATAACATTAGAATAAAAGTTTTTTCTTTTTGATTAACAATTTTTTTTAAACTGGTAGCTATTTACTAATAAAAATACGTTTACCCCACATGACTCTACCCTCCAAATTTCTTAGTTTTAATATAGATTCCTGTATTAAAACTCAAGAAGTCGTTATTTATTTTTATAATTCATAAATAGGTAATTTATATTATTAAACAAACAATAGTAACGTCCTACGGCCGCACTCAGAGTCAGGCAATGACTATTAAGTACCCAAAAACATTTCAGCTTTTTAGGGAGAACCGAAACCTCGTCACCACGGGACGACTTGATCGTCACTGATTGACCCGAGTGCGACTGTTAGTGACGATTTTAAACGTTCAAGTTTAAAAAAAAGACGGTCAAGTGCGAGTCGGACCCGCGCACCGAGGGTTCCGTATTTAAGCTAAAATGGTTGAAAAACGCAAAAGAAGATACTCATTTTAATATGAACTTTATTTTCTATGCAATAAGGTCCATTTTGTCATTTTTGACTAGCCTAAATTTTAATACTTACAGATTTTTAAAGGTTTTTGAGAATTTGAGCCCTTTCATTTCTATTTCAAAATCGACACCCTGTTTGCTAATCAAATCACTTTCATTTTTACAATCCTCTATTCTAGACCCCTTTTCAAATACTTATTTATAACAATTATTTCATATTGTTTTTACTAAAACCAAATGCAGGCAAGCAAGTTATACAACTATGCCAAATTTCATAGAAAAACTACTGTGACATACAGACAGACACCAAAGTATCACCTTAAGGGTTTTTACCATTTTGGTACGGAACCCTACAAAGGAAGTAAAGGAACGAGTTAAAATGTCTCAGAGTCGGATTAAGTAGGTACAAGTGAAGGTTAAAGTGACGTTGTCAACTAAAAACGTAAGAGACTTCCTATGATTTGTTTTACGACGTCACGTTGACAGTCCATAGTGGCCTAGAAATTAAATTGGTTGACTGTACCTAACGTTAGAAAGCTAACTTCTTAAAATGCTAAGTCTACGCTAATATGCCTAACGCACAGCTAGATCAAAACATTACAGTATCAACTCAAAAGCGTTGCTACTTTTCTTTCAAGTTCATAGCAGTTGTATTAAAGTTGATTTTAAAATACAGTTGTATGTTGAGTTACTACTGTTTTGATCTAGCAGTGCGATAAATAAAAAGTGGTAAAATCGTTTGCATAATTAGTCGGAGGTAATCCCTGGAACTGATGACACGATTGTAATGGACCATCCACGTAAAATGCAAACATACGCAAATTACTTTCATTAAGCATATGTTTTTTTAAATTATTATAACTCTTAACTACTTTCAATACCAATTTGATTAAATAATACTTACATTTTTAAACCTCTTGTCTCTAATTAGTTGACCAACGATATTATTAGTTTAGTTAAATAAGTTAGCTAATAACTCCAAGTGAATGTAATGAAACTAATATTAATAAATCTACATTATAAATGTAAATTTCATAAGGGTTCGATAAGTTGATAAAGCCGTTAAACTTATTAATTAAGCTTACTCTTTTACGCAGTGTTTCCGGGACTGGCCGTCGGGTTGTTGCGAACCTTAGTTGCGAACGCTTATACCACACAGTTACTGTCCTGCAGGACGTGCTGGCCGAGGCCACGACTAGACCTCCGTTCTAAACTCCCAGGAAAATTTGTCTACGAGCTACCAGATAGCTGCCGTAATTGCCGTATTGGATAGCCAGATCCGAAACCTAAAGACGCTGCCATCTTGTTAAACATCACAACTCCGAATCGGAAGAGATCCTCCGATTTTTTCCTGTGATGTTAACTAGACTGATATTTGATCATAATTGAGGGTTTTTATGCTTTATACTCTCTGTAAACATATCTTAGCAAGACTTTCTGTTTAAAAGTTTTAAATAGATAGATATTTTAAAAGTGATTAATAGCTTTTCACCAAACCGTAGAATTTTGACTAGTAATCTGTGGTCACGTTGAGAGCGTCATAAGTAGTGAATCTAATTCAAACAGCAATCGCTGCACAGTCACGTCAATCAATATAATATGTATACACTTTAGTACCTTGTCACTTTAATCTCTGTGACAAGTCATATATGGCAGTTTAAACATGACATTAAATAGACAAGGTACTAAAGTGTACACATATTTATGAACTAGACTGTACAGCAGAACACGGGATCCTGCCCGCATATATACTAGTAGAAACGGTTGTACCGCTCACGTGACCTGGATTGAATGCAAAGACATGGCAGATGCTTACATCACTCAGCATCTTCCTTCCGAATGGTCGCTCTATGACATTTTTAACTGCTAAACCTTCACTTTTCTAAGAAGTTGTACCTAGTTTGTAAGAATTAATCCTAGGAACATAAGCTACTTGTCAGTGGCCGGTCTCGCGACAAATTGCTTCGGGTAAAATGTTTAATATGTGGATAATACTTAGGCCTTAAAAAATTGTTGATGTTTGATGAATGCAAAAAGCATTTTCTATATGGGCAAGTTTAGTCCAGATAAAAAGGTTCGTTGTAAGATAACAAACAATAACATGTACTCAAAATTTGATACTAGGATACCACGATGAGTCATGTAAGGTAAGGATTTAAACTACAAATTCATTTGTTTAAAACACAACTTTATAATGCAATAATGTAAATTAGATTAAAAAAGGAATGAAAAGCTTGGACGTAGCCGTATACCTACCTTCCTACCTGCCTACATATCAGTTATATAATAATGCTACTACCTACAAGCTTTGAGTTTCTTACTTTTTACCTAGAACCTAAGAACAGGTACTACCAGTTTAATGATAGAAACCGGTGTGTTAAGTGACAACTAATATACCTGGTGGCAGTTGAGAGTACCTACAAGTCTCGGCGACAGCCAGCCGACCGTAGCTGTTGACGTTAGACGTAGTACTGTGCCTACAGTGCGAGAGAGCTCTTATCTTAGGTGCTTCGGGTTTGCAGGTACTTGTCTCCCACTCGCTCTCATACTTTCTTATTAAGAGCGAGTGAGAGAGTGACAAACTTGAAGCACCTTCTTAGTGTTTACAGACTGTACCTTTTACAAAATTATAAAAATAATAAGGGTGTACACACACGGCTTTCTACAGTCGAGTTATGTGCACACTTTAGTACCTTGTCTATTTTGTCATGTTTAATATGTCATACATGAATAACATGAATTATCACAGCGATTGAAGTGACAAGGTACTAAAGTGTAGACATATTTATAAACTCGACTGTACCAAACTCGGGCTTACTTTCCTCTGCACTGACTGCACTGCGCACGGGCACTCAACTCAGCTCGGGCAGGCGCGGGCGCGTGTCTGCTACCCCTCTCAACAAAAATATTAATTATCTAGTCAGTATACTTAATGCATATTTAATCAATTGATGTCAACCGTATGTAGGAGGTCAGGGCTCAAATACATATTTGTAACCTGACTGAACTTGGTGTTTTTATTTTAGTTAAGGATAGAGTAAACCCACTGAACCATTTACCAATGGGACTAGCAAGATCCACCACTATCCACTCAAAGAGGGGATATCCCAGAAGTTCCATAATTTCTAGTCCCATATGGATCTACCGGGATATTCATTTTGAAGGAAATGTCCCAGAAGTACCATATGGAACTACTGGTACATATTCATATTAAATGTCTCCCTCTGCTAAGTACGACCTTTGTATACATATATTTCTTTCGATTACCTACATACTTCAGTTAACATTGTCAAGTATATGACACTTCAGGTTTTACGTTGTTTCTTATACAAGTGATCGCGTCCCTCGGTAAAAAATGTGCAGTGCGAACCCTAGCGTTTTTAATGATTTTGCAACACTGATAACGGGGTATGCTCCGAAGATACTCAACTGATTTAAAACTAAAATAAAAACAAAACCAGATGTAAAGCCTAGTATGTAGTTCCATATGGAACTATTGGGATCATTTATTTGACATTTACATATGTACCGATTGTTCCATATATGGAACTAGAACTATGGAACTTCTGGGATATCCCAGAGTAGCCTAGTCATTATTGGTGGTGCTTTGGATGATAGTATTTTGATCATCGTTAATTAATAGAGAACCTAGTTTTAGGCACAGAATTTGGGATAATATTATACCTACCTATAAATACCAATAACTACCATATAAATTTATCTAATACCTTTAAACGAGCAATTCTTGTATATATATACTTATACATATATAATATAATCTAAATCTCGGAAACGGCTCCAACGATTTTCATGGAATTTAGTATGCAGGGGGTTTCGGGGGCGATGAATCGATCCAGCTACGTTACATTTTTAGAAAACCTGCCAAAAAAAGTACCATCCAGGTACTGGCAATTAAGTACCTAGGTAACACAGGGTTACATCTTTGATTGGTAGGTATTACTGAGCTGAATAAAAATTACTAAGGTGCCAAGTTCCAACTCTTAGACCGTTCAGAGTATTTCTTTATTTTATTATTTTTTGGTACATTTGGTAGAATCGAGTTCAATGAGCAGCGCAGCGTAGGGCGACCCCCCGCGAGATGGACGGACGATTTGGTCAAGTCTGCGGGGACCCGCTGGATGCAGGCCGCTTCCAACCGGGTGAGGTGGAAATCTTTGGGAGAGGCCTATGTTCAGCAGTGGACGACCTATGGCTGAAATGATGATGATGATGATGATAAGTTCAAAAATACCTAACGATGTAAGGTCAACCGGGGCAATTGCCTCACGATTCCTTTTCATAAATTTTTTCTTTGTTATTGCATCTTAATTTAATAATTAACACGTTGGCTGCCATGAGCATCACCGGTGGGTTCACATAATCTTTTGTGTGGCCATGAGCATCACCGGTGGATTAAATTTTAGGAACCCCTCAGAAGCTAGGTATCTAAAAATTCGAAAAAGTCAAGTTTTAGTAAATAACTTTAGAGTAGGTATCCTCTACAAAATAGCATTCAAAGTTTGACTCTGACCTCCAAAAAATTCCGCAAAATAATACCCTGAAAAATGAGCTTCTAATCCCACCGGTGATGCTCATGGCCACACAAAGAAGATTACGTGATACCACTGGTGATGCTCATGGCCACACAAAGAAGATTGCGTGATACCACCGGTGATGCTCATGGCCACACAAAGAAGATTGCGTGATACCACCTGTGATGCTCATGGCCACACAAAGAAGATTACGTGATACCACCTGTGATGCTCATGGCCACACAAAGAAGATTACGTGATACCACTGGTGATGCTCATGGCCACACAAAGAAGATTGCGTGATACCACCGGTGATGCTCATGGCCACACAAAGAAGATTACGTGATACCACCTGTGATGCTCATGGCCACACAAAGAAGATTACGTGATACCACTGGTGATGCTCATGGCCACACAAAGAAGATTGCGTGATACCACCGGTGATGCTCATGGCCACACAAAGAAGATTACGTGATACCACCTGTGATGCTCATGGCCACACAAAGAAGATTACGTGATACCACCGGTGATGCTCATGGCCACACAAAGAAGATTACGTGATACCACTGGTGATGCTCATGGCCACACAAAGAAGATTACGTGATACCACTGGTGATGCTCATGGCCACACAAAGAAGATTGCGTGATACCACCGGTGATGCTCATGGCCACACAAAGAAGATTGCGTGATACCACCGGTGATGCTCATGGCCACACAAAGAAGATTACGTGATACCACCTGTGATGCTCATGGCCACACAAAGAAGATTACGTGATACCACCTGTGATGCTCATGGCCACACAAAGAAGATTACGTGATACCACTGGTGATGCTCATGGCCACACAAAGAAGATTGCGTGATACCACCGGTGATGCTCATGGCCACACAAAGAAGATTGCGTGATACCACCGGTGATGCTCATGGCCACACAAAGAAGATTACGTGATACCACCTGTGATGCTCATGGCCACACAAAGAAGATTACTGTTTAATTATTTGTTGTTATAATGATGTAGGTAGGTATAGGTCTAACGTGGGTCTAACAGAATCTCATGAAAAAAAGGGAAATTTAAAAAAGGGCTTGCATCTCCGGGGTAATAGGATCTAAAGTTCGTGATACTTATTTTCCACTTTCTATAAAAGCATGATGCGGGGCACTCAGACCGAGTAGGTCTTTATTTCCTTGCGTATTATTCAATTTTCTAGAATAACATGAAAATATCATGTATGTGCAATTAACTAAACATCTATGCAGAGCATGAGAGCAGATAGAACAAACAGAGATTTACAATATTAGTAACGATTAGTTACCTACGTAACCCTTTACATCAAGTTCGGACTTGCATTTCCTAATAAATAAAGACTGTACACGATAAAATCCGGCCATGCATGCTCCGGTGTATCTTTGCAATGAATGCATACTTTCCAGCAGGTTTTTTATATAACTTGTATAATTATAATACTATATGATAAAATAAAATCGTATCTTAATGTATAGGTATGTATGAGTTTTCGCCGAATATATTCTACTAACCTATATATATCATACCTTTCATCTCCAGTCCAGCGTTTTTTGAAAATCTTCACTCGCTTCCTGCTACAATGTCACAACTGTATTTATATTTTTACAAGCTGTTTTACGCACATTAGAATATCATCTTACCAAATTAATACTTTTTGAAACTCATTTCTATTTGCAGCAGTCAGGAAGACTTTTTACTCTAAGCACTGAAAGTTGTTTTTGTATGGGAGGCATTTATTTGTCCAAAAGTCAAATTCACCTCAGAAATATCTCAATCTGAATACAATTGGAAAAGTTTTAACTATTGTAAAATGATAATGTAATAAAGGCTTGTATAATTAAAAATAATAGAATATTTTTAACAGGAGAATTTGGTAAAGACTGTCAGAAGACCGTGTACAAAAAGAAATTGGTACTGTGGATTACTTATATAATAGTTCACGTCACAGACGCTCTAACAATTTATTATGATTGTATTTGTATTATGAAGTTTCATAACCACTGACTATTACAAAAAAGTGCCGCTTGAAAATTAGAATTCATTAAAAAAATACACCAGTGCCCCGTTTCACGAAGCTACAAGTTACAAATTACAAGCGGAACTCTCTTTCTAGCAAAAGGAGTTAGAAAGAGACTTCCGCTTGTAATTTGTAACTTGTAGCTTCGTGAAACGGGCCTCTGATGATCATGCATGGCCGGATTTTATCGTGTACAGTCTTTAATAAGTATTAAGGTTAAATTGAAACAACCGTGTGCTATATTTAATAGGATTTAGTTCGAAATGACATCACAAATTCGATGACGTATCGTCGCTTAGCTAACAATACCTAGCGCACAGGTCAAAATTAAATTAACTCTTAATTCGCGTTCAATCGTTGACTTACGTGTTATTCTTAGCTAAGCGGCTATATTTTGCAACTTTAACGTGAATCAATTTCGTATTCTGAGGAGATGTGCGATATTTCTTTTCTTTTTAAATTTCTCATAAAAACACCATGAACACCGTGCCACACAGCTACGGTTCGTCGTATGGTGGTAATGGGTAATCCTGGAATTAAATGGAACCTAATTATTAAGGGTTCTAAGTAGACTTTTTCGTGTCAGACGTAACGTTCCTGCAAAATGTACTAACGGACCTTAAAGTATCAATATTATTTGGATTCATTTACCTACTAGTCTTTTGTAAATACAACACTAAATATAAGATTGTGTTTGATTTAAGTAAGTATATCTTCTTCCTCGCAAAATTTACAGTACACATGATTAACGATATTTTTCGCTTGAGATCGAAGGGCTTTTATCACATTTCTCTAATAACTAACGCTATATTTGAGTAAAAATAACAAACAATAACAATAAACTCTGACAAACGGTGAAATTTGAACTGACAGGCGTAAAGCAACATTGGCATATGAAAACCGATTTCTTTTTACTTTTAAATTTTTCATGAGATTCTGGTAGACCTATACCGTGAAACCGTCCAATTTTGCCCGCTTTTTTTAAATATTCTTAGTTTTTCTAAAAAAAATGTAAGGTTTCATATACTTTTTTATGTGTAAATATAGTCTAACTAATCATAGCATTGTGTTACAATAAAGAAATAGTCCTTATTTTTTAAGAATTTCTAGCATTTTGATATTTTCATGGCGGGCCAAATTACCTTCACTTTCGTCCATATTTGCCCAAGCCCATTATTTACCAAACTATAGCTCTTAGAGCATTCATGTATAAGGACCACAAAGAGTTAGAGTGGTTGCGCTATTGCGGGCCTAAAACCACGGTTAAAAATGATGAGTAGTATTTTATGTCCTTTTGTACCTAATCATTTATTTTATGACGTATGGCGCCATAGTTTAACTCTGTGGTCGACTGGTCGCTGTCAATTTAGAATCCACCTGTAGAACTAAGAACTAAACTAATTACTACAAACTTTGTAGATTCCTTTTCAAGCTTGCAGAAAAAGTTATGTAGGAATGCAACGGTAGGTACATAATTAGCTCTTAAGGTACTCGTGCCTGTCATGACAGCGCTCGCAAGCTCGCGCTCTAAACTCGGCACTCATATTTTAAGAAGCTTCATTATGCACCCGTTACATAAATAACTATTTATTGTTTATCGAAGTTTATTATATGTAAATATTCTGATTTCAGACATCGGGCTTTTGTAACAGTTTGATATTTTGCATTCTGTGACGGGCATCTCATGTTTATAGTTGACTAGCTTTTGCCCGCGACTCCGTTCGCATAGAAGTCGTTTATCGCTGCCCCTTGGGGAACTGTATATTTTTTCGGGATAAAAAGAAGTGTATGTGCTATTACAGACTATAATCTATCTCTGTCTCAAATTTCATCCAGATCCGATTAGCCGCTCTGGCTTGATTGAGTAGGAAACAAACATCCATCCATCCAAATTTCCGCATTTATAATAGTAGAAAGAAGTAAGATGAATTACTTACTTATGTACATACGACCTAATAATTTAAACAGTTGTAGAAACTTTTCACTTCAATAAACTTTCTCGATGAAAAAGTGTTTTATTTTAATGTATATTTTATAAGTTGTAATATCTTAGGTATTTTAACAAATTTATTATCATTGTACTGAAAAGGTACGTTATATTTTCCTAAACACGCGGAGAAGAAAAGCTTAATAAAGCGTAGGTACATATTCAAGTTCTCATAATCCATAGCCGTAATATTTAGAACTTATTATTTATTTTGTTATGAGTATAGTCGTATACCTATTTACCATTAAACGTTGAACATTTAAGTGCCAGTGGTGATGGCACATTGCTTGTATAATTTATACACGTACCTACGTCAGAATACAGCAACACGTATCGACGTTTTATTTTTAAAGAGAACAGTAAATAGTCAAAACATAAATGGTTTACGGGTCGCGATGATCACTTTCCATCAGGTGGCTCGCTTGCTCGTCTGCCTCCTTTTCACATAAAAAAACCTATATACAATGATAGTCTTAAGTTAATATATACGAGCAAATAATTTAAAATTACCCCGATTTTAAAGTCCGGAAATCTTCGGTTGCCGGATATGACGGAGTACGTGTCCACTCACGTGACCCCTGTTTCTCGGAAGAGAATACCAGGCGAAGTATATTATTGTACCATGCTTACACTTATCGTTTACTAATAATCTAAGGTTTGAAGGTACGTACATTTTATCTCTGCTGAAAACGCTTTTGTATTGGTATGGGTAAACCGCAAGCGTCCCTAATTATGAGACCACCACTGTTTATCAAAAACAAAAACAGAAATTATTGTTATCAGGTTTTATTACACGATTTAAAGTACCGATACAGTTATGTGCATCGGAAATTTTAAAACCGGTTTTATCGGAAATTTTAAAACCAGTTTTACCGTTATGACACAGTTTATTAACATGTTTTTACTATTCCAATTACAATCGATTATCGTATACTCGTCCACTGAAACTGCGCCAAATCAAAGATTATTGCACTATGCCATAGTTGAAGTTGAGGTAAGTTTTTAGATATTTTTAGAATAACACTTGGTGGCAATGCGAATGTTACTCGTTACATTAATTATAAATTAATAACACAACGTTTAATACTCGCAAGGCCGCGCCGCGGCGCGCCCGCGAGGTTAACATCTACACACTACCACCCTCACACTAATTCAATACAAAAATATAATTGCTACATATACTTTACATTTCGTTTGTTAATTGAGTAAAATAGGTATGGTATTGTTTGTTTACAATGGTCGGTTAATCATCTTCGTAAGACCAATCAGACTTCGGAAGATGCAAGAAATAACAGAAATTTGCACCTACGATACGTATGAAAACATTAATTTAATGTTTTATAGTATTGTGATTTTTAAACGAATAGTTTTTTCCTTAAAAATGGAATTAATTCCATAAAATGCTTTATGTATAGTATCCGAAGCGCGCTAAGGACAAGTCGTAGTGTATTTCTGAACTACGACTTGTCCTTAGCACGCAGCGGATACTATACATTCTGTGGCATGAAAGGCGTTACTACAGTCGTATTTTTTTTAATGAAGTAAAGTGACAGTTCATGTATGTTTATTTCAATAATATCCGTATTATTATTTGTACAAATAAATATGATGATGACTCGTAAACTGTCACTCGATTTAATCTGATAAAAAATATGCCCAGAATATAGTACAAAACCTGCGGTAGAGTCACTCGAGTAGTTTGTGATGTAGAGCGAGGTTGGCTCCTTTACTGACTCACATTAATATACTAATTAATTGAACTCTATATCCTCTTGATCCACTTCCAAAAGTAACTGAAATAAAGAAAACGTCTTTACTTTGGGACTACATCGTTAGGCGTAAATTAAGCGGTCACAGCAACTCTGTCTCCACCAACAACGCGTCTTAGCCTTTCCTGATCCGCGACAGTGAATCTAGAGAAAATTGTTTACAATAATTATAATTTTCAATTTGTGTACAAAGGATATCATCGGGGTTTCATACATTTTTGGTCCAAATGTGTAGGTGCCGGCCAAAGAGAAAAATAACGCTATGTTATGTTAGAACTGGTCTATCAGAGCATTTATTATTATGGCACTAAAGTTGTAAGGCCAATGACCTTGGTTTTATTTTGGTTCTGAAATTCTTTGTTTCGGTGAATTAAACTAACAGAAACAAATGAATTGTTCTACCATTAAATTGAAATTTGAACTTATTTTGGCAACATACGGTGGTTCCAAACCTATTTTTGACATGAGTATCGTGTATTGCGTGTATTTGGGGATTTTTATAAATAAACAAAAAAAGAATCGTCTACATCAAATATCATGTGCATTGTATGGTATTAGTGCATAGTAGCCATGCGATACATTTTCTAGGAATAACACCCTCAGCTTATGGCTTGGGAATATTATTGTTGTTCCAGACGATGGTGATTCTTTATCATTGAATTAAACGAAGCTACGCCTGCACATATATTTTTATTTAATTAAAACAATTCCCTAAATAAACTCAACGCGAGGTCCTCATAAAACCATGGATATTGGTACTACAGCTTTGGTGCTATAATAATAAATGTTCAGGTGGACAAGTTATAATAAAATATAGCTTTATTTCTTTTTGGCCGGCACTTTCGTATTTGGACCAAAAAAGAATGTAATGCTTTTCCTTTGAATGAGCAAACTTCAATGTGAATCTATATATAAGAACATAGTAATTTCCAAGACACGAATTAATACTACATCTTTAAAACATAAATAATTAATAATTAGAATGGTTAGAACATGAAGAAATTATTTTCTAGTGTTCATCTATAAATAATTAAATTAAACTAAGCGTTAATTGGTGAAGTCACATAAAAATAACAATAAAATAGAACAGTGGTACCTTAGTTGGCACTAATTTATCGGAACAATTAAATCAAAATCTACTTATTACTGTAAAGTGATGATTCGAGCAGTAATAATTTTATAAGTTTATTATTAATTAAAAAAAAAAACAAATTTAAAACAAACATTATATTCTTAACATTACATCTATAAGTAAGTGATCTTATCACACAGTTCAAATTTATATATCAATAAAAATTGAATGTTTCATTTAAGATTTTAATTCCCTTTAGTCACCGTGAGCTCGCCTCGATTCGATTTGATTTGTTTTGTTTCGTCGACACTTATTTCAAAGAACGTATCACATTGCAGAATTTTCATTTAATCGACCGGCTTTTCTAGGCGCAGGTGTTCAGATTTTGTGATAGTCCAAACCCAACCTAACCGACGTAATTAATATTTAAGATAACCTTAAAACAACATTCGGTGAAATGATTTATTCGATGAAATAGTGTCGGTAAAATAAGGGGATACCCAATACTATAAGGGCCGGGAAATAAAGGATTGCAGACTAGGTTGTCAGCCAATAGCGAGTAAAGTTACCCTCGGAGGTGTATTTATACGAGTATGTGTAATGCTTTTCTCAAACAATATTATCGAATGATATCGATATTGAATTAATTTAACGACATTTACAATGTTTCCTCGCCATGGATTAAAAAAAAAGAAACTCATGCACCGTGGTAAAAAAAACAAGTTAAGTTGATTTTTAGCAGGTATTACATTTTAGTTGCCTGTAACTCAAGAACCAATGAAGTCTACTAACTTAGTCGTAATGGTTTTTTTTTGAAATATGTAATTGCTACTTTTTTTGTGCTATTTTTAGGTTCTTTTGTAATTTTGGCTGACGGGACATTTAACTCTAGCGTAAATGATACTTTTAGAGTTCAACATTTTTTAAACAGTCCACCAAATCTAAAACAAAATTGTCATGAACAATATGGTGAGCAAAAGAGACTATTTATCTGTGACCATAATAACGAATTTCCGACAAAGACTTTGTATTACCTGAGTTTGATCTCAATTCGAGTAACCTATTTAGAAAAAAATACACAAAAGAAAGAGGTTCTGAACTGGGGTACACCTGTTTCTAATAATGTAGAAAAAATTGAATACCACTTCGAGAAATAGACTTCTCGAATCAGTTTCTTCAGTTAGATTTAAAAAATAAGTTACAATGAATCGACGGTGGAATGAGGAGAAACCCTTTAAGCGACATGAGGGGCATGTCGCTTGGGCGAAATTGAGTTATATACCTATATCGTTGGAATCGGCTTTTTTTTCTGCGTCTTTTGAGCCGGGTTACTCAATTTCTCCTTTCCACCGTCGAATTAATTATATTAAGTTTTAAGAAATGATCTCTATTTGACCGCTTAATGCGGTCCTTTTTTGTGGATTTATATAAAACATATAAAACCTCTCCAATATTTTACCTTATTAGTCCAATTTAGACAACTAGCTGACACCTATGTTCGAAGACAGCTGTATGTTAATTTTTTGTTTACAAATAAATTACAATTCTTATTATTAGATTAAAATATTACTATGACAATTTATTTCTTTTAAGTTATGTGTGATAAATGTTAATATTTTTTTGTTGGATGAGGTTTTCCAAGAGGTTAAATACGACGGCACCAACATTTACCGTCGTAACTCATGACTGGTAGTATGGAAGCATCTTTGTGCACATGTTTTATAGTGGTTCAAAATATCTTGCAATTATTATTATTACCACTTTACAAAATCAGGATCACCACTTTGTTTATTTCTATAGTATCTTTTTTAACACCACTTTTATCGCAATTAATAATACTGCTGAGATTTGTTAAGTTACTTATGCATTATTACAAAAGTAACTTCAAAAAAATCTCAGCATTATGATGTTTAGTAATGTTATCTATCACAATTTATGCAGACTCTCCGTGACAACCTTAGGATTTAAAAGCCTGACAGTAAAATGTATCTATTTGGATATTTAACGACATAACAGTGTGAAAAGAACAAAATAGTACAAGAATTTTGTCTATAGTGTACTGTAAAATAAACAGTTAACAAGGATTCTTAATGAAACTGATCAACCTCAGCGACAGGGAGCAAAGAACAATTCTCGCGGGCTGGCAACACGCGTACATCACCTGCGCTAAATCAAACAATAAGAATATACGACACTAACAATCTAAGGAATATGGACACATAAATTGGTGATCTATAATGATATGTTGGATCGTATTTGACTAAAATCATAAAATAAGCTGCAGGCTTCACTAACAGGCTAGTTTATAAGAATACTATCACACGCGCGCGGTCCAAACATGCTAACAAGAAATAATCGTAATAATAATACGCATAGGTACTTTATTTTTTTAAATAATAACCAGAGCCCGGAATTTTCGTAGCAATTTTGAGCTGTCATAGGGACTTCTCGTTCATCGACTTCCGATATACATATTTTATCGATACATTATAGTTATAGAACACAACACAACATATTAATGAAGATTAAAAGTAAAGGTAAACAACAGACGTTCTTATCGCTAAAGAGCGATCTCTTTTAGATAATTTTTGAGTTGCTAAAAATGTTAAATAGAGATTTGCAATGAAAAGTTAATAGTTAACAATTTTACATTTAATCAGTTCAGTTCAGTGTTTTAACATTTATCAATTTCATGTTTAAAGTCAGTTTTAGTGCTAACAAGTGTTTCATCATTAGTTTCTCTATAAAGAAATAAATAGGAATATTTTTTCCAAATTCTCTGGTTTTAAACTACTTCTTTTACAGTCAAATATCCATTAGTACGTGGAAAAAGAACGCTCTACGTGTCGGAGGTGAGAGGTCCATATTTATAGTAGTTTATTAGATTTTCATCTTCCATACATACTTCTTCCAACGTCTCAGAATATTCACGTATCGTGGTATAATCAGGGTTTCTATCTAAAACGTTTTCCATTTTGTTTGTTTTGTTGTAATATTTCCTAAGAGTTGGTATGTAAAGGTTATCTCGAAGAGATCGCTCATTCGCGATAAGACTGCATGTTGTTTACTTCTACTCGTAATCATATAAAAAAAAATGTGTTCTGTAATTATCGATATACATATGTATATCGGAAGTCGATAGACGAGAAGTCCCTATGACAGCTCAAAAGAGCTACGAAAATTCCGGGCTCTGATAATAACAATAACACGTACTATGTTTTTGTTTTGTAAGACATAAAATAACATTGCAAGTATCTATTTTCTAATTATCATCACTATTCTTTGAACGAGGACGCGTTATATGGGACCGACCAGGGCGTGGACCCGTAACCCGTTGGGAATGGACACAAATAACTGAGAAAACTCAATACATTTTACTCGATATATATTAATAAATATATGGTACAATATAGTTACTTAAGCTGGTGAAGACCACATTGTCAAGCTTTCGCGTTGGTCGATCCCCCACCTCGAACGACAGGCAACAGCCCAAACATAAAGCGTACAAATCAAAATAAATAACAATGAAGCTAGTCGAGCCGTCCAGAACGTAAACAAACACCTAGTTTGCATGTAAATACAGCCACTACTAATAATGATCAAAAAATAAAGCGCAACTATAATGTATATTAAAAAGAGATGAGACTTAATTACTCAACTTAAAAATTGTTCGCTCATGCTTTTTTATTAGTAAAGGGGTATAAGTGTATTATCAAAACCTATAAATAATATAAATGAGCGACGACCATCCATGAACGCCAAATAGTACCTACTGACAAACATTTGACCTCGACTCACAACCGTTCCATAAACAGTTATCACCGATCGACACTCGCCGTCGCGCTGTCGGACAATATACATAACTTAATTTAACTCCTAACTAGGTGTATGAAGACGATCACATTGGCATTACTGATCTTGGCACGGGCGATGCTGAGGCGGGTCGGAGTCGTCGAGGGCGGGCTCCGGCGGCTCGGCCGGGCCCTGCGCGTCCGGTGCCGCCGGGTCGGCACGCTGCTCGGCGGACAGCTCGGCGGGCTGCTCGGTGGGCTGCTCCGTGGGTTGCCCGACAGGCAGCTCGGCGGGCAGCTCGGCGGGCAGCTCGGCGGGCTGCTCGGCACGCAGGCTAGCGCCGCCGCACTCACCGGTCGGCCGCAACACGAGGTACATCAGCAGGTCGGACAGGGATATGATGCCGACTACCTTGTCCTCCTCGTTTACTACTACTAACCGATGCACCTAAAAATTGATAAACATACAAGGTAAACAATCATGGTACAAATTACGTATCCTCATGCTGGAGACCTACTTATTGTAATTACAATGAAGCCAAGTAACTAGTTGGGTCGGAAGTTCTATTTACTGAGATTTATTACTTTAAAAAAAACGAGTTTTTCATAAACCTGTATACTAATCAAAACTATGATTTATATTTAATAAAAGTATTCTAAACTATTGCAATTATTTGATGTACGATTTTGAAGTTTTCCCATTTTGGACTAGAAAATCATAGTTCAATTTACGCACGACGCGACGATGATACTGATAACGGCCACAACTTTTATATGATTTCTTGGTCTCTTAACATAGGATGTTTTATCTTTGAACCGTTTTCAAAAAGTGAAATTTACAGAAAAGTCATACGTGATTTCATCGATGCAGGCTGTGAATGTTAAATGATCGTCTTAGAAATTCCGGCGATGATTATTTGTTCTTCAAAATGGACATTAATTGACCTTTTAAATTTTATACGTATTGAAATAAAAAATAAACATTAGTTCATTTTACTAGACTCAACCTTAACTAGTAACAGAACTTATGACCGGTCTTGTTACAATACACTAACGAGCTAAAACTATACGAAAATATATGATCAAACGAACTTCTTGAAGTGAAGTTATAGGTAGATCGATGTTATATGTATGAGTCGCTTCATTATCGATCTATAATTATTCACAACGTGCGTCTTACAACTACGTCTATAGGTATTCACATATACACCGTGGGCGTTAATAACCCGAAATATTTTAACCATCGATTCTAGAGCCTATTTGGAGTATTTAATGTGGTATAACATGTAGTCCAATAACGCATAATTTCCGAGATTTTCATTATTTATAAAACAATTTCATAGTTAATTTAATTTGAACTCTGTCACCTTAACCTAAAGCATTATTTACTAAGAAAGATTCATGTTGTAAGTAGTAATATCATCAACGTACATCATAAATTAATTTAATCAATTTCTTAGTAAATAAGCTTTAAGTTAAGGTGACAGAGTTCAAATTAAATTAACTATGAAATTGTTTTTTAAATAATAAAAATCTCGGAAATTATGCCATATTGGACTTCATGTTATACCACATTAAATACTCCAAATAGGCTCTAGAATAGATGGTTAAAATATTTCGGGTTATTAACGCCCACGGTGTATTTGGCGCGATTACCGGTTAGATATTAGTGCTTTTGACTGTACTAATAAAATCAACGAAAATGCTATAACAACCTCAGCTCTAACAATCCTTTCCATAACCTCGTACAGCGTTTCATCGAGGGTGCACTTCTGGACGCCTTCAAACCACTCGTTGCGGTGTTCGTTGGCCGTCTTGAGGGAAACATCCAGATTGTTGTATGTCTTTTCCGCGGCTAAATTCTGAAAGACACAAAGTCGTGACTTACTAATAATAATAAGTTAACAATGTTTTTTTTATCGGCATAAAAAATTGGTCAGCATATAACTGAATAAGCAATAAATATATAACCAGGCGCAACACTTGGTACGCATCTAACCTCTTCAGGCCCTACACACAAAGAAATTTGTCAATGGAATATGAGCCTATTGTGAACATCATAGAGTCAATTTCCTAATATTGTTAGTTATAAAAACAAAGGACAGTCCATTTTATCTCGTTTGCAATAGATTTGCTTAATTTCTGAGTATGAGTCATCTTGTCTGATTCGAAACATTCGGTCTGATAGATACAATTTTAAGATATCTGTGAACTGTTTTGGAAGCATTTTATTCAGCTTGTATATTAGGCCGTCATGCCATACTTTGCCGAATACTTGGGCTACATCAAGGAAGACCGTAGAGCAATATTTTTTCTCTTGTAGTTTTTTTTCTATAATGTCGTTTATTCTGTGAACCTGGTCTATAGTAGAATGCTTTTCTCCAAAGCCAAACTGGTAATCAAGGATTAACTTTTTGTCTTCTAAAAAAGGTTTTATACTTTTTATGAAGAGTTTTTCAATTAACTTGCATATTATTGGTAACAGGGATATTGGTCTGTATGATGTTACCTCATGTGCTGTCTGGTTTGGGAATCATAATGACTTCGGCGAATTTCCACAAGCCGGGTACATGTTTTAGTCTAAATGTAGCGTTGAAAAGTGTGGCTATTGCTTTACGGTGCAGGTTACGTAGGACTCAATACTCAATCATTTATTAATCATTTATCATTTATTTATTTATTGACTTCCCTAGTGATGAGATCATAACCCGGACATTTCTTTTATCTTAGGCGATTAATTTCAGTACAGATTTCTTTTGGCGTAACCAATTTTATTCGAAGTTCATCTTGTAATATCTAGACCCCGTTATCAACCGGGGAGTTTGGTGGCTAACTAACATTAGTGATGTGTAGACCCCGGACCTTAGTCGCAATGACGTCACAATAGGGTAGTTTGGAGAGAAAATGGAACGGTGTTAATTAACACGACTACCTAGTCTATTGGTGTTCAACGAAATCTGAAAGCTCTAATGAATCAAACTATTGTAAAAGAGGCAAAAAATACAATATCGAAAGAAATCATCGAAAGATAACTAAATGTCATAAAAAAGATTTTTGCGTGTGCTTTTCAGAATCTATTTTGATTGTGGATAACATACAGAGTGAGCTATCATAATTAATTCTGCACGAAAGAGGACGAAAAATATATGAAAAGCTGAGATTTGTCTTGAAAAAAAAAAAGACGGATTTGCCACGTTGCGTAACATTAACGATCTTAATACCTACAGTCAAGATTTACAAATAAATGTAAGCTTTTCAAATATGCGCAAATAATATCTGTCGAAGTGGTAAAAAGTTTTTCCTTTTTGTAGTGGATATATTCTGCTAGAACACGTAGCCTAACCGCAAGTCATTTAAAACAACTTTTGACCTGTTACGGAGAGTCGGTTAACGAAAGAACAACGTCGATAAATTAATCAATTGACAATTGACTTAGTAATTTATATCGTGAAATTATAAAAAAATAATTCCGTTGAACACCAATATACTAGGTAGTCGTATTAATTAACACCGTTATATACATTTACTCCCCAAACTACCCTATTGTGACGTCATTGCGACTAAAGTCCGGGGTCTACACATCACTAATGTTAGTTAGCCACCAAACTGCCCGGTTGATAACGGGGTCTCTTCATTTAGGTTAATTTTAAACGTATTATCCTCGTGCGGTTGAAATATTTATTCAAGATGTTGTACAAATCTCGCAGCTTTCTGAGCGCTACTTACAGCCCAAGTACCGTTTTCTAATTTAATGGGAGGAACTTGGATAATTAGTACATTGTTGCAGAGGATAGAAAGTACGCGATTTTTGGACGCGTAGTTGAGGCCCTCTAATGTATGAGTCCATAAATTGCACTCTCTACCGAGGCAGAAATAGTGCTTTTCACAACTACTGAGTGGAAATAAAATAAAAATTCATATTCAAAACTCAATAGTGTTAGTCAATTGGCGTCGGTTTTTCAAAGGTAGTATAGAAGCTGTATCACCGCCAATTTTTCCATAGATAACTTTTTTATAAGCTGGACCTATTCTCGTGGCACTCGAGATTAATAAATTAACATTCGAGATGAAGATGTTAACTCCATATAAAATAAAATTGTATTTGTTTCGCCATATCTCCCATGTAATTTCATCTCTAGTGATTCGAGATAAGGGGCCAAGTTTGAATTACCTACATTTAAAAAAAGCAGTTTCGTAGTTTTTAGTCTGTGTATCTTTTAGCAAAAATACACCTAATATTTTACGACACAAAATGGTGTGTTCTTCTTGGTTGATTTCAATATTTCATTTTAAGGAGCTATGACACAAAAATTGATTTGATTTGATTGATTGATTTTCATTGGTTCTTAAAGTTGGACAACAATGTTCTCGACCAATCAGCAAACATGCCGACAAAAACATTCTTGGTCTGTCCTTATAAGTGACGTTCTGTGACCCCAAACAAGACCATCTATGGCCATTTATTTGCCAAGTTAAAATACGTACGATGACGTCAAACTTGGCGTATATGTCCTTGAGACGGCCGTCAGCGTCGACGAGCGGCAGCGCGGACACGCGGCGGTTCACAAACTTGCTCAGCGCGTCGATGATGGACGTGTCCTCGGTGGCGGTCTCGATGTCGCGCAGCGTGCCGATCTGCAGCTCGCGTAGCTTGCTCTGCAGGTACGTCGGCTTCGGCAGCTCATTTATCTACAACAATAAACCATACACTAATTACACACACAATCATACGTCACCCCGTCATATCGAAAAATGCGTACTAGAGCCACATTACACTATACCATTTGATCGCTAGTTTAGTTCGCTGTCTCTTTAGTTTTATACCCGAACAACAGAAAAACTGCTCTGCAAATTGGGTATAGAGTAAGCTCCCAGAGCGTCCAGACCTACGCCATCTTCGTAAAGCTATACATAGTATAAATAGTGAAATGTGAAATAAATAATGTGTGCCTGTAAAAGTGACCCACATTCAAGTTAGCAAGTGTGGTTGAAATTGGTGTACTTCAACAAGTAATAGATGCCAAAGGAACAAAAATCCTCCTCGAATAGAAAATATTCGCAACGCTGGATTTTACATATGAAGAAGAGTCCACTGCTCAATATCGGATCACAAATATTTACGGATCAAGTCTTCTCCTTAAGGTCCTTAATAGTTGAGAAAGCCATAGCCAAACATCAAAAGGTTTTCTGTGCCTTTATTGACTTAGAGAAGGCGTATGACAGAGTGGTGAAGGATGAACTTTGGACAACTGTTTCTGTGTATGGGGTGGACAGTATTCTGATACGATTCTGATCTCAAATCTATATATATAAAAGGCAAAACTGACTGACTTATATATCAACGCACAGCCGAAACTACTGTACCTAGAAACTTGAAATTTGGTACAGGGGTTCCTTTCATGACGTAAGTGAGCATTAAGAAAGGATTTTCCGAAAATCAACCCCCAACGGGAAGAAATACTGGATACATACATACATTCAGAGAAAGGCTCGCGATTTGATTAATATTATTGACCCAAATTTCAAACGTTTGTAGAATCAAAACTACTGGGTCTATTTGAATGAAATAAAAAGTATTATGTTTGTTTATTTATAAACATTACTGTTACAAAGTTTCAAGCGATTTGGCGTACCTACTGACATTCTTCATTCTAGTTGGTAATAGGGGCATTGGTGTTTTTAGCCGATGCGAGCCCGGCAGTACCTGGGCCCTCCATTCCCAGGTATCCGGAAGGGATTTTCACCTCTGCCCTTTTTCTTTTTTTCAAAGTAATGAATTAAAAACAGTAAACAAAAGCAAGGACTTTTGTCATTGGCCAATCAGGCGATTACCAAAAAAAAAATGTTAAATTATTTTTTGCTAGAAAGAGATAGGAACCAATTTTTGTTGGCTTTTATCTTGGTTATTTTTATAGCTATTCAAAAAAATATTTTTCGATACTTTTTTTGACATGAATCAGCTGTGATTAAAAGTTATGAATATTCCCTATTATCAAATAACTACAATTAAAGTAACGGAATTATTATCCCGCATCGAAATGTTATGTTTTATGGGGTCGTATCATACAGACAAACAGGCCCCCATTCCATAATCATCACAGGTGCTAAAATTTCACGAAATTATGAATCTCATCTCTAAAAGGACACGTGTCTATGGTAATAGCCAAAGCTGATTGAACGCTCTGCGGTCGCACAAGCAATAGATTTGTTTCAAAAATCATATCCGTTATCAAGGGAGTTGTTAGTTTACTAATCATATCACGTGTGTATAGAACTTACATAGAGGAAGAGAAAGCGCAGTATCCTCTTGTGCGTGAGTATGTAGAGCACGTTGCCGGTGTCGGGGTCGATGACGGGCAGTCGGTGGATGCGGTTGGTGATGAGGATGCGGATGGCATCGTACAGCGAGGAATCCGGCCCGATCGACACCAGCGCCGAGCCCTTCAGCACCTCTGGAATAACCCGCCACTGTTACACGAACCTTCCTACACTTCACATAAACAATAACCATAAACGTCTCATGTTATTTCAAGTAAAGAAAAATGTAAGCACCCACTTGACTTTGAGCCCAGCCATTACACAAGCAAAAACGTTAGTCATCGGGTGTCAAACTGACAAAATGTATGGGATTGACAACAACACAACACAACACAAATGACAACAATCTATCGCGTCGGCGACATAAGTCAACATTCCATCCATTTCAGTCATTGAATTTTGTCAGTTTTTGAAAGTTGCTTACGTTAGCGTTTTGTATCTTTGAAGGCGTGGTGCGTTTAAGACCCGCCATACACGGACTGCTTTAAGCAGTCGGGAAACGACTGCACTTCGTTGCTATTGGTCGATTTGCAGTTTCAATGCTCTAGAAAGTGCAAACCGACCGATAGCAACGAAGTGCAGTCGGTTCCAGACTGCTTAAAGCGGTCCGTGTAAGGCGGGTTTAAGGAACGTGCATTTATTTAACTGGCCTAAGGTTTCAAGTCGAACGGTTACACGACTTGTTATATTAAATCCTCCAGGTTCTGCGGTACGTACGTCTCCAGGTCTCGAGGCGGTGCTCCTCGAGCTCGTCCATAGCGACGTTGGGGCTCGTGTAGTACATCTGCAGGATCTTGATGAAGTCTGTGATGGTCAGCATCCCGATGAACTTCTGCCGCTGCGAGTCCCATAGCGGCGCGGCGCGGACGCCTATGACAAAATATTTATTAACACCTCTAGTTCTAAGCGTACTAAGCGACCAAGTTACAATTTAATTTAAAAAAATCTTCTCTGTAATATCACGACCGTAATGTATTTACTTTAATTCAATATACATATTCTATTATTATTAAAAATGTATCTATATCAGGGTTTTTTTACATTACAATAAGGAATTCCAACCTTACGATACTGGTATCATCGGATAAACCTAATCAAACTGGCCGGTTGTAAATCTTCCATTTTATTTATTTTGACATACCATACATGTCATAACGTAATAATTACTAATAGTGAGCGCATTCCTTTGTTTCGGGCCTTAATGCCGACAATCGACTGGACAAGGAAAATGTGTCAGGGTTGTCACAAAACAAGCAAGTACTTTTCCACAAATTGATAGCGTATGGACTTAATACATACATATACATATGTACATACATACATTGATTACTCAGTCCGTTCTAATAATAAATTACCTTCGCAATTTAATACATGTCATCATCTTCGTGACAAACCGAAGTGAGTAAAGAAAGTTGGCAACGCAACTCTAGCAATAACAACAAAAAGCAAGCTTTCAAAAACCCGCCTGTTGTTGCTAACCAACTATCGTTATAAATCCTAAATGATCGTTCAAAATGAAAAATGATGAAAGAAACCTATACTTAGATGATTTTTATATACCTATTCAACGATATCCCATGTCACAGTTCGTCGACTTTTTTCTTTTTTACGATATTGCGTCTAGTTACCGCCATATTGAATTTTAATTACTGTCATACTTTAGTGACACTTACAAGATTAAGACAAATCAATTGCCATAAAAATCACCAAAATTGGTTCACGCGTTTAGTTTCCAGAGCGCCACAAAGGAACAAACATACATTATATAGGTCGATAAACACTTCGGCAGTCGGGTAAAAACTACACTTTTCGGGTTCAACATTTCCTAAACGGTCCCCCAAAGCTAAAAATAACCATTGATTTAGATTTTTTTGTTTTTGTTTTTATTACATATTTTGTTAATTTTATAGTGTAAAATTAAAAGTTATTTACCCTTTTTAAAGGTAGGTAACAAAAAGACTCGCGGGATTGTAAGTCATATTCATATCCATTTTAAAATAACGGACTTACGAGGGAAGGTCCAGAAGTCCGCGGAATGAAGCAGATGGAGATATAATTGTACAAAACCTTTTTGCTTATCTGGTATGAGAACTCTTTAGAAAAAAAAAAGTTAAATGTCAATCCAAAACCGTCATTTGTTTTAAAGATATCGCCCTTCAAACAAATGATTTCGGTATAAACGTGCGACTATGGAGCAAATTGAATTTCGTGCTGTTATAAAGTGTCTTTTTTAAGCAAGGAAAATCTCCGCAATTTATTATTTCTGAAATGGAAGCTGTTTACGGGCATCAGTGCCCTGGTAAAACCATGGTTTATAAGTGGTATAATCTATTTAAACATTGCAGAGAGTCAATTAGCGATAACCCTCACCCAGGAAGGCCGATTGAGGCGACAACGTCAGAGATGGTAGAAAAAGTCGAAAAACTTGTAGAAGAAGATGCTCGTCTTAAAAAGAAAACAGTTATCTGCATTAGTTGGCGTATCAGATACTACTATTTTGAGGATCCTACTATCTTGACATGACGAAAGTCAGTGCAGGTGGGTCCCGAGAATGCTTGAACCGCTGCAGATGCACCGGTACACAAGAGCAATGTCGCGACCGCTGCTATTCACAGGTGTGGCTTCGAATCGCTGGTCCACCCACCCTACATCCTGGACCTGACTTCCAGCGATTATTATTTGAACCCAATTTAAAAAAAAAAGAACTAAGGGGAAAAACATTTCGTAACGATGAAGAAATGAAGGAGGTAATTTCGATTCATTTTGAGGGTAAAGAAGATTTTTTATTATTTTCCGTTTAAATAAATAAATTTCTAAATCTATAGAAATTTATTTATTTTAAAGATATATATTAAAAAGGAAAAATATTTATTCTTTTTTATTGAATAGATAAACATTTCATTCCGCGAACTTTTGGACCTCCCCTCGTAAACCCCGGGTAATTGCATCCTAGATCCAATCACTGATCATAACATAAACATGAGGGTAAAGAAGATTTTTTATTATTTTCCGTTTAAATAAATAAATTTCTAAATCTATAGAAATTTATTTATTTTAAAGATATATATTAAAAAGGAAAAATATTTATTCTGTTTTATTGAATAGATAAACATTTCATTCCGCGAACTTTTGGACCTCCCCTCGTAAACCCCGGGTAATTGCATCCTAGATCCAATCACTGATCATAACATAAACAGTGGTAGTCACATTAGGGACGCGTGCGTTTTCCCCATACAATTGCCTACAGGCATAGGAAATTGTATTTGCCACCAAAGAAATTACGCGACTCACAACTCACAAAATTACGCTCGTCTGGCTTCACCCTTAATTTGCATCTGTCAGCCGCCCATTACTAATTACAATTTACTTTACCTCATCAACTAAGGTTTAAACTGATGTACAGTGACATACTTGTCTCGTCATGACCCATTTGTCTCGTCCTTTGTCTATAACAAGATTGTCAAACACTGTGACATTAAAAACAGCTCCGTAAAAGAAGCTAAACAATGTATCTATAAATGGCTATTATCACTTTCGTATGAAGATACTGAACTGTTGTTACAAGTCGTATGTTGATTTAAGAAGAGTATGAAATATTGTTATTCGTTAGAGGAAAGAAACGTATTAAATAATTCGTTTGTCGTGATGTAATATGTAGGTAATCTGTCAAACCGAGAACCTCAATGCAATTCGAAATGTTGGCCTCCCACGAAACAGGCTTGCCTAGTGTGGGGACCAGTTGGTATACGTGACATATTGTACACTCTGAGAACTGTGCAATTGAAATTTGAGTTTTACTTTTTATAGTCTGTAATTTTGTGTACCTAATTGTGCAGTTCGTTTAAATAAATATTTTTTCATTTTTCATTATTTTTTTTCATACTTTCAGAAACGGACCTTACGTTTTGTAGGGATTTAAAAACTTAGGACACGTCCATACAAACTTTAATATTTTCAAATCCCTATAAAATTAAAGATTCGATTACAATAGAGTTAAATTGTACATACACTTAAACCTTAGTTTATTAGTTAACGATACATGTAATTAAAAAAAAAATTAATATTTTGGAGATTTGATATATGTATTTCTTTTTTTTAAATACTTCGAACAATGATTTTTAAGAATTGGAAAGTAATAGTTATTTGTTATACAAGGGGGAAAGTTGTATTTTACCTGCGAGTGTTCATTTGAAACACGAGCTAACGAAAGGATTCTATGATTGACCACGAGCGAAGCGAGTGGTTCAAAAATAGAATCCTGAGCGTAGCGAGTGTTTCAACACACAAGACGTCAAATAACTTTTCACCCGTGTATTACACAAATCTTTTCACCTCACTACAGCGAGGAAAATAAGAAAAAGGGTTGGTACTATCAAAACTAAAGTTTTTTATATTATCTCGGATGTGTTTTGTTCGCACATCGACTTACTTGGACTGTCAGAACATTTTATCCGGTTTTATAACAAGAATGCAGGTTAATGTTGAATGCTGATATTTATGAATTAAAATATAGTTGTAAGACTGTATTTAGTGTTTTTTACTCGACGCAATTCATTAATTGTGATGTTAGAAATTCAGCCCTTTTAACGTTTTAAGTTTTGTTAGCTGTGAAATATTACTTAAGCTGCCTTCAAATGTTAAAACTCTTTCTTCACATGTGGATAAAAAGCAATTTTCTCAATAGATATCAAACAAACAAAAAGGGCTTTCCGAGCTAGTGAGACGAAAATTTAATTCACTAGCTAAACGCCATTTCCATATAGCAAAACAGCCAAACCAATTAATTTTATTGATCTTTCTTTAATTATTATTTCTTTAAGCTTCTGTTATGGCAATTAAACTAATTAGTAAAAATATACGTATTTTTACACATTAAAGTTACTGTAAAACAGTTTTTGACGAGTATAATATAAAAATTGGAGTGTCAGTTGATCCCCAAACACCATCACTGATATTGCGATGTCATGCGCGTAACCATGATACAAAATATATTTTTCACCTATTCGGAAAGGGGACTTTTCTTCCCTGCTAGGAGGGATTAAAGTGGCACTTTTCTGTTCAAGGACGTTTTGTTGCCAGTATAAAATATAAAGGCAATGAAATATGAAATAGTATGCACATAATCGACTACAATTTATTTTTAATTTATTGTGGGTATTTTTTAAACAATATGATTGATCTTACTACAGTTTTGTGAATTTGGCGTTTTAAGGTTATAAATTGTATGTTAGTGACATCTGTCACCGTCACCACAAATTTTATTGTTAAATTTGATCATTTCAGCACTTTTAGAGAGTGTAAATAATTAGTTTTGTTTCTAGATCTTTTATTTTCCTCATAGGTGATGTGAAAAGCAGTATGTGTCACACGGTAGCTAAATTATTCCCACCTTGGGCGTTAACACTTGAATCCCTACGCTCAGGATAATATTTTACAATCCCTCGCTACGCTCGGGATTCATTATAGAATCCTTCGCTTCGTTAAGGATTCAATGTACGCCCACGCCGTAAATATGTAATTTTGCTCCCTTGTGACACAATCTACTATATTCACTAAGTAGGCCGCACGGGCAGTTTTACACGTCAAAAATCTACCAGAGCGCTTCGCAAGAGACCACTCTGCTGAGAAGAAACGCCGTAAGAAAATCAACAGTCTGTTGGTATTTAAATATTGCTTATGATATTATACAATTGTAATAATTACCTCCTGTTTCACAATCGACAAATAAAGCATATTTGACACATAAATTTAGCCCTTTCTCTTTCTTGCACTTGAAAATAGACATGGAGAGAGCCAGCTTTAAATGGCAGGTAAAATTACTTGTCGTTTGTGAAACAGGCCCTTAACCTAGCATTAGTTATATAAAACAATTAATTTAAAATTTAAAATATCCTGCGTGCATCAAACTCAGAATTTTCACAAAAGCAAATAAATAATAATATTTTAAACAAATATATATATTATTATGTTCTCTTACAGAAACCGTGTCCCCTAGATGTTAAGAACTTTTTAATGGGTTGCCAAATTGGAAAAGTATGGGCAAAACGCAAGCGTCCCTAAATATGTGACCACCACTGTACATAATGTTTTTTTAATAGTTAGCCACAGTATCCAATGATATCTCACTCCATTTGATCTTAATGTAAAAAAAAACCTTTGCTTTACTTACATGTGTCCGAAAATTTTATTTTCAAGATTATATTCTACAACTTTGTCAGCATAGCTATGTAATGTAAATGTATAACTATGCCAAATTACAGCTTTGTAATACCAAGAGTCTCCGAGTTAAACCGCAGACAGACGGACAGACGGACATGGCGAAACTATAAGGGTTCTTTACAAAAACGGACCGGTCCGTTGACTACGGATACCTAAAAAGGTTTCAAATTCGCTTCAACACAAAACTCTCTCAGCAGTTCCTTATAGTAAAATGCAAATGTGGTTAGTGACATTATTTTAATCAGACTATTTCATAAATCAATATTGTTGATCTTATTTATCCCACTTTCAATATTTATATAATGATTCTTTAAGAAAACTACATAATAGTTATTTATGTAACTGGTGCATAATTAAGCTTCTTGCGCTCTTAAGAGCTTGCGAGCGCTCTAATGGCACGAGTACCTTAAGAGCTAATTTTGTACCGTTGCATACATAAAATTTTCTGCAAGCTTAAAAAGGAAACTAATCATTAGTTTAATTCTAACAGGTGGTTTCTAATTCTAAGGGCCTGTTTCACAATCGTCAAATAACGCGTATCTGACACATAAATTTAGCCCTTTCCTTTTCTTACACTTGAACATAGACAAGGAGAGAGCTAACTTTAACAGGAACATAAATTTACTTGTCGATTGTGAAACAGGCCCTAAATTGACAGCGACCAGTCGACAGAGAAAACAAGTATTCTGTGGTGCCGCCATATTGCCATTTTGCAAAACAGCCAAACATTTTTTTTTCTTAATTATGATTTCTTTTAAAGCTACAGCTATGGTAATAAGTAATGAATTTAAAATATTTTTCGTATTTTTACACAATTTAATTGTTGTTAAAACAGTCCTTGACAATAAAAAAATATAATTGAGATGTCACTTGATAACCAAACACCGTCACTGATATTGTTCATGTGCGTAACCATGGTAATAACAATTATTACAGAACTGTTGTTACGATGGCAACGCTCATTATAGAATTGTTTTCACGCTCCGATCACGCATTATATGGTTAATGATATCAATACTAGCGGTTTATAATACGCGAGTAGACAAAATATATTTTATATGCCTGTTATATTAAAATAATTACGTTCGATATGAGAGAGAAAAGCAGATGAAAGGAAAATCCACTTTAAGGCTACTTGGTTTAAATGCACTATGCAAGAAGCAATAAGCATCACGGTACGATTACATAAAGAAGTGAAGACTGTTATTACTTATTGTACAGTATTATTACTAAAACTGGTTTTTCTCTTATTTGAGACGAATAACACCTTTATTCCGTCGAGAGATACGTATTGTTTCTGATTATGAAGGTCAGAACCGACTGATCGTACAGTGGTACAACTGTATAAACAACATAAAACATAACAAAAAGAGTTGGAGTTATAACTTTCGCAGGCACTCGCTTTGCTGTTTACGTAAAGTTTTAACCTTGGACCAATTAAATGCCGACTGTATTATGCAAAATAACGCAATTCGATAGCATTTGCATTTGCACTTGACAATAAAATAGCGCGGATTTAGTCCGATTTTTACGTTTTTTTAATATGTTGTAGATATCATGAAAAACGAAATAAATACGTTTTCTTTTCAAGAAAATAATAAATAGAACGTACAAACCTAGCTTTTCATAACAACTACAACATATACAAAAATCTTGGAAATCAGACTCAATTTAGGGGGTGAGAATTGTTATCGCTTGGCGTTAAATTTGTAAGTAAGGATTTTTTTGACAGTTACACGAATTATTGGTCACTTCGCAATGGACTTAATTTAATAACCAAATTCGACAAGTTTAGTTTTTTAAACAATACAGACCTCTTATTGACATAACATTTAGCAATCCAATGACATCATGCAATCTCCAATACGTACAATGTTTTACTTAAGTATGCGATTATGTATTTAATCTATTAGTTCGACTTCGCACCTACGCAATGTAAAACCTGTAAAACAATTATATTTTCTTAGAACGAGGATAAGTTTGTACAACAATAACATATCAAAATTATGTTGTCGTAGGGGTGGTTCTCTAGATTCTCGTAACCATTACCCCCTATACACCCTCTTATTTAAATCAATAATGTTCTCGTCATATCGACACCCTGGGGCTAGCCAACGTACCTTGACATTCAACATGGTCGCTCAGTGCATTCCTCTTTAACTAGTATTAAAAGAAACACTTACAGAGAAATCGAGATTGTGTCAGTTGTGCCAGCCGTTCAGGTAATGTGCCTAACGTAACTTATCTGTGGTTCGAGGTCACAGGTAGGTTAACTGCGATGTGAGCTAAACGTTACATCTGGGAATTATTTATTGAACTGTGAGACGTACTTTTGTACTTCCCAACTTAATTAACAACGTAAAATCTTGCACATGTCGTGATGGATACGTTGGCGTTGCTAATTTGATATGTTTTTTAAACCTTATTGCTTATTGTACTTTTTCTTTGAAACGCTAGCAGGAAAATAAGTCGAGACACCGAATTACTGTTAAAAGCTGTTAATACAGCCCCAGCCAGTAATCGGATAATTCAAATAATCTGTAACACAATTCGCTAAACCGTGGCTGCTTGGCTCGGGCAAATATGGTTACTACAATTACAGGTGAAAACTGAGAAGCGCATTGCATTTCAAGACATTTCATGTCGACGTACACATTAAAATGATAAGTAAGAATGCGAACGCCCATTGCGAGTTGCGACCTCTGTTCAACCGGATATCACCTTGGGTGTGCGTTCAATTGATTAAGCATAGTATTACAGTGGACTAACCGTTATAAACAAGAGCAAAAAATGCTTTCTTTACGAGCAACTGCGTGTCGAATACCACAAGCTTCGCCGAGGTGGGGATCAGGTCGTAGCACTTATGGAACTTGAAGAATTTCACGAAGATCTGGGACTCGTCCTCCTCTGAAAAATTAAAAAAAGACGTACTGTAATCTGATAAGCGTTTTTAATTTCTTTCAAACTGTACTAGATGTAGTTAATTTCGTTTTGCAGGCAACCATAAATAAACGATATATTCGGCAGGAGTATACCTCTAGCTACAGCGATATTCTTCATTCAAATATCAAGTTAACACTGAACGCAGGCAATAATGTGATATCAACGGATAAGTAATAAATATTGTTTTGATAAGATTATAATCTCTGATTAAGTATATAAATGAATCCCTGTTTCCCTTGGTCACGCACGCCATTACTCGAGAATGGCTTGACCGAATTGTTCCTATTTTATTGTTGTGTTCGTAATTATCAGGACAAGGTTTGTATGAAAAAAAAAACACCCCGGCGGCGCCGGGCACGGACACACTAGTATTTAATATTTATCTATTTTTTAATGGACAGAAAACATAAAGGTCAAAGGTTAGTTCCGTCGCACATCTCGATACGTTTTAGAAAAACCACCAAAAACAGTTCCCTAAAATAGACAAAGGTCGAGATGCGAACAAGATAGAAGTTGTGATATGGTGTTCGAATTTATTTACCACGGAGATCGTCTTCGTTTTTAATCTTCTCAACTGCATGAAAAACTCGATGCTCATTTATTGCCGTTGACGCCGATCGGCGTGATTCTTGACCTTATCGCAATGCCGTGAACACCGATCGGCGTCACATGGAATGTTTTGTAAATACATATCGTGTTTTGAAAGTATATATTTACCTACATACTAATTTAGCCTATAAAACTAATGGTTGATGCCGCTGACGCAGATCGTCGTCCAATTTAACTTAAAATATGTTATAACACTTATAACTTAAGTGTATTATGATATTTATGATACTTGTAGGCATTTAAATACAATACAAATACCATACCCCACAATCGAAGTAGTAAATCGGTAGCAGTTGTACGTCAGGGTTGTCACTAAGTACTACGAACAATAAAAAATACAATGTTATTTAAATTATCCAATTTATTATTTAAAATTCACTTCGACATCATTTAAAAACATGCTATGTTCCTGTATGATTACGTCACTATTTTTAGACAGGCGACGTGGCGACAGTGTTCAAGGTTCTAACGATGTCCAAAATAAATAAGCATGATTTTTTACAAATTTATTGCAGTCAAACTGCGTCGCCTACTTGAAAATGCATTTTGAAGTCAAAAACGACCGCTCCACATCTACCGACGTCAATGGTAAATACTTTAATTTGTTCGTTCTTTTCAAGCACACCAACATGTTGAAGCAATAATGATTCCATATCAATATTTGAATGAAATACGTTATTTTATTAACAAAATGACAGACACATTGAATCGCATTTAACATTGACATAGATATGTGTTAATTTATATTCTTTGATAAAAAATTAAACAGTTAAGGGTTATTTCAATATAGGGTCGGTAAGGTTATCATTATAATAAATTAATAGTATGTACAATAAAGTACGAATCATCATAATCGTCACCTGACATTAAACTGTCAAGTGCTACCGATTTACTACTTCGATTGCGAGGTATGCAAATAACTGAGATTACTTTAGTGGATATAAAAAAAACAGTAATCGATTGTAAAAACAGAAAATAAGAAAGTGTTTGCTCAATACCACCAGGGGCCTGTTTTATAAAACTACAAATTACAATTTACAGGTTACAAGTTTCCATTTGACACAACCTCGACCAATGACGACCTGCCATTTGAGCAGTGTTGCCAGTTTAGACCTGTAAAATTGTATGAGAACACATTGTGATGTTTCTCGCCGGACAGCTACTTTTTATTGATATATTGTCCGGCAGCATGAGCATGTCATGCTCACTCAAAGGTCTTTGCTTACGGCGGCGTCGTTGATCGGGTCGCCACCTTCCCGAACACATGGTTGAGGGAGGCGACGGCTGAGATACGCGTCATACTCGTGAACGGGTGCTGTCTGTGGGGTCCGGTCTGTTCACGCTTGCAAGGACCTGTTTTCCATTTAGTTATTTTAATGACTGTTCCTGACGTAGAGACCTCGTTATGTTGTTCTTCTAGTCAATATTTTTAATTTAATGTTATTGAGCTTACATTTGTAATGATTTATTTGTGTTAGTTTTTTTTTAAATAATTATTTATTACTTTATTACCTTGTAATGTTACTTTTAAGTATTATTGTATTTTATGATTGGAAAAAATGACCTTCTGCTGGAGTTTCTTGCGGCACTTCTTCTCCGCAATGATGGTCTTGTCCGAAGCGCTAGTAGATTCACTACATATTACCGACGTGTACAAGAGCCCTCATGTGGCCAATTTACTGAATAAATATTTTGAATTTTGAATTTTGTAACTTGTAGCTTTATAAAACGTGCCCCAGCCAATACAAACAGCGCTTATATTTGACAATGTGAATTCGTCGATATTGTGTTTAGGACGTACAATAAAATTAAGTGCTGTAAAACCATAATAACTATCGTCCGAGCCTGCAACAATTTTTCCTTATCACATTATTCTAAAATAATAATATGATAGCTCACTGCTATTGCTAGGTTTATAATTAGGTACTGTACGGCCAAACGATAATATAATGAGGAAAATTGGACTATTGTCGCAGGGTAGGTTAGGACCATAGTTATATGGTTTTACGGTATCTGAAGTAGGTGTTTTTTTTATTCCTTTTTCTCCCTAGCTAAGTCTCTCGTAAGATTTTGATGCGAGGAGGAACGACGACTGCGGTCCTATCCGCCAGCTTCCAAGTCTGTAATTGAGAAGTGGTATGGCAGGGTCTATATTGAATCCCAAAACATTAATCTTTCAGGTCGTAAGTTCTCGCCGGTACACGTCTTCCGGGTAGTCACGTCACGGACCATCAACGCTGCGTGGGAGACAAGATTAAAGTGAAACCACCTCCAACAAAACCGGTGTATGGGATGGGACCACATGGTCTTCCAGTATATTTACTCCTGAAACTTCTAAAATTAAATCAATTTCATGTAATTTTAAGTAGGTTTTTTTTACTCTTCGATCAACAATACCAACTAGATAACTAGTCCTGTACAAAATCAAAGCCAAAGTCCGCGTGAATATACACCGTGCCCGAGATGTACCCGAAGGATTTTAACAGCACGTCCTAAGTCAATTTGGAGTTAAAAATGTCGTATAAAGTAAGCTCGATTCGGTCTAGTTTTCGAGATATATCCCGTTTTTTGAAAAAACTTGTTACGAAATCTTTGTTGCAACAGACCCTTATAATTGCGACGTTGCCACTTTTAAGGCAAGTAAAGTGGTCTGTTTACATATCCCAAGTAACTAAATCAAATGAAACTGGCACGCAAAACTCATCCATAACTTCTAGAGTTATATTCGTCTGCGACGTGGCCTAAAACTGTTGTATATATTAATATGACACTCATAAGGTTGAATGAATATCACAAATATGCTAGTAAGTGTCATTGTCATTGTTTACACATCGGTTGACATTGTGAAATATATATTTCTTGCAATATACAAAAACGACGGGAATTATGGAGAATAAAAATCAGTAACTTATCAATTTTACCCTCAGTCAAGAACTAAAGGACATGTGTGTCCCAATACTCGTACAATAGAATAGAATCCAGCATAGGGACAGACCAAATAAGCGACCGAGGATGTAACCGGGATGAACAACTTTGTTCAAGACTGGAGAGAGAGTGCAAGATAATAATGCCAGAAAAAGAAACGGAGGGACGCTTAATTTTGCTTTAAGCAGTGATATAACAACCACATCGCGGACCACGAATATGCAGACTCCTTTAACCATGAAAATTCGACACGCTACATTTTTACCAATGTGAGATACAGCCGGACGATTAAAATTAGAACCTGTAAAGAGTACTAAAGTTACAGTTTAATATTGGAACATTGTAGTGAGACGCAATATGAATCGTTTTGTAGATCAAATCGTTTTAATCGGTGATTGCATTATTTATTCGGTTTCAGCCTACCAATGTTGATCGGTGTTAAACTATACCAGCTTTCGTTTCTAATGTTATTTGTTTAATTATTGCTTAAGTTTACATATGTGATTTTAATAAAGTTCCATTCACGAATCTTAGTTTTCATCGAACTTGGGCGTGTTGTGTTTTTGTAGAAGAAAAATGTTACAGGACACATTTACTTGCAAAAAATCAGAAATCATTACGAATTTAACTACGGCGCATGGTCGAGTCGCTTCGAATCAAAGTGTACGTAGGTACTTAGATTCTCCTTCAGTGGCACCCGAAGACGCTAAGCACGAAATGATGCCAAAGATACATTCCCATACCAGGCGTATTGAACCCAGTGCAGCGCACTGTCATGCCACACACGTAGATACGAGTTAGTACTTAGTCTAGTTCATTGCGGCGCATGGTAAAGTTATGTAGCGTGGTATGAAGCGGCGATCAATTACTTCTAGTGGTTTTAGCTTTTTAACTGAGTTTCCGTTCATATTATAAGTGCTGTTTTGGCTTTAACAGGTAGGGAAAACATGACAAAAACAAAAAACTCCGTTACCCAGAAAACGATCGGAAACGATGTTGTTCAAGCAATGTCCAAAGGTAGTACCCAAATAGCTTAGTCAGCCGGTGGATTCATTTATTCATTTATTTATTCAAGACCCTGCTAACCCATTCTTCCACTTTGGTAGCGAAGTCACTGCAGGTGCCCTGAATATGGCGGAGGCCATCCAACTTAAAGTGTAGCCTACTCGTAGTTACACTAAGCTCTGCTAGTCCTAACATGTATTTAGTGGGGTCCAGGGCATGTGAGGCCAGATCACTCTCGCCACTACTGGAAAAGAAGTGAAGTAGGTATACCACCACTGACACAAATAACGGTCACCATTGTTCGTTTGGCGCTATCGGCATCGGTCATATCGGTATTACGTTTATCATGCGAACATGACATCACATGGATCATCAACGAATTTGAAACTCGCAACAATTAAAGTGTACCATCACTTTTTAAGTTGCTATTTATTTTATTGATCTAATGTACAAAATTAATTGGAGCGTATATTATGCGCCTTTAAATTATTCAGCATTTAAAAAGCATTTATGAATGACACTTATACTAAATCCTATTTTGAAATAATCTATGCTTATTACGCTAACTATACGTTAACATCTTCTTAATCATGTCTCTTTCTTTGATTAACTCTTTTTACATCACAAATAAGAAAGGGACAAATTGCTCACATGCATAACTTTCAAGGGGATTTCCCGTAAACAAGCGCTAATTACAAGTAAAGTGTTGCCAGCTCGTCCTTAGGATTTGTTTCCTGGAGAAGCGAAAATATTCCATTTAACTTGTATGAAAAAAATGAAAATTTAAAAAAGCTAAATTGTACCTATGTTAATAGGTGTAACATTTTTAACTCCAAATTAACTCAGGAACACGCTGTTAAAATCCTTCGAGAACGTCCCGGGCACGGTGTGTAAGTCAGTTGCATTTGTTTACTAACGAACCGAGACAAACTTTTTAAAACAGTTTTAAGTTCAACCTATTAATAACCCTGGTACGTAGTAATAAAGTAACAAATCTTCAAAATTTGATCTTGACCTACACGACTATTCGTCTCATAACATGAACGCGTCAAAAAATGACATCTGTTTCAAACAAAAAAACGTAAGTACCTATGTTAAATAAAATTTACTGTAAAAATCAATCTTATAGTGCAAACATTAAAGTACTTTTCCCGTTGTTGCCCTGCGAGTTACGTCGTGTTTTATATCGATTCATTTTGCTTCGAATTTTACTAAAATAGGTATAGAGTCGCATGAATTTAAAATTAATGTTAATAGGTACGTAAAGGTTTTGTTGTTTAGTTAAGATTACTTATACTTATACATATTTGTCTGTTTGTAAACTCTTTATAGTACAAAGTTATTTATTGTTTTATTGACGTTATCTGTTTTTATATTTTTGTGTAGGTTAGATATGTGTATTTATTTAATTACATTAAGTATGTTAAATTAAAAAATAAACAAAATAAATGGGAAACAAACAAACACAAAACTAGACCCGTACTACTAAATACATCTTAAGATGCCGATATCCGGCGGCAGCCATCTTTTTTCAAACAATTATTTGTAATGAATACGCGAGAAGTGCGCATCTTGCGTTTTGGAAACGTTTTTGGATTTTAAAGGAATACTATCGTAATCACTGAAATTGTGACAACGATTATTGTGGTATATTCTTCACTAAACAAAATTAAGTACTAATAACAAGGTGGTACGAATTACACATTAGACCTATGTATGTTTGAGCTCTTTTCGATGCAGCTAAGTGAAAAACATCGTGTATAACCGACTGAGACTATTGCATGAAATGAGCATTTCTCTTTTTTTTTGCCACAATGAGCGACATCTCCAGAATTTAAAAAAAAATGGCAGGTAGGTAGAGAACATGAAACTATGCAATAATTAAATAATATTCTAATGTGTCCCAAAATATTTGTATGGAAAGTTCCTTTTGTGTTACCGATATTCATACGTTTTTGGTAACAAAAAAGAGAAATGCTCAAATATCAAAAAAACATTTCTTTTTAAATTTATACCATTAATAGAGGACCCGGTAGGCGGACGTTGTCCTGCCATAATTACTTCTTTTCTGGTTCTCGACAACAGCACCAACCCTACCGGGTTCAACTATAGCCAAGAATAATCCAGGCGACAAGTACCTATACAAAAAGAAGTTCATCAAAATCGGTCAAGCCGTGTAGGAGAAGAAGAAGAAGCACACCGGAATTATACTATATAATTTTATTAAAGTAAAATTCCGGTAGATAATACTCGAATACGAAACGAAACCGGGCAAAGGCATGTCGGACCATGCTCAGTGTAGGGTTCCGTCACCATTACTACAAACACAAACAACTATTTTGAAGAACCACAAGTGACATCACATCAGCGACCTTTACAGGTAAAGTTCGAACCGCGGGAAACGCCACACGCCGTTCCAATCTTCGTTCCGAACCGTACGTGTAAATGCAACTGTAATAGTAAAATAGTAAAAAAAATACGGTTCGGAACGAAGATTGGAACGGCGCGTGGCGTTTCCCGTGGTCCGAACTTTACGTGTAAAGGCCGCTATTGTCGTGTTAACTAAATAAAATACTTATACCCTTGCTTAACATGTATGGGAGGACCGTTTTTTTTTTAAATCTATTCCATAATTGATCTTAGTGCGCGGTAAAAATATCTATATGTACTTACTTATACAGAATTTCAGATTTCTAACTTTGATTGTTTCTGAGAAAAAGTAACTATGACTTAACAGACAGACAAACGGACATGGGGGAACTATAAGGGTTCCTAGTTTGACTTCGGAACTCTAAAAAGGCCTCAGACGGAAAACGCTCGCTGTTCTGGTAACAAAATACCCACCAGGGCCTCTATTCAACACCAAAACCAAATCATCTTGGACCTGTTATTTGACTTGACAGTAATGACGGCCGAATTGAAACAATTCCATAACAGGTCAAATACGATTTGGATTTTACTGCCTTGAATAGAGGCTCAGTAGTGGTAAGTACAATAATAAAAATCCACTACATGCATTTAATTTTAATGTTCCGTTAAACAAATGTTTGCGCATATATTGGCCGACCTTGGCCAAACATTCTTAGCTGAGGTTTCAATATTGTTATTTTGTTGGAAATATGACATTAATTCTAAGTGTAAAGTTAGAAATATAATACATATATTCTACATGTACCTACTTACCGAAAGTAAGACACTCCGACGGATACATTTCTTTTTCGGTACCTAGTCATTTTTGCAACTTTTTAATGCACATTGTGGCATTGTGATGCGTGTTGACATTGGCTGTCTGCCAACAGAACTAATCAAAATTAAGACCTCACGCCGCAAGTGAACCGTTATTAAACAAGAAGTATTTTTTGCGCTGACCCGTTATCTAGTTGGTATTGTTGATCGAAGTTCTTACTTCAGGAATAATCTTTCTCTCTTAAGCGTACTTAATCAAACAATTCTTGTAGAGTAGAGTATAATAGAGCCCCCTGTTTAGATTTTATTAACGAAATTAATGATAATTGTGGTTGTTCTTAGAATTTATCAATTTTATCATAAATTTAAATAACTATAGAACAGTAGAACACCGCACATTTTAAATGAGGTCTTGGCGCCCTCTATTGATCAGCTTCGTAAGACCATCGACCGAAGTAGCAAAAAAATAAAAAAAATGCATTTTTCCATAATTTAAACTAAAAAAAATTCTTGTTGAGATGCCGCCACTTGGTTTAGTAGAGCAGGAGCCACAACTATCATCGTCTTAAATATTGTAATTTTAATTCGCCGTCAAACAGGGCAGGTGTACGAGCCTGCTGTTAAACTCAAGCTGAAGGTGAATTGTATCGACGTCGCTCGCCGACCGTTTGTTTATTTACGTTGCGCGGCTGTCTTACGTAATCGCCGATAAGGTCATTCCCGTGACGTTGTAAGGACCACACCATTTGTTTAGTCGTAAGGAATCATTGTAGACTAACATAATTTATATTTGATTTATCATTTTTTAACGATGAAACGGCTAATCACTGAGTACCTAATGTTAAGTATCGCCAAACTAGGTAAAGTTTAGTTAATTGAGTTTAGTTAATTGTGAAATATGCGAGCTAACAGGATAGAATAAGAGTATTTACATGCTCGTTATTTGCCTCACCAATAGCTAAAGTGTATTTCATCAGTCACCACCTTATTTCCCTTATCTATGAGATAAAAACGATTAAATAATATAAATATACTTTTATCTATATTCTAGGATTTATTTATAGTGTGAGTAGCCTATTGTTTTGTAAAATACCAACTTTGAACCATAGTAAATATTTGTTTGCATATTGTTTCACATTTGAATTATGATGGCACATGTTTACACTATTAGCTTATGCGACTAGTAATTACTGGCAGTTATAGCTTAATGACTTGACTTATTGCAATACTGCTGTGGCGGATCACATAGCATTAATAAGATATAAGTTCGGGCCACAGATCAGGCATTTTAATAAACAGTCAAACCCGCGAAGCATGTTTAGTTTACCATATACAAGGGGGTACAGAATTAGAATATTCATTTTTATAATCATATTAATAATTATAGTCATGTAAGCAATCCTAAAACTACAGCATAGGAGAAATTTTCGTTTTGTAAATATTGAGGACACGGCGTTGCTAAAAAGTCACACGAATGTCAAAACATCACAACAAAACACTTAAATGCACCGGTTGAAATGGGGGAATCGTCTAAATCGGTCAAAGCGGGCAACACCAGGCGTGCAACGTGGGCGCTATCAACGAGCCGGCACCTTTGTGGAGCCACTCAGCGTGGTACGCCTTCCACGCGCGACCGACTTCTTCGAACTCCTTGATGAGTTCGATAGAGTAGACGGAGTCTTCGCCGTCGCCGGAGGCGAGGGCGGGGTTGTCCGAGAAGTAGTGTAGACGAAGCATGCACGGGGCCGCGCATCGCCCGGTGCGGCCCGCCGCGCCTCCCACGGCTCACTGCTAATTATAAGCGCGGGCGCGCCACGGGGCGCCGCGGGCGCCGGGACGCGGCGAACTTGACACCGCTCGACAGCCACGCCGCGCCCGGCCGGACCCGCCGTCGAGCACCGGCGCCGTCGGCTACCGGTACAGACATACCCCGACCCTAACGACCGATGATCACAACAAATAATAGGCTTAATCATGGGCTCAAGCATGTAATTTGGTTTCAAATTCTAGGTTACACTTGACGGGATAACCGAGCTAGAGTTTGAGCTGATTGATCAATGTTTTAATTTTTTTGCAAATATCAGTAGCTTTTGTTCTACATTTACAAATAGCAATTAGATAAAGGGATAAAGATGAAAGTTTACCTTCCATTTTTTTAAATTAAATCTACAGGATTATTGGTAATCCGACATATTCCTGTGAAAGGGTTATAAATAAAGGAAATGACTTGCAATATTTTTTGCCCCGAAATGCATTATGCGAAAGTGAACCATTTTCAAAATTTCAACCATTTTCATTTCAACCTTTTTAGATACAGAAAAAAAGATCTCCTTAAATGTTTTTTTTTTCATTTAACAAAATGTTTGCTGTACAGTACATTATTCAAAGTTTTTACATTATTTAAAGAGTTATGTGTATAAGTGTTAAAATAGTAGACGGAGAAGTTCTTATTTAAATTTATACTTAAAAAAGAACAATATGGCTTTTGCCAAGCAGATTACCAAAAAAACCTCTATACATCTCTAGCTATCTAGGTAATTAAGCAGAATTACATAAATTATTACAACCGGACCAGGGAGAAAATCATATTGACCTGATCACTGTACATACAGCGTGTAAACTTCATACTTCATATTATTGCTCTACAGAACGAATTGCATTAATAACTCCAATAAATTTAGCGATTTTAATTATTTTTTAAAAGGGTCCATCAAGCAGAGCTGCCGTTCCTCGACATCCAACTAGTATTATTGTGCACTAAACGTAGAAAATATGAAATCCTCCTTAACAAAAAAGTTTAATTTTGGGTTAATAATGGTTTTAACGTGTAACGACGCCTAATGAACCTCAGTGATCACATTCATGTACGCATGCATGCACTTTCATTACTTAACTTACTGTCCAGACTGTCCAGGCTCGTCATCTACTATCACATCACACATCATCACCATCATCATTGATTTAATGTGGTATTTATCAACAACGAACTGAAATTGGAATGACCATTAGAGGTAGACAAGAAGTTGTATTTGGTACTACTTTATTATCAAAACAGTTTGCATAACAGTACAAGCAAATCGATACAGAAAACCGAGACTAGTAAAAAATCCGGGCAAGAGCATGTCGGACCATGCTCAGTTTAGGATTTTGACGCTGTTACTTAAACACAAAAACACGTCAAGTGCGAGTCGGTCTCGCGCACCGAGGGTTTCGTACCGCCGTGCATTAGGTATTTCGAGTATTGTATTCCAATCTGAATTAGATTTCGAATCGAATCAGTGCGAGCCCAACTCACACTTGATCATTTTTAATATTTGTTCTTTTTCTTCAAGGTTTGTAATATAATCATACCAAATTTGACCCTTGTATGTTTTACCGTTTCAACTACACAACAAGAGTAAAATACGATGAAAAATGAAAATTCCTTGTTATTTCACTATTTATTCAACCCCATATTCTGAAGAAAAAAATGATTCAAAAGATACAGCTCTTTAAGGTTAGGATGGACGGACGGAAGGAAAGCGTAGGCATATTTATAGGATCCCTTCAGGTACGGGACCCTAAAAACTATCTCGAAAAACCACAAGTCTACTTAGTCGTGATAGTATTCCTTTTAAATTCGTTACACCTATGTGGTGGTATTACTTGAGGTTCTGGCTGAAGGGGGAAGGTGGCGGGGAGACGCAACTCTAGCGAGAATGACAGTTTTCAAGTATAATATTTCATAATCGGTCCTACAAATCCAAAAATTTATGCTGTGAAATAAAAATAAAAATATTTTTACCCTTAGCTTTACAAGTGTTTTTTTTTCCAAATGTTATTTTACGGCTTTTTCGGCGTAATTTAAATATAGAATCTCTGAGTTTAAAGCGCAGACTGACGAACGGACGGATAGGTATAGCGAAACTACTACGGAACCCTAAAAAGGATTGATTCCTCAGGAACGATATCTATAGGACGTTTAATACCGGGAAATAGGACCCGAGGGAATAGCGATAAACGACTTCACCGCGGATGGAGTTGCAACTAGTTTTATTTCATTTTATCATTTATCGAATTTATTATTTTATACTTTACGGGTACTGTAATGAATTAATAAAACAAATCGTATCTGAAAAGAGCTGTTACGCAACCGTCGTATGGGTGAACATTCTCTTGAGATACGAGTGGCGTGGCGATCATATTACAAGAGTTAAATATGTAAGGGGGATAATTTCACACAATTTGAACTAGTCCCAAACTAAACTGTAGGCTTGAAGTAAGAAAAACGAGTAAGACATAACAACAAAAAATATTATCAGATGCAAAACATTCAGTTGGTAAGAATAATAAGCGCAACGTAAAATATCAATAAGTACATTGCTCTTACACTTTTCTATAAATTATAGAGCTTGTTTTTCGCTTTACAGTTGTTTTTTTATTCCAGTCGGGTTTTTTGTTTTTTAAAATAATTTAATTTATTTCACTCTTTTTAGTTTTTATTAATAAAATAGTCATTCAATTAATTATTACTAAGCGATATATGAGCTCTGGAGCTCGATTTTTTAATGTCGCAAAGCTACAAGTGACAAATTACAAGCGAAACTCTCTTTCTAGCAATAGTACATTACTGCACAGACCGGGAAATAGGCCGTTGCGGGATGAGTAGAGTTAGCGTGGCCGAGACGCAGTCGAGTCCGCGCTATATACGAGTCCAGCAACCGCCCTTCCCGGTCGAGGCTTGTATAGTGCTTTTCTCCAAAAATGCGAGAAAATATAACACAAATTGATAAAATATTAAACACAGGTCAAAATTTGCTTGAAAAAAAAGGACAGATAAACACTTTTGTTTAAAAGTACTGAAACAAAGCATTAAATAAAATCACACATTTAAACGTAATACTTAAATTCAATTTCAATAAAATATGGTTTAAATTACAACATTTAGTACGCGTTTATGTTATTTCAGCAATTTATTTTGTTTATGAACACAATTTCTTTAAAAAAAAACGTCAAACTATTTGATACACTTTTAAATACGCTATAAACGCTGTTTGAAAATGTTTAACTTTTTAGTCTATGACATTTAAAAAGTAAAATATTCAAGGAAGAATTTTAATTGCACGTGTGTTTGGCTGTTTGGAGTTAGTTATTCTAGTCCAAACATGGTTTTAAAAAGTAAAACACCAAGTACGAAATGAAATTTGTATACATTTTCGCGGCCGCTGCCTGTGGTAAATAATATATATTTTTTTTAAATTTTGCCTGGGCCTGGAGCTCAGAACTTCGCGGGCTGATTTTACGATTTTACGACAAGGTTGACATTTCCGAGCATGTGGGTGAAAAGGAGTTTATTACTTAACATTTTCGTATTTTTTGACTTTCCTGTCAAAATGGTTGCATTAACGTGTTATAATGTATATATATTTGGAATGGGCTATTTAATAGCTTTCATTTGATACCCATATTGTTATAATAAAAAAAAAAAAATTTATTCCCCGTCCATTTTTTTTCGCGGACGCCATATTGAAATTTTATATACCATATGTCACTTCGGCAATTAAGACGAATCGAATGACACCTCGCATGTTAAAATCCGTCAAGCCGTTTAGGCTGCAGAGCGTGCCCAGAAATAGACATACATACATACATACATACATACATACATATATGCATACTTACATACCTACATACCTACATACATACATACATACATACGCTCGAAAAACATAACCCTCCTTCTGACGCAGTCGGATAAAAATAAACAATCGTTAACTTTTCTCGTATACTTTACTCGATTTTTCTGCTAACAAATTACTTGTCAGCAAAGACAATTTTACTATTCCGATGCGCGTTAATAGTTTGTGAATTTTATTGTTAAATGTTAACAAATTTCATGCGAATTTTAATAGTTACTAAAAACAGTTCTGTCAATTTATCATAAACAAGTTGGAATGCCAAACGAAACGCCATTTTGTTGATATCCATATTGAACGTAACCGTGGTAACCAAATAACAAATCGATGAATATTAACCATCTATTTTTAGGAATTGAATAAAAATGTAATTTTAAACACAATATAATTAGTCATATTTTTTTTTTAATATACGTAATTGTAATTGGTATTCAAATATTTTTAACGGTTACACGGTGTACACTAAACGCCAAGACTAATATCCGGAATGACCGTAACCATGGTAATAAAAATGTTATAATAATTATTATAGAACGGTTATTAACATGGCAACGCTCATTATAGAATTGTTTTCGCGCTTCGGTTACGCTATAGGTGGTATTCTGATACCGTTAACGATATCAATATTAGCGGTTTACAGTACGCGAGTAGAAAAAATAAATAAATAACCAATTTCATAATACACAGTGAACTAGGTATGCACGTAATATATTTTCTTTAACAATTAAATTACATTATCATATTCACACAATCTACACTTGAAAATCTAATTCAAGACCAAAATCTGACAGTTCCCATCTTGATTAATTAGTTATTTTAACATTATTTCATAAAAACATGAATGTGAACTCGTGTAACCAGTAATATTAGGGTAAGTATTATTAATAAAAATACCTACGCTTAAACCAAAATGCAGTAATCACAGAGAATGTGCGCCCGTTGAGGTTAGGGTTTTGGTCTTGAATTAGATTTTTGAGTATAATAATTAATAACCAAGCAGATATGTAACTCGGTTCTAGCGCTTCGTCGGCAGCTGCAACTGCTGCAAGGTAGGTAGACTTGTGCGGCTCGCTTGGCTCGCGCAATTCAAAGTTCTAACCTAACCGGCGCGGCGGCTAGCACAAGCTTCCCGCGACTTATTTGTCGCTCGATAATCTCTCTCTACCTAGTCCGAAACTAGACGCACCGAGCGACAAGCGACATAATACCACTTGTACTAGCCGAACAGATGCACCGTGGGCCAGAGTTAAACTCACAAGAAACTGTAATGAATTTTTTCTACTTGCGTACTATCAACCGCTAGTATTGATATCGTTAACAGTATCAGAATACCACCTATAGCAAAACCACAAAACAATTATATAATAATAAACGTTACCATGGTGATAACAGTTCTTGAAAATTACTTTGCTGACAAGTAATTTGTTAGCAGAAAAATCAAGGATAGTAGGTATACAAGAAAAGTTAGCCACTGTTCGTTTTTGTCACTATCATTTTAAGCTTATATAAAAACTCATGTATGCAGCGGTTCATCATTAGAACCCCTGCACTCGTACTTTTTGAGAAGCTTCATTATGTACCAGTTACATAATAGTACATTATTGCAGAGATCGGGAAAATAGCTGTTGCGGGACGAGTATGAGTTAGCGTGGCCAAGACTCAGTCGAGGCTCACAATTCTATTTACATTCGAAACAGGTACGATTTAGTACGTAACTGAAATAAAGCATGAACCCTTAATAAGGCAGAGGCTCTATATTGACCACTTTACAATAAGCTGAAATTGAACTTTATTACCTACATTTTATGATACTATTTTAATAGTTTTTTCCTGAAATATATTATTACTCTTTAGAGACTTGCGATTCCATGACTGTATTCATTTTGTTCTAGTATTTTTACTTTAACGGGGCCTTATTAAAGGTTAAATAAAAATCAGAAATTTAAACATAATAAATTCGTTTGAACAAAATATACCTCTAGCTAAAATTATAACCATTTATTACGCGTTTATGTTAAGCATTTCGGCAATTTATTTTGTTTATCAACGCAATTTCTTTAAAAAATCTCAAACTATTTGATACACTTTTAAATACGCTGTAAACGCTGTTTGAAAAGTTTTACCTTTTTAGTCTAGAAATTTAAAAAGTAAAATAAACATGGAAGAATTTTGATTGTACGAGTGTTTGGCTGTTTGGAGTTAGTCCAAACATGGTTTTAAAAAGTAAAACACCGGGTACCTACGTTATATAATTTCATACATTTTTGGGCCTGCTGCCGTTGGTAAATAATAACTTTTTTTACATTTTGCATGGGCCTGGACCTCAGAACTTCACGGGCTGATTTTACAACAGTAAGGTTAACAATTCCGAGCATGTGGGAGAAAATAAATATTTATTATAAGATTTATAAGACCGAACACTAGACTAAATAAAAGAACATAACAAGTTTGGAATTTTGTAATGTTTTACACCATTTACTAACATGTTGTAAATGATATACGACCCAGAAACGAAAAAACAAATTGGCTGCAAGCAAACTGTACCACATATGCCCGGTTCCTATATTCAAGAAACGAATCGTTTTCCTTACGTCTCGTTAAAATTTGACATTTGCTACGTACAAAATGTGTCGAATTTTAACGAGACGTAAGGAATGAGTCTTGTGCGAATGGATTGTCATTCCACCTGGCAAAAGGCTGGCTTTCTAGCAAAAGGAGTTAGAAAGAGACTTCCGCTTGTAATTTGTAGCTTGTAGCTTCGTGAAACGGGCCTCAGGTATGGGAAAATGAGATTTAAGGTTAAAAATCTTTTAAATATTTAAAAAGGTGTTCGCTTAGTTGTCTGTAGGAACAGTAACACTTTACCTTGAAAATTGTTTTTAACCCCTTACGCAAAAAGAGAGGGATGTTATAATAATGTATATATGTGGTATCGTAGCTTCAGAAAGGAGGGACAGATTTTAACGCGGTTCTTTTTTTAAGGAAAATCAGTTTGGTACGCTATTTAAGAGAAATCAGCTCTGAAAGCTGAGGTAGTAACATTAAACTAGCGTTAGACTCTGCCTAAGACTTAAGAGAACCTGGAACTGCAATGATTTTCAAACTTCCATTGGTGCTAACGCATCGCGTATTAATTATATTTAAAAAAATGTGTAATATTATTCAAATAACACACCTATATGTGGAGTATTACAGAATTGTCTTAACGCCCATAAAAAACGGCCAGTTTACAATTTAAACACCTACCTACAAGCACAACAGATGTTTACATACAAGGACCAGTATAAAAAACCGGTCAAGTGCGAGTCGGATTCGCGCACCGAGGGTTCCGTACTGAAGATAATATGCATGTTAACCGCAAAAGAAATTACTCATTTTGTTATGAGCTTTATTTTCTACGCAATAAGGTCCTTTTAAACTAGCTTAAATTTTAATACACATTTTCTTGTTTTCTTTATTATTTCTCAAAAACTGTAAATAATTAACACTTCGTTTTATTTTTCCCAATATAAGTAATTATCTATACGTCAGGATTTTTAAATTTTTTTGATTAATAAACTTTGGATATAAGGTGAGGGGAACGTAATTTTTTTCTACATTTTTGGCTTTAAATCAAAAAGTACATCACAGAAAATTAAAAAAATATATATATTGAAACGTACTGATTAAGACCTTTCATATGACACCCCATTTGCTATAATCGAACCACTTTCATTTTTCAAACCCCATTCTAGACCCCTTTTAAATTATTTTGAAAATTAATTACATTTTTTTTACTAAAAACAGATGCGGGCATGCATTTGTAGTTGCTGAGAAACCTGATGTGACATACAGACAGACAGACAGACAGACAAACAGACGGACAACAAAGTCTCACCATAAGGGTTCCTTTTTACCATTTTGGTACGGAACTCTAAAAAGCACGGTCAAAAAAATTTACACTAAATTCCGTAAAAAAAAAAAAATATACAAACCTAAATCCGAGAGACTGACTTTTTCCAAAAACGGATCCGCTACCGGCAACTGAAACATTACAAATATTTAATTATAATCTAAACTTTGTTGGATTCAATCTTGTTAATAATACCAAGACCAAGGATTAGAACGCGAAAACATTTCATTTAGTTTTTTTTTTTTAATTAAATGTCATTATGGTTTATTCCTGAGTCCACATGTGACTGGAATTTTAGCAGATAGCAAGATTGCAGTTGAATTGAATGTTGCGTTTTATGCATTATTTTATATATTACGAGTACGTTGACGATCCGTCGTCAAATGTCACCTTTGACGCGCGCATTGAGTTAGCGCTTAGCGTCTGGACGTCTGCTACCTTGAATGCCAAATTAACCTTTTTATGAGGTCAAGAGTCGATGCGGACTCACCCCCCGCGAGTCTCGGAACAGCATGGCCGCATGATGTGGGTCGAGGAAGGCATCCGACCCTCTGTGTCGCAGAGTAGGTACGTTCCCTAGTGAAGATCTTCGCTTTTCCGCTTCTTGTGATGCAGCACGACGCAAATGTGCTCCTGACAGGACAAACAAAAATATTATGAATATTTATAATATAGTATGAGGGATATGTTTGTTCCTTTGTGGCGCTTAAGAAACGAAACGCGAGGGCCGATTTTGATGATTCTTATGTCAATCGATTTGTCTTAATCTTGTGAGTGTCACTAAAGATATGACAGTAATCAAAATTCAATGTGGCGGCAACCAGATGCCATCATAATGTAAAAAAAAAGAAAAAAAGTCGAAGAACTATGACAAGTGGGTTTAAATTGAATAAGTATTTAAAAATCATCTTTAGGTTTTCTTTCATATGACAGAAAACTGGCGGATATCTCGGGATTGCACATATGGGTAAATGGCCATTCTAGACGGCCAAAAATCTTTTTACCCAAATACGTCTCAGGTAAAAAAAAACCTGCTCAACTTGATAAGACACGGGACGATCGTTCCCCCGGCTCTTGCAAGGCACGTTGACTCGGCAGTTCAGTCGAAATTTAATCGTCTTTCTGAGTGCACGTATCTGTTCCCGTCCACATTTGCAAAGCAGTTTCGTTACAAAGTGAATATTGTTTGTTTAGTTGCTGTATCAATCAAAATAGTGATGGAGCCTGATAGCCCAGGTTATAATATATTTTTCTCAAACATGCAATGAAATATTGATGTTATGTTCCTTATATAATAGGCTGCGAAGTATGACGTTTCAGGTGCAGCTAGGACAAGAGGTCGTTAATGGAATTTCATACAAATCGTGCAGGCCTAGGCCGGCAGTCCCCTTTTTTAATTTCCATTCCACATAAATTTGTGGCACAGGCATCATGACATTCTGCCACTATGAGTATTAAAAAAAACAATAAACGATTATTTATTTAATTTTAATGTAAACATGGCGGCTGTGTTTATAAACAGGCTAAATAGCTAAATATTTTTTTTAATATACAGTCGATTAACATTGATTAAATTTAATATCGTTTGGTGAAATTGGTACTAAGCCGTGCATCCAATCAAAGAGTTTGCATGTTTAAATAAAGTACCAGGAGCGCAAAGGTAATTAGGAGGCTAGCACAGCGCGGATGACGCCATAGTTACTACCGCTACTTTCAAAGTTGTGGCTTATGGCCCAAACGATTTTCATCAAGCCTAGTTAAGAACCACCAAAGTAAAAGTAGCTTTTTTTTAATCCGCGTCCCAAACCGTTCGTCGCCTATGGCCCGATTTAGTCCAAGCGAAAGAACAAGATTTCTATGCATTATCTCTTAAACCCGTAACAGACGATCGAATTCGGTCAGCGGATTTGGTTCGCTCCGAACCATATCTGTCCGTCTGTAGAGTAGTCTTGTGACCATAGACGAACAGATATGGTTCGGAGCGAACCAAATCCGCTGTCCGGCCCGGACCAAATTCGATCGTCTGTTACGGGTATTTCGTTTTCTTTGTAAAAATAAAGACAAAACATGTTATAGAGCATTCGCTTACTTAGCTACAATGCCGCCGACAGCGTAAAACTTTTATCACCCCTTTGTTTGTGTGGTGGATTAACAATTAAATTAGATAAATGTAGTTAAAGCCTGAAAACTAAAATTTAGGCTGACATTTCCAAACATTTTGACGTAGCTGAACTGGGCCTCTATTCTTCTCGGTTAAACCACATTATTTTTACCATCTAATCGTATTGTCAACGTTAGTAATGGCAGCAGAGTAAAAAACCATTCAATAATAATGCATTTTGACAGCTATGTTCTGACGGTATAGGGTAAGTATCGCTGGAGACCCACACGGAGGAGTAATATTGTAGTTGACAAATGAATCACTTTTCGCTAATTTGTGTTTTATTATTTAATTTCAGAAAATATGGTTATTACAAGAATATAACTGAATAGTAATAAATTATTTTTATGAGGGTAAAATACACAGACACGAGCTCGTGTCCGGTTCTATTTCAAATTTTTTGGAGAATGAGCTAAAAGATCGATATCCGAATAGATCAAACAATTTTGAATTTGGAAAGATTTAAATCGAAATGTAAGAGTGGCCAGGTACGTAAAAAAGGAGGTTATAACAACCTCGTTACAATACCCGGGCTGGCCTGGAAAGAAAAATCCTGAGCTTCTTGATGTCCAATGATCACGCAGCGAGACCGAAAGCAGCGCTTTCGTCGCGCACACAGCTAATTGGTATTTACTAAATGTTTATCATAAACTTGTGTACTATTTACACAACTTTTCTGTTGATTTAGTACTTCTTTATAGAGCCTTTTACAAATATCTTTATATGGATATGAATAAGGTTCATAATGAGAGTCTTTAATACACGAGTGTGGTTTTATGAAACGAGCCGAAATCGAACAGAGCTCGTTTCATAATAAGATCACACGAGTGTTTTAATGCCTAATTATGTGTACAGTCGCATACATAACTTTATCTACATGCATATACGTTTTCCAGAATATATGAGAAACCTGTATCTGCGGTTACCCTTTATCTTAATGTTTACATTAAACTAGGGGAGAAGTGGCATGAAGGAGCCACTGAAAGCCATTGAAATAACTGTTTGCCTTTTTTCGGAATTTTACAAACCAAATTGCACTAGTTTTTATTTTTAAGTGGCAACACAGATTTACAGTCTAAAACACTTTGGCAGCTCTCCGAAAGCAACGGACGCCGATGCGTTGAGTCAAAGTTTTCGGCACTAACAAGTAACTATTTTGCTTCAATTACTTTGTTTTTTTGGGTTTTATTGTAAACAAACACAGGAATATAGATTGTGCATTGGGTATGTGCATGTATTTGGGCTTGGAAAAGGTATTGCAGGTGGTGACATGACAAGCAATGAATTACAAAACCAATTTCTTGAAAAAAAATAAACATTTGGACTAGCTCGTCCCCCGCCTGGAACACCTTTTCCAATATTCAAGTTATATGTATATAATAGTATAAATTGCATTATTTTATTAAGTACATTGCTCTTACAATTTTCTATAGATTAAAGAGCTTGTTTTTTGCTTGTAAGTTGTATTTTATTGCAGTCGGGTTATTTGTTTTTTTTTAATAATTTAGTTTGTTTCACTCTTCTTAGATTTTATTAATAAAAGAGTGATTTAATTAATTATTACTAAGCGTTAAATTAACTGGAGCTCATGAAGCTATAAGTGATAAATTACAAGCGGAACACTCTCTCTAGCAAAAGGAGTTTATTACTTAATATTTACTTTTTTTAATTTTCCTATCAAAATGGTAGCATCAAAGTATTATAATGTCTATATATTTGGAATGGGCTATTTACTAGCTTTCATTTGAGACACATATTGTTATAATAAAAAATGCTTTATTTTTATTCCCACTACATTTTTTTTCGCGGACGCCATGTTGAAATATTATATACCCTATGCATAGTATAAATAGAAAAGTAGATCGTCTTCATACAAAGGTACATCGCGCGGCTTGCATGTGTGCGTTACGCCGACCGTACGGCTGTGGGCGGGGCGTACCTCACACACGAAACTACAAATAGAGGTGCAGGAATGGTGACTAGACGGGGCCGCGGCGTCATTGCGTTCGGTTTCGTTTGGTTTGGTTTTCGGCAAAGATATTGTCGCTCGATGTTTTAAAGCGTACTACAGCTTTAAAACATCGAGCGACAATGTCTTTGCCGAAATGTAGAAAATATTGTTCAGTTTACGGGTGTTTAAATAATGGTATAAGAAATCCAGAGCTACCGTTTTTCAACATACCTTTTGAGTCGGAAAGGTACCTACATACCTATTTAGAGTCTGTGTTGTGAAGAATGCTGTTTATTTTTTGATATTTACCTATAGCTTATAGCCCACTTGCAGCTTTTGTTAAATCTATTTTATTGTCAGCGTGACATTTTCATTCGTTTCAAAACGCCTAAACAGTGCCCTAAACCTAGCTTAGGTAGACCTACCTACCTTAGACCTACCTAAGCTAGGCTTAGGGCACAGTTTAGGAGTAGTTATTTACATTAATCACTAGCAGCTTTTATTAAATCTGGATAGTTGTACCTGTACAACTATCCAGATTTAATAAAAGCTGCTAGTGATTAATGTAAATAACTACTCAATTAATTAGGTATTTCGTACCGGCCTGCCTATACCTATAGATACCTACTTAGGTGAAATAAATACGTATTAAGTAGGTAATTTAAGTTATTGAGTGTGACGTGTCAGTTAACATGTGACGACGTGGATGGTTTAGGTAGTTGGTAGTGACAGTGACTCAGTACTGCTAACGAAGCTAGCGGTCCTGGGTTCGATTCCCGGTCAGGGCAAATATTCGTGTGATGAGTGCGAGTAGGTATTTGTTTCTGAGTTTTAGGTGTTTTATATGTACCTATATAGTAATATTAAGTATGTATTTGTCACTACATAGGTAAGTATGTTTATCGTTACGTAGTACCCAAAGTACAAGCCTAGAACCTAGTTTGGGACTACCTAGGTCAATTTGTGTAAGATTTTCCCGTGACATTATTATTCAGATATTTATTAAATGTGTAATACCGCGCGGCACGAGCTGCCAATGCTCAAAGAAAGCCGCGCGGCGGCGGCGCTTGCCGCCAATAATAGGTAAGTACCTAGTCAAAGGAAGCCGCCTTGCTCGAAAGCAGCATTATCAAAAGGTCGAAAAGGAATTTACATATCACATCAGTCATCAGTCATCACATACCTTTAAACATAATTAATATTTAGTGTCAACAGATAAAAGTATGTAAGTAAAATAATTTAAATTTCGTACTTATGTACCTAACAATATTAATACTTACTTTAGGTTTGTGTAATGTATGAAAATTACTATGATTATAGATCAACGTAGGTGACTAAAATTTAAAAACAAGTTTGGACAACCCTGACGCCCGAGCGGCAATAGGTATCAGAATCTCCTAAAGGGCCGGAGTCGAGCTACTTTTCTATTTATACTATGCCCTATGTCACTTCGACAATTAAGTAGAATCGAATGACACCTCGCATGTTAAATTCCGTCAAGCCGTTTAGGCTGCAGAGCGTGCCCAGAAATAGACATACCTACCCACATACTCGTACATATAGGCCAATTATTAGGCATTTTGTTTGTTCTCGGTATAGAATTTTTGCATGCTATTTTGATAAAAGATATTATTTGTTATTTTGATTATTTTTAATTTTCTTATTAATTAAAATACGATGCCTAACTTTAAATTTAAAGGATGTTAGGAATTACTTATAATTGTTTTTAGATTAATAAATTGTTAAAAATGTTGTTTATTTTAAACAAGAAATTATTAGAATCGTCTATATGTTTATGTATTACGCTACGTCTATGTATTTTACAGATAAACTTTAAGTATTTAATACGTGGGTCTTTCAATACCAATTTGTTATGAAAGAGCCAAAAGACACATTGTTTTAAAATGTGTAGGTAGTTTACTAAGGCAACAAATATAATAAGCACCAAAATTAGTAAACGATCGCCAAATTAGGTTAGGTTAGGTTAGGTTTTGGTGATCATTTACTATTTTCGGAAGTAAAAAGTTTTTTTAAACGTTATATTTTACTATATCTGGTAAACATATGCCTTTTACTAATATTTTTGGGATTATTTGTATGAAAATACGAACTATAATAAATAAACCATAATTTAAACATAAAATATCCGTTTTTTTTTATTTGAACCCTATTTTTGACCCCGTTTAGTAAACTGGCTCTTTCATCCCACTTCTCCTCGGTCACCGATTCTTCAATGAGAACATTAAGATGCAACCACATCGATAACCGATACTTTAATGATATGCCATACTTTAATCGTTATCTTTATCGTTTCTGAACATATTATAGGGAAGTTATGTAACTGCATTATTTTCCACAGTACCTATTGTTCAAATCACTTGCGATGTTAGTAAACTTTAAAGAGCGTTTTATAGATTTCGATGAGCTCGGTATGAATTTTCACTTTGCCACTCCTCGTATCACTCGTCGTCGGATCCTTTGCGACATATTTTCATTTTTGTTCTGTGTTAGCTATATTTTATACTATACTCTAACCCCCTGACTAATAAACGTTGAGTAACGGTGGTATAGCTATACAATGTTTTGTCCTTATCTATAATTGTGACATTTGACCTTGACAGATAAGGACAAAACATTGTATAGCTATATCACCGTCACTCAACGTTTATTAGTAAGGGGGTAACACCCGTATTCACAAACAATACTTAAGGAATCCTTCACTGGGCAAACGCACTGCGTTCAATCCAGCTTTGTGATTGGTCCTTTTGACCGACCTTTTGTTTATGAGACGATTTGAACCGCCCTGTGCGTTCCTGAACTTCCTGAGCACTGTGAGACCCCATAGTGACGTTTGTGAATACGGATTTAAGTCTATTGGTTAAGTTAAGAGATGTTTTTTTTGTGTACCATTTCTTGTGCGGCAATAACAGTTTTTCTATTTCTATTTCTATTTTTCTATGTTTGCCGCTTGCGCCGGCATATTGAAAAGTGGCGCCCGAAAACCATTTACCAATTTTACGATGCAAATAGTTGTACAATTAATAAAATAAAGTAGAGAAATAATAGTATTTAGGTATACGTCGTAAGTGTCGTAACCTTTCTTTGGTAAATAAGTAGTTTTAATGTACGAGCGTCGCAAAGTTGACTCCAACACGCATTTTGACCATAAAACTTATTTCCACACCATCAGTTTTTTGTCTTATCTTATCTTTTAATGGATTTTCACAAATAAAAAAGTCAACTTGAAAACAGGATATTTCTTGAGCGAATAACGATAAACAACTTCTACGCGGACGGAGTCGCGGCCAACAGCTAGTATTTTATAATTTGGTGATGTGCCCGGGCGCGGCGGGGAGCTGAGAAACGCTTAACAGAAAGGCCTTTGTTCCCCTTTGTGTTGGCAACATTGAGATTAGACGAGTTACCCAGCTACCTACGTGTTCGGATACAAATATTTTCAGCTTCAAGCATATCTCATCCAATTGAATGTTATCATTGTTGATTCGTAAAATGTCGAGATAAGTAGAACGTACCAATCATGCATATACGGCGTAACCTGCGGATTGATTTCAAAATTAATAATTTAGGTTTAATTCTCAGGTAATATTTATATATAAATATGACATGTGCCTATATATAAATATACGAAATCTTCATTCACTGTGCCAATTTTTGAGACAAGATGCTGCCTTGGCCTAAAGCAATCTAAGGTACCTATATGAAGAGTCAAAGTTGTTGAATATAAAACGAGATTTTTTGAGGGACTTAGAAAGTATCGATTTATTTAAAATGCGTTGAAGTTTTGGAATTGCGGTGTAATTTAATTTTTGTACTAGTCGATTATAATCTGTGTATTAAGATTTCATAGAGAATGCTGCAACGTCACTCTTTTCATCGTTGCATAGTCTATGTTACTTCCGAAACAACTATTTCGATACGCTATAGACAACCGAAAAAAAATTGAAAATAGAACTTCTTATTTCAATAATATGTGTCCTTGTTTAAGGAGGCTCGATCCGATACAAAAATCTATTTAAACTTGCTGCTGTATCCAGGGCATTTTTTTTTTTGAAATACCCTTTGTGATTGGCTACTATTTAGCCAATCACAGAACAGTACCGCAACATTACGGACGCCGGTGGTGTGATAGTACTTAGGATATTTCGTTTTCTTATATACTCGTATTTAGACTTAAATTATTAATTTTAATGAACTCGTACAAAATGTTCACAATGATGTCATAATCAAGCTTTTTAATCTCGTACCTTACTTGCCCAAGCTTCACAATTGTGAAAAATACTATTTCACAATCGTGTTATAATAGAGAGCTTTTTAGTCGAGTACTGTGTTTAGCTGAGTGGCCTAAGGAAGGCATAGATGAATTACCGAGAGCGTGGAATTGCATATGTAGTGGTAATATGTGTTTACTTACAGGCATTCTATATTTAAATTTCCTCTACTTCTCATACCATCAGCACAAAAAGAGTTTTGTTATATATTAAATAAGTAAGTACAAAAATAATGTCAATGTCAAATTCTAAATACTTTTTACAATGCATTAAAATACACGTCTTATTTAATTGTATTCTCGCAATTTTCAGAGTTATTTTAACTGGGCACGTACGACTGTAAGTGACTCAATAATTTTGGTCCGATTGAGAGTCAAAAGTAAACAAATAAATTTAACTGACATAAATATTTTGAACTCGAACCAATTAGTTGAAAAAGCTACAGGTGTTTCCCTCTCGACTATTTATAAAATTATGATTGAGAGTAAAAATTCAAAAACGAAAAAATTCCCCTCTCCGAGTAAGAAAAAAATCATCAGGAGAACTACCTATATATAATTTTCATCTATCCCATAAGCAATTTTCAACCTTAAAGATGAAAATTTAAATAAATGATAGCGACTAAAAGCAAAAAAAGGACATACTTGTTCCACTTGTTTAGGGTAATCTCATTAAATTAAGAAAAAAACTTAAATGATTTTCCTTTTCTTGCGAACGGTACAACCACTACATATGCAATTCCACGCTCTCGGTAATTCATCTATACGAGATTAAAAAGCTTGATTATGAGACATAGACTATACAACGATGAAAAGAGTGACGTTGCAGTATTCTCTATGAAATCTTAATACACAGATTTTAATCGACAGTACAAAAAATACTATTATAGCTACCTACCTACGTTATTGACGATTAGATATCAGTTTTTAGCATAGGGAGACAAAGCACGGTGTGTTATTTTGACTTAGTTGCGGTCATGTGTAGTTCGTGTGTTTAATTGATAGCTGTTACTATTTTAGAGGTTTAACAAAGACACCGAAGCTTTTTTTATAATTATTTTCTGAGTTATTGTGAATGTCGAGAAAAACCCATAGAAACCATAAAAATGCAATAGCGGCCTTTACAGTTTGACACGTAAAGTTCGGACCGCGGGAAACGCCACTATATTAGGTACTTATATCATTAAATCACTCGTAACTTTTGAAAACAAAAAGATCATATGAAAAAAATACACTATTTTGTTTGGTTTGTAATAGACATTGTTATGTTTGACTCTCTTAAATCGTGCTACGCAAAAGAACGCTGCGTCAAAAGTCTTTTTCTATGAAAAGATCTTCGATGAAAGTGTGGTGATGGAAAGGGTCTACCCTCGTCAAGCTTACGCTAAAACCCTATAATTATCTGTACTCAATGTCCGGAGAAGCGGGGTGAGGCGTCATGGAGCCGGCAAAGACCCATATGGCGCCAACCCTCATGTTGGTCAGCGAGTGGCCGAAATATTTATAAATGACTCGTCTTGACTTGTCAAAATTCGTCTTGGACAGAACTCACAACCACTGGACATTCTCGAAAATGATAGGACAACAAGAGTCTTGAATGCATTTGGACCTAAAGGTATTCCTTAAATTAGGATTATTTGTAATTGCGAACATCTTTACAAAGCCAGTGCTCGAAATCGCATAATCTTCATAGCAAAAAAGCATTAATGGGTTTCTTAACAATATTGTTTATATTTATAATGGAGAATAAAATGCGACCGCAACAAGATTAAATTAAAAATGAGTAAGAATTGAAAATATTTTTCCTATTTTTTTAATATGAGTAGATAATGCAATGTTACGTTATTTAATATACTAACAAAAACAGAAACAATTATATTTTAGGAGTAAAAAAAGTGACTTTTCACAAACAAAATAATTCCTCTAAAAGTATACCGATATTTACTACGGTTTTTTTTATCAATTGTTTGCCGTATCAAGCTCTTTCGAATAAACACATAAACTTTGCGTGGCCGCGATTGGGCTGAAATTACACAGTGTGCAAAGGTGTGATGGTGTGTTTTTAACTCGGCCGCCATTACTGTCAAGAACGGTAGGTACTTGAAGTACCTAAATAAGACCTATCAAAATGTTGACAATACGATAACAGCTCAAAAACGATATGGTTTTTACCGTGTTGAATAGAGGTCCTGGTTCCTGGACATAGTACTGTGCCCTGGAGTGGTTCAAAAGTTGCATACCTACCATCAATCCGTCCGGGTCGCTTCCACCGTCTTATTCTCAAACCTAAAGCCAATCATCAGTTTTCGCATTGCGTTCCGGTGCGGAGATAATACAAACGATAAAATGACTGGCAAATAAAGCGTTTTATCTTAATCCTCAGGATTGGCAACGAAATACAATTTTGGACAGAAACCCACGGTACCTACGACAGAGCTCTTAGAACGTTCTTTGTGTGCTTACCTACTACTCTCTCTCTCGCTCTCATAGAGCTTATCTAACCAACTTAACCCAAAATCCAAAATACGTTAATAGGGTTATCCCAAAAATTTATAAATTATAATGTATGGTGATTCAAAAACCATTTCGAGAAAAAGGGTTGTAGAACCATTCCCTGTTATAAGATTATTTTACAAAATTAGTATTACATAGTTATTTTAAATTTATCATTTGACATTATTTGTCCACTAATGTAGTGACGTCCCGATCTTGATTGGTAAGTTTTATCTAATCTGTGATCAACCATAGTACCGCAAACAATATGAGTCCGAAATGCAGTAGGTAATATTCAATATTTGTCGAATATTGTCTACCTTATTTCTGTTTTAGTTTAACGCTTATTAAAATGAAAACAATTTTTAACTGTATATAGACATGACAATGTAAGATCTTTAAAACAATGGAATGATCAAAATATAAGTCCATTTTGGACCCTTGACTTGACGTGATCTGACAAAAACGCACAGTGCTGCAAGGAAAAAAAACAATCAATAACGTTTTAAAGAAACTCTCAAACGTTTTAAACCATGTCTTAAATAAACCAATTTTGTAGTGACGTCATAACGCCATTAACTTTAAAAATTAAAATCAATTAATATTCTTATTTAAATTAAAAAAACACGAAATTAGTGTCTTAAATTGGTTTTCAAAAAAATATAAACACTAGGGGTTATTGTTTTATAACACAATTGTAGGTAAGGTCAATGTGTCTAATAACGGCATAGCTTATTTTAATTTGACTTTGATGGATGAAAACTGCTGTATTTTAAAACGGCGTACCCACCGTTCTTAGATTGGGCATAAACGCATGTGTACGGTATTGCCCCGTAGACGGAATTAGACACGTTGACGTTATGTTATATTACATTATGTTTTTTTATTTAAAACGATACATTAAACGTTACAATAAACTGTCAGTCTGTTAAAAAGTTTGTCCGGTTCACAATCGACAATCTAGCGACGCTTTGTTGATTGATTTATATCTAAACGTACATGAATACACTGACCTCACAGTGAACCAAATCGTGTCGGTGCATTCGGGTTCAGTGACACATTTTCCGTTGAATAAGGTCACCCACCAGCAAAGTGAATTTGCCGCGCGAGTATATTTATGAGTAGGTACATTAAACTTAAGTACATATAACAAAGTATAGCAAGCATGTACGTAAAAAGAAATGAAATAGCACCAGACACTCAATCTCATACTTATTTTTAAACATTGTTTTGTCGGTTGTACCACTACAAACATAGATCCCATGCAATGTGTACCTGAATCCCTAACACTAATTGTATTACTATATTCATATTCAGTTTCGGAATCGGCGCAACGCCCGCCAGCACGTTAACCACGTCGCGGCACAAAGCGCGCCGATCCCATTTCAAAATAAACTCTCTCACGTCCTCCCGAGTCGGTACAAAAGTTTGACGGTGGCGGCTTGTCCATACCTATATTTTATTACTGTGCAGCTTCGCATGTAACTAGTGCGCTTCACAACTTGAGTTACAATTCCAGCGGTTGAATATATTTTATGTCGGTACTAGCTTCTGCCTGCGACTTCGTACTCGTAGATTTAGATTATCGTTATTCCCTTGTATACAAAAGTTTTGTATTTTCCGGGATAGTAGATAGCAGTTTAAGGGCTGATTTTTCAATCCCCAGATAAAGCTATCCGGAAGGTAAATTTTAGCTCTGTCCTTTTCTTTCATATGACTTCAGAAAAGGATAGTAATACATTTAACTGACGAATAGTTTTATCTGAGGATTGAAAAATCAGCCGTTAGGATGCCTTAGGCAAGTAGTCTATGTGTTAATCCAGGGTATGAGCTATCTCCATTTCAAATTTCATCCAAATCCGTTCAGCCGTTGCAGCGTAAAGGAGTAACAAACTAACACACATACACACAAATTTTCGCATTTATAATATTAGTAGGATAGGATTAATAGGATCAGTTAACTATTTTACTTCATTCGAGTACATAAAAAGACTACATTATGTCCTAATATTATATATTTTTTATAATAAGAAAATGGCCTGTGATTCTTCCAAACTGAAGATACATTTTACATTTAAATAGTCATTGATATATATATAAGAAATTCGTTAAAAAAAAGGAGGACTGTAGAAGATGACAATATTTAGGGTAATACATTATTATACACTTTTGGATTTTCCATTCAGATAAGAAAAGGTTATGATCGGTCAGTCCAAAAGTCTTCAAATCATCATCAAACAACTCTAACCTATGAGCATCGAAATATAATAAGTATGGAAGAGTAACGTCTAACAAAAACGACTGACAAATCCGCTCCAAAACGCCCACTTTTTGAAATGAAAAGATCTTATGTATCGAGTGGTTTCAATAAATCAACTAAATATTAATTGAGTTAAGGTATGAAGTCATTTATGTCAGATGCTGGTATAACGTTTGAGTAGACAGTAATTTCAGTAAGGTTTTATACCGTTTGAAAGACAAAAATCTGCAATTGGTTACAAGCTCTCTGACACAAGATTTCCATTTGTCAATTTTTTTTTTCATAAGGGTTATTTGAACGCGGCCATGTCTTTCAACATTTGACGTGGATGGTTTAATACAAAAACCACACAGTAATTGAATAACGAATTTTATTAATATTTTTTTATATGATTGAATGATTGTTCCCCTTGAATCATTTAACATACTTACTTATGTTACACTATTATAAAGTTGTAAAATAGTATATCAGAAGATATTATGTTGTAAGAGTAGTCAGCGTCAAATAGTCTTTAGCATCTAAAGTGCCAAATATATTGCAACCCCTTTTTTATTCTTATAGGCATAAAAAAATATTTTATATTAAATTATTTTGTACAATTTGGGACCGCTGTGACTTTTAAAAAATGTTTTCCAGTTTTTGAGATGACATAATCCGATTCATCAAAATGGATGCTGCAAATCCTGCAATGTTTGCTAGGCTTCCAATTCTCGTTTCACAATTCGCGACGAACTGCATCCACCCAAGCCAGACGGCGTTCTTCATTTTTTGGAAAACTTAAAAAGGTCATATTTCGTTTTTTTTATTATGTACATAAACTAACGATAGTAAAGATGACATAAAATTTAATTTCCTATTCATTCGAAGTAGTTGCTTGTAATTCACATTTTTCAAAGATATATTGCATAACATTGGCCATGACATTTTGGTATGGAATATTAAAAATTCCATAACTTACTAATGAAAATAAATATCGCTTTGTTTTGCATCTGTGTGGGTCCTGCACCAATTTACAATGCAACTTGGCATGGTTGCAGCGTCATTTAAATCCGGTAATCATTAATATCGATTTATTCTTTTGTGATTGTAAACAACTGTTTGACACTACGTCAGAAAGTCGACTGATAGACAGTTCGGCACTCATTAATAGCTCCACCCCCGCCGGCACTAAGTCAGTGGGGCAGATTTTGAGCGTCGATTACTCTTCCATACTTATTATATTTCGATGCCTATGAGACATGAATTAGATTGTGTCGACGGTAGAAGCTCCCCGCTGGGTAGTTTGGCCCTCGGGCCTACTCTAAATCTAACATAACCGAAACCTACCTACGATTTTATAACAAAACCCGACCAGGTATTTGTAAATATCATATTTTGCGAATATCGTGTTTTGCTAGTATGATTTTATGCGTATATGATGTTTTGCTAGTAAGATCTTTTGCGAATGTGATAGGTATTCACTTAAGAACGTGCTTTTTGACTACAAATGAAAACACAACTTTTAGGACAAATCACATAGTTGAACAACAAATGGGCAACGGAAAAAAGTGGTCGCACCTTTCCCCGTTAAACTGACTACTCAAAGTGTAATTGTTATCAAAGTTTGTTACGTATCCCATAAATTGTGTTTTTATTTGCACTAAGAAAAAAGCATCGTCCGATTATTGCAAGGAAATTCTCAAGTTAATTAGATAACGTGGAATATCAAGTTTTCTATACCTATCGTAAAAGGTTACAATGGCAGGAGTCTCACTACGTAAGACTTTCACGTACTACTTTGATGCTGGTATAAAAACGTAATAATAAGTAATATCGTTTTTTAATTATTATGTCTAATAATGTAACCCAATATTCCTAAGGTTTTACGTTAGCAAGACGAATATTAGGTATTATAATTTATAAACGACTACAACCGCAAGGCAAATGAGGATATCGAGGATACGTATTGTACGCACATATCTGCATTCGCCCCTCAAACAGCGGCAAATGGTAAAGGAAGACGAGAATATTTCTGGCTCAAAGTGAATATGAAAATAGCGCGCTTTGCAATGCCTTGAGTGACCTGGGGTGTACGAGGGGTGATCCATAAGTTTTGATAATCGGTATTAAAAATGGGAAATATATAAATCGTTATATTTTAATTGGAATAAGCACACTTTCTATATTTCCAAACACTTATTAACTTCATTCAATTGTTTTATTTTGCCACTATAAAAATAATTTTACTTTTGGAGTTCTAAATGGTCAAATTTTGTACCTTCCCTAAGTCATCACCAGCTCGTGATTATTATATAGTTTTTTTTGAACATCGGTGAATGAGAAGTAGTAGTCGAAAGTTAGGGCTAAATAACGAGGACAGCGGTTATCAGTTCTGATCTTTGGTCGATGAGCAGCACCCTTGTCAATTAGAAGGCTCTGAAGCACAATTCCTGCCGCAAATTCGTTTTTTTTTCTTCATCTTATTTTTAATATTTTCCCATAACTATGATAGAATAATGTTATATAACTCTCCTAGATTATTTGAACTCAATTGCTAAAAACGAATGTCACATTATTTATTTGTAGGCCTCAATAGTCCTGGAAAAGGCCGAAAAAACCACCCTAAAATTTGGTTACAGAGCTGGAGATAAAAATACCACTGCAATGATAACTTATTAATCCTTGAAATCATAATGATAAATCAAGGTTTCATTTTTAATAACAATATTTTTTATTAGTGTAAAAGAACTTTCTCCACACCGCTCCAAAGTATTACGAAACGAACTCTTATTTTTGCCGTCTTGTAAAATTGTTCATACAGATGTTTTTTGTTTAGCTGTCGCAGAAAAACAAATGAATAATGTATAATTTTTTTTCTCTAATTTAATTTTGATTAGTGCCGTGGTATATTCCACATTAAAAGAATATCATTAAGTGGATGGTTCATACTGATTCTCAAAACTTATTGATCACCCCTCGTATAAGGCTGCCTAATTGAGAATGCACGCGCTAAAATGTGTTTTGTTTGCTCTAAGCGGACTACTACTTTCACTCGTTCGTTCGTCCGACCGCGGTTTTGAGAGAATAAGGCCGGGGCCGGACTGGAAAGGCGACGGCGATGCGACGGCGACGACAGTAAAACAAACACCTTTCAAGCTATGATGGCGGCCGCATTGATTAAGCGACAAGCGACAAGATTTTGATCTCATTTTGATTTCGTCGCTCATAGAATTCAAATGTTTAGTAATGTAGTAACATGTCCGCATTGCATGTTTAGGAACAGCGACAAGCGGCGATTTTTTGATTTTCGTAAAACGACGGCAATTCGCGGCGATTCAACGGCGATCAAGAAACAAATGTAAAACACCACGTAAAAGCGGCCGCACTGCAACGTCGCTTGAGCGACAGAGCGAGAGCTATTTCGTGCGACTAGAGGCGAATGAGAAGCTTCGCGACAAAATCAAATTAGTTTGAATTTGTCCCTCGATCGGGACGGACGCCATGTCGAAAATAAATATAAACATCGAGGAATTTATTTCTAGTGTGCAAGCTAGACAACCCATCTGGATGTCAAAGCATCCGAAATGCGTGTACCCAGTTTCTTTTAAGTTTCAAGGAAGAATTTTCCAGCAGAAACATGTTGATTGGGTCAGAAAAATCCATGATCACAGTCTGCTCAAAATGCGTGCTGTCGCCTTGCTGTTTACCGAGATACTGCCCGCTGCTCGTCGTCGCGTCGCGTCGCTGCGTAGGTACGGACATCATTTTATAATCCGTCGCGATATCAAAATCGTATCGCCTGGTCAATGCGGCCAGCCAATTCGCGATGTATGAGCGATTCGCTTGTTCATCGCTACTGAATGCGGACACCAAACAATTCGCGTCGCCGTCGCGTCGCCGTCGCATCGCCGTCACCTTACCAGTGCGGCCCCGGCCTAACATATTAATCTTTAGGATTAAAGAGAATGATGCATTATTATATTACTGACATAAAATATAAATTAAACAATCTAATAATAAGCAAGCTTTACAAACCAGACTGTATTTTTTGATACGGTGGTCGGTACAGTTGTACAGTTGAAGTTCAATTGCACGTCATGATACAACAAGTTCGATTTTCCCTTGCAATAATATTACGACAGTGTCAGTGACTAGTGTCAACCTTAGGTATAATTAGATCACACAGAAACTTTTGCCAAAACTGGTAGACCACTTTCTTGGCTGATCGTACCTATATAGGTAATACATTGTTAAAAAAATAACCTCCTTTCTCATTACTTTGATTAAAATATTATAGCCTATGTCAATTCCACAACCAAGACAAATCTAACGACACCTCATAGGGTGACAGCTCCAATGATGGGCACTTTTAGCTGACAGGCACCAGTAATGGACATATCACTCTTAAGGGCTGATTTTTCAATCTCCAGATAAAGCTATCCGAAAGGTAAATTTTAGCTCTGTCCTTTTCTTTCATATGACTTCAGAAAAGGATAGTAATACATTTAACTGACGGATAGTTTTAACTGGGGATTGAAAAATCAGCCCTAAATCAAATTTCACACGGTCCTAAATTGATTGTTGAAAAACAAACGAATAGGTAACCCTTATCTTCTGTAAAACAAGAATCAAGTGTCCATAATTGGGTTCTTGTCGATTACTAGGTTCCACCACCCAATATTAAAATTAAAATCCATCAAGCAGTTTAGGCTGAAGAGCGTGCCTCAGAAATATACATACATATACATACATACCTAAACTTGAAAAACCCAACCAAAGAGGGTTGGCAGACGCAGTCGAGTAAAAAGATTTATCGCACCATAGAAACGTCACCTACCTTCTTTTAAAATAGTATCATATATGTGATAGGTCGCACCACAATCTTCTAACACTGGTTTTTTGAGTATCCGGTTTAGATGGTCGCCATCGAGCGATTTAGAGCGCGAGCGAAACTCGTCGGCGTCCGAGGACGCAGCGTCCTTGGAGCTGGAGGCTGGCGTGGCGCACGAGCCCCGCCGGCCCTCGCCCGCCTCGTGTCGCCAGTGGCCGACCTTCTTGCCGAACGTTCGGATTAGCTCTTGTATCGAGTGGTGCTTGTGTCGACTGCCACTTGAGCTGGAGCCCGACCCTCGCCTTTCATGCGAATGCTGTTGCTCTTTAGAACCGCTCGCACTTTCATTTAACTTTTGAGCAAAACTCTTATTATCAAAACGGTTTTTAAAAGGAATATGGTTTAATTTGGTACTGCTAATTTCGCCGTAACGGTCACATTTACTGTATACGTTTTCTTGTATATCATCCATGACATCATTGAAGAGCGGCGAAACATAATGCCGGTGATCTTGGCGGGGCGCTTGGTACGTATTGACACCGATTTGATACCTTTCGCCGTCGCCGCGGTGTCTCGAGTAGTCGCCGTGATGAGTGTGGTAATTGTTGTGAGTAGATGAACTTCGAGATTCCATTACTTCACGGAAGTAACTAGCAAAATTGGGGTACCTGTCCCGAGGGCTTGAAGCGCATTCAAAGGGCGCCCCTGGCGTACCCCGCAGGCTTCGCTGGGCAAAGGAGCCCCTGGCATTGATAGGTATAGCTTTAGGATTGTTATCATTTTGTATGGCGATACGCGAATCTTGTGAGCTTAAAGTAGAATACCAGCTCTCTGTGCTATCTTCTTTCTCCAACGGGGGTGTAGACTCCCGGGAGTGATGCTTGTGTAAGAAATGAGTCAGACCGTGCATTGTCTTTGCTGTTGCTCTCAAAGTTCACGGTGTCATAAAATAGGATTTATCCATTCTTTGTCATTAAACAGAAAAGTCGATATCTTTGTCATTTATGATTACGATTTTCGTGCAATACCCGTCTTGAATTTATCTATACGTATGTAACTGTCAGGTAAAACAAAGAGGGTGAAGAATGAAAACGGGCCAAGTTTTTCTTTTCATCTTCTGTTACATGTATGGAGTGCCCCCCCTAGAAATATTTATTTTTGTTATTAACTACCAAACTAAGTAGCGGCTTCTACAAGACACCCATACTACAAATGTAATCAATGTTCTTCTAGTAGTTTTCGATTAAAATGCCTGTGACATACGGACGGACGGACATGACGAACCTATAAGGGTTCCGTTTTTGACATTTTGGCTACTTAACCCGAAAAATCAGCGCACGTCTACATATATTTGGTCTGCTAAATCAAGTTTGATATCGTTATCAGGTAAATTGATGATGGTCAATTCATCTGCCACATCAAAATTTGATGTGTATCACTTCCCAATATTAAACTGACTACGGTGGCGATAAATTGGTTGGCGGTATTTAGTTGGGACAGACCGATTCGAAACTACCCATTTGATCAAATTAATGTTGGGAAGTGAGTAGCGCGTTACCACTAGGAATCGGTAGGTATTAAACAACTTAAATTTAATCCATAGGGGTATAATATGAATTCAGCACACGACGTAGTGCTGCGACACCAGTAGGTATATACGCGAAATATATAATTTAACCTTAAAATAGAATAATAACGTATAATGTTGTTCTATTTACCTACATTAAGGGCCTGTTTTACAATCGACAAGTAAATTTATGTGCCAGTTAAAGTTAGCTCTCTCCTTGTCTATGTTCAAGTGTAAGAAACGGAAAGGGCTAAATTTATGTGTCAGATAAAATATGCTTTACTTGACGATTGTGAAACAGGCCCTAAAAGTGCTTGCAATTAGAGTATTTTATAAATTGTGCATTGTATATAAGTCTGAGATTAGATGTAAGGACGATGGACGATATGTGCTAATTATTTCTTTTGTTTATTACGTCTTTTATCTATTTTGCTATAAAACCCCGAATCATCTACATATGTACAGTCGACGTCATAAACATGTTTACACCTTAGTACCTTGTCACTTTCATTCACTGAGACAATTTCATATTAGTAGTATGAAACTGTCTCAGTGAATGAAAGTGACAAGGTACTAAAGTGTAAACATGTTTATGACGTCGACTACAGTCGAGTTCATAAATATGTGTACAAATTTAGTACCTTGTCTATTTAATGTTATGTTTAAACTGCCATATATGAATTGCAACAGCGATTAAAGTGACAAGGTGCTAAAGTGTACACGTATTTATGTACTCGATTGTACCGGAGAACTAGTCCTATATTATGGCTGGATCTTTTTTTCTATTGTAGGGAGTTAGGTACTTTGAACCCCTACACTTCTCACTTTGCACGGAGTTATGTTTGCCTACCATGCTTTCCATACGGGGACTTAAACAGAAAATGAGACCAACCTCGCATGAATTAGAAACAGTATTTTTTTCATAAATGTTTTGAGCAGGTAATAGACTTAGGAGAGCGTATTAGGATGTATCCCACGAAAAGTTATATAAATTTGGAGTAGGTATAGGTGTCTTAAATAAGCCGCTACATAGTTTGGTAGTTAAATAACAAAAAATAAGTATTTCCAGAGGGGCACTATATACATATAAAAGAACCTGCTTTTTTCAGCCACCATCAACGTGTGGCACAAACATATTTCGATAGATAGTTCTTTTAAATCAATAACCCCCCTTATTAAAACTGCTTACTGAATAAACGCACTATAAACCTAATTTAGTTAAAGTAGGTACGCGTTGACTCTTTCTGTCAGAAGGAAATGTCACAATAATAGATAAGGGCAAAGCCTATTTTAAGCATAGGTACTATAGCTATTGTTCGTTTATGAATAAGACCGAAAGGTTTTTAAGCAAATTTTATGATTTAGTGAATAATAATATGTTCGGAAATAATCACACCGGAAGTTGCATTTAAATTGTGTCCCCTCTTTAGACCGTATGTCCAAGAAATATAAATTAAGGTACTAACGCTTATTAAATACTTTCAACGAAAATTACTTTCTACCAGGTATTCTACGGCGATAAACAATAGGTAAGTACTTATTACTTTTGAGCTATTATCGTATTGTCAACGTTTTGATAGCTCTTTATAATTGACAGTAAAGGCGGTCGGGTCAAAAACTATACCGTAACACGTCAAAAATAATATTGTTTAACTTCGTAGAATAGAGGCGAGGCCATGATTGGATATCCCGTTTTTGAATTATTGGCGGAAAAACCGCTACTCAACAAAAGGATGCGAGTGCCATGAAGATAATTTCCTTTTCTGGTGCACTTTTTACGTCGTAGTGACTGTAGTGAGTGACTGTAGGTATTGTTTGTATTAACAGCTACGGAACCCTAACCTGAGCATACCCAGTCCGATATATGCTTTTGCCCGGTCTTTTGTTCTACATGCTTAACTTGCTTTAATATAAATACCTACTGAAATCATAAATAGCGTGGCAGTAACCAAAGAGAGGAAAAACTTAATGGCTTTTTCCATATAAAATACTGACTGTGTACCGAATAAAAGAAACCTACATTGACCCACAGATGTGTCGCCGTCAAGCGCGTTAATAATACTTTGCTTCAAGGTCACGGTTTCACGGTTCCAACATCGTTTTCTGAGTTATGTTTAGAACGGCTGCATTAATCTGCAAGTGCTCGAGGGGACACCCGCGAGTGAGCCGAGGGGTTACGTAATGCTTAACGCGTTTGAAGGCCGCGCCTCAACCGGGTCTCGAAGCTGGTTTGGATTTTGGACATTCAAGGTCGGCGATTATTTGGGGAGTGCGTTCATGTGGCAGACAGGGAAGGAGCGCGGTGTCGGGGCGCCTATTGATCAAAACGCATGCGCGCGCTTGGGGTCACCTTCAACGCACTTTAAGTCCTCAAGGCTAAAAAACGCTTAAGTAGGTACTTTCTGATAATCATAATATAAGTGAAATATTGATGTCTCTTTAATAGATACGTGTTAGGTAGGTACATGCTAAAAATAAATGTATTAGGTATAAAACAAAAAACCGCCTTCAAAAAACCTATAGGTACCTAGCATTTTAAAAGAAGTATTTTTTTTGCGTTTTTGAAGGCTGTTTTTTGTTTTTTAAATATTTTTTTTTATTTTGTACTTTTTAGTAATCATAATATAAGCTGTTATGTAGTCCCGCTTCTTAGTTAATGGGTATGGCCGAGAAAAATTGTACATTTGAAAAAAAGTCAATGTCCCTCTCACTTAAATAATCATAACTTTCTTGTATTTTTATTTTTTAATACCATGGAAGGGTATATCTGATCCGGAGAATGTTTGACGCATATATGTATTTTTATTTAAGTCAATTATCATTTCCTGGTAATAAAGCGTTTTTTTTTTGGAAACGTTTAATTTTCGCATTCATACAAAAATTTGGTGTCCCACTACGGCATCTCGCAGATCAAAGTCAGAAAAATATACCATTTGATTCGTACCCTTAAGCTGAGTGTGCAATGTAGGGATTTGATACTAATTGGTAGGTATTGACTAAAAATATTTGATGTTTCTGTGGCAAATAATATATAAGTTCCCTTTGAGCGTAACCTTTATTATGGGTCTCGATGTGGCACTTCTTCAACTTTACGGAAAAAAAAACGGTTGTTAAGCCCTAATTTTGACTATCCCAAATAATACAAATAAAAATTGAAGAAAAATCTCTATTTCACGTGTGTTACCTTAATTCTCGTATGTTACCGTGTGTTACCAGTTCACCATCGTTATGTACAATTTTTCTCGGCCATTGCCTAATATGAAACATTAAGACGTTTCAAGCTCGCCGCAAGCAACGCCGCGGAAACGTCATACCTAGTCATATTTTAAACAATTAAATATTCTTCGTTAAAGTCGCTCAACTATCTTATCGCCGCCCTTGATATATGTACCGTTGAGGAGTTCCGATGGCCATTGGCCATCTGTGGTCTTCATCATCAGTTCCACTTCACCAAATGATACTTTCTGTACGCAAATGCTAGACTTGCCGCTAAAAATACTGAAATCGCTATATTTATGCCTATAATATTTGAGGAGTTCCCTCAATTCCTCAAGGATCCCCTCATCAGATTTAGATTTGGTGACAATGGGACCACCTCGGAAAGATACCCTATAAAACCAAAAAAAAAAAAACTGAAACCGGTCCACAATTGACGGAGAAATCGGTGAACATACGTAACTAGGTACATAAAAAAATACATACAGTGGAACATACTGCCCATTGCCTATTGCTTGCTATCCCTTCCGATCGCGAGTGTGCGGGGTATATAATAAACGCATGTCAACATCGATCCCGAGCGGAGCGATCAGATGCGGCGCGCCGCATGATCGCGCTGTTTTGGCGTCCACACTAGCGATCTTGATACGCGTCGGTGCAACGCGACGGAGATACGATACTACGAAATGATACAAATGTGGACCCAGATTAAAGATACGGCGTTTTGATACGATACGCTGCTATGCTACGGTTAGTATGGACGCATTTTTTCGTGAGCGTTCATACTTAAGATACGCAATCGATCGTCATCGGCAAAATGATACAAATGTGGACCCAGCTTTAGGTAGAGGGGCAGCAGCTGTAGAAATTTCGCCAAACGCTAGGCAGAAGCAGCGGGTCGCCCGCCACGCCACCATCATTAATCATTAGGTACAATTTACAATCTAGGTAGGTACCATACCTAATAATCGAATATTTCGAGTTAATGGAAGTGTACTCGTAATCATAATAAATAATAGGTAATCTATAATACCTAACAAACCAAAGTCTTCAAAGCGCTGTTTGAAGACTAAATGAATATCGACACATTGCAATGTGTATAGATACCGTAAGCCTTCATTTCTACTTTCATTTACGGGGTGACTTTTATAGCAACTACCTTTTCACACAAACATGTATTTTTTGAGGAGTTGGAATACGCCTCCATATTATTTTTTTCGCCACTGGTAACGGCGATAGTTCCTCTTAAAGAAAGTTAAGTAGTGCGCGTGTTACTGTATTTTTTCGTATAGAAAAAAATATGAATGGTTAATGTGCTTTTTGTCTTGATTTTTGAGGTAGAAAAACTTCTAATGTACCTATGGTATGCAAAAACACATGTTATTTGAATGTTGTCTTATATTAAGCAAATCAAATTGGTGATATCGAAAAAGAACAACATCTATTCTATATTTCTTTAGATTTTACGTACTTTTCAGCGGGTTTTACTCGAGATATTTATTCAAATATTTACTATTTTCAAAGTAACCCCCCGATTCGTAGTTTAACTTTGATCATAGTGTTTTAATTTGTTTACGGGAAACTAAAGGTCTCATTTATATCTAATTAATTAAGTCGATAGAACAAGAAAAACCGATTATTGCATAATTTTATTATATTATTTTGTCTTTTAGTTTCTATAAAAACTCGTGTTAAACTTGGAATTTGATCAAATGAAAATGAAATGAAATAAGGTCAAGTGGGGTAAGTGGAACATACTTTATTCTCCTTATCTAATTTTGAGTTTTATTCTACAAAGTATAAGGTTCATATTTTTTTCGCTAAAGACAAAACATACTTATGTGCGATAGCTTTCCAGGACAAAATACTTTTTATGCTAGTTCTAATGCACATCGCCAGAAAATGATTATTCGTTAGACTAGTTCTATCGTTTCCCTTTCCCTATTTTTGGGGTAAGGGAAACAGTCTCAATAAATCTACAAATATTAATACTAGTTTGGATTATACCTACGCAAACAATTTTTAAAAACACCTTTATTGAAATGTACACATTTATGCCTAACAAAAACGGTTACAAATAGAAAATATTTATCAAAATCGGTATTTGGGGTAAGGGAAACGTACGAGTTTCGAACAACCTCTTTGTTGTAGCCTCACTCTTACGCTTATTTTCAATGAGGTAGGTACGCTTCCGCCCACTTAACGCGTTATTTATTTTAATACACTATTTTGCCCATTTAGGATATAATCGGTATGGGGAGGACAGCTGTTACGGTACCCATGCAATGTGTAAAATATTATAACATTTATAGTTAGTTACCGATTCAAGAGTCTGTATCACTGTATTTCTACTTTTTATAAAATTTGCCTGTCTCAAAATGTGTGTTACTTCTGACGTTGGGAAAGAGAAACATATGTCCCCCTTTACTCGGTCATGATAGCTTCCCTTACCTTACCCCACTTATGCATTTTTAGGGTATGTTACGAATCACATTAAAATTTAATATTTATAGCATATTAAGCAAATATTGATATGCATAATAACAAAATATATCTATAAAACAATAATCACTGACATTTGCAGACTTATTACCAAACTTTTTATCACATAAATCAGTATGTAAATAACGTGCGTCGAACGCGTGGTTTCGTTCTTTGTCAACTAAAGTATTGTTTTTGTCACACTCGCACGTTCACTTGTAATAACGCAATTTGTGTTCTTTTTTTGAACTGAATCTCAGTTACTGCTTTATCGATCGTGTAATCACAACGCTGCTGTCTATAGTTTTTGATATATCAACTAGTGTTTCCCTTTCCCAGTAGTCCCCCTTACCCCACCTGACCCTAGTTTTATTCCGGAAAACTGGTTCCATCAAAGTAACCCAAGTGAGGTTTACGGTACGTACGTTTACCCATAAAACCTACTTACATAAAAATTCAATTGGTGCGACTGTAATGGTAATGGATATAATAGGCATGTAAAAATCCGTATTGTCTTAAAAATATGTACCTACCTACTCAAACCTGTTGATTACAACGGTGATAAAATCCATTAGCGTTTACAAAGTTTTGCAACCAAGTGTTTTAAGTAGTAACCTTTTTAGGGTTCCGTACCCAAAGGGTACAAACGGGACCCTATTACTAAGACTCCGCTGTCCGTCTGTCCGTCTGTGTGTCTGCCTGTGTCATGAAGTGATAGCTAGACTGTTGAAATGTTCACTGTTGATGTATTTCTGTTGCCGCTATAACAAATACTAAATACAGAATAAAATAAATATTAAACACTCATATAACAAACGTGATTTTTTTGCCGTTTTTGGCTATGTTGCATAGATAATGGCACGGAACCCTTCGTGCGCGAGTCCGACTCGAACTTGGCCGGTTTTTTATTTTATTTGAATTTGGTACATACACTGTTTACAACGCGGATACGGACAGAGGGCATGGTTTATTTTGGTAAATATAATAATAGGTTAGGTAGGTGAGAGAGTAGCGAATGATAAACGACTTTCAGGCGGATGGAATCGAAGGCAAGACTATTTGATGATAGGTAGTTGGTAATTTACGCAGTAGTGAGTGATCAAGACTTTGTCCCAAAATAGACATAGGGACAAGACATACAGAATTGAATCTTAGATGGTGCGTTCGGCTGAGTTTCGGACGGTTTTAGGCACTTGTCCCACCGCCGCCGAGGAAGCGATAAGCTATCGACTATTTTCTCGTTTAAGAAATGAACAAAAGATATAGATCCCGTGTCAATAAAAGAGACGGACATATTAATAGTTGATCGCTGGCTGTTCACACTGCCGGCGAGAACTCTCTGTCCAACAAAAGATATAGATCCCGTGTTAATAAAAGAGACGCATATATTAATAGTTGATCGCTGATTCCACTCGCTTCTCGCTCATCGTCGGCGGTGGGACAAGTGCCTTAGGTAGGTTGAGATGATGCTGTTTTTTTTTTTCTCAGCTAGTGAACACGTTACGTACATACCTACGTCATTCAAATATCAAAATTATTAGAATGAAATACAGTGTTGAATTTTGTTATCTCCCAAGACGTCAAGTAAGGTAAGGTGAGGAGTGTGTAATGAGACTAATGAGTGTTTTAACACAGGAAACGAAAAAAAGTCGACATCAGTAAATTTCTGCGTGGTGGTGGAACGGGCGAGACTGTAACCTCGTCTCTTTTGCCGGTAGCAGAGAGTTTACTAAAGGAAAATGTCCGATTTGACCCGCTGATAAATATATAGTAGGATTGTCCATGTAGTAGGTAGGTACCTATTACAAACAAAAATTTCGGACACGATTTTTATATTTTTAGACTTTTTCTGTCCGATCTTACCCAATGCACCGAAATGGAATAAAATGGTGGTACTCAAACTTTTGGCTGTTTTCATGAGGTCAATGAACCGGTCCATCGAACTCGCAAGAAGCGTGGTAGGTAGGCTAAGAGAATGATGATGACATATATAAGTAAGTAGTTTTAAAGTATGGGGAAACTAAAATAAATAGGGTTAGTTCGCCTGTTCGCGTCCACGGACCAGTTTGCGTCCAAAAGACGGATCACTCTTTAAATACAGTGGAAAATATCTATACCGACAGACTACCAAAAACGAAAGTCATTTCTATAAATAAGTACCTTATTGTGTCACAGGTGCAGAAACATAAATAAACGCTTCTTGCGCGCTACCCTTATTGCGTAGAAAATAAAATAGTTTCGCGTGTGAAAGAAAAGCATGCAAACGTGCAAAATTGTAGAAAAAAATAGTGAGCAGCTGCGCTTTTCACGAAAGTTTTTAATGGATTTATATGAAAATTGGGATATATTGTTGTTTCTAGTACTTAACCATTAACCATTTCATAAGAATAATGATGTTTGCACTTGTATTTTATTACATGGAATAGAAGTGAAAATAAGGTGGACGCGAACTGCTACACCCAATTTATAAAATTTCCACTTTGCGTCCGCAGTGGACGCGGTTTGGTCTAACTGCCTCCAAGTTTTTAACATTATTTACATACTTATTGTAATGGCCAATTTGCGTCCACATTATCACACTTACCTTAACTTAAACCCCCCCCCCCCCTCCCATCCTTCGATTCCGATCAGGAACCAACCGAGGAACCAAGGACGAAGATATGGTAACGAGGTTAGGTTACTTAACATCGGATCATTAATTCATCATTAGGAAGTACTTGCAAGCCCATTAACAAGATTTTAATTTAACCCACGTGTATAAATATCGTAACGTCCGTCCCGGAAATAAACGACGGGCGGACGACGGTGTGAAAAGTTATTTACCGACTTATTATTAGTAATTAATTTTTTCGTAGGTACACGTGTATTAATTGAATCATCTTAAATTGAACTGCTTTAACAAAGGCATAGGTACTACATATCTTCATTTTTCACAGACCTACGAGGGAGTTCTGATAAACAGACCCTTTTAAACAGACTTCAAAATACATACAGTGGAACGTATAACCTCCTCCTTTTTTGAAGTCGGTTAAAAAGGAGGAGGTTCTATGTTCCACGTGTTTTATTTTTTTACGTATGTTCTCCGTCAATTATGGTTCAATTTAAAAAATTCTTTTTTGGTCGTTAGTGTATACTTCCGAGGTGGTCCCATTGGCACCAAAATGTAATGTGATAAGGATTTGAGGGATCCATAAGAAATTGAGGGAACTCCTCAAATATTATAGGCATAAATATAGCGATTTCAATATTTTTAGTAACAAGTCCAGCATTTGCATTCAAAAAGTATATTTTGGTGAAGTGGAACTGATGATGAAGACCACAGTTGGCAAACGGAACTCCTCAACGGTACCTATTTCAAGGGTGGCGATAAGATATCTCGATTAAGATACCTAGTTGAGCGACTATAAGGAAACAAACAAAAAAACATGTTTTCAACTTACGTAAGGTGGCGTGAATTTACCTTACAAAAATTTTGTTACTTCGTTTATACTGCTTCAAAATGGGAAACTATTATATAAATCGATCTTACACCGTTCAATATTGTATTTAAACAACCGTCCACTGAACAGTTATAATTACTTTTTTTTGTTGCTCCATTAAGCACAAAAAAGTTCACAGACGCGTGTCTCAAGCGGATGGCATTCGCGCTCGCACTGGTCCCAACCGGTCCGAGATATCGTGTCTGTGAGCAGTGTCTATGTGTGCGTTGCTCGAGCGCACTTTGTAGGTATGTAGATTGACTTCTGTAGTCTGTACCTATCTATTTTGTGACTGGAGTGTCAAAGCCGATAAGCCGATAACCAGGGCCCATAATTTTCATGCCGATGACATCAATTTGACGTCACGCTCTATATAGGGTGATCCCAAATAGTTTTATTGTAAATTATTAATCATTAGTCGTCAATCATTTTAATTATGTACAAATGACTTCAAAAGTACTCTTTTTACACGTGGAATAAATAATACCTACTTGATACTTGAAACGTAAATAAAACTATTTGATTTGTTTTTATACATACATTTTATTAAATGGTATTGTTAATAGCACATTACAATAATTACGTAGAAAACAGAATTCTTCTCTAACGTAAAGCACGCCATACTTCTTGCATTAATTCCCGTGCAAAGAAAATCTAAGTCATCTTCGCGTTCATACGTAAATTTACGTAATGCAATAGGTATTCATAAAAATCCTTTTGTTTTGTACCTAATCGTATTTTTGTTTGTTGTGTCACATATTTGGTTAATTATTAATATCTGCAGAGGTTGTTAAGTGATTAATTATGACGAATTTAATCGGAATCATACTCTATGCAGCGTGACGTCATTTTTGCGTCAACGGCATGAAAATTACGGGCCCTGCCGATAACAATGGCATCTAAAGTAATGTTGCCAGTAAGAAAAATGCTGCGTTTAGTAGTTTTTATAAACTTTCGAAATTTACCCAATTTCGCGATTATCCCAATGCACCTTACTAATTTACTTGCATTTGATGCGTAGGTATTATAGTTAGAGACCGTATTTAAATATAATAATAATAAGTATACCTACCTACCTACCTAGGTATAGTTTTGACGTGTACCTAGGTACCTACCTAATTCGTTTTTTTAATCGTTCAATTATTAAGTACCTATATAGGTAGGGACCTAACTATCTAGCGACCCGCCCTCGCTTAGCTTCGGTATGGCAATACCTACCTAGTAGCTTTACAAAAGGATTTTGAGTTATCGAAATGTAACGTATGTTAACACATTACTTACCAAGGTACCTACCTATTTACACAAAATGTTTAGTTAAAAATCCTGTACCTACTTTAGTACTTACCTATTAATCCTTAATGTTTTTATTAAAATGCGTTGAGCCCTTTTGGAGCGTAATTATTTTGTAAAAAAACCGACCAAGTAAGTGTAGTTCGGTCTCGCAAACGAAGGGTTCCACGTTCCACCGGAACAATAAAATCAAGAGCAAAACCGCGCAAAAAAACACGATTCTTGTTCACCCCTATAACTGGGGACCTAGTGAAAAAGGGTAGGTACCATAAGTAAGGGCTGATTTTTCAATCCCCAGATAAAGCTATCCGGAAGGTAAATTTTTGCACTGTCCTTTTCTTTCATATGACTTCAGAAAAGGATAGTAATACATTTAACTGACGGATAGTTTTATCCGGGGATTGAAAAATCAGCCCTAAGTCGACTTAACTAAAAAATGTCGTACCTACTTATACATTCAAGGCTCCGGCACACCAAACGCGAGGCAGCAGCAGCGCGTAGCGTCGCGTGGCGTCAGGGAGTTGTAAAACTACAAAACAAATGGAACCCCGGCACACCGAGACGAGACTGCCACGCGTTTGGTGTGCCAGAGCCTAAAGAGTATACCAGACTTAAGCCCTTTGTAACTAGGACCCCGTCATTAATTTTATTTCTGTATTTAGGTACCTACCCTAATACCTACTTTAATCCGTTGGCACCATTTGGCTACAGAAACCAAATAATAGCCTAAGTAGGTATTAGGTACAATATAGGTAGGTAATCTCCACTTAAATTGTTGCATTTACTTACCTATTTATTTTGAAATCATACACAGTTAGGTAAGTACCTACCTACTCCAATTTAGATTATTGGATTAGACTTACGTGGGTTAAAAAGTTTATTCACCCTGCTCATCAACCCGCTTCTCAAGTCTCAACTCAACCCGTAAAGTTAATAGGTACCTACCTACCTATGCGCTAAGTAATTGTTATTGCGTTTATACCTACATCTAGGTAACTACCTAGTTACCGACCTTAAAAGCATTACAAAATAACACGTCAGTCAAATAGTATAATTACAAGACATTGTACATTGTGTACCTATAAGTATATTAAAACTAAGCCTAAAAAATAACGTTTTTATCCATTACGTACCTACCTATATCAATAATTATTAGCTGTATTCAAGGTAGGTTAGGTCAAGTCCGTGTTTCTGGAAATTTTATTCTTGTAGAACACAGTTTACCAAAAAATTGCATAAGTAGATACCTACGTTCCTAACTACCTGTAATTAAACAAATCCACATGAACATTTAAATTTGATAAACTAGCGTTTGCATTAATCAAAACAACAAATTTGCTGCGCTACCTACTTCCTTAATGTAAGTAGGTCCGACCACCGCATATTATTTATTTAGACTTAATAGACAATTCTTGACATTTAGAAAAAAATAGTGATTGGCTTTTTCTGAAGTGACGCTGACGGCTTCCACTCAGAAGGTAAGCAACAACGGCGTTATAAATAAACAACATGATTTATGGTTAAGTGGGTGGGAGAGCGACAAAATGTTCGAGCGGCTCGGACAGTCAATGGGCTGTGCGAGAGATCCCCTCAACTAATAAACTTCATCTACTCTGACGCAGTGCGCAAGGTGAGGCTCGAGGATGTGCGGTGCCGTGCACACCATGTGCTTCGGCTACATTGTAAACAGACCGCCGCCAACTTGCGAGTAGTATTGCACGAAAATACAAATAAACTGCGGCTTATCACCAACGTGGAGTCATGTTATAATGAACACTTAATTATTTCACTCGCGTTCTCTGCTAATAAATATACACATTTCACTGTTACACTTTATCGGAGTTTACGATGCGGAGGCGGGCGACGCGTGGCACTTTCGCAGCCGTCGTAGTAGTACTAAGTTAGAGAAATAAATAAGCAAAGCGAGTGGGAACGAGAGGGCAGTAGCGGGGAGCGAAGCGCGGGCCGGCGGCGAACCGCGTGCCCGGCACGCGACTCGCCGTGAATCAACTCGCTTCGTGGCGATCCGTGTTTCGTCGGCTTTCCCGCCGCTTCATATAATATCGGCCAAAAAGAAGGGTCATTTAGCGACAATCATAGTTGGGCTGCGCCGTGGTTGTAGATGTTACGTCATCTCAAACAACTAACACTAGTTTGTAACTTGCAGTGCCCTCTCTAAGATCTCATAGGTACCTTATAACAGTTATAACTAAGTAGTTAGGTTAGTTACCTAACACCCGTAATTTGAACACATTGTGGAAGTAATAAATAAATTAATATCAAATGTTGAGTAAGTACCTACCTACTTATAGTCGGAACCTTTTTCGCTCATACTTATAAACAAATCAATTTACCAAGACTAGGTACTCCAAAACCACATTTACCTACCTAAGTAGGTACTTTAGAAGATTGATTATTTAATTAAGTACCTAATACACTTCATCATTGTCTTCATGTTTAGGTAGGTCGGTAGGTACTTTGAGGTAGAAATCTCTGTTAGGTATTGTCGTTATTCATGAAAAGTAGTTTCGGTAAAACATACTTACTGAAACATAATGTAAACAAACAATCGCAATAAGTACGATATATTTATTATTTCAGAGTATTATTATATTAAGCATTCAACCATTGCTTATACTTCTTATTACCTAGACCTCAATTAATACAACAATTCCTACATGACTAGACTAGATTTACTTAACACAGGGCTGATTTTTCAATCCCCAGATAAAGCTATCCGGAAGGTAAATTTTAGCTCTGTCCTTTTCTTTCATATGATTTGAGAAAAGGATAGTAAGTAATACATTTAACTGACGGATAGTTTTATCTGGGGATTGAAAAATCAGCCCACAATCACATTAAATTTGTTGAAAAGGCGGATTCCATACTTCCAATCATGAGTTTCTACTTACAATAAAATGTTGATACCGTTGTTTTGAACCTCTTGGAAAACCTCACCACATAAATTATTAACATTCATCAGTTTCATCACACAAGTTACATAACTCAAAAGAGAAATGGTCTCAATAATATATTAATGTCATCATAAGAATTACAATCAATTTGTAAATTAAAAAACAAAAAACCCGACTGCAATAAAAAGACTGAAAAGCGAAAAACAAGCTCTATAATTTATAAAGAATTGTAGGAGCAATGTACTTATTGATATTTATAACAATTTAAATTTAACTTGAATATTGGAAAAGGCATTGCAGGCGGGGACAAGCAATGAATTACAAATCCTATTTCTTGATATAATTTAACATTTGGACTTGCTTGTCCCCGCCTGCAATGCCTTTTCCAATATTCAAGTTAAATTTAAATTGTTATAAATATCAATAAGTACATTGCTCCTACAATTCTTTATGAATTATAGAGCTTGTTTTTCGCTTTTCAGTCTTTTTATTGCAGTCGGGTTTTTTGTTTTTTAAATAATTTAATTTATTTCACTCTTTTTAGTTTTATTAATAAAAAAAAAGAACGGGACGTTTTCCCGGGATAAAATGTAGCCTATGACACTCTCGCTGCGAAGACGAATCCAATGATACCTCATTTTTCAAAATCGTTCAAGCCGTTTTTGCTGTAGCGGGGAACATAGAACTGGACATACATACATACATGACGGTGAAAAACATAACCCTCCTTTTGGGCTCCGCCGCAGTCGGGTAAAAATAAATGTGGCATGACAACAGCTGTCTTCGAGGTAGGTGTCAGCTCATTGTCAGCTAGATATTTTAATTGTATTTATAAAATAAAATATTGGAGAGGTTTTATATGTTTTATGTAAAACCACAAAAGAGGTTGATATAGGAAAATTAGAAGCGGCATTTAGGGGTTAAATAAAGGTCATTTCTAAATTTTATTATAATTTTCATTGTAACATTTTTTTCTTAATATAACTACAGGGATCGATCGATTCGAGAAGCCTATTTCCTCGAACTGGTTTTGAAATTTTCATGCATTGTTAAAAAGGGTGTATCCCAATTTAGTGGCATACTTCAGTCCTTGTTATAAAAAGTTTTTATAATTCATAATAACCAACTTTGTACTTTGATATTTAAATAGGTTTTTAATGTTAATAAATTTAATAATGTTATTTTAAAATTTAGAGTATTGGGTGAGATCGCACCGGCCGCAAAACATTTCTCTAATTTTTTTTATTTTTTGATATGATGCAAGTAACGCAACTGAGCTGACGCCTTATTTAATTAGAATTTAAAGGACCTGTACTTCCGTTTGTTGGTCGACTTCTAAAGAAACTATTTAAAGAAAGTTCACACAATCTACCTCAAGCATATGGGACACTCCATCACGGGTTTAGTTCAGCGTAATGGCAACTGGCCAGATCCGGCCAAAACAAAGGTGAAGAGTGACGTTCTTAATAAATGGCAGTAACCGCTTCTGTAAGCAAGCTTTTTGATAGACACTGGCGTTTATTGTTCCGGTTATTATAAACGAGCTACTTCTTTTCCAACAACGATTTTATTGGAAACTTGGATCGTTTTATTGTTTTACAATGTACAGGAGCGTCTGTGCGGTTTTTGCTGGTATAAAATTCTTGTCCAAGAATTTGTTTGAAATCGGCTTTAATGTACTTTTTTACTTCTCATGCTCTTAAAATGTTACTTTAGTCTCTGCACATCGGGAATAAAACTCCTTATTAATCTAAAGGGATTTTTTTTTATTGTCTTTGGAAACCCCTACAACAGGTGTTTGTGAATGGAGGATTATCGCCATTTTCAGTGATGGTACATGGACCATTTTTAGGCTGTGGAAATAACCTCATAATGACAACTGCACAAAAATATTAAAAAAATAACGATTTAATATCGTGAAACTCGATTAATGATTACAAATATGAGTCTATTTAAATATATTAAGGATAGTTTTATTTTATTAGGCATGGTCCAAATAGTTTTCAAGTTTATATCTGTTGGCTAAATATGCAAGCATTTGTGTCACTTTGTAAAGTGTCACTTTACAAAAGACTAACAAGTCTAACAAACGCGAAACAAATTCGTCAGAAACTTTGTTACATATTTGCTAAATATTGTAACGTCGTTTTTTTTCCTCGCATTCAAAGTGAAAAGTAGAGTGTTTAACGCGAGACTAAACAACCATAATGACACTCGAACTATAGCCACTCTCGCTCGCTGGCTCGCTCGCGTGGCTAAACATCTCGTGTCATTATGGCTTGTTTTAGTCTCTTGTTGAACAATCTAATATTAATCGTCCATCACAACGCAGTCAAATTTCGTTAAAAAAATCATACAGTTTTCTTGATCGTGTTTTTGCTGATAAGTTTTGTCTCGCATTCCGATCTGGTGCCGCCTGTGCTTTAAAACTTTCTTGAACCTGCTCTACGTTTCACTTTAATCATTTTACTTATAGGTTTTTATTTAAATTTTTGATGATTGCATTATACTTTTACGTGGTTTTATTTTGTTACCTGTTGAACAAGATTGAATGTTTCCAATATTTAACGATATTTGATGTGAACATACCTTATAAGTTTAAACTAAAGGGGAGTGTTATAAGTTTAACTTGTGTATCTGTGTATTTCTGTATCTGTCTGTACCACCGTAGCTCCACAACGGATGGAGCGATTTCAACGATTTATTTTAAAATAAAGCTAGTTTAATCGGGATGGTTCTTAGATGGGTTTATCAAAATCAGTGAGGCCATTTAAGATAAGTATAAGCACTGAATAAGCGGGTCGCTATTATATATCGGCTTTTTAAACTATTCAATAGTTATTATTTTGATAATTCCACAAAACCTAGTTACTGCAGCTATAAGTGATACTACATGCAGTCGGAATTTGAATTGGCAGTCTTAAAATTGGTCCACCAGGTAACCAGGAGGTCTGTGTGCTCGTTTGCCTTCTCTATGCCATAAAAAAACAAATCATAAATCGAATAAATGACGAAAACAGCACGTAACGGTCACTTTGACGACAATTTGGCTGCCATTCAAGGTTAATAATACTTACATTTTAATATGGATTTACATTTTACATTACGAGGTAGGTATTACTAGTCACGAACGAAACGTTACTTAGCGACAATGCTCTTTTCACCTTAGCACCTCGCAAAGGCTGGTTTTGCTGTTTAAAGACAGTGGCTGAATTTTTTTTGCGAGCGGAATACAGTGAGTAAAATTCAATTTGCTGCTGCGAGACAAGGTAACTTTTTGATTTACAAAAACCGAGAACAGTGCCGAGTTAATATAAATGGTTGGCATGGGTGGGTAATAGTACATTGTGCATCAAGGGCGGTAAGAAAGGGATTGCTATAGACAGACCGTTTAAATGAGTCCTCGCCCGCGCGGTACAGGGACGCGGGGGTATGGCGACAGAGGGGACCGTGGCAGGAGCGGGCGGCAGGCGCATTCTTGCCGTTGCTCATTTCGCTAGCCACGCGGTTAGCGATCACATGTGTTGACAGTTGCGGTCGCTTTGTGAGATATGCACATGATATAATATTTCTCAAGATGAGTCGGGCGATTTTCGGACACAGACTTAATAGTCAAACCAAACAAATGGCTTTTAACGTATACGAATATTTTAGAAAAAAGAAATTGGACCCAAATTCTGTTGAATATCAACAAGATATTCCTTTGAATAAAACCGTAGCAGAAGTTACTGGACTCTCGGAAAAGTCTGTATCTAGAATTGTACAACGAGGCAAGGAATTGAAAGGCAACGAAAGATTTAATTCACCGAGAAAACCAAAACAGGTTCGGAGAAAAAGAGTAGAAGTGGACGATTTTACCAGAGGCGTAATAAGAAGAAAAATTACTCAGTTTTATACAATTTATAAAAAAATCCCAACTCTGAAAACGTTGAACACTGTACTCAGAGAAGAAAATATATTACACTGTGGCAGGGAGTATTTAAGGCTCTTATTACAAGATTTAGGTTTTAAATTTAAGAGATGCCAATCTAAAAGGGTACTCCTAATCGAACAGCCAAATATAACATCATGGAGGTGGAAATACCTAAATACCATTAAAAAATATCGTACAGAAGGAAGAACTATTTTATATCTTGATGAAACTTATGTAAATGCGTCTCATAACGTCTCAAAGTGTTGGCAATCAAAGGATGAACGTGGCGTGCTATCCCATATCGGTAAAGGGCCACGTTTGATAATCGTACATTGTGGAGGTCAAACTGGATTTATAAACGGAGCCCTTTTGATCTTCAAATCCAAATGTAAAACTGGCGATTATCACAACGATATGAATTTCGAAAACTTCAGGAAATGGACAAATGAAAAGCTCTTGCCTAATATACCACCAAATTCTGTCATAATAATGGATAACGCAGCTTACCATTCGGTTCGAGAAGATAAAAAGCCAACTATGGCTTCTACCAAGCCATCTATGCAAGCATGGTTACGACGTCATAACGTGTCATTTGATGACAAACATAGAAAATGTGATTTAATACAAATAATTAAAAGCCATTTCACAGAAAATATTTACAAAATTGACGAAATATTGAAGAAAAACGGACATGAAGTGTTGCGTTTACCTCCATACCATCCAGATTTAAACCCCATTGAGTTGGTCTGGGGAGATATTAAAGGACAATTAGCACAAAAAAATATCGAGTCTAGTTTGGATAAAAAAAAAACTATTTTAGAGGGATTATTTGCTGAATATTCCGCAGAGAAGTGGGATCATTGTGTTAACCACGTAATTAAAATCGAGGACGAATATTGCAAACATGATAGAATTCTAGATGATGATGTTGATCGATTGATTGTTAATGTGCAGGACGATTCTGATGATGACACCTTCGAAAGTGAAGAATCAAGTTCAAGTGATATTGATATGAGTATAAGTGATTGACTTATAATTTCTATATTTACTTATATTATTATATACTTATATTCTTGTAAATAAAAGTACAAACCGTCTACCTACCTACTGTTTCATTTTGTTACATCAGTATGAAGCTTTTTCAATGAAATTATCGTTAAGTATAAATTATTATTTTTCATTCAAAATTAATAACCATCGTTAACCGCTATGACGTCACATATCTCAAGAACTATCCAGTGCACAAATCACCTCTTGTGTATCACACTATGCGCGTCTGCCGCCTACCCCGCTCTCGGTCCCCTCTGTCGTCATACCCCCGCGCCCCTGTACCGCGCGGGCGAGGACTCAGTTATCTGGTCTACCTATAACGAGAGACTATTAGAAGCCCGACGCCGTAGGCGGAGGGCTTTTAATGACTCGAGTTGGTAATCCCCTTACTGCCCGTGATACACACAATGTTTTTCATCACATTTGCGAGAAAGTAAAAAAAATAGGGAGAAAAAACAACAATTAAACAAATTAACTCGACTCACTAAAAGAGTTTGTTAACTATTTTCATCAATTATAGTCTTCAACAGATAATGCTTAGAACTGATAAACTTATAATTATTATACTTATACTATACTGCCAGATAGTATTGATTTTCAAAATGAAATTTGTTTAATTATACAGTAAAATTGGTTTGTAGCCAAGTTTCGTATATAGGATATAAACCTTGGCTGAATTTACACCTCCTTAGTCTGAAATGATGTACGAGTGGATTCTATATTTTAAAACTAAACTCATAACTCCCTAGGTAGTTATAAAAATACATAACTCCCGCGGGAGCTAAATCGGCTATAACTGTATAGACATCTGCGTGTTATAACACCCTTTCCGAGCAAGTGTGATGAAAATAATATATCCGTCCGCGGAAATGGACAAAAGTTTCTGTGAGATCTAATTATCGCTAAGGCTGACTTCTCTAACGGAGTGTAAGAGATGCACAATTATGACGTATTGTCTGTTATCTATCTGAGATCCCTGATTTTCAATGCAACAGGCTTTTATTGCAGTAACAATAAAACAGGATTGTTGATCCACTAGCTTATCATCCTAACTTGGTTGTGTTACACGTATGCCACCGTTTTTTGTTATTTTTCATCACACTTGCACGTAAACAGTATCTAAACATACAGGTTAACTTGGCCGCAATGCCCCATATAAAACCCTCGAGCTTTCTTTTTGTCATGAAACCCAAGGTCGGTAAGTAATTTTTTTTTAATTTATTGCACATCACACAGCTCATGCAAGTTCAAGCAAGGAGTTTACACGCAATTGAAAAATTGTATTAAAATGTTATCTAAACAGGAATTTCATTGCAATCTCGCTACATGTTACTTAAATACTCAACTAATGTTCTTAATAATCAATTTTAATAGTTTTTTGTATCAAAACTTCGAAATTATTTAATTTTTTTTACACTCCGTCATGGCTGTATACCTACGTAAGTATTTGCCCTTAACGTTTCCGAACGAAACATTTGTATAATCTGTGGTGCGGGCAAAAAGTCCGCCACCCGCTTAAAAAAAGTTCACGTATTTCGTAATAATTGTTGTGCTGACTTGTGTATTAAAGCTATAATTCATAATTATTTACATTTTGTATTTGAAGACAAGTAAAAAAAGTTATAAAAAATGTCATCGTCGTCGTCGTCCGATGAGTGTGATTTAAATGCAACACCGCCAGCAGCAAAAACAATTAATGAAAATCTTTTACCGGAGAAGTCTAAGGAGCGGTATATAGCTGCATACGACCAATTTATAAAATGGAGAAACGAAAAGAAAACAAGTTTGAGTTCTGAATATTTATTTACTTGCAAATGTGATGAAAAACATTGTATGTTTCACGGGCGGTACGGGAATTACGAACCTCGACTCAGAAAGCCCTCAGTCTTCGACTTCGGGCTTCTACTAGAGCCTCGATCGTAATTCCTGACTTACCGCCCTTAATACACAATGTACTAAAAACGTGACCATAACAACCCTTTTTTAAGGACCAATAAAGCCCGATTTCAGTTTGAACCAATAGTGGCTTTTGTTTAAACGTGACCATAGTAACCATCACAACAATACTATCATTATTCCTGACCTAGGAGGGTAAGAAGACAGCTGTCAAAAATTGCTGCCTCTCTCCATCTCTCATTTCGGTCGGAAATTATCGTCCCGCGCTCGTTCTGTCGTAATGGCATAATTGAGCACAGTTGCCCCTTGTACCGCATTAACATGCCCACAACTTGCTGTCAATAGCAACATTACCAACTGACATGATTGGCTATAAAAAGATGATATTCAGAAGTATTTATTACAGATATTTAATACGATAATCTGCTAGCAGCTGTAGAGATGTTAAGTAAATAATTCACGGTCGTTAAATGATATGCCACTGAAATTCTAACTCTCAAAAACAACTTTAAAATAATGAATGGTGAGCGGATAGGTAATGGTAGAATTTAATGTACAATTGAATAAAAAAAAACAAAGTTTACACATTACAAAAAACTGTGCTTCATTATTTTTTACAATAACGTTTTAATACATACTTTAGCAATCAACCTACCAGTATCTATAATTCGTTTTTTTTAGCATTAGAAATTCGGTAAACAAAGAAGCAGGTGTCGTTAAACTTTTTCTTCGGAAGATAATAATGTATTAATACGATAACAACAATAACAATAAACTTACGACAATAACAATAAACAACTCAAAACAATCAAAGATTCTGGGACAACTAGGTACAGTCAACCAATTTGATTCCTAGGCCACTAAGAACTATGTCAACGTGACGTTGTCAACCAAATCATAAGAACTCTCCTACTTTTGGTTTACAACCGTCACTTTAACAAAGTCCATAGTGGCCTACGAATCAAATTGGTTGACTATAAGTACCTAGAACGTATCGCACTAGCAAGACATACGACATCAAAGTGACGTTTTAAAACAAAGATGAGCAAACAAGTACTAATGGCGGACATATATTATGCGCGACCAATTAAAATAAAAAAATAAAAACCTAACAGTGGAAAATAGAACTTCCAACCTTTTTGAAGTCCGTTTAAAATGCCCAATCCGCATTGTTACGAGGGGGAGGTAATTTTTTCACATAAGTAACATTTTTGTTCATAATTATTTTGTTTTCTTAAATTGTTAGATATTTATAATTTTTACTACTGTAAACGTGTATAAATAAGGCTAGGTTAGTTAGGTTTGTAGACCCTCCTGAGGCCCTCGAAAACAACGGCGTGGAGGGAGAATCGCTGAGGTTTTAGTGGGTATTCTGGCCACTCTCGATTGGTGAGTCCCACATAACTACCTTGGGCTCCCTCGGGCCTAGGTGGTATGCGGTATAGTAGTTTATGTGACTGGTGATTACGCGAGTGTTTTAAAGCCTAATTATGTGTAGGCAATGGCCGAGAAAAATTGTACATAACGATCGTCAACTGGCAACACACGGTAACATACGAGAATTAAGGTAACACACGTGAAATTTGTAAAGCTCAGAGTACGCGATAGAGATTTTTCTACAATTTTTATTTGTATTATTTGGGATAGTCAAAATTAGGGCTTAACAACCGTTTTTTTTTCCGTAGAAGTTGAAGAGCCACATTGAGACCCATAATAAAGGTTACGCTCACAGAACCCAATTTACCGGTTTAAGATTGCTGACGGAAGCGCTCTCTAACCGGTAAATGCATTTCGTTCCCGCAGGATTTGTAACCGGTTACAAATAAACCGGTTAATTATTTAGGTTAATTTCGAACGAATTGGTTACGTTGGTTACGCTCACAGAGAATGAAATGCATTTACCGGTTAGAGAGCGCTTCCGCCATATATCCTCGTCTCCGATCCGAGCCGCTATCTTGAAACTGGTTCCGAACCTTAGCATTTAGGTACACATTAAGTTTGGAAGTTTAACATTTCTCTAAGGTATGTATTATAGAAAAGTATATTGTTTACTTAAATTTCTGAAATAAAAACTTGAAATCAAACTAAACAGAGCACCTCCTTTTTTTGGAAGTATGTTACGAACAAAAGTGGCGTCCTTGAAAGTGTCATAATTATATTAATTGTCAGGGTAGACTTTATAATAAAACTTATATATTATTTGCCACAGAAACATCAAATATTTTTAGTCAATACCAATTAGTATCAAATCCCTACATTGCACACTCAGCTTAACAACAGAACACGAATGTTACGTAACACATATATACACATACACATGGTATCATTCATGAATCAAAAATGGTGTGGACATAACCTTAAAAATTATACATTCGGTGAGTTTTGAAGTTAGCAAGCACCCGTATAACTTTATTTGTTAAACGAAAGATGTAGATAAACTTGTGTTCTTACCTTAGATATTCACTGTTGAAAAATTAAAATATCACCGAGACAAAAACGCCGGCCACCTGTTTCTGGCAACTGTCGTAAACAAAATGGCGGATGTTTATCCGCAGGTGGGCCAACCAGTAGTGTGGTGTTGCCATGACTCAATAAAGGCTTATGCGGCCCTGGATTCTTGTAAGTTTAGCCGTAATGTGATAACATACATGAAGTATCATTCGTGAACAAAAAGTGAGACACATGTTTGAAATTACTTTTGACACACTTTATTGCGTTATTTTATTAAAATAATTCAATAAAAACATAGCAAATTTAGTTAACAACGTTAGCCATTCCAAAACTATAAAGGGTACGAATCGAATGATATATTTTTCTGCTTTGATCTGCGAGATGTCGTAGTGGGACACAGAATTTTTGTATGAACGCGAAAATTAAACGTTTCCAAAAAAAACGCTTTATTAGCAGGAAATGTTAATTGACTTAAATAAAAATAAATATATGCATCAAACATTCTCTGGATCAGATATACCCTTCAATGGTATTAATAATAAAAATACAAGAAAGTTATGATTATTTAAGTGAGAGGGACATTGACTTTTATTCAAATGTAAAAAAAAACTCGGCCATACCCTGTACATATCGTCACCTGTAGGATCAATTAACGTAACCGCCAAATTGACGAAATTGAGTTATATATACAGTTCGACTGCAAATTTTTTTCTGCATCGGATAGGGTTGTTGGAAAAATTCTATCTTGAAAAAAATGTGAGTTACACTGATCGAAATCAGAGATAAACTTTGGATATTTGGATGAAATTTTAGAGTAAGTAACATTCATTTATAATTTAGTTTTCGGTAGTTAACGTAAGGGGCAGCCAAAGAAAAAAAATACAGAAAATTGACTCTGACATTAAAAATTTACACTTTTCATGCGAACTACTGCGTGTTACGTTAACGGCAATCAATGGTCATATCATATTTTTGCAAAATTCATTACAAAATCTGGCGGTTACAGTATAAAATTCGTCGTTTTTAACAGTTAGAAAAGTGCTTCATATATCGTTTTCTGGGGATTCTAAAGTAGTTAGAGTAAAATAATATACTCTGCAAATTAACATAATTAATTACAAATATTAAAATTTCACTGGGCGTCACCGGACGTTTTTTAATAAACTTAAACACTGCAACAACTGCAACACTACTCACTACTGCAAGCTTTAACTTAAGAATTGTTTTAAAATCGAAGGCGATCGGTTTATTGTACAAATAATTAAGTACACAACTTGTAAACTATAATTATCACGATACTTCATATTTTTAATGTTATTTTGGCCTTTTTCATTCGGTTGTATGTACAAACATATCGTCCGTCTTTAATTACAAGTAAATAATTAAGATTATTAAAACACAATAACAGTAATGAAGGCGCAACTGTACGTCCCGCTTACGTTGGGTGCAATCACATGTGTACAATGTTAATATCAAAAAGCGTGGTTCATTGTTCCAGTTGATTCAACTTTTAGATTAAGAAAAAATATCTTGAAATTGGGACTTTCATTTGTGATAAGAACATAATTATAAATCGACATATAAGAGCGACCAACGATAAGGTTAAATAACTAAATTGGCTTTTTCCTTAAGAACCGGAAAAAATAATTTGATTCTAAACGTTTTAGTTACAAAATGCCTGAATCCTGACTAAATCTTAGAATGACTTAAATCCAAAACATCTGAAAGGCAAAATGTCTGTCTTAAAATGTCAAGTCAATAACATAGCGTCAGGATAGTAAAGCAGTCATGAAATATAGTAAAGAGTCAATCTGTTCAAATTTCTGGCGTTCTAAGGTGTTTTAGGAAAAAGGTGCTACAAATTAAATTTGGAATTCGGTATATTAAGAAAAAACAGGAATTTTAGAAATTAGGCATTGTGGTACAGAGCCGTTTTGAGATCTACAGACGTATATGAAACCTACCCAAAAAAAATCTAAGTTCTAAACGAATCAAACATAAAAGTATAGGTAAACGTATTTTGGACAAAACTGAAGTCTCCTTTCACACTGTTAATATTTTTAAGTTAACCAGCTTTTACCTGTTTTACCTATTCTTGTTTATTCTCTTTCTGCATTAATAACTTAAAGATAATTTAAATGCTTACTAGTGCGTTAAATTTTAAATTATTTTCTGCGGGTAAATCAACAAAACATTTATAAAAAATATCATTACAGCGATCGCTATGTAAAGGTGGGTACAGACTGGTGAAACGTAACATGCAATGTGTCATGAATTCACCCTACACATTGCTGCAATGTATCATGAAAGGTAACAACTTTGTACGGTGAATTCTTTAATTGCATGACACATTGCATGTTACGTTTCACCAGTCTGTACCCACCTTAAGGTAGGACGTCAAAAACGAAACTGTAAGATTTGAAGGTAGGTATTTGGCAATTCTTAACTTGATAAATAAAAGAACGACGGTAAATAGCTGGAAACAAAAGGCATTTTTTAACGTCATACCCATTCAATTTTTCTTGTTATGTACCGTGCTATTTTACAAGTAAGTTTTATTTATACCTATTAGTTCAACGGATCAACCTATTAGTATTATTAGTATTAGTTTAGTCAATTAACTAAAGCTTGATAGTTTATTTTATTTCTCGTGTTCATGTCATGACAAAATTGCGCACAATCTATATTTTTTAAGGTAGTAAAATGTATAAATAAACTTTATTCACACACAAACATAAAACAGAAAAAATATAAAATTATAACTAAAACTAAATACTAAAATAAATTTACTTAATCTAACTAACTATAATATGAACAAATGTAATTAATTGTGTATTTTAGTTTACTTTACGGGCTTTGATCCAATGTGGATACTATTGTTTCACAAGCTATTGAACCCAAATAATATTTCTTCCATTTTGGTACTTATGATTACGGCATAAGGCTCAATTTCATCAGTAGACTAACTTTAATGTAACTCTCAAATTGTATAAAACGTTGTGACATACGTTAAGTTTTTTTTTCTTTTTGTGTGTTACGTTGGTATGCGTTTTTGCTTTTTGAGGACTTACTAACGTAAGACACATTTTCATCAAAAAAAGTAATGTAACCACCATGCCATCTCCGAAACTACAAGTGCTGGGCTTATGCACTCTGTTTGAATGAAAAATACACGAGATTTTAAGAAATTGTGTCTTAGACATCATTTTAATTGGATAAATTAATAAAAAGTTACAATTTTTTTTCGAAAAACGAAATCGTTTTTTGGCTCTCCTGAAAAATCGTGTTTTGGCGGTTACATTAATTGATCCTACAAGTGACGATATGATAAAAATATATAACATGGTAAAAAATAAACCACATTTTTATTTACCCTCTTTATTTTTCGCTAACAAAATGCTTTTATCTACATTCATATCGGTTCATATAGTAGGTACAGTAAATGGCATAAATATACAGGGTGTTAGGCAGAGCGTTGTCAAAAAGAAAAAAGGCGAGTAGAAGAGGCCATTAGCTATCCATTTCAGGTACTTTAACCCTTAATTTGTCAAAGGGCTATTTAATACCGATTTTTTTATTTATTTATAATAATATACCGATTTTTTTTTATTTATAAAAATGCACCGAAATTCGACCATTAAGCCCGAAAAAAAAGGAACTATTTGGTGTATTAACAAAATTATAATTTTGTTAGAAAGCTAAATGTTGTGGTGTTCAAATAAAAGTGTGTAATTGGAAGCGTATAGCAACATCAAAAAAAATTGGGGTTCTCAAAGTTTTAGAAATCAATAAAGAAATGTTTCAACCTCAACCACACAATGAAATTAAAAAAAAAAAGTTGTTACAATTTGTCCCTTTTCTTAAAAACATCTCCAGTTCATGCCGATTCTAATCGTGTGCCACATGCATTACAAAACTCTTAATAATTTTAATTATTCGCTAATAACTCCCATCCGGCCGTGAATGTGGCGATTTCGATGATTGGGAAAATAACCTTCTCTATTCAGTTACCACGTCTTACGCTTATCCTTTCTTCTACTTGTACTATTACTTATTCTGTGCTCCTACTGCCATAACTGCCATAGAGGGTACATTAAAACCGCCTCGGTACTACCTACATAAAGGCCGGTAATTAATGATCGGTATTTGACAGCCTTATGTGAGTTCAGAGTGTCCAGGAAGTAGTGGCCATTCAGGGCTGGATAGCTCAAAGTAGTGATTCTCTCAAAAGCAAAGGTGAGCGAATGCAAGAGTGAATGTCCACGCGGCGAGTTTAAGTAGTTCCGTCAGAGCGAGCAAAACACATTTTAGAGCTTGCATTCTCAATTAGGCAGCCTTATACGAAGCCATGCTGCCAAATTGAAAACACGTGCTGAAATGTGTTTTGTTCGCTTTGACGGGACTACTTACACTCGCCGCTTGGACATTCACTCCTGCGTTCGCTCACCTTTGCTTTTCAAAAAATCACTACCCAGCTCAGGAGTGTCCAAGATATGCTAAATCATGTCGAGTAAAAGTCGCATGGAAAACGAGATATCTCAACTTTAATAAATTTCGGAAATGCAGTAGGCAGTACCCTGGTTCACCATTTTCAATCATCAGGGCCATCATCCACAGCCTCTTGTGAGTAAACGCCGATGAGGTTTTAGTGGGTATGCTTCCGCCCTAATGATTAGCCGATTCCGCCCGGTAATTGAGATCAATCAAATTTTAAAGGTATAATGTATCTAATAGAAAAAAAAACGTCTAAGTGCGAGGCGGACTCGCGCACGTAGGCTTCCGCATCATACATCTTACATCTAAATAAATGTTTTTCTTTATTCTTTATTATATTGGAGTTGATTGAATGAAAGGTAAAATGCGGTTTACGATTTATAACGTATTAAAAAAAAACTAATTATTAGATCTCGTTCAAACCAATTTTCGGTGGAAGTTTGCATGGTAATGTACATAATATATTATTTTTACATTTATCATTCCCTTATTTTAGAAGTTACGGGGGGGGGACACACATTTTTCCACTTTGGAAGCGTCTCTCGCGCAAAATATTCAGTTTAGAAAAAAATTATATTAGAAACCTCAATATCATTTTTGAAGACCTATCCATAGATACCACACGTATGGGTTTGATGAAAAAAAAAAATGAGTTTCAGTTCTAAGTATGGGGAACCCCAAAAAATTATTGTTTTTTTTCTATTTTGGTTTTCTATTATGAAAATCTTAATGCGGTTCACCGAATACATCTACTTACAAATTTTCCATAGTAAGCTCTTATAGTTACGGAAAAAAGTGGCTGTGACATACGGACGGACAGACATGACGAATCTATAAGGGTTCCGTTTTTGCCATTTGGCTACGGAACCCTAAAAATACATAAAGAAAAGTTTCGGTTACTAGGACATTATACAAACACACAAAATAAATATTTGACAATCTATACTACAATCTATGTTGATAAATAATAATTAATCACAACCGGTAGGAACTCTATAATACTTAAAGATTATTTCTCATGAAAATATAGTTTATATTTTCCTCGCTGTAGTGAGGACAAAAGTTTTGTGTTATACACGGGTGAAAAGTTATTTTACGTCTCGTGTGTTGAAACACTCGCTACGCTCAGGATTAGAATCCTGAGCGTAGCTTCGCTTCGCTCGTGGTCAATCATAGAATCCTTTCGCTAGCTCGTGTTTCAAATGAACACTCGCAGGTAAAATACAACTTCCCCCCTTGTATAACAAATAACTATTCTACCATAGTAAATAATTTTGCCTTAAAGAAGAATATTTTTACCACATTAACGAATTTGTTTGTAAATTGCATTATGGGCAATGATAGCCTAGGTGGCATTGTTGGCGTATTTCACGGCATACACATATTTGACAAGATGGATGTATAGATATTAATGCCCCTGACTGTATAGATATTTTTGGCTCGGGTTGTGTTCTCATGTATGTATGTAATAGTTGCGTGTATAGATATTTATGGCCGCCTATTTTTGCCCATGACGTAACTACCTACCGTGCTAAATATAAACGTTTTCGGCTTTAAATTGAAAACTATTTTAGTCCAATGACTATTTGCGCAGGAGTATGTATTAAAAGCCAAAATTCCGAAGAACAAAGAATTGTTTTACATTCCTATCCCGTCAAATCAAGTTCATTCGCTTTTACACTGTAATCACCTGCATCAACCGTGTTTACCGGTGATGAGCGGCAAACCAATAAAAAACCAGTAAATAAGGTTTGTTTTCCAAAATATAAATATTTACATACGAATATCCCTAATATGCTAAATCTTTTTCTGTAAAAAGTAGGTATTAACGTTTTGCAATGCCGTGTCGCTAAAATAGCAGAACTAATTCTTACTTCAACGTAACTAGTTAAGTTACGAGCGAGAACTAGAGTGGATTACAATACAATAAACAAAAAAAAAATCTTATTACAAGTATTTAACTATGTTCGCAAATGATAGCTTACCAGCAAAATGTTGTTGTTGGGATATCGTCCTCTGAAACAAATAAAAAATCAAATGGTTAGGTACATATATTCTAACCTTGTATAAATAATTAACTTTTATAAGTATTTGAATATTTATTAACTATAAAAAAACTAATGTACAGAAAAATTAATAAATATATTTAAAAAAAAAATGTTCTAAAACTTCCAAATCAGACACCAAAATATGTTTTCGACGTTCTTTTTTGTGACCATTATTAAATAGACGTTTTCAGTATTTGTCATTGATTTTCTGTACAAGTAGGTAATGGTTTATTGGTCAATTCAACTTTTAGGGATAATGGAAACAAATACTTTCAGTTTTTAAAAATGAGGGTAGAAAGTGTTGACCCAAATTTGAGTCACTGGGAGTAGTCGAGGCACCATCTTAAGTAACCCTGGGTGGGCGGTATCTGAAGCCATCAAATTACACATTATCCAGTCCTCAGTCTTAACGGAAGACGGATAAGGACGATTTAATGGACTCGCTCACGCTCACGTAACGAGCGAGATCAATAGCGATACTCCATGGCGCGGCGCTGGAAAATTTGCAATACGGACGGAACGTTGCACTAAAAAAGTGTGAAGTATGCAAGGTCTGTTATTTTGTTCCGTCATACACGATCTATCGTCGCACAAAAGCACTAGGTCTGTTAACCCGCAGCCATTACGCGTCGAGCCACAGCACGAGTGACATTTAACTTTACGCCGAAGGAAATGCCGCATTGTGTTGTAAAAACCGGGCAAGAGCATGTCGAACCATGCTCAGTGTAGGGTTCCGTCACAAGCAGCTCACGACAAACTTAACTTTGCCGTTTAAAAACTGTTATCACCATGTACATCGACATAGGTCGCGGTCAGTTTACCAACACACCGCAAATAAGTTATCGGTAGGTATAAATATTTAAACCGTTTGTAACTCAAGAACCAATGAAGTCTACTTAGTCGTGATAGATTTCCTATTACATTCACTATATGTGCTTTCATTTAAGATATTTTTCAGATTTTTAGTATTTGTAGTTTTGGCTGTAGGAGGGGGGGGACACTTGACTGTAACAAAAATTTGCGCTTTAAAGCTAAATATTTTATAAACGGATCGCTTAATCGAAAAATTATTTCCACAAACCCGCAATATTTTTGAAAGACCTATCCAACGACACCCCGCATTATGGGGTAGACGAGAAAAAAAAATATCCCCAATTCCCCGTTGTGTTGTGTAGGGAAGGTAAACTAAAAAAATATTTTTTTTCAACATTTTGTTTTTCCACTTTGTTGGCGTGACTAATATGTATATTCATGCCAAATTACAGCTTTCTAGTACTAACTGCCGCACTCAGAGACGTCAATTAAATTTAATGCTTGTTTATTGACGTGTTGTCTTATTCTATTGCTATAGCAAAGAAAGTGACAGCAGTAACTTTAATCAAGCATTAAATTTAATTGACGTCTCTGAGTGGGGCAGTAAGAGTCTCTGAGCAAGACTGCGGACAGATGGACGGACGGACGGACATGGCGAAACTATAAGGGTTCCTAGTTTGACTACGGAACCCTAAAAATTGTAACGTCTGTAACGTCGTTAGTGGTACTGTAATGGTACGGAACCCTGCTTATTGCGAGTCAGACTTGATTTTGACAGGTTCTTACACACTTTTAACTAAGTGACAAACAATCTAAGAAATTAAGAAAATAAGTATTGGAATAATGCACAATAATTTAATTTTTAATCACTATGTTTATAAAAACGTAGTTTGAGATATCAACATTATTCTGTCGTGCAAACGTTGAGATTTAAATTAAATTTGTCACATTATTTTCTTATTTCTTAATCTGTCATATAATTTTCTTATCTCTTAGTCCCATTAGTTTATAGTTGAAATTAGTTTCGTCATTACAAAATGAGAAAACCTAATTTCAATTAAATTAAAACGGTTGCATGACGCAATCGAACCCAATACCAAAGTAGGTAGTACATAAATGATAACATAATTTAATTGTACGAAGTTTTTGCAGCGATACAATCGCGATTCAGTCTCGATGCAGCATCGATAGTCACAAATCGTCTACGTTTAGTCTCGATACATACAGTGGCGCGGCTGTCAAATGCGCATTTGTATCGATGCAAAAAGTTGCAGTGGAAACAGGCCTTAAAATTGGCAAATTGACGATTTATATGGCGACCCTCAAAGCACGCACACTCTTAAGCGGACGGCCATTTTGTGTGCTTCACACAAACGAGATTAGTGCGAGTCGGACTCGAGAACCGGGGGTTCCTAGTCTATCATAGTCATATTCATAGTCAGTAGTCCCGTCAAAGCGAACAAAACACATTTCAGCGCGTGTATTCAATTTGGCAGCATGGCTTCTCGAACGTATAAGGCTGCCTAATTGAGAATGCACGCCCTAATATGTGTTTTGCTCGGTCTGACGGGACTACTTAAAGTCGTCGCTTGGACATCACTCCTGCGTCCGCTCACATTTGCCTTTGAGAGAATCAATATACCCTGATGCTATCAGTCTTGACGCCTAAAATACTACGCGCCATAGCTCTTTGGCAAACCTTGAGGGCAGATTTTTGAATATTAGTCAAAGAATAAAAATCAAAATCTAGGTGATTAAAAATAACTTACCGGTCGTCTCGTGGAAACCGGTGGAATTTTAATTCTTTATCAAACCTTGATGAAGATTTACAGCTCCAAACAGAACAAATCACGTAAACCATAATGGAAGTGCAAGATAGGCATCGGCAGGTATTGAATTTTGTTACAACTAACATGTAGGTACGGTCGAGTACAAAGATATGTATACACTTTTGCCCCTTAATAAAACGAAATTAGGTGCGAAAGTGTTTACATGTCTTTGTACTCGACTGTACACCGCGTATAATTAGAGAGCGCAAACTAAGACCAGAGGGCTTATTGTCTAACGCACTCGCAATCACGATCGTTTTCATTTTGAAAATCGAAGGCTTCTCTGCATACAAAATGAAAGCAATTGCTCCACTTTGAAGCCGGTTGTGATTGCGAGTGCGTTAGACAATAAGCCCTCAGGTCCAGACGGAGCGTTTCGCGCGCGTGATCACTCGCGCGTAGACTCGTAGACACTCACGCGTTTCCAAACAAAGACCAGCATCTGGACTCGATGTATGTAGCTCTAGTACCTCGGGAACGTGCGAGTGTCTACATGCGCGAGTGCTGACGCGCGCAAATCGCTCCTTCTGGACCTGGTCTAAGGGAGATTGCGCTCGCCGACACTGCCGCCCCCTCTTCCCCGCGTACCTCCATCGTTCACCCACGCAAGTACATGAGTCGGCCGACTGTTAGTAATAATAAGTCTATGGTTCTATAGTGGGTCACGATTTCATTGGGCTGATAGACTAAAGGGAAACTGAAAGACGTACCTTTTTATGTCATATTCACATTGTAACAAGAGCGACTTTCCCCTACTGTACATAATGCAATATAATGGTATTTAGGAGCTGATCTGACGATGGGTCTGAAAGGTGGCAACAGAATCTCTGCTGTGCTTAATGTAGACATTGTAGACCCGCCGATTTGGTAGTCTTATGTTTGGCCTACTTAATCCGATGACTTTACAAAAAAAAGTCTGCTATAAAATCTTGTCACAAAATGGATTTTTGTAGAAAACTATACCACTGGCTCATAACATAAAATAAGAATTAAGTACTAAACCAAGAAGATAACAATGCATATCAGGTTTCACTTAGAATTTAGGGTGTGACCATGAAAATTCATGAAACGTCGAAGCTAGAAATGAAAGGAGTTTGATAGATTGAGCCGATAGGAAACAACAGACCGCCTTTAGTCAATACGTTTTACATTAATTTCTATGCAAACAGATAAGATTTTGACAACGACCCTGAACCTAGGTCCCATAAAAGGTGCTCCAATTTTTGACGTATAACAATTTTAGGTAGGTATAACATTTAGGAGTAGTTTGGCACTTATTATAAATAGGTATAATGAAAATTATTACTGTATGAAGGTACATACTAAGCGAAGTTATAACCTTTGAGCAGTTTCTTTTTATAATAAAGGGAATGTGAGGCGAAACTAAGTAAAGGGCGGGAAGAGAAAATAAAAAAAAATTGATGGATAACATAGGTAATTACTAATTACCAAAGAACCGGGCAAAAAGCATGTCGGACCGTGCTCTTTGTAGGGTTCCGAATCCGTTACCTACCACAAACGCAAAAAATATCTAAAAAAAATACACGCATGAACTAGTTTTCTATTTAAAGTTAATTGTGGGTGTGTAATTATTGGCATAAAAATAATTAATATACCTAATTTCATTTGATCACTCATTTTATATAATAAACGATTAATGTATTTTATAAAAATAACTATTTTTACCTACCCATACTATAATTATCATTTGGCATACCTATCACTTATTTATTATAAACATCATTCGGCATATAACTTATTTATTATAAACATCATTGTTCATAACCCAAACTACTTTTCTGGTAGCACTTTGTTTAGTGCAGGGGTCGCATTTCTAACCTTACCTAACCTACATTTCTGGTAGCACTTAGTTTTGAGCACGGGCAAGGGGATCAAGGGCGAGTCGTCGAACACCGTTCTGTCGGGACACAAGGTAACCAAGTGATTGGACGATAGACAGTTTTTGTTATACCAACTGTACTTTAGATGAAATTAACTTTATATCATAAGTAAATTATAGTAAATATGAATTATACTTAAAGTACGTCTATGTTATATAAAATATTATTAGATCAAATGATCATTATATAAATAAAATGAAAATTATATCATAATTAAATATATTAAATGTTGTTAAATGATTCAATAATTATATCAAATGAGCGTTATAGCGACTGATATTATAGGAAATATTTTTATATCGATCGTTACGCACCCGTTAATTGTAGATGATTTTCAGTAGGTACACTTTAGCCCCCTGTACCTCAGGAACCAATCAAGTCTACTTAGTCGTAATACATAATTTCACTTATAAGTTCGTTTATTACTTTAGGCTGAAATGGGGCACGTAACTCCATCGAAAATTACACTTTTCGAGTTCAATATTTCCTAAACGGTCCTCGAAATCAAAAAGTTGATAATAGCATGTGCATAATGTTATGTTTCACATCTTATCTTCTTAAAATGTTACTTTAGTCTCTGCACATCGGGACTAAAACTCCTAATTAATCTCTAGGGATTAAAGTTTTTTTTTTTATTTACTTTTGAAACCCCTAAACGACCAATCACGGTGTTTGTGAATGGAGGATTATCGCCATTTTAAGTGATTGTGTATGGACCATTTTTAGGCTGTGGAAATAACCTCAAAATGACAACTGTGCAAAAATATTTAAAAAATAACGATTTAATTTCGTGAAACACGATTAATGATTACTAATATGAATCTATTTCTATATATTAAGGATAACTTTATTTTATTAGGCATGGTCCAAATAGTTTTCAAGTTTATATCTGTTGGCTGAATATGCAAGCATTTGTGTCACTTTGTAAAGTGTCACTTACCGCAATGATTAAAGAAACAACCGCGAAACAAAATTGTCAGCATCTTTGTTACATATTTGCTAAATATTGTAATGTCGTTTTTTTCCTCGCATTCAAAGTGAAAAGTAGAGTGTTTAACGCGAGACTAAACCACCATAATGACACTCGAACTATACTCGCAGGCTCGCTCGTGTGGCTAAACATCTCGTGTCATTATGGCTTGTTTTAGTCTCTTGTTGAACAATCTACTATTTCGACACCAGCAATTAATACTACGCTAACTTGAAAATGACAGCTTAACAACAGAGCCAATAATAGGGAAACATGTGATAACTTTTTAACCTTGTAACTACATTCATGATTTTTTCACCGTAAGCTATTTATAGCAGATTAATACGCGATTACTACTTTTTGCATTATTTTCTTAATTTAGAACCCAAGATGAACTTAGCTGCGTTTGTCTCATTAATATAAAAAACAATACCTACCGACTTAAATAACGCTAAATCATACTTAGCGTACTGTTATACGGAGCAAACTTTTTTAATTATTACTTGTATAATCGATTTACACAGAAGCAATCAAAGACAAGTTACAAAAAATTAAGTAATAGAATTTATTGTAATGAACTAATACAAATAACAATGCAAACGTGTCCATTATCACGAATTGAATAAAGTTAGCGTTGTATAGTCGAGACACTTTTCGGTGCTTGTATTATTTCGATAGTTCCATTCGGATTGCGCGTTGGCGCGTCGCGCTGGCTTGCCGTCGATTTGGAAATCCAACGGACCGCGCCAAGTACTTTTAAACGCTACAGTTTTGACACTCACGCACGGATCGATTAGTGTGCCTACGGGATCGTATTAATAACTCTCTGCTGTCCGTCTGTCCATCCGTCTATAAGTCAGCGGGCTGTATCTCATTAATTAAACTGTCACAAAATAGTTAAATTAAAGTACCCGAAAAAAACAAGATTTCATGTTACATGTTTTTGCGTAATTTACATACGCGGCGCTGCTCTATTCGGCTCGTTGGAGCGGTCGTGAATGCCTAGCTTTACACAAACTTAAGTAACAACATTGATTGAGACGGCAATTTAATGATATTTCGCTTCTATTATTGATGAAATTCAGGCTCAACAACATACGTTAATTTAGTTTTTCAAGAGCGTTTTTTACTTAAGGGAAAATTGATAATTTCACACTTGGTGACGTCATTAACCAAATTTTAAATGATCTTGAAATATGAATAAAATATAATTTAAACATACACAAGTTGTTCATTCAAAGGGCAATTTTGAAATATTATGTACTTATTCGACTATCCATAAAACAAAAATCATAGCTGTGGATTCCTAAGTATTTAGATTGTATTAGCGACGTTAGGTGGTATCCGGTTTTAGTAAAATTTTAACAAAAACTTAAATAACTTTGAAACATCGCTAAACATACATAGGGGTGAAATGCGATCATGACGATCTTTATTGACCTGCTTCGTTTGATTCATTCCTCCTGTTACACCCTGTATATAGCTATGTACTTTTAACCTTTTCAAGGCCTTACGCCTAATAAAAATGTGATACTCACACGCTAAGCTTGTATTAAAAACAAAGTCTCTTAATTGTACAGTCAACCAATTTGATTTCTAGGCCACTTTGGACTATGTTAAAGTGACGTTGACAACCAAACGTTACAGACTTCTTATGATTTGGTTTACAACGTCACATTGACAAAGTCAATAGTGGCCTAGGAACCAAATTGGTTGACTCTACCTATGACTACTACTTACAAACGTCGGTGGCGTTGTAGGCACGACAGCTCATGTCGACTCTGCGGCGTCGGCGTCGTTGGCGTTCAAAAGGTAAATACAATAACCATGAACTGAATAACCAATTTAAGTCACAAACACAAACTGCTTATAACTTTACCTACCATAAAATACAATCAATCATAGCGACCGGGCCACTTTGATAGTGTCACTAAACAATGTTTTGTCTATTTAAGATAAAATGTTTCGCATGAACTCGCACGGCGTACTCACTTACTATATTCTCATTGTCACTCATCGCACAAGTAGCTTTAACCCGCCACTCCTTCAAATCTTTCAATCCTCTGATTGATTGGTCAAGCTTTCTAAGTCATAATACGATTCTCCTTTAAAATAAAATTGAGTCCTATTTTGGACCCAGGATACAAAAATAAATGTTTCGACGACCGCTCGAGGTCAGTGGAACGCAACGCTGTTGCGTCAGAATAAACACGGCAGCTCTTGTCATGGAGTCGTGGCATATTATTTGTCACCAATACGGAGAGCAAACGTTAAAGAAAAGGGTTACTAGTAAATCATGTTAATATTAAGGTTAAACAATTTCCATAAAAAACATCTTTAGCAAGCAAGGCTCATTCTATGCTTCCAATTTTATTTTTCCCATAATAGATCATATTCATACCTATACTCGTTTAACTCAATACTCAATACATTTATTGCATTCCACATAAATTTTACAGTCTATCCGTAGCAGCACAGAACAGAAAAAACAGTAGAAGTGGGAAGTGGGCGTGTCACGTGTGGCATAGTTATGCGGAGCTCCGCATAACCTAGCTCAGTTTGCCGCTGTCACTTGTACGTGACCGTTGTGCGAATAATATTTTTAGAAAAGGAAATAAACCAAAAAGCATGCCTTACTGTGCTATTTTGGAGTGTAAAAACGATAGCCGCACCAAAAACGTCTCCCATGGTGGCGTGTCGTATCATAGGTAATTATTATTTTATTTACTTTTAATATATTTCTCATTTTATGTTTTCCGCAAAACATTATGATTTGTGTACCAACCAAAAATGAACTTTATGTCAAAAGGGTAAGGTCGATTTGTAACCTTGATAGAATAAGGTGATAAATCTCGAATGTTCCACGCTACTCGGACCGAACGCGCTGCGCGAGTAGAGAGAGGGTGTTGTCGATAATGTTATCGATTATTCATATTCATATCATAGTATAAATAGAGAAGTAGCTCGTCTTCAAACAAAGGTACATCGCGCGGCTTGCACGTGTGCGTTACGCCGACCGTACGGCTGTGGGCGGGGCGAACCTCCCACACGAAACTACAAGCAGAGGTGCGGGAATGGGTGATTAGACGGGGCCGCGGCATCATTGCGTTCGGTCACGTTTGGTTGTAGGTAGTGCGCATTAAATTAAAACATCGAGCGACTATGTCTTCGTCGAAAACTAGAAAATATTGTTCAGTTTACGGGTGTTTAAATAATGGTATAAGAAATCCGGAGCTATCGTTTTTGCACATACCTTTTGAGTCGGAAAGGTACCTAAATACCTATTTAGAGCTTGTGTTGTGAAGAATGCTGTTTATTTTTTGATATTTACCTATACCTTATAGCCCACTTGCAGCATTTGTTAAATCTATTTTATTGTCAGCGTGACATTTTCTTTCGTTTCAAAACGCCTAAACTGTGCCCTAAACCTAGCTTAAGTAGGTACTTACAACTATCCAGATTTAATAAAAACTGCAAGTGATTAATGTAAATACCTACTCAATTAATGAGGTATTTCGTACCGGCTTGCCTATACCTATAGAATAGATACCTACTTAGGTGAAATAAATACGTATTAAGTAGGTAATTTAAGTTATTGAGTGTGACGTTTCAGTTAACATGTGACGACGTGGATGGCCTAGGTAGTTGGTAGTGACCTAGTGACTAAGTACTGCTTACGAAGCTAGCGGTCCTGGGTTCGATTCCCGGTCAGGGCAATTCGTGTGATGAGTGCGAGTAGGTATTTGTTTCTGAGTCTTAGGTGTTTTATATGTACATATATAGTAATATTAAGTAAGTATGTATTTTTCACTACATAAGTAATTATGTATCGTTGCCTAGTACCCAAAGCCTAAACCTAGTTTAGGGCTACGTAGGTCAATTTGTGTGAGATTTTCCGGTGATGTTATTATTTAGATATTTATTAAATTTTCGGTACATTAATATTATTATTGTTCACATCACATCGTATTTTTTCTTTATCCATGTTGAGTAGCTATAGACGGGAGCTACTCCATGTTTTCGTACTTTATTTATTTAAAATTAAATACCTATACTCTATTTAAACCTCGACAAAAAAGAGGGATCTTACAAGTTAAACGTGCATATCTGTGTGCTTATGTGTGTATTTACTTAGGTACCTAACAATATTTATACTTACCTACTTTAGGTTTGTGTAATTTATGAAAACTACTATGATTATAAATCATAGATCAAATTAGGTTTGGTCAAGTAGGTGACCAAATTTGAAAAACATGTTCGGACAACCCTGACGCCCGAGCGGCAATAGGTATCAGAATCTCCTAAAGGGCCGGAGTCGAGCTACTTGTCTATTTATACTATGTTCATATCATAAAATTCATAAGACTTCTAAGAAGAAAAAAATAATTCTAATTATTTTATCGACATAACAACTGCAATGAGCTACGTGCATCACTAAGTTGCGACAAAGAAGGTGTCTGTCTCTGTCGCACAAAAACAAACGTTATCGTTCCGCTACTCAACACTAGATGGCAGCACTTTGTAAGCTAACTTGTGGTTTTACATCTGTTTGTCATAAGTCGTAAAAATGCGTTCTATAATTTAAACTATGCTGCATGGAATTAAAGTTTACGTTACGTTAACGGATTATGGTGCATATTCTTTTATGATTTAAAATCCTTCGACCAATCATTTTCAAGATTTCTTAGTGGTTGTTTTTATGATAGTGTGAGTTTTGGCGACAACCGGTCTCATAGTTAGCGAAGCTCATGCCACTTCCCCTGTTTTTTCTATTCCGTGCGTAGCAGAGTCAGAAATGTAATGAATGATATAGGTATATGGGTAAGGCCGCCAAAATTATCATTTATAAATAATTATAACACCGAAGTAACACAATAAATAACTTTTGTGTTATCGCAACGCAAATATAACACAAAAGTAACACTTTTTAGGGTTCAGTACCTCAAAAGGAAAAAACGGAACCCTTATAGGATCACTTTGTTGTTCCTCTGTCCGTCTGTCTGTCTGTCTGTCAAGACCCTTTATATCGGGAACGATTGAAGGTATCGACTTGAAATTAAAACCATGTACTCCGGTCTACAGTCCCTTGAAGCTGTGAAAAAATCAAACTATTACATTTACGTAAAAAAAAAATACGGCCGTTTATGTCGCAAAAAACGTGTATTTCGACACGCTCGAGGGAATCAAAATGTATAGGGTATTTCCTTTTGACCTAGAACTATGAAATTCGGGAAGTAACACCGTCCTTTACTACAAGTATAGGAAAAAATCTGAAATCTGTAAATTTTTAATTAAATCACAAAAAAACAGGGTCTTTATGCAAGGAACGGCGGTACAAATTTTGAATTGAGTTAATCCTGTCATGTGCGGAACCCTCGGTGGGCGAGTCCGACTCGCACTTGTCCGGTTTTTTTTATAAAGTTCGTTTCATAAGAGTATTAAAATAGTGGGTAAGAAAAAAATATGAAAAAATAATACTTTGCGTGTTTTAATATTATTAAACACAGCTAAACGCATGCAGTACGTACATAGCGCATCAAAAAAAACTATGTTCAAAATTATTTAATCTAAATTTCGGATCGTGATCAATCGTATTTGACTAAATCAATCTCTTTTTTTAACCGACTTCAAAAAAGGAGGAGGTTCTCAATTTGACTGTATGTCTTTTTTTATGCTAGCTAAGATAGGCAGTGAACTTAGAAATCACATAAAAGTGTATATCAGTCAACCTAGTCAAGCCGAATGAGCAAGGTCAATTGCCCTTCCCTTCGCTTTAATTGTAACGCGTATAGATAGATACGCATACAAACAACGGTGACGCATAGCTTACACAAGTATGGCCCACCGGCGTTCGTGAGATAAACCAACTGCATAAGACCTTATTCCAGTTTGGTCGAATGCGGCCGTATGTCGAAATAAGGATGCACATAATATATGTACCTACCATTAAATTAAAATCAAAATTTTAATAATTTTCACCGTAATATTAAAAAACAAATATCACAGTATTCTCAATGTGCATGATCCTTTACAATTGTTTTGTGTTACTAAACACAAAATTTGTGTTATGGTTAACACATAAGCACCAAATATGTAACACAAAAGCAGATTTTAACAGAAGTTTTAGGCTATAAAACGGAAAATAAGCAAAACTGGACTCAAATTCATATACCTATACAGTTCGATGGATAATTTTAACTTGTGCGAGTAGGGTCCTATTGTATGTACACTCAAAATGGCGGCAATAAAACAGATGTTGATTAGAATTTGAGAACCGTCCGTAATGGCCGTTCGTAATCGGCGTTCCTGTAGGTATTGATCGTTTATTTTCAAAAGGTCGTTATTTAAATATGATTTGTAACAATCACCTTGGACCTCGAGTAAGTACTAATCAAGCAAGTGGCTACGCCTGCTTAAAATGGTGCTGTACAAATTGTAACAAACTTTTTATTGATAGGCATAATGAATTTCGCCCGCTACCTGAGTTGGCTAGATATAAGAGCATAAGTAAAACGAAGAAGATCTACTAAACGACTAGGTATTTAATCGTTGGTAGTGACCGCCAATAATACTATAATTATCACTATAACTGTTAAGTTGGTAGGTGCCTAGTAGTTATTGCAAAATGTCACAGCACATGTGCGTCATGTAGGTATACCTATGCGTATAGTACTTCGAACAAACGAACGTCGTTGTTCATGAACCAACTCATTTACTTAAGTCTGTTTATCCCTTAAAGTTCGTTACCATGCAAACGTGCCGAATTTAATAAAATAGGTATGAGACAGTCATAATCATAACATAACAAAACATTACCTACTCACCTCATTTGTTTTTATCAAGTGATAGGTACAACCTAGGTCTCCCAATTTTAACAGCCAACATGCAACGAATTCAAAAACCATTCGCGTGTACGTAATAGGTACTCGGATATTGTAGTCAATAAAATATAGAAGTACCGTTAGATATTTTGAAGCCTTGGTACATACGTATATCTGGCGGGCAAACACCCAGAAGGCCTAATTATACTTAAATTGATATCCTACCTGCGTATGCGCACAAAACGTAATTCGAAACATTGGTTAAGCGTGTACCTACCAACTTACTATTTAGGAAAGCAAAAATCAAGCACGCACATTCAGCGAAGTTACTTGTAAATATACGAGTATACACGCGTTTCAGGTAGGTGCAGAGTAAATGCACGATCGTTTGAAAATTAACTGTTCCAGTCATTATGTGGCCTCGCTACTACTACGTCGCGTCGCACTTTTAACTAAACGTCGGCGTCGACTGAGTAGGCAGTTAACAAGGAGTCATGTCGTCATCGTAAACGATCAAGTGGCTTTCATAAAAATAATATATGATACCACACATAATGTAAATCACAAACTCTTAACATAAAAAATGATAAATAATTACAGAAATTGATTTAACTTACTTTAGGTATGCAAGATCGCGCTGGGGCGGGTAGTCAAATAATTGCCGCGCATGGCCTATAATAAATATAATGATGCATATCATAGACACAAACAACTGACTTGGCGAACTTTAAATCCGATAATTTGCTTATCACACTACTAACTATTCGTTATTCTATAAATCACATAGATACTAAAACGATTTGCGTACTTTGGTTTAGGTACCTGTTGTTGCAGCTGATGGTTTTGTGCCACGATTTTTATACCGCTCAGTTCCAATGATCGGGGGTCCAATGACCTACTGCGAGGTTTTTCTGAATAAAATTCATCTCTTTTTCCTTTCTTCCACCTGAAGTAGTTAGCCATGGCGGCCGACTTTGGTCCCGCCTCCCACTGTGCCACTAGCACATATCCGCGACGTCCGCTGTTAACACAGGTGTCGGCGCACTTGCCGCGAGGTTATACCGCGTAGACATCTTTGCAAGTACTGAGCGATAACGCCAATGTCACGAGACGACTATCGTTATGCAATGAAGCAGTGCGTACACGTACAATATCCGACTTTGGTTCCGATACGGAACTGGGCAATGAACGTGGGGGATCACACGACACTGTCTCTTATCGTATATCGATACCAACATTGCCCGCCAGCGCTCGTTGTCCAGATACGAACACCATTTCGAGTAGGTAGTCTGTTTCAGCAAAATACTATAGGTACCAACTTACTTTTTTTTAATAAGCAAAATGATTAATCTTCAAACGGGTTATTAATTAAGCTGATATGCGATAAGATTTTCACTACTTCAAGGTCAGCACTCCAATGTATACAATTGGTGACGTCAGCTTAACAATTAATTAGCTACTACTAAATGACCATCACATTTTACAATACAAATTACTTACGTAGTTGCAAAGATATTTAATATTATAGGTAATAGAGTAGCCATTGGGAACATTGTCATAGAAAAACTTTAATGATTAGCATCAGGAATGCCATCTAGCCTTTGGTAGCAAAATATGCATGAAAATAATAAGAACACCTATTGAACGGTAGGTGGCGATAATTGAAAGGGGTGTAACCAATTCTATCGAATGTGGTATTAACATCGATACGATAAAGATATCGTATTGAAGATTGATTTAAAAATTGCGACTTAGCTTTGAACTAGTTTTCCGTTCGTTCATTACTGTAATATAAATTTACTATAATTCCTCCAAAGTAAAATAATAGTTTTCTATCTAGACGAACTGTATCCATTTTTCACGTTTTTTATTATTGACAGGCGGAAATCTACAAGAGTCGACATTATCAACAAAAATAGTAATGCCATACTTACTAATATTGAAGTTATATGATTAATTATTATTGTATTTCCATTCATTTAAAAAGTAACTTTTCATTAAAAGTGGGAATAAAAAATATCGATGAGGCAAGAGTAAATGGGAATTTTGGAAGGGGCCTTCTCCGGCGAAGGCGAACGTTCCACGACAAGATCGGGGACGTATTAATACTGCACCGAGCAAACGTCGAGCGTCCAGTTGAGTCCCCATGACTATTATTATGTTTTCTAATTAACTAAAGAATTTTCTTGGAATCCGGAGATGCTTTTTTGTAGCGCAAGCTGAGCAAGTAAAAACACAATTTATGGGGTACGTAACAAACTTTAGAAAACACAATATTAGTAATGAGGGCGCCACTGTTCATCCGGCGTACGCTCGGCGCAGTCTTCAGACAGGGACAGGTCAGGAGTACCCTAAACCGACGCACGTGTATGAAGAGACTTATGACTGTGGAGGAAGCGAGGGAAATTTATCCGGGTCGTAGCAAGTGGAAGGAAGTGGTCTCTGCCTACCCCTACGGGAAAGAGGCGTTATTGTATGTATGTATGTATAAAATATCGATTGAAAAAATGATAACAGCAATACATCTCCCTATTTTAGTAATAGTTCATCTACTCAACAACAGAGGGCGCTTATAGCAACAAACTCATTTTCTAGAATTAAAATATTTTCACAGGTGGAAAACATTTTTAATCAAAAATCGATTTATTAAATAAATACATAAAATAATAGGAAATACATAAACTAAAATTAAATCAGTAGTTTAGTCAAAGTAGACTAAACGACTTATTACCTCTAGGTAACAAGTTTTGTATAACGCTTATGCCCCGTCTATTACGACTAAGTCCATTTAGGCCCGGTTTTATAAAAGCCCGTTCGTAAATATGTCAGATCAAATTTTAGTAACTTCATACAAGTTTTGTCATTCCTGACCGAAATTTGATCTAACGGATATTTATAAAATCCAGCCAGTGAGTGTCAAACGACTTTAACCTTTTGAACGCCTTTGACTTGATACAAACGTCGTCCTCACACGCCAATGACAGCTGAAAACCACAGCTAATGTCAACCTTACGTCACAAATACTCGGGTCAATTTTGCACTGTATCTGAGACCACTATATAGGTCGATGGCGTGGTAGGAAATTGAAATTGAAATTATTTATTTGCAATACAAGCTACAAATTACAAGCGGAAGTCTCTTTCTAACTCCTTTTGCTAGAAAGAGAGTTCCGCTTGTAATTTGTAACTTGTAGCTTCGTGAAACGGGCCTCTGGCCATCAAATCCAAAAAAAAATTGACACTCTTTTTTATTAAAAGGACCATGTTCTAGTATCAAACTGCCAACCTCTGTAGAGCTGAATGTTCAGCTTTTCATGTAGTATAAATATGAGTATTTTAATTATAAAGCAATTCAAATTCTTTTTTTTAATACTTAATGGTGCTTTTTGCAAAAATCCTAATGGAGTCAAAATAGTTTTCACATAAGTACATATATTTTTTGTGTCATGTGACCTTTTCTTGCTTACCTCTGTAGACTTTTTGAAGGCTGTCGCAAGTCTATACCGATAGTTCCAAATTCAAATAATATGATATGTTATGGAATTTCCATACTTACTTACTGGACACTTATTGATTCCAAATCCGAAATTAATCAACTTTACTGGACACTTTTGATAGTTGTCCAGGAACTTCAACCTACTGGCTCCAATTTGCTGGTATTACGGCAAGATTACATAGCGTGCATGACTCGATGTATGAATGTGGAAGAAGCGAAAGAGATTTGCCAAGATCGTAGCAGGTGGAAAGAAGTGGTCTCTGCCTACCCCTCTGGGAAACAGGCGTGATTTAATGTATGTATGTACATAGCATTTTTGAGTAAAATACATTTTGTCACTACCTTTTTAAAAAGAAATTATAGGAGTCGTTGAATCGTTTGATACAAATTTCAAACATGTCGGTTTAGGATTTTGTGATGGTTGGCATTATTAGTTTTCTGAAAAATTACGTTTACTTATTTCGTATTCCAAAAAGGTAAACCTGACTATTTATGAAAAATTACTTACTTATTACTTAATTAATAGGATAATTATCCTGGGGTTTGAAATCTGCATCAATTTCTAAATTGACGTCTAATTTTTTGAACCCTCTGATTGCAATAAGGAAGGCGCTGGTGGTGGCGAGGTCAAAAAAAATCCATACAAAATGCAGTACCTTTTCTCTCTTCACTTAGTCAAATTTTTACCATTTTTTAAATGTTGTAAATAGGTATAAAGTACGAAAAATTAGGTGTGTACGTTTATCTTTCCACGAAAATATTCCATGGAAGGAAAGAAATAAAATAAAATAAACCGGTCAAATGCGAGTCGGACTCGCGCACCGAGGGTTCCGTATTTAAAATAATAATATATATATAGTAGGATATTTTCTGAATCTAATGAAGCCAAATGGTTATTTTGATTGAGGTGGCTATGTGTATCATAATCATAAACAAAATGAAAAATACTTATTAAACATGTTACAAATACCAAGTATCCAGTCCTGGGAATGAAATATTGTGGATGGAAAAGTTGAAAGCAGAAAGTTTGACTTCGGAACTTTGTTTGGACTAGTTAGGAGATAAACATACTAAAAGTCCCCACCCCTCGGGGGTGAGCCCTAAGGGGGGAGGGGGGCACCCAAGGAGAATGTGTATCCAAGAACTCCGCAAATGAATTGCAAGACGAGAAAGACTATTAAAATCTTTGGCGATAATATGACGGTCGTTAGGATTTTCCGTAATCAAACGAGATTTTAACTCAAAAATCTCGAATTCTGCCTCAACTAGATAACGATAAGGCGACAAATTGCAACAGAGAACATCGAGGACGACAATTTTCTCCATGACCAGACAAAGATAACCTTAATAGCTTTAAAAAAAAAACAGTAATTTAACTCCACATGTTAACGTTTCTCACCCCCTAAATCAAGTCCGATGTCGTCCACCATTTGTGAATATGCTATACCTACTTATTATGAAAAACTAGGTTTGTACGTTTCCGTTTTTAGGGTTCCGTACCAGAATGGTAAAAAGGGAACCTTATGGTGAGACTTCGTTGTCTGTCTGTCTGTATGTCACAGCAGGTTTTCGCAATTGTTGTATATTTGTAATAAGCCCAAGTTTGGCCAAGCGAAAGATCTGGTACATGTTAGGTATCGAAGACAGTGTGATTTAATTAAGACCTTACGTGTTCACATTGTTCCAATCAAGTACATGAATAGTATGTTTGCATAAACATTCAATAATGGCTGCACGATTTGTTCGCATATGATATTTACTGCCTTTCAATAAATATAACAATTGGTTTTCTTCACGAAGTCACGGTGAATGAGTGTTACTCACTATAAATAGATTAATAATTATTGGCTGATTACCATTGGCTTTAATATCACTACAATTTCATCAGATTAAAATGAGCGGAGAACTATTTGTTCTCTTTTGCTTTTTCAAGTATTTTACCGAAAAATTACGGTAAAATACTTAAAAAAAGCAAAAGAGATCATTATTTTATTATTATTATAATTAGATTAAAATGTGCATACAAACCTTGAATCACACTATCTATTTTAAAAAAAAAAACGGTCAAGTGCGAGCCGGACTCGCGCACCGAGGGTTCCGTATTGAAGATAATATGCTTGGTAACCGCAAAAGAAAATACTAATTTTGTTATAAGCTTTATTTTCCAGGCAATAAGGTCAATTTACTAGCCTAAATTTTAATACAGATTTTCTTAGTTTTTTTGTTATTTCTCAAAAACTGTAAATAATGAACACTTTATTTTATTGTTCCCAGAAAATATAAGTAATTATCTATACGTCAGGATTTTTTTCAGAATTTTTGATTAATAAACTTCGGAGATAAGGGGGGGAACGGTCATTTTTTGTACATTTTGGCTATAAATCAAAAAGTACTTACATCACAGAAAATTTTCAAAAAAATACTTTTGAAATGTGCAGATTAAGACCTTTCATATGATACCCCATTTGCTATAATCGAACCACTTTCATTTTTGAACCCCCCGTTCTAGACCCCTTTTCAATTATTAATAAAATTAATTTCATCTTTTTTTTACTACAAATAGATGCGGGCAAGCAAGTTGTACAACTATGCCAAATTTCAAGTTGATAGCATTTTTAGTTGCTGAGAAAACCTGCTGTGATATACAGACAGACAGACAGACAACGAAGTCTCACCTCTCTCTCATTTTGGTACGGAACCCTAAAAAACCGCATCAAAATCCGTTGCGTAGTTTTAAAGATCTAAGAATACATAGGGACAGACAGACAGACAGCGGGAAGCTACTATGTTTTATACTATAGTGATAGTGATATAAATAAAAATAATGTACCTATTCTAAACTATTGCAATTATTTGATGTACGAGCTTGAAGTATTCCCATTTCGGACGAGAAAATCATAGTTAAAATCACGCACGACGATGATACTGATAACGGCCACAACTTTTGTAAGAGTTCGTGTAGAGAGTTCAAGTTTGCGTGCAGCCAACATGCCGGTGTTCACTTACCTCGCGTTCTATCTATGTTTTATACCATGTACGTCTCTTCACTCTTATCTAGTGATTGTATAAGAACGGTAGTTGTACCATTAATCAAGAACAAAACTGGAGATTCATAGGACAAGGCCAACTATAGACCCATATCATTAGCAACCACGGTGGCGAAGGTGCTGGACGGTCTGCTTGATAGACAACTTAAAAAACTCGTTAAGCTGCACGACGCCCAGTCTGGTTTTCGAGGTAGGCTATCGACTGACACAGAGATTTTATGTCTCAAGCAGACTGTCCAGTACTACACGGATAGGAAAACATCTGTATACGCATCCTTCCTCGACCTGTCAAAGGCTTTTGATTTGGTGTCGTACGAACTGCTATGGCATAAATTACGCACGGAAACGACCTTGCCAGAGGAGTTAATTGATGTTTTTGATTATTTATACAAAAAACCAATCAAATGTGGTAAAGTGGGCTGACGCATTTTCGGACCAGTACAGGTTGAAGTGTTGGGTCAGACAAGGGGGGTTAACGTCTCCGCGACTCTTCAACCTGCATGTGAATGCTCTCATAGCGGACCTCAACAGAACTAGGGTCGGCTGTACTATTTATTGCTGGAGACATAGTCAACAACATTAGCTACGCCGACGATATGGTGCTGTTGGGGCCCTCTATGTGTGCAATCAGAAAATTGCTCAGTAAGTATGAAAGGTACGCCGCGGCTCATGGGCTCAGGTACAACACCGCCAAAAGTGAGATACTTGTGATCCAGCCGCGAGAACATAAAGCGGATAGGGTACCAAAAATCTCGCTGTATGGGGCACCGCTCAAGAGAACCGATAAGTTCAAGTACCTGGGTCACCGGGTCACTGAGTGCCTATCAGATGACCTTGACATTGGGATCCCTCCCCAGGGCGTTGACTGTCCGGGGGTATATGTACGAAAAAGGTAAAGATATTTTTTTTATTCTGCCAGTCCTTTATTTCGTGCTGCCTGTGGGTCAGCTATACTCAGAGGGCAATCAACGCCTTACGCGTTCAGTAAAATAACACACTTAGGATGCTGTTGGGTCTTCCTAGATACTGCAGTGCCTCGGAAACGCGAATTGACGGTTTTCATGCCATTATGAGGAAAAGAACAGCCTCCATAATGCATCGCGTAAGGGACAGCAACCACAGCATCTTAGGTGTGATGGCAAGAAGGCTGGATTGTCCCATAATGATGCAATGGGCCAGCCTGCACGTTTGGGCATCTTAGTTAAGTTTAGTTTATTTGGTTTCAATCTGTGATGTAATTTTATTTCATTTAATGGTGTGTTATTTTTATTTTTCTACTCGCGTACTATAAACCGCTAATATTGATATCGTTTAAGGTACCAGAATGCCACCGAAGCGAGAAAACAATTCTATAATGAGCGTCGCCATGGTAATATCCATCGACAGTTCTATAATAATTATTATAGCATTGTTATTACCATGGTTATAGGCATAGCCATTCCGGATATCAGTCTTGGCGTTTAGTGAACACTTGATATCCTAATTTGTATAATAAACCGTTAAAAATATTTTAATATCAATTATAATTACGTATATTAAAAATAACAAAATCGCTATAAGCGTGCCTACAATATTCGAGGAGTTCCCTTGATTTCTCCAAGATCCCATCATCAGATCGTGACGTGCTGACAATGGGACCAACAAGAAAGTATACCCATTCGAACACCGAAAAAAAATTTCAAATCGGTCCAGTAGTCTTCGAGTAATCGGGGAACATACATAAAAAAAAAACCGACGAATTGAGAACCTCCTCCTTTTTTTTGAAGTCGGTTAACAAAATTAATTTTGAGGCTAAATTTATACGTTTAAATAGTAGATTGTACAACAAGTGCATAGAACGTACCATCTACCCGAGCCGGTACGGCGAGGGTGGATGGTCACGTCGACGGTAAAATGGGTTTTATGCTCGAGTTTTACACTCTGCTTTTCACTTCGATTGCAAGGAAATAAAAAAACGATTAAGTATATACAAAAAAAAAAAAAAAGTTATTTCAAGAAGTTTTATTGTGTACTTTGGCTGTTGGTATCCTTGCCTTGGTCTTAGAATACTAACAAAACGAAATAAAGTAAATAAGTTATTCTATGAAGTTTAAGTTGTTCGTGTGGCTGTTGGACCGATTGCCTTGGTCTTCGACGAAGATTTTACTTTATGCACTAGTGCATAAAATGCGATTTTATGCAGCCTATACCCAGCATAAAGAAGGACTTTACGAGCATGGGAAGTGAAAATAACATTATTTAAACTACTAAAAAAAAAAAGGTTAATAGCCATCGATTTGTTATAAGGTTACCATGGTTACGTTCAATATGGATATCAACAAAATGGCGTTTCGTTTGGCATTCCAACTTTTGTGATAAATTGTCAGAACTGTTTTTAGTAACTATTAAGAAAGCCTGTAAAGGTATTTAAATAAAAATCTGTACCTCCAGTGTAAAAGGGTTAAACTCGAGTTTAACCCATTAGTGGATTTTGCTTGCATTGTACGTATTTCATCATGGCGCATCGTTCGGTCTTACTCTCGCGATTCTACGACCATTCGTTGCTGAGATACCGTTCGTGCAAAAGGATCAAAGTGTGCAAAAAATCACAACTATTTTGTTCATAACGGTTAATTTAGATTTTATCTTCTATGGCAATATGGTTTCTTAAAATCGTATTAATGAACGACGGTTAATGTCGAGTTTGATCCTAATAGACAATCAATATTTCGTAAGAGTATCGGTGTAAAGAAATAAAAGTATACATAGGTCCTTTGACACCAACGAGACAATTTCGTGAAAAGTGGTCAATCTCAACTTTAATCAACACTCTCAACCAATGTCAACAATGTAAGTTGGTGTAAAGTGATATTTATTTACTTTGATCGCTTTTTACAACCAAGCATTTTAAATTCGAATCTTTATATTGGATTAATATTAAGATTAAACTATTTCTAGAATCTATTTTTTTTTGACCACGTGGGTAAAAGTAAATATTGTCCACTTTGTACAAGTTCTCTTTACTTACTTTAGGTACCCGAACGTTGGGAAAACTAAATACCTGTGTACGTCCAGTCCAAAGCAATTTCGTAAATACTAAAGTGTAACTTAAACTATTTTAGACTTACTTATAGGTAATCAATGGGTTTAAAAGTCAGTGTTTTATGTCGCATTTATTCTCCACTGAGATGGGCAAACGTTTGTTGTAGGTATTAATGCTAGTAAGTGGGTACTTAATAAAGTCTCAACGACACAAAAAAGTTTTAGCTGTACTTATGCACTTATAAGTATATATGCAGTATTATGCAGTTAGGAGGCCAGCGATTCGCACGTTATCTTTGAACATAGGTACTAACATAATGGATGATAATGTCTAAATAAATAAAATAAAATTGAACTGAATAGTATCCCTAAATAAGGGAACTCTTACGTGTAACCTTGGGATTCATGAGTTCTATTTCTCTTCTTCTCTCTTCTTTCTTATTTTGGATTATCGATTGCCTTAAGTATGATACATAGTTTGTTTCCTTTTCTTTTATTGGACTTTTGGGAAAAACCTTTCTTAAAGACTTCAAAAAAAAGTTTTTTTTTAAACAAGTTCGCTCATTTTACTGAGTAGGAAATTTCATTTCATCATATCTCTGGCCGTAAATTTAGTGTTAAGTAGTAGGTAAACTGAATGACTTCAGTTCCAAAATTTGGTGTGATATTTTAATGACGTCAACAGTTTTTTAACCCGATCGCATCGCAATAATCATGTAGAATCGCCACGTTCTTGATGGAAATACTATTTTTTTGATACCCTGCCATCGTCAACTTAAATGTGATAAATGAAATTCATCCATAGGTTCTACACTTTTTTAGTTCTTTGCCACCACTGAACCTAGTCATTCGATGACACCTGATTTGTTTTTTATTTCAGTTTACTGAATAGGTACAAAGCCAAAATGTAAACAAATTGGGACAAAAAAAAATAGAAAGTAAGATGTGAAAATTTAAGTTTTAAAACTGTGTTCCTCAATGTCCAATAGGGTCAAGAAAACGGAACTTGAAAGATTGATTAGGTACTGAAAAAATAAAGAAAACTTAAAACAATGGAATATCTGCACCTGATACCTTATAAATAGATCAAACCTTTAACTCTCTCAGACAAGAAAGACAATATCAAAAATACTGTTTCAACTTTTTAGATCAAGCGGCGCAGGAGGTATGGTCTAGTCTACCGATCAGTTCCAACATAAATAATTATCCTTAGTTGATCACAATCTAAAAGAAAAATTTAATCATCATGTATTAGTGAGTTCAGTTCAGTTGGGAATTCAATTTCGATCAATATGATTTGAAATAAAATAAAAATTCAATCATACAAAACAGGCAGACATTCATTTCTCACCCTAATAAAGCTAAAATACGCAAATCTTTAAGAATTTATTCAAGGATAGTTCGCTAAACTGTCTCTTTACACAATACCATATTATAATAAGCAATTTTTGGCACATTTTAAACTCTACTTTGACCTTTTTACACATATCCATGTTTCGTGAAAAGGGATATAACTCATTTTTGGATGTCGATATTTCTGATATTCTTGCCGTTTTCAGAACAACTATACACTTAATTTATAGCTATTTCTGAATACTATCTAAAATGAGAATCTAATATTGAGGAAAAAAACAGTTTTAAACGTTTTTCGGTCCTCCTGTAAAGTTACACTTTTTGACTTTAACCCTTTTACACTGGAGGTACAGAAATATATTCAGGGTATGTTGGCAGCTATAGGAAGCCACTTTGAGTGGGCCATGGCGATGGTTATTTGTAATACATACAGTCACCAGCAATAATATATTATCCAACATTACATTGGGCCCAAAAATATCTGACACGTCTTTATTACTAGAGGTATAAGAGCGTGTCAGAAATTTTTGCGCCCAATATAGGATATAATATTGCTAGTGACTGTACAATGGTAATAGTCAATGGGGTGAAATAACAGATATTTGCGTCAAACCAAAAGGCAGTCTGCCTGAAGCATTGGTTCCGCTCTCGACAACCCCACTCATTCCGGTACATAAACTAGTATGCTTACATACGCATTGCGCAGGAGTATCGATACCAAATATCACAAGCTCCTATCTTATATTTAATACTATTAAACTGTCATCGTCAAAGGGTTCGTTTGAATGTCGTTACACTAGTTACTTTACTAACCGCTTTTCTTTTATCAGCGCCCTCTATCGGCGCGGTTTGCCCCGGCATAGACGCTCTGCCGCGAAATATATCCATCATTTTCGTCATCGCGCTCGGCCTCCTCGTCGCCGACGCAGTAACCGTGTGGTAATACTGTTTGAACAAACGATAACCACAAATTATCCATGACTTGTTTGCTTATACTTGATGTTGAACACTGACGATTTAGAAACCATAGAATTTTACACTAACAATGCGATACATCATTATTGATAATGAATAAATATGTGCCAATATTTGTGCTCATCATACAAATATTTGCCCATAGCATGGATCGACCCCGGGACTGTTAACTTCTCAAGCAACAATAGTAGGTACATTGTTAACCAAGGGATGAGGGGCACTTATTTCACACGAGACCTATTTCAATCGAGGATGATGACTTTCAGTTAAACAATGCATTACTTTGACGCTTCGAAGATAAACAATGGCCTACTTTCAGAGTATGAGACATGAAAAAGCGGTTTACCCTGGTATCACTCCCTGGATGCGGGTGCGCGGAGCCGTCCCGCGCTTTCGCCGCGGGAGCCCCCGGGGTGGAGCGGCCCGATTCCACTTTAGCGGGCTCGGCTTTAGCATCCTCAGGTTTAATTGCATCTTTATGAGGTATACCAGTCTTGGTAATATTCTGAAAAAAATTACAATCAATTTAAAATCGATCATAAGGGAGCCAGAGGGCTCATTGTGTAACGCACTCGCTATCACGATCGTTTTCATTTTGAAAATCGAAGGCTTGTCTGCATACAAAATGAAAACAATTGCTCCACATTGAAGCCGGTTGCGATTGCGAGTGCGTTAGACAATAAGCCCTCTGGTCTTTTGGCGAGATAATCGGAGCCTAGGTTTTTTATTAGCATCTGTATATAGTCAATTATTGTTATGGCATGAAATATATGCATAAATATATTTTTTAGCACCTTTGGAAGGCGTACATGGAGCCGAAGCCAACAGATGCAGTGGCTCTTTAGACAAGTTTAATTTAGTAAAATGATGGTCCCTGAGTTCAAACTATAGTCAGGACGTTTCCATTCCGCAACTCATATAAACATCTCAATTTACCATTATTACTCCATATTCGCGTATTTTTGAAGGTTGAGCATGGTCATATTATTTATTTATACATTTAATCATTGTCTTCATGTTTATTTTGAGGTAGTAATCTTTATTTAACCTTGTATTTTTTTATAAGATGCACTTTCGGTGAAAGTACAGTGAGACTGACGAAATATATTTGACGATTTGATTTGATGTTTTGATAGATTTACTTAATTGATTAATTAGTTGAGAGAGGTGATGAAATAAACGGTTTAAATAAGGTGAAGTCTTGTAATTGCAACTATCTGGTTATTGCAACTAACTTAAATAACTCCCTCTAGGATAACTGTTTAGAAGAACGACAGGCGAGATATTGTATTTCTTAGTAAGGAAGAACAATATCACGCCTGTCGTTGTTCAAAACAGTGATCCTAGAAGGAGTTATTTAAGTTAGTCAGATAGTTGCAATTACAAGACTTCAACTTAGCAAAAAAAAAACAATAGTGTTCTTAAATATTATTATCGAAATATATTTATCGAAAGGCTTTTTGTTTTAATAACACAAGCTTATTACAATGGCTACAAGAGGTTTCGAATTCGATGTTACGCTAACTTAACGCTAGCGCATCGCGTTACGTGAATGTTGCGCCCTCTGAGTGCCAACCTTTTAGTTCAGAACTTTTTGGTAGGAAAATAATGTGATGTCTAATTCACCATAGTCATAGAAGACCAACTTAACGAATTGTCTGGCTAAATACATTGAATTATTACGTTACACTAGAACAGACATTTCAAACAAAAGACAGGGAGTAACTTGATGACGGAGGGGCATGCGCGGTGTGTGCGGGGGTGTTCGTTTTCTTATAGATAAAGTGAGCGCGCAACAGAGGCGACTTACAGTTTGTTCTACATACACGGTGGTAATTCACGGTGTACAATGGGAATAATAGTTAGAAGTCATTATACAGGTTTTATGTCATGGGTGCAGATATAATAAAATAAAATAATTTAAACTGCTACATCATATTTAATTTCCTTCACACAATATAAGTTTTGTCAGTTTCTGACGTTTAGTAAATTTCAAGATTGGTGACATGGTACTGCATATTATGCATATTTCTTAAGGTAGACTCGTCCTGTTTTTGTGGTATATTTTTGGTCTTCTTTAAAATGCACGGAACATATATGCGTGTAGTGTATGAGCTGAAGGTTTTTTCTTCCCTTCGATACTTTGTGTTAATATTTTTAACAACTTCAACCATTAATTTCGTAGTCGGCAAAAAGTATTATATATAATTAAATGTCTGATAGGGAACTTCAAAATTTAATACAATTAAAAGTTAATTAAACTTATTTAACTTCATTATCTGTATTAACATTGCACGTCGATCTTGTCAGGTTTGCGTAGACCTATTTTGTTACTCTTTGGTTTCAACGAAACATGGCGGCCAAATGACGCGTCGACATGCATTAAAATTGATAGAAAAATAATTAAATTAAGCGTGATTAAAGAAAATGCAGTTAAATTACGTGTGCAAAGTCACTCCTTGACTTTTATTTGATTTTCCTGAGCAGTTTTTACAGTACCTCAGTACACATGGACGCATATTTAGACGTAACACTTTTCTCTCCAATGCGTCGAGCTGCCAAAGCCGTTCGGCACAGACTGAGCGCGTTAGTGCCGATCGGCTCTAACAGGTTTTACAAGAAATCAAGTTGAGGCGTCCACTCTAGTAGTATACATAATTACTCAAAGGCTAAATATTGCATAACAACGCCTTGGCAAGGCGATTTAGGGATTGTATTTTATGATTAAAAAAATACTTGGATCCAGAGAAGGTAACATAACAGTTCAGAAAAGTAAAAAGAGCGTCCACTAGGGTCCTATTAGGGATCGAACTAAACAAGTTGTTTATAAAATGTACGAATATTTTAAGGCTTGAAAATCAAATCCATAAAGCATAAAGATGACATTAATGTTCACAAAACTGTTGCCAAGCTTACCGGATTGTCAGAACAAAGCGTACGACAAATCATACAGACAGTTAAAATTTCAGTTCAAACATTTATATTTAATCATGTTGTAACTCATTTTGTCGGTTTATATTATCATACGTAACTATACCAATTCAATTTTGGTACAAACTTGTAAATATTGTAAGAGATATTTCGTTACTAGTCATCACATGTATATAGCGAGACAGTTCTCCCGCACCGTTCCACTACCGCAGGAACCTACTCAGTTATACGCTATGACTGTACCCTACAGTTATTATTATGAATGAAATAACTTATATTATATCAAATGTATATGTTATTTGATCTCGAACACAACGCTAATCTACAAAATTACCACCACAGATTCGTAAAAAACTCATTGCAATTCAGTTTACTCAAATCCAATTCTGTTCGTATCTCCGGTGGAGCAGCACCTTCAAAATTATTATTCGGACATATAATACAATGATGATGATAAATATACAGTATGTAAAATGACGAGAGGCAAACATTTAAACCCGTTAATGTTTAGGTGGAGAATAAAGCTATGGTGCATTAATTATTGAAGTATTAACGCTTTTGCATTAAGTGGTTTAATATTTATTATTTCATTATTATTTTTAAAACACTCTGTATTCATTGTTTACATTCTTTTCTTATCAGTGTAAAGGTCAAAGAGTGGTCAAGGTCCACCATGTCACAGTCATGCATGACATGTCAGTTCAAATAAGGCTGTGTGACTTACCATTAAATGCGACGCAGATGTGTCGTCCACCAGTCGCTCTACATAATTTGACGCAAACGACGATGGTTATTGTCATGAACGCTACGTAATGGATTCTGCTGGGCACGCCTTTTAATTTTGTCAAAAGCCTGTATGATGCGAATACTGGTCCAAAAATGTCAATGGGTTCCTGATCCACCAGTACTAAAAGGAACCGGCCGATTATTTTCCCGCAATCGTGTAATTGCCCTTAGAATGACACGTGCGTTAGTTGGCTGTCTTCTACGAGGAAATCTAAGAGCGGCACTGCCGTTCCGCTGGCACTCACCATAAATAAGTATCATGTCCATGATCTCCTCAGCACTAAAATTCAATGGCATATTTCTTCTTTTTATAATATTCTATCAACATGAAGATCAATTTCACATGACAAATACTTTTTTTTTGACCTCTTTTGTGTCCTACTGGGCGAACTGGCTAAAGTAAAATAAATTGACAATAATGTCCGCTCAAATGACAGATCAGATGTGTTTGAATAACCTTGTATGTTTATTTTAGCAAAATATGGTATTTAAATAACTTTTAATTTGTTTAACATACGTTAAAATTGTACTCCAAGTGAAAATTATATCGACAGTGATACTCGCGATCATTGTTGAAGCTGCAGTGGCAAGGATTTGTGGAATTACTTCATTATCAGTTATGTATGTTTATAATTAGTGTCACAGGATGGTTCAAATAGTGTTAACCGACTTTCAAAAAAGGTAACAATAGGTTTTTGCATAAATTAATTAATGGAAAGATAACTAACAAATACTAATAAGAAGTGTGGTATTATACTAAACTCGATCTGGCCATCAACGTGTTTAAAGGTTTGCTTCTTGTCGTGTTACATACTGTATATTCAACTATTTTAATAAACTAATTAGAGGTAACATCATTTCCATCACTATTTCATCCTCTATCTAAAGACAATCACAGTCAGGTATACCTGTTATTGTCAATGGCAGTCCTAGTAAAAGGTCTAAAATAGAGTTCACGCAGTTTCTGTATTTCTTTTTGTACTTGTGTCTACTCGTTGCCACATTCTGCTTTTCTCATTTTCCTCAATCACCCAAAGGTTAGCTGGAAGAGATCCCTTAAAGGGATAAGTTCGCCTTTGCGCATTCCTTTTCTGTAAATATGGTATTTACATTTCAACGGTTTTGTACAATAAAGAGTTTACGTACATACATACATACTATTTAAGAAGGATGGGAACATTAGGTAATAATCTATATATATAAAAGGCAAACCTGACTGACTTATATATCAACGCACAGCCGAAACTACTGTACCTAGAAACTTGAAATTTGGTACAGGGGTTCCTTTCATGATGTAAGTGAGCACTAAGAAAGGATTTTCCGAAAATCGACCCCCAACGGGAAGAAATGGGGGAAGTAGCGGGAAACTAATTCTACGCGTACGAAGTCGCGGGCGTCCTCTAGTAGGCTCTTTTTTTAAAATGATGCTCTTATAATGGTTTTATTTTAAAACAAAACCAAAACCCACGGGCAGTGCTTTAAAAAAAATATGGGCCCTGAAAACCAAGACAAAATGTGGAAAATAAAATGACATTTAAGTTTCGACAAGTATAAAAAAAAACATAAGGCATAGACGATTTCAAATTAATTAAAAAACTTCTCTGGTTAATACTCTACACAACGATATGCCACCTAAAAGAAAAAAAAAACAGAAAAAAATAATACGCAGTAGGTACATTGAAATTTCCTCACGAAGATTTATTAAAGAAATCACGGATACCACCGTTATGAACATTGGTGAATACGTTAGAGTTAATAATCGCTGGTAAATTACCATTAATAAAAAACATTTTAAGAGTAATAATAAAATTGAAAATAAAACACTTTTTTAAATTTTGTGATCACTTGATCAGGAATACATTCCGTACATTTTCTACTATTTTGAAATTGCACTCACTTTAGCAGTTTGACCATCTTTCATATACTTGTGTCCAACATAATAATTCTGTATTTTTAATTCGTAGCGTTCAGCGAAGTCATCCCACTGATGTTTCCTTGCTATTTTTAGGCGCATTATACTACTGATTCAATGAAAATTATTATTATAATGTATATTTTATTTTGGTAATAAAAATAAACGTGTTTATATTTTAACGACAGTATCCGAAGCATCGTAATAAACTAGCGTCTTGAAACGAAACATTAAGCCGGACGACATTACAGTTAGGAACAGTTGAGCATTGTCACTAAGCATTAGTACTACATAAACAGGGATCGGAGTTTTCGTAGCACGGTAAGACGAAAGAGAGCTGTGGAGTCGACATTAACATTAAAATTCAACTCTTTTTGTTAAGTCATATTTAAAAACCATCGCTGACGGATTCATACTAATTTTGTATGAACACGTCGGCGATGGTTGTTTAAACGCTTTCTCCGTGAAAACTACGACATGTATAAATATTTATTATATACCATTTTGAACCTTATTTAATCAGCTAACGAACAACGCAAAAAAATAAAGCAATACAATTGGTCTATTAGTTCTTGATTGGTTGTCAATTTTGGTAAGTCATATTTGTATGGAGCGTACGGAGATGTAAGTACAAAGGCGATATATTTGTGGCCGGTACCTGAAGCTATAGCTTGAAAACCGTCGAGCCTATCAAGAAAATACATACAACCATTTCTTTTTAGAATTTAATAAGGAACATTTTTGTTTTTGACACATTTTTCGTATCTAATATAGTTGTCCCAAGAATGTTAAAAAACCGGCCAAGTGCGAGTCGGACTCACGCACGAAGGGTTCCGTACCAGTATCTATACAACATAAGCTAAAAACGGCAAAAAAATCACATTTGTTGTATAGGAGCCCCTCTTAAATATTTATTTTATTCTGTTTTTAGTACCTATTTGTTGTTATAGCGGCAACAAAAATACATCATCTGTGAAAATTTCAACTGTCTAGCTATCACGGTTCATGAGATACAGCCTGGTGAAAGACGACAGACGGACAGTGGAGTCTTAGTAGATAATAGGGTCCCGTTTTTAGCCTTTGGGTACGGAACCCTAAAAACCGTTAACGGGGACACATTTCAGGGTGGGGGGAGGGTGTAGCGGCTGGGGGAGGGTGGGGGAGAGTAGTGAACTTTAAACACCACACTCAAATGTATCATGTCACACAAGTTTCAAAACTTTATTAATTTGTTTTTCAAAAAACATAGAATGACTCAACTAAATCCAGAATACAAGATTTCTTGCATTTATTTTTGCTTCGTCGTTTGAGTTACTAAGGATGCATACATTGACGCTCACTACACAAAATTTATAGCAGAAGCATGTGTACCTGAACAGCGGCCTTGACTTGCTTCATTATAGAAGGTTGCTTCTTGGCGTCTCCTCGCTGACGAGCTTTGAATATATCAAAAAGTGCAGGCCTACGGCTCACCCCGGTAGTTCCTGTACACGATAAAACAAAAACCATCAATATAGCATGTTTGACTGGCCTATAATCATTTTTACGCTTCTGTCGCAGAGCTGAAATTTCCGTGGCAACGCTAAATACAGAATTGTTAACACGCTTTGGTTACGCTACGGGTGGTATTCTGACTTTGTTAACGATATTGGCTGTTTATAGTATAAATAGAAGGAAGAAATTATTTTAAAAGTCGGAATCCACTTTGGAGTTTAACTTTCAAACAATGGTATTGTTTCTATTACTAAGCCCAACCGCAAATATTCAGTACGGCAGAAATGCCCACTATGAAATTTATTTTAAAAAAAAAGCCCGCATGCTGTAAAAATCTTAACTCAGGCCCCTCATCTTCAAATCACTCATCGGTCGTGGTCCACCTAATTAGTTCACCTGGACATTTTAGCACACCTTAACTAAGTCGACGGAGCTCCGGCGGAGCTCCTATTTCTAAGGTATTTTGGCCCTTCGGGCCCTCTGAAGAACTAACATAAACTAAACCTACCTATTAATTTTAATCAGTTTAGTCTCCGTAATCTACAGAGGTGAAACACATAGGTGGACCACGGCCAATGCCCCATAGTAGGAGATCCGAATAGGAGACGATTTGCACCGGGCTGCTTATTCGATCAAAAGTATTTTATATCAAATTTGATACGCTAAATAATATGTGGAGAATAGGTTGGCTGAAAAATTTCAGTCCAGAATATAACTAATTAAAAAATAAAAATTAACTTTGGCTTAATAAAAAATCAAATGCTTTTTTAATAGAAAAATTACATACCAATCGAAAGTATGAAGCCTATAGAACTTGCAAACGTTAGGTTGACTATTTTTTTCCCGTCACTCATTGGATAGGCAGGTATAAACAGGTAAGTCGGTACTAATAATGTGTACCAAACCTAACGCCTGCATATTCTATAGGCTTCATACTTTCGGTTAGTATGTAATTTGGCTATTAAACAATTTTTGCATTTGCAATTTTTAAAAAAAAGATCATTTTTAATATATTTTTTAATGATATAAGTACTGGACTGAAATTTTTCAGCCAACCTATTCGCCACATGTTATTTAGCGTATCAAATTTGATATAAAATACTTTTGATCGAATAAGCAGCCCGGTGCAAATCGTCTTCTATTAGGATCTTAGACCACCAGGTGAACTACATAGGTGGACCACGGCCAATGCCCCTACCTAGGTACATAAACTTGAAGAATTGAACCTAAACAATAACCTATTAGTCATAGTTGTCGTTACAGCCCGCGGGCTAAGATGACCACAAAAATATTGAAATAAATTTCATAGTGGGCATTTCGGCTCGCGGGCTGAGTGAGGTGTGGGCCGAGTTGACTATTACACCGTTCGAAAGAAACGCCCTAAGTGGATTCCTACTTTTGACATAATTCCTATTATAGAAAAGAGAGTAGAAAAATTACATTTTCTCAAACATGCTCGGAAACGATGGCCTTTCTTTTGAAAAACGAAGGGGCTAAGTAGCTCATTTTCCTCCTAGGAGTAAAATAAAAGTATGAAAACACTTTCCGTCCATGTCCATATTTTTAAGTGCTGTCTAATGCATACAGAACAGAAAGGACCAATCAAAAAATAAAAATGAGCGCGAGGGCTAAGTACCACAACGCCTATTTTGAAAAATTAAGTCGCCTCGGCTACGCAAACGTTTAGCGCCGGAAGTAGGTTTTGCGGCAAAACCTACTTCCTGCTGAATCAAGACAAAAATATGTTATATCTTACAGCCAATTTATGCTATGGAGGGCAAGCAAGAATTTGAATAGCTTTTCTGAAGACTTGTTTTTAGCATATTTCAGCTTAGTGAGCAATCTAAGAACAAGAAGCCGTTAACATTTTGTGTTACTGAAATATCAACATCTCAAGTTCAATAAATAAACATAAATGTTCCCGGAAAACCGTTTTCTTTTACAAATTGTCCTAATATTTCAAACATCACTTTTAATATTAATTAAAGGGTATCATTTAATCGGTCAGCAAAATATTCTTATTTTGGTGAACAGAAATATGTATTTGGTCAGCCAAAATAGCTAGTTGGTAAGCAACTAATGGTTAGCAAACATTTATAAATCTGTCAGCAATTAATTATATACTGAACTGCTCTAAATTATTTTAGTCAGCAAATTAAATAATTGAGCTGTATTGAGCGACCCACAGTTAATCAAATTTTGGTAAGCAATCGGTAGGTAAGCAAAATATTTCATTTTGTCAATCAAAAAAAAGGGGGCAAATTTACTGCCGTGCCGGCAACGCACATATGCCAACCCATACTTTAACAGAGTCGACGGAGCTCCGCTCATGAGCGGAGCTACTATTTCTGGGTTGTTCTGGCCCTCGGGACCTGATATAAAAACGAACCTACCTCATATTTATGATACAAATTTTGGTTAATCTAGGGTGTGATTGTGATTTCTAAATTTGTGTATTTGTACCAATGCTTGGGTGCTCGCGTCACGTGGTCTGATTTAGCCCCGCCCATGATAACGAACACTGCTGATTTTTCGAACTAAACGCAATCCACTTATTTATATATAGATAACCGTTATTTTGAATATGCACACCTCTCGATTAAACTGCTTACAGACGTTTTCTCTGCTGACCAATTGTCAATTCTTGCTGCCCAAGTAATAATTTTGCAGCTCGACTGTTTATTACGCAGACAAATGATTAACCCTTAAATGCATGATGATGTATATTTACATCATATATTTTAAAGTTCAATTTCAAACATACATTTTAAGTAAATTTCAAACTTAGAATTTATGCAGCAAGGTTTGTAGTTTTGTCAAATTAAAATTTGGAAATGGACTATAAAGACGCGTTTCACTTTCGACAGGCTATGCATTTAAGGTTTAAAAAAAGCAGATTGATATTGGTTAAAATGTTAACCGTTTGTAAATTGTTTGCTGAACAAGAGTTGTAGCCCGATTTTTATTTTTTGCCTATCATATCTTTGTATGCTGCCCAAATGAGTTAATTGCTTAATTCTTTTGCGAATCAATTTTAATAACGGCTGCCCATTTAATTACTTCGCTTAATTAAATTACTTTCTAGTTAAAAATGTATTTGTATCTTTTCCTTACATTGTTTGAGAAAAGCATTATATATGCGTCGGCTGAAATGAGGATTTCCTGACTCGTATTTTAGCCGGCCTCGCTATTGCTCGGTCTGCTAACCACCTCGTCAGGAAATCTCTTACTATCCGCGCCTAGGCAATGATTTACTATTCGTACCATGTATGGTCTGTTGATACATGGGGTGCGGCTGCCCTTCGTCGGCCGAGCCACGCCGCTTGCGCTCGCCCACCGACTGCGAGCTGCGTGTGATAGCTGCATCCAGACGTTGTTCTGAAAGTAAAGTCATTTCATGTCATTTCATTAGGCCCCATTTAATGTTGCTTCTGATATTCCCGGTAGACAAGCCGTAATGTTTATATACCTGGGTCGATTTAGGATACTTAAACTTTTTTCTTAAACTTTCATAATTACTACTTTGATACTATATTGATATTAAAAATTTATAAAAAATATTGAATAAATATCCATGGGGCAACTCCACAAATTAACCTAGTCGCAAACTAAGCTCTAGGCTTTACTACACAGTTTGTACTAGATAGGTAGGTAAGAAGTCAATCCTGATACATTGCACAACAATGAAGTTTTGTGTACATTGATGATATCGACAGCAGTAAAACAATGCCCAACTTATTTGCAGGGGTCGTACTTTTGATGCCGATGACGTCAAAATGACGAAATTTTACACATCACAAAAGGTACTCTTTTTTCATTTGGCAAGTGTTAGGTATGCATTAACTGGTAGAAATAAAAAATGTAAAATAAAGCGGTAAAATGATCGCTTAATCGCAATCAAAATACGGATCACGGCAGCATCATATTTTTTTTTCACCACTCATTAGGTAAGTACTAAAAATGGCAAATTGAGACAATTTTCTTTTATGAATGATGCCATAATTGAATTTATGACTATTTAATCATATAATTTTTTATTACAACATAAAACCGTTTTTTTAATGATATTAAGATGTTACTCAATGATTTTTGCGGGCGATTCCACGCAGAAAAAAACTCCAGGAACAAATTTTGTTTCCGATGTCATCTTCATGCTACAATTTTCGATACTATTACTGTAACTGGTTCCCCGCGATACAGGCCAAGCCTAGTGCGGGGGACCCCTGGCAATTGTGTAACAACTTGTTTGCAAAATAAAGAAGTTTTATTATTATTATTACAACTTGTGTGCAAAATAAAGAAGTTTTATTATTATTAATATAACTAGTGAAATTGATAAAATTATAGCACTTTTGTTTTTATGACCTCAAATTTGTCAAGTCGGCTAAGCGCGCCATATTGCCTGTTATATGGCGCACTTGGCCGCAATCCAGAGGTCACAAAAATGAACGTGTAATAAAATAAATACGCACTTAAAAACTGATGGGGTCATTTATCATTTAACTACAACACATTACAAATAGATTAATAAACCCACAATAACACTGAATGACACTGACTTTCATTAAAATTATTTCCAGTACTGGTACAAATAGTTTGCAATTTGAAATTTCGCAACATGGCGGCTATCATATATGTTTGGTCAGGTTTTTGCTACTGTACTACGTATAGAACCGGAGCGAACCTGTTTTTTGCCCCAAACGTTGCGGTCTAAGACCGCAGTTTCTTTAGTTATACGTCAGAACAAAGAGTATACCTATAAACATTACAAATAAAATAAAAAAACTTTACATAGCGTCTCTGTACATTACAACTCACTGATTAAACCCATTATCATAGCGAGTTTTAAAAAGCAGAAAAATATTTGGAATCCCTTATTAACAAATATATGGCGCACTTATTTTAACTATTTATGAACATTATTTTTAATTTTACAGTATTTTTGATGCTCATTTCAAAATTAAATGGCCAAAAAGGGTTCAGAGGCCACAAACGGTACTTCTACCCTACTCGTAGTAAAGTGAATGCAGAAATAAAACCAACCAAAATAGATTTCCCGTGCGGTAACAAGGCACGAGGACGCGCGTGGAAACGGAATGCGTTATGCTTGGAGTACCGTTGCAACGGATTCCTCGTGTGCGCATCATAACAGCGGGCTCGTAATGGATGACAGAGCCGGCGTACGCTATCTACACCGTTTATCGGTTCATGTTGGCTATTGACCCAAATATACTCATTCGCAAATCTTTATGCACACATTAGTGACGGTTTAAGTGCGGGTACAGAAAAATAAGACACAACACAATCTTAAACAAATCAACCTAACCCTAAACTGAGCTCTAAAGTTGTTCTGTGGGTAATAACTAATAATACTTAAATTCTACAAATATTACAATTGCGAAAGTCTGTGTGTGTGTTAGTTTCGCTCCTGAAAACATCCTTGTTGCACCAGAATATAGCGTTCGGTTAAATGAAATTCAATTAAATAATACAATCGGTGAAGAGAAATTCGATAAAATGATGGGTTAAGAAGTTCCAGAGGGAATGACGATAATCGAAATCAACGCGGACAAAGTCGCGGGCAGAAGATAGTAGAGAAATAAATACTTAAGAAATAAACGTAAAAAAAAACGGACAAGAGCATGTCGGATCACTTTCAGTGGCTCAGTGTAGGATTCCGATAGTTTTCCTTTTGAGTTCGTTTTATGTATTTTCATTGATGAGATTTTTTTGATTTCTATTTTTTACTTGTACCTAGTTAAGTATAATTCAATGCTATGAACGTACGACCTTTTCGTAGATATCTACCCATTTAACTAAGTATATTACTTGTGGGTTTTTAGCCCGTAGACAAATTAAGTAAGCTCACGGTAGGTACTAACTGCAAAGACTATTCAAGCGCTTCTTATATAAACAAGCACAGGTGGTCACAACTGGCTAACTGATATATAAAACCACTGTGACACCCTGTGTTACACCGTGGACATACTTACCTATTAAAGTTAAAGTCAAATACATTTATGTGCTTAAAATGTGGTACAGATGATGGTTGTCAATGTATATATAGTCACATACATTAGCAAAGAAAAAAAAACAGAAACAAAAGTTGTTTCAAAAAACCTAAACACACTAAGAAACAAGTTAGTGATTCCCTATCGAGGGCGGATTCGACCAAACTGGAATAAGGTCTTATACCTAGATTAAACGGCGAATTTGTATGGTCTAATCTCGTATTAATTCTTATTCCAGTTTTGGTCGAATCGGCCCTAAAACATTTTCAATATAATACTATTGAAACTTGAAATATTTAAATGTCAGCATCATAACAGAGAAGTTCTATTACTTAACCTAATCTTACTAGCAAATCTTAAATCATGTCACAGTCAATATTTAAAATAGTCAAAATATTCATCAATAGAATAAAAACACTCTTGTACTGAACAATAATCAGTTTCTTTTTAAAAACAAACTGACAGGCAACACCTTGATATTATTATGCAGGCGATTAAAAATATTGATTGACATCCAGTAAGTTTTCTAGCCGTACAATTTTGTCTTTTTGGCAGGATTGACCAGACGATTTGGGTATCTTGTATTAAATGTACATACCTACATCTTTATTTATTTTAAACAATGCCGGGTGTTTTTTTACAAATAAACATACTTACTTCATATAAATACATGCTTAGTACAGTCAAAAGTTTCAAGTTTCAAAATAATAGCTTACATGATGTCAGTATATCTGCAGTACCAAATAGCCCTAACACACTTTATTTGTGCTATTAATATTTTGTACATGACTTGAACTACCCCAAAGAAGAATGCCTTAGCAGACATATCCGTGATAAGCCTGTAATACTTGGTTTACACGGGCTTAGTGTTGGTCATTAGTACTAATCGCTTAGTCCTAACCTGCATAGTGACAAGTGATAAGTAACCGTTTACACGTTGGAATTACTAGAAAGGTATTTACCTAGTCACCAGACATTCGAAAAACCATTTGTCACTAAACACTTATCGTAGCTGTTTATACACGGTCAGCAAGCGACAGGAGCTTAGTAAATTGTGGTAGGGTATTGACTTGTCGCTAAGTAAATAGGATCGAGTTATATTCACTTGCACTGTACACAAACACTAATTAATACTAAGCACTAATCAGCAAGTTTACACATTGGGTATTAGTGTAAGTGACAAGTACCAAGCATTAGCTACTAAGCCCGTGTAAACCAAGCGTTGATGCAGTCTCTCTGGTGCAAATCTTTTTAAGTCGCCATAAAGCATATGCAAACGAGTTTGCTGCACAGTTTATCGATAGAGAATTCATCATCTAAATGAACATGAATATTACTACTCCGTTTCCCCGTATCGTATCCATAGATGTTCTATGATGCTTATAGATGTTTGTACTCCAAGATACATGTTACTACTTAGCATCGATTGTGATATTACAAGTGTTACTACACAGGCGATAGTCCGCGTGCACATTCATGTTTTATAACTGCATAAACGATGGCGGGAGTATCAGCAGGTAATCTAGTTATCAACACGATCCCTCGCGGACTCACGCATGACGCACGACCCAAGTACTTGTAACAAGTATAGTACAGTCACACTTTATAAGGAAAACAAATAAAAAAATGATCACAGCTTTTATATTTATTAAACTGCCACTTTTGATGGCACATGTTCCATAACATCATGTTACATGTATTATTTAATTGCATAAATATACCTACTTGCAACTGTTACATTTAGAAACTTCAACCGTATCTGTAACTACTTCCTGAGTACGGATGTAGGCACTAAACATTAACTACCATTATTAAAACTATAAACCTCAATCAGACTGGATCACTCATTATTTAAAAAAAATACAACTTAACTGACAATCTTGGTTATTGGACACTCAAATTAGCTGCTTCGGTAACCAAACGACTGTTATTGACGAGCTGACCGAAGATGTAATCATTTCTATAAATAAAGTTACAACCAATGACGTAAGATTTGTTGCTAGACGAGAACTGAAAACATTTGCTAGACATGATCTGATTTTTCTTCAGGGAAACATGAAATAAAAACTATTTCATATTTTTGTTTTGTGGGAATAGTTATTTGCTAAAGCCCTTTTGACCAAGGTATTTTGGCAACAGGCCAGCGCATACACGCGGCGATGGCGGCGTGGCTCTAATATAATATAAAAGCGCCGTTCTTTGCCAAACGGCGGCGAAAACTACAGCAGTGCAGATCCTCCCTCATACTCTACAAATATACCTACATTCACAACAAAAACAACGCATGTTACGTAATTTACGACGAAAATAATGATTTAAATTGATGACGCGGTGGCCTAGTTGGTAGTGACTCTGCCTACGAAGTTAGCGGTCCTGGGTTCAAATCCCGGTAAGGGCAGATATTTGTGTGATGAGCGCAAATATTTGTTTCTATGTCATGGATGTTTTTTATGTGAGTATCTAAGTGTATATTTCTCTATGTAAGTATTTATATCGTTGTCTAGTACCCATAGTACAAGCCTAGAGCTTAGTTTGGGACTAGGTCAATTGGGATACACCCAATTTTAACAACGTATGAAAATTTCAAAACCATTTCGAGGAATAGGCTTCTCAAATCGATACCTGTAGTTACATTAAAACAATATGTTACAATGAATTAATTAGGTATATTAAAATTAAGAAATTACCTTCATTTGACCCCTAAATGCCGGTCCGAATTGCACTATGTCAAGCTCTTTTGTGGTTTTCCATAAAAGATATAAAACCTCTCCAACATTTTATTTTATAAGTACAATTTAGATATCTAACTGACACCTACGTTGAAGACAGCTGTTGTCATGTCAAATTTATTTGTTTACAAATTGACTGTAATTCTTATGATGAAATTATTATATAATGAGACCATTTCTCCTTTGAGTTGTGTGATGAATGTTAATAATTTGTGTGGTGAGGTTTTCCAAGACGTTTAAAACGACGGCACCAACATTTATTGTAGAAACTCATGATTGGAAGTATGGAATCCGCCTCTTCAACAAATTTAATGTGATTGTGTTAAGTAAATCTAGTCTAGAAACAAGGGTCATGTAGGAAGTGTTGTATTAATTGAGGTCTAGGTAATAAGCAATGGTTGAAACTCTGAAATAATAAGTTATATCATATTGCGATTGTTTATTTACATTATTTTTGAATGACGTTCGTCTATTATGACTTTGAAACCAGATCACAGATAATAAAAATCATCTTTTTAAATCTTAGACGAAATATTCCCATTTTATATAATATCTACGTCATCTTGTCGTTACAAGTAGGTAAGGTTACTTTAATTTAATAAATTATTTTAAATATCAATAATACATTTAATCATGAAATGCTTCAAATTAGTTTGGTATAAAATTATAATTGCTGTACTATAATTATAATTGTAAAGGCTTTCGAATAAAAATGTAAAATCAGGCAGTTATTTTTTTTTGGTGTATCCCAATTGGTATGACATTTTCCCCTGATATTATTTCTGCCGCGCTAGCAATATTGGCAGCAAGTTAGTATGGTTAGGTATACGAATTTAAATCTTAATACGAACAAATTAAGTTTTAAATTCGTAAGGTCAGGTGGTGTAAGGGGAACTAAGTACTGGGAAAGGGAAACACTAGTTGATATATCAAAAACTATAGACCGCAGCGTTGTGATTACACGATCGATAAAGCATTAACTGAGATTCAGTTCCAAAAAAAGAACACAGATTGCGTTATGACAAGTGAACGTGCGAGTGTAACAAAAACAATACTTTAGTTGACAAACAACGAAACCACGCGTTCGACGCACGTTATTTACATACTGATTTATGTGATAATTATTGTTTTATAGATATATTTTGTTTGTACGCATATCAATTTTTGCTTAATATGCTATAAATATTAAATTTTAATGTGATTCGTAACATACCCTAAAAAGCATAAGTGGGGTAAGGTAAGGGAAGCTATCATGACCGAGTTAAGGGGGACATATGTTTCTCTTTCCCAACGTCAGAAGTAACAAACATTTTGAGACAGGCAAATTTTATAAAAAGTAGAAATACCGTGCTACAGACTCTTGAATCGGTAACTAACTATAAATGTTATGATATTTTACACATTGCATAGGAACCGTAACAGCTCTCCTCCCCATTCCGATTATATCCTAGATGGCAAAGTAGTGTATAAAATAAATAACGCGTTAATAGGGCAGAAACGTACCTCATTATTCATAAGAGGTAACTAATTATTCATAAGAGTGAGGTTACTTTATTTTAACGATTAATAATCATTAAAATAAAAACATTGCACTTCCTTTGTTTTTAGTTGACTACCGCTGTTCGAAACTCGTACGTTTCCCTTACCCCAAATACCGATTTTGATAAATATTTTTTCTACTCGCGTACTATAAACCGCTAATATTGATATCGTTAATGGTGTCAGAATACCACCTATAGCGTAACCGAAGAGTAAAAACAATTCTATAAAAAGCGTTGCCATGGTAATAACAGTTCTATAATTTATTATAGCATTGTTATTACCATGGTAACGGTCATTCCGGATATCAGTCTTCGCGTTTAGTTAACACTTGACATCCTAATAATTTGTATAATAAACCGTTAAAAACATTTAACACCAATTAAAATTACGTATATTAAAAATAAAATCAATTTTGAGACTTAATATGTGTTAAGAATTACATTTTTATTAAGTTACTAAAAATAAATGAGTAATATCCATCTATTTGTTATTTGGTTACCATGGTTACGTTCAATATGGATATCAACAAAATGGCGTTTTGTTTGGCATTCCAACTTTTATGATAAATTGGCAGAACTGTTTTAGTACCTACCTATTAAAAATTGCATGAAATTTGTAAACATTTAGCAATAAAATTTACAAACTATTAACGCCAATCGGAATAATGAAAATGACTTTGCTAACAAGTAATTTGTTAGCAGAAAAATCGAGTGAAGTATACGAGAAAAGTTAGCGATTGTTTATTTTTGTCATTATCATTCTAAGCTTGTAGAAAAAGTTATGTATGCAACGGTACATAATTAGCTCTTAAGGTACTCGTGCCTATAATTAGAGCGCTCGCAAGCTCGCGCTCTAACCTCGACGCTCGTACCTTAAGAAGCTTCATTATATACCAGTTACATAAATAACTATTCTATTTGCAACCGTTTTTGTTAGGCATAAATGTGTACAGTAAGGTGTTTTTAAAAATGTTTTGCGTAGGTATAATCCAAACTAGTATTAATACTTGTAGATTTATTGAGACTGTTTCCCTTACCCCAGAAATAGGGAAAGGGAAACGATAGAACTAGTGTAACGAATAATTATTTTCTGGCGATGTGCATTAGAACTAGCATAAAAAGCATTTTGTCCTGGAAAGCTAACGCAAATAAGTATGTTTTGTCTTTAGCGAAAAAAATAAGAACCTTATAATATGTATTATAGAACTCAAAATAAGATAAGAAGAATAAAGTATGTTCCCCTTACCCCACCTGACCTTATACCAAACATACAAACTGGCTGCCAATATCACTAGCGCGACAGATTTATTATTATTCACATATTTATTTTATTTCTGTAAGTTAGGATTTTTACGATAAATATTCAAATATAAAAGTAAAATAACAATACTAATACAAAAAATAAACATTTTATAAAACCTAACCTATGATTGCCGCCGGCAGCGCGGCAGGGCGCAAGTTACCGGTGGTTAGGGCTGCAGAGAGAGGAACCTCCTCACAATACGTGCCGTGTCGAGGAGTACTGCTTTCTGATCTGGCCCTTGATCCAGCCATCTAGCGAGTCTCTTGAGGTGTTGGGAGACTATAAGACCGTTTGCCGAAACAACTATCGGGACAATGATCGTCGCGTCAACATCCCACATGGCATTGGCCTTGTTAGGGCCCGGTGTGAGAATGATGGCTTTCACCAGAGTTAAACACTACTTTTCATGTCGACCATGCGGAAGCATCGAACCGCCAAGATCTTATCGCACTATTGAAAATCACACAATAGGTACTTCAGTAGTTCCATCAATATGGAATTCGGTGCAGATACGTGTGCGGTCATGAATGTTCTACGAGGGAAAGTTGTAAAATCATTGAATTTGCAGCTTTCTGAGACAATGACACTCAGATGTCCCTCCGCAGTTGAAACCTACAAATATCTTGGTATGTCACACAGTCTTTGGGTATTGTGGACGACTGTGTCAAGCAGTCAGTGAAGGAGCGCTTCTTCTGCCGCTTGACCAAAGACAATAAGGTGCGCGCCTTCAATTGCTGGGTGATACCGCTGCTCACATACTCCTTGGGCATACTAAGGTGGACTCAGACTGAGTTGTTTAAATCAGATCGCATGTTGCACTCACGCTCATCTTTTATGAGATTGTACATCCCGAGGAAATGGAGGTCGAGGCATTTTAAATACTAAGAATTCGCACAACCGCGAGCTGCGCAATCTCAGGGATTATTTCCTTGGCAATGAGTGTGGGATGTATCGTGATGTGGTTGAAGTAGACAGGAGCCTTGCGCTTCTCTCCTTGACAAACGAGAACTGCCGCAGACCAACAGTCTTGAGCACTGAAGACCACAAGAACGTATGGAAGAGCAAGGAGCTACACGGACACTTCACCGGGCCCTAACAAGGCCCGACGTAGACTTTGTAGTGTCCGTGAACTGGCTGCGATTTGGAGACCTCTTTGGGGAAACCGAAGGTTTTGTCAGTGCAATTGCTGACGAGGTCATAATGACGAACAACTACCGGAAGTATATTCTGAAGGACGGCACTGTTGCCCCGACAAGTCACTCAATACATATAATTTCCGGTGGTTCGCATTTGGCCAACGGCGAGTAAATGCACAGACATGACTTCGTGGCCAGGATCATCAACTTGCTTTTCAATATGGTCTTGTTGAGGCTGAAGTACCCTACTGTAAGTAGGTACACACCAGCGCCATTTCTGGAAAATGGTCGTACCACGTAAGCGTCAGAACCCCTGGACCAATGGAGATATTTGATATTTAGGAAATACCAAAATTCAGTACCTTTTTGGTACTATTTGATACCTAACTTCAAATAATTAGTACCTCGATAGACAGCGAAAAAACGAGTAAAGAAAGTGGCCAGACATTCTGACGTCAGGATGTCTGGACCACTTTTTTTTACATAGTTCGAGACAGCAAAACTAATTTATCTCTTTATAAATATTTAGTACCTTTTTAGTACCCTAATATATAATATTTTAAATTTATTTTGGCGTACCAAAAAAATGTTAGGCATGAAAAATTTGTTTTGTTGATAGAATTTTGTAGAGGGGCTCTACTTTGAAATCAGTAATTCGAACTTCGGATCGCCCCGTCACTTTCTTGCGAATTAGTGACGCGTCGAGAGCAAAAGGGATAGCAATAGAGCCTCAGTTGTCATTCATTTTAAGGTTATTTCCACGGCTTAAAATATATCGCCATTTTCAGTGATTGTGTATGGACCATTTTTATGCCGTGGAAATAACCTTAAAATGAATGACAACTGAGGCTCTATTGCTATCCCTTTTGCTCTAGACGCGTCACTAATTCGCAAGAAAGTGACGGGGCGATCCGAAGTTCGAATTACTGATTTCAAAGTAGAGCCCCTGTGCAAAATTCTATCCACAAAACAAATTTTTCATGCCTAACATTTTTGTGGTACGCCAAAATAAATTTAAAATATTATATATTAGGGTACTAAAAAGGTACTAAATATTTATAAAGAGATAAATTAGTTTTGCTGTCTCGAACTATGTAAAAAAATAGTGGTCCAGACATCCTGACGTCAGAATGTCTGACCACTTTCTTTACTCGTTTTTTCGCTGTCTATCGAGGTACTAATTATTTGAAGTTAGGTATCAAATAGTACCAAAAAGGTACTGAATTTTGGTATTTCCTAAACATCAAATATCTCCATTGGTCCAGGGGTTCTGACACTTACCGTACCACGCTCTATTGGGATCGATCTGTCATCACGGAGAGGACTATTGACGCCAATAAGCCTGATATCGTGTAGAGTCTACACTGTAGACAGATCGATCTCAACACCGGGCAGTGCCCGTCAACGTCACCATCCCGCATGACGAGAATCTCGTGAATGCTGAGAAGGACAAGCTCAGCCAGTACCTTGACTTGGCTCACGAGGGTACCGCCATGTGGGATGTTGATTCGACGATAATTGTCCTGGTAGTTGTTTTTTTTCGGGCATGGTGCAAAATTAACATAACCTAAACCTACCTATCTATTTCGATGGGAAATGGATGGGAATGGGAAAATTTGCGACTGGGAAAAATCCAGGATGGAAAATATGCTACTTGGAATAAATTAAGAATGGAGAAAAATGCGTTTGGGTAAAATCACCAATATACGAGTACAGGAGGGAAAAAAATACGGGCCCTGGACCCCTCCAGTTCCCCAACTGCCTTAAATCGTTCCTTACGTTAGATGATTTAACTTAAAGGGATCATTATTTTCCTTTTATAAAGAAAAAAAAATAAACACTCGCTTTAATTAACGTTACATTTTACGATCTTTTTAATTTCTAGGACCAAATGATTAAGAAATTTTATCCTGAACAATAATCCAATCGATTAGATGAATAAAATAGCGAGTTTTTTTTTTTTTTTTTATCTGGTTCGATTCCCGCCAGTGACCGGACCACCCTTTCCTCGCGAAAAGCCTTTCAAAGGGCTTCCCCTTTAAATAGCTAGCTCGGTGGATTTGCTCACCCATACGATTGACGTTCCCTTATCGAATGAATAACCCAAATAGTAGGGGAGCCCAAGAGGGGATTTCGGGATTTACTCGAGCGCGGCAGATTAACATAGGGGGGCATCCTTGTACCCTGTTGAGTACCTCCAGCAAATATGAGCACTTTATCCTGGAACGTGCGTCCAGGATAACCGATCAGCGTAGATAGTAAAAAAAAATCAATAGCTTGAAATACTCCAGCGCGTCAGATTAAGGTAAGGTAGGTTAATTACATGCCATGCAAGGGGGTGGGAGGGTCACGAATTTCCCACCCCTCCCACCCCCTTGCGTTACGCTTAAATCGTCAGATTATTGAAATATAGACTTTTTGGCATGTAATTAACCTACCTTACCTTAATCTGACGCGCTGGAGTATTTCAAGCTATTGATTTTTTTTTACTATCTACGCTGATCGGTTATCCTGGACGCACGTTCCAGGATAAAGTGCTCATATTTGCTGGAGGTACTCAACAGGGTACAAGGATGCCCCCCTATGTTAATCTGCCGCGCTCGAGTAAATCCCGAAATCCCCTCTTGGGCTCCCCTACTAAAAGATAAGGTTAGCCCATTGAAATTGGTACCTAACTGATAACTGATTCACGTTGGTATCCCTATGAAAGGGTTACCCTAACGTTTTTAGCTCTTATTATAAAGCTTTCCCTAACATTAACAAGCCACGAGCCAATCACAAACGTTTACCATTGAAAATCGCGCGATAACTTCAAGCGATACGCCGTCGGTAACGCGTATACTTACTAATAAGGGTTTTATAAGGGTATTGAGTTAGCGCTTAGTTGAAAGGGATATCGTTTACTTGCTTCGAACGGGATGCAAGGTAACGTGTATTTTACGAAGTCTACAAAAGGTTCAAGATTGCGTATATGTATACTAGTAAGCTTTTTAATGGGTTTTGTAAGGATATTGGTTAGCGCTTAATACAATGGGCAATCTTTGGAAATAGTGCTTTAAAAACACATTTAAAAGGTTTTGACGGGCAGAGGGTTTGGTAAGTTAAGCCTTACGAAAAACCCATACAAAACCCTTTGAAAGGGATAGCGGGCCGGTCCCTGATTACCGGGCTCAACAAGCGAATTTTAGAAAATCTTTGTATGTAGTTTGGTATCTTTTTTTAAATACAATAATGTTTTCCCTTAAGTAAAATGAACTAACTTAAGGATTTAAGGCAGTTCCCCTCTAGGGTAGGGTTGCCATTCAGGAATTTAAAAAGTCCTGATAAAAAGGCTGACATTTCGATAAAAATCTGGACTTTTTAGTCACAAAATGGAAACATTACTCTTTAGTTACAGTGGTATGGTAGGCATGGTAGTAGACGTTGCGAAGGGGGTAGGATTATTACTTAATACCGTGAAATACGCCAACATTGCCACCTAGGGTATCATTGCTCATAATGCAATTTGCAAACAAATTCGTTAACGTGGAAAAATTCTTCTTCTTTATGCCAAAATTATTTACTATGGTAGAAAATAATAGTAGATTGTACAACTAGGGCATAAACCAAACCATTTTATCCAAGACTTATGGTAATCATCTGAGCCGGCAGGCGAGCGTGGATAATTAAGTCGAGGATAAAATGGGTTTTAAGACCGAGTTATACACTCTGCTTTTCACTTCGATTACGAGGAAATAAAATAATGATAATGTAAATTCCGTAACACAACAAGTTTCGCAAAGGAAACAACTAATTAATAATGCAAAACAAGACAAAAATCTCTTTCCCGCCACTGTACCTATTTATTATATATAAAAAAAAAACTGCATGAGATTTCTAATGTAGATAGGTCGAACGCAATACTGCCAAGTCATACGTTGATTTTGTAATGTTTTTGTTATATGCTTGTTTATATTAGTTTTAAATTTCTTTTTTGTTAGATGCAACATAGAAGGCATATAAATTAAAGTATTTAAATTTATTCGAATAACAAAAAAACAGTCACCTCGTCTGTCTGGCTGTGGGGCTTAATTGTCTTAGTCTATATGACGACTTGATGCGATTCGGTGAAGCCGGTGTGTATTTTGCGGGCAAGGTCAGAAGTACATTTGCACGTGTTATTTAGTTTCATCCAAACTACGGAACATATAAATAAAAATATACAGGTGTCCCAAAATTCAACGATAACCTGGTACCGGGTGAGAGGCCAAGTTATACCAGTTCTGGAAAAATAAGAAAAAAATCTACAGGCTGTCCCAAAACTCAACGTTAGACTGGTGCCAGGCGGGAGGCCAAGTAGTACCAGTTCTGGAAAAAATAAGGAAAATTGTGATGTAGATTTTTTTTCTTAATTGTTCCAGAACTGGTATAACTTGACCTCTCGCCCGGTGCCGGGTTATCGTTGAATTTTGGGACACCCTGTATTAATACAGTAGGTGTCAGTTGAAATCGCAACATGTAAACAAATCAGGGCGTCTATTCAACACGGTAAAAACAATATCATTTTTGATCTGTTATCGTATTGTCACCGTTTTGATAGCTCTTATTTACTTGACAGTAATGGCGTCTGACGTCATAACAATACCATAACAGGTCAACTACGATATAGTTTTTACCGTCGGGAATAGAGGCGCAGTACCGTTGACACAAAACTTTAATTAATCATCGTGCGTGTTTATATTAATAAAAACGTATAATTAATAGTTATTCAATCTTAAACTTAACATGAAAGTAATAATCAAGTATTATAAATCATTAATAAAACCACTCATGATCTTCAAAAGTACGTGATTATGGAGTTATAATGGGAAATTGGTTTGTTTACATCTTTGCACATATCAATTGAAACCGACCATAAGTAAAAACTTACTTTCGGCCATTGCGGCTCTGGGGAAAATATAGAACGCGGTGCAAATTGAGGAATGGTTAAGAAAATATCTACGTACAATATCGAATTTGCACCAGGGACCGGCCCGCTATCCCATTCAAGTGGTTTCGAATGGGTTTTTATAAGGATTTATTTAGAAAAGCGGTATCGCTTGAAAGCAGTTCGATTTGCTTTTTAACCCTTTAGCGGTTAACGGGCATATACCTAGTTGGGTCATAAGTTCTGTGACTGAGATTTATTACTATTTAAAAAATAAATTAAATGGAATTTTACTAAATCTGTACATTAATCAAAACTTCAATTTATAATTTAAAAAAATATATTCTTTACTATTGCAATTATTTAATGTACGAGCTTGAAGTATTCCCATTTCGGACTAAAAAATCATAGTTCAATTTACGCACGACGATGATACTGACAACGGCCACAAACTTTTGTAAGAGTTCTTGTAGAGAGTTCAAATTTGCGTGATATTTTGATCAGACTTTTAGCTTTAAATTCTGATACAAACGTATTTCATGCAACTTAAGAGCCGCTTGTAGACCGGTCATTCGTGATATCTCATTAAATCGACTTTACGATTTCACATGAATTTGCAGCAATACGAAAACACATCAAATCTCTTGCTTCATAAGTTGGAATTGAGTCTTTTTGAGAAATATATAATTTTGGTCTCTAAACATACACAGAGATAGGAAGTTTTATAATATTAAACGAAAAAGTTATTTGGTAAACAAAGACTTAAATTTTTAAGCGTTTTCAAAAAGTGAAATTAACAGAAAAGTTATGCGTAATTTCACCGATGCCGGCTGTGAATGTTAAAAGAACGTTCTGGAAATTGCGGCAACTATATAGAATGATTATTTGTTCTTCAAAATGTATATTAAATGAGATTTTAATTTTTATACGTATTGAAAAAAAAAAACGTTAGTTCGTTTTATTTGACTCAACCTTAGCAACAGAACTTGTGGCCGGACTAGGTATTTGACCACCATAATAAAATTAAAATGAGTCTTATGAATTAATAATGTAGTTCTATTTTCGAAAACTGTGACAAGTGTCAACAATCGTTAAAGGTTTAAAGCGCTATTTATAAGGGTTACCCTAACCAAGGGTTTGGAATGGGTATTTCGAAAGGATTAACTATACAAATCCGTTTCGTATAAGTCTTGTTCGATTTTGCTTTAAATGCGCTATATTTTGAGTGATACCAATATCCCTTAAACTTAAAAAAGCCGTTCGATTGGCTTTTTAAGCCCTTATAACTAGGGTTACGCTTAAATTTCAATCAATTAATAATTATCAATTTACTGCTGACGATCTAAGCTTTAGCTCCTTAGGTTTCCCTTATGTGAATGGTTAGTTTAACAAATAACTAAATCATATATTTCTTCCAAAGGGGTTATTCTTTTAGTGGGTTATAATTCGAGAGGTAAGTCTTTTAAAGGCTTTTATCGGGGAATGGATGGTCGGGTCGCTTATTTGTACCGGGGTGCGACCCCCGGAAAGTAGTTATCCTTTGTACTTTGTAGAGGAAGTTTTGAAACTATTGAAAATCGTCACAATAAAAAATGGCATTCTAACGGGTGATAACAAAAACAAGGGAATATTTCTCAGACGTAAAAAAAGAACTCATTTGATATTAATCAAAGTCTCTTAATATTAGGTAATATATACAAGATTATTATTCACAAAACTGTTAATGAACATCTTTTTTTCCTAATGTGAATATAAGTATAAATTTGTAAGAGCTTGACAAATATATTCTCATTTTTTTTTATCACCCGTTAATCGGGATCATGCATCCTACCTACAACCCGCGGTCGCCTAGCGTTCGCTGCGATTACATTTGACAAAATTCCCGTTACTTTTTCTTTTTTTATAAAGTGCGATTGTAGTATTTTAGGATGAGTGCCATGTTTAAATTTTCACGACTACTGTCATATATGTGTGCGTTAGCGCGCTCATTCCCGTCGCCTGATCTTCTTTAATAAAGTAAAGTGTAACTAACAGCAGGCAGCAGCAGGTCGTATCACAAAATCACAACTACCTTAATTTGCCTCGAAGTACCTATAAAATAATGAAAAAGACATGTTCCATAATTTGGTCAGGGGTGCAAAATGAATTGGGCGTTTAACTATGCTTCAAAAAGCTTTATCTAAGTTTGCACCAACTGACTGAATTATCCTCGATCCCCAATCTAAGAAAAACAAATAACTTAAGTTTCATACATAATCGCAAACCTTTTTAATTAAGTTACGTTATGTACCAAAGGGGTCTCCACGGTGCTAAACTAGCGCCAGATAGTTTTTAACATACCTACTTCAAAATTACGGCACTTTAAAAATTAAAGGCCTTTAATTTTTTTACGTATAAATTTTAAAACGGTGCAAACCAGGGGAAGCCATCTAGTTGGGCCCTCTCCATTCCAAAACACCACGACTACACGACTAATTTCCATACTTTTTGCTAATTTGACTATACTATATAGACTTCACTTACCTATCTATAATTGCCGGGAATTTTTGAACTCTCTAGCCTCCCTATATAAACATAATATCGGGTGTGTAATGTTTAGCATAAAAACAAATGGTCTAATGATCATTTTGCATAACACTAATTGCATAATTTCAATATGCATTATAAACCATCGATATATTAGTCATGATGCATAAAACGAAATGCATAATTTCAAAAACTATAATGTTTATAAATTGAAATATAAATATTTCTAACTGCTTTCATTACTATTAATGTGGTCACAGTTCTAACCTAACCTAACCTAGTTAGAAGGAATTGACTTAAAATGCATAATAACAAGAAAATAGCAGTTATGCTAAATGAGTGTTATGTTATTTGATCGTATGCCAGTTAAAATTATACAATTTGTTTTATGCTAAACGTTCATTATGCTTTTCGTGGTTAGTTAAATGAAATTATGCAAAATGTTTTTATACTGATTGAAGCGCACCCCAAAATATCAATACTGTTGCAGTACTAAAACATTAACCCCCTTTCAGTTGGGACCTTACCTCTTTTTTGTCGTCTGTCGTAGTCACTGCTCCTGCGCACATCTTTGTCCTTACGGAACTGAGTTTTCGTTGCGGACTCCTTTTCGGCGCCAGTTTCTTGTGAGCCCCATGTACCAGAGCGATCTCGCACTTGTGATGAAGTTTTCCCAGAGACAGGCGACTTCGCGTTACTGTCTTTGACAGATTCGCTAGTGCCATACGCGGAGTCTTCTTTCTGCAAAAAAAACTAACTTTACCTATAACTTACTTAAGGTCATCTTTAATTTGTGTTTGCATAGTGTTGGACAAATACAAAAAAAAACAATTTAATCTCAAAGATTATTGTAAGAAATTCAAAAAAAAAACAAAATATTTATTCAGTAAATAGGCCACATGAGGGCTCTTTTACATAAGCTGGAGAATGCTTAGATGCTTACTTGTGTTTCTTCACTCCTTCTAACCCAAACATCTTCAGAGCTAGTTGGTGTTTCGTCTACTGTAGATCTAATTTCTATCAGACTACTATCGAAATATTTTTTATCAAGGTGTAGATTCTGTCCAACGAATATAGAACGCACGCTTGGTCTCTGCTCTTCTGCTCCTTGTGTCCCAAAATGCACCGTATGCGCACTATGCACTTGTGACCGGAGAGCTTTCTCTATAACTGCAGTGGAAGGCGGTGGCTCCGTTGTGGTTACTAGAAATTTGTGACGAGCTCCCATTACTGTCCTTTTGGGAGGGTTAACAGCTTCGCTTGTCGCTGGCTGATTTTCCGATCGCAAATCGATTTCTTTTAACTTCTTGATCGATTCCTCACTGCTATCGCTTAAGTGCTGATCGTCGGATATGTTCGTTAAACTACCTTGAGATGCAACCTCTGCACAAACGGCTAGAGGCAAACCTAAAAGTGGAAGATCGCCATCTTTCTTTTCGTCATCTTCATCTTCTTCCCGACACTGAGATAACCGACGGCGCTCCGAGAAAGTAAAAGGGGAATTTGAATTTGGGTTTAGGCTTGAGAGATTATTACAGTGATTCATAAAATAATGCTGAAAAAAACTATCTGTTTCTGGCGTATCATTGTTATCGCCCTGAATAATGTCCTTGAGAGCAGCTAACGACGTAATAGTGTTGTAATTAATAGCATTAACGAGATCGTCACTGTCGGTGGAACTGCCAGACGCGTTCTCATCGTCGGCCAGCTTGCTCATCTGTCGACAAACTTCATCTAACGTCTCGCCTGTGTCTTTACTTTCCGTCTTTTTTTTCTTTTCATTTTTTCTTCCTTGTTTTCTTGCCTTTGCATTACAGGTCGTTGCTCCCTCGGAATCCATTGAACAGCATACGTATATATTTTATGTTCTAGCCAAACCCTAGTTATGTTAATTACAAAAAGTCAAAGGCACTTGATCAATCTTGAGGGTAGGTAAAGCGTCACATCACATCACAATAAAAGTCACATGTTAATGTTTTCGATATATTCCGTGTTAAGTAATATCGTTGTTGGGTCCGTGGCACTTGTCATCGCACATATACCATAGCGGTGGTGAAAACTTGATTTTCCAAATACATTTCATGAACCTGGAAAGAGGTAAAAAAAATATTTAAATAAGTATGTCTCCTTTTTAGGGTTCCGTACCTCAAAAGGAAAAAAACGGAACCCTTATAGGATCACTTTGTTGTCCGTCTGTCCGTCTGTATGTGTGTCAAGACCCTTTATCTCGGGAACGCGTGGAGGTATCGAGTTGAAATTTAAACCATTACTCAAATCTCCAGTCCCTTGAAGATGTGAAAAAAACAAACCTCTACATTTACGTAAAAAAAAGATACGTATTATATGTATTTCGACACTCTCGAGGGAACCTAGAACTATGAAATTTGGCAAGTAACACCGTCTTTTACTACAAGTATAGGAAAAAATCTGAAATCTGTAGGTACATTTTTAGTTAAATCACAAAAAAAACAGGGTCTTTATGCAAGGAACGGCGGCGGTGCAAATTTTGAATTGAATTGACCGTGTCATGTGCGGAACCCTCGGTGGGCGAGTCCGAATAGACTTGTCCGTTTTTTTTAACTTAACTCTCGGACACCAAAATGGGCTTGGTGATACCTGATCCCCGTCGTAAACATATGTGTGCCCTTCCCTGTTAGAGGGAAATTACACGCTTAGTATTTCATCAGTTCAGTCTGTCAGTTTGGTCAAACTTTGACTGACGCCGGAATGATGTATGGGTCGAACGGTTAAACGATCAATGTGAGACTGATATCAGACTGAAACATACGTCAGGTTAGACGCTCAGTATTTCGTAAGTTGAGTCCGCTTGGTTAGAATGACCGGAGAATGATCGTCTAACTCACGGACCGACGGATTGATGATCCGGACTGATGAAAAGTAAATATTTTGTGTCACGTTACACGTCTGGCTCCATTTCGTCGTAGACGGTGACTGACGCGAAAATGATACGAGGACTGATCTTCCAACCTAGCCATCCAACCCAAGTTTGGTAATTGGGAAATCATAGTGCCATCTTCGAAATACACGAACGACGTGAGTGTAATACCTTCGCTTCGCCGGGTAAGGTACAGTGGTGGCCGGGATATTATCTGTGACTGTACCCTATTCCGTACAGACTGGACGATGGGAAGAAAAATAAATAATAAATTATATACCCACTATCCAACCTGAGGCAGGTTGGAAGATGGCACTATGATTTCCCAATATCCAACCTGGGTTAGATGGCTAGGTTGAAAGAAGGGAATCATTCGATGCGAGAGGATAACACGCTCAGTCCCCATCAGTAGTATTTCACCTACACAATGGATTGAAGAAAATAATTAAAAATATTTAATTTTCATCAGTACGTGTCATCAGTCCGTCAGTCCGTGGGTTAGACGATCAATATGACCAAACTGAAGGATTAAACTGATGAAATACTGAGCGTGTAACTTTCCTCTTAGGAATACTTGACGTCACAACAGAACTGTGTTTAGACCAACAGTAGCGTACCTTGCAATAGTTTTAAGTGCTTTATACCCGTGTGACTTGTTCACGACTTGTTCAATGTTACAGGTTCAAAAGTGCACAAGCTACTATAGTGCCCGGCCGTTAGGAAGTCAATCCTGACAGCTGTCATCGCAGTACAATTTATAACCTATTCTTGGGTTTGAGGTTATAAATTGTACTGAAATGACAGCTGTCAGGATTGACTTCCCAACGGCCGGGCACGTTATCACATCAGTAGGTAAGTACCTATAGGTAATAAACCTAAGAAGTGCCCTCAAATTTAGTTGTGTAGTCTACAAAAAAAATTGCGACTTTTATGGTACATAACTATTATATAATATAGCTTTTGCCCGCGACTTCGTCGATTTCGATTATCGTTATTCCCTCGGGAACTTTAAATTTTCCGTGATGAAAAGCAGCCAATGTGTTAATCCAGGTTATAAGCTATCTCCATTCAGATACATATACAGCCGTTGCAGCGTGAAGGAGTAACAAATAAACACACAATCTTTCGCATTTATAATATTATAGTAGGGTTTGACCATGTTTGACCTTAATCACTCGCCATTTCATTTCCATCCGCGGACATTATCTTCCAAAGAAACTATTTTCCTTTAGACTAGCTGTGGTCGATCTGTACCAATATCAGGAACCTATGCCTTACACAAATAATACCTTCTTTGCCCATATTGAATATTATTGAGAAAGATGTAGATTATGAGGAAACAATTACTTGACATTGACAATTACACTCGAGAGCAAAAATTTCGGGTCACTATAATAATAAATCTTAGTATTTCGAACACCTAGCTAAAGTTGTTCATCAGCAGGAAGACCGGCATGTGACATATCGTGAGATACAAGAGTGTTTGGGTATTGGAATGAGTCGGATACAAACTATTTTACAGAAAGAATCAGGCGTGCGAAAGTTGTTTTCCCGTTGAATCTCTCACTTAAGTATTGACTGACGAGCAGAAAACGACTTATGTCAATTGGTGCCGCAAAACTTTGAATAAATTAAACGGTGCAGAAATGCATCGTATCAGGTGAAGAGTCGCGGATATATGCATATGAGCCAGAAACTAAAAACTAATCTCGAGTATGGGTCTAAGAAGATGAGCTCGAGCCAATAACAGATAGGTATTCGTTCTCGCAACACGACCAAAAAGATGGTGGCAACGTTTGTCTCCAAATCGGGTCACGTGGCCCATATTCCTCTTAAAGATCGTAGAACGGCCAATACCGATTGGTACTAAACTATTTGTTTGCTGAACTCCGAAAAAAAACCCTAGTCTCTGCGTCATCCTTCACAACGACGATGCCAGCCCTCACACCGGTCGGAAAATAACTGAGTATCTGGACGGTGAAAAAGTCGAACTACTGAACTATTCTCCATACGGCCCCGACTTAAGCCCCAATGACTTCACATTCCCCAAAATCAAGGATACCTAAGTTGCGTGGTCAGCGGTTTCAGACGCCGGAAGAAGCAGTGGAGGCCTTTAAAAAGGCCATTTTGTCAACCCCTATTTCAGTATTACTTAGTCGGTTACTAAGTTCTGTTACTGAGAATTATTACGATTTAAAAAATATTTTAAAGCAGTTTTGCATAAACCTGTATATTAATCAAAACTTTGATTTATATAGAATATAAATAATAATAATGTATTTTAAACTATTGGTTGTAATTACGAGATGTACGAGATGTACGTTGATGTACGAGCTTGAAGTATTCCCATTTCGGACGAGAAAATCATAGTTCAAATCACGCACGACGATGATACTGATAACGGCCACAACTTTTGTAAGAGTTCTTGTAGAGAGTTCAAATTTGCGTGACATATTGAACAGACTTGTAGCTTTGAATTCTGATACAAATTCATTCCGATCCGCTTGTACACCGGTCAATCTTGATGTCTCATTAAATCGACTTTACGATTTCACACCATTTTGCAGAAATACGAAAACACACCAAATCTCTTGCTTCATAAGTTGGAATTAAGTCATGTTGAGAAATATAATTTTGGTCTCTAAACATACACAGAGATAGGAAGTTTTATAATATTATAAGAAAAAAGTTCTTTGGTAAACAAAGACTAACTTTTAACAGTTTTCAAAAAGATTTACGGAAAAGTCATGCGTATTTTCATCGATGCCGGCTGTGAATGTTAAAAGATTGTGTCAAAAATTGCGGCAACTAACAAGAATGATTATTTGTTAGTCAAAATGTATATTAATTAAGCTATTTATTTTTATAGATATTGAAATTAAAAAATAAACATAAGTTAGTATTATTTGCCTCAATCTTAGTAACAGAACTTAGTAACCGACTAAGTAAATAAGTGCTTTAATGAATGGTTTGAAAACTGCATTAAAAAATAAAGGCAAATACTTTTAAAAACAACAAAAATACTTTAATTTAAAACCGCATATTTTGTCTATTCCCGAAACTTTCAGTTTGACCCTCGTATTTGTAGTATTTATTGGTCCACACAAAACCTCATCATTAGAATTCGATTTTTTTATATCATTTGAAACCGCTTACGTTAGATAGGATAGTTCAGTTACATTTTCTTTACATTCTTAAAATTGATAGTTTTTGAGATTATCAAGTAATTAATGTGAAACGCGAAGAGAAGCACCATGTCCCCCTTTATTTCAGAAACTAGGTACTCAAGATAAAAAATCTAAAAAATACCTAGACAAGGGAATCATTTATAGTACCTACATTTCAGGAAAAGTAAAAGAATTGTTCTCGCACTTCTGGTTTTTTTTAGAATAAAGAGTAAATGCGTCACAGGTTAATATTAGCTAAGGTTGGTGAAGGTTTGGCTCTTTCTTTATTTTAAAGAGATAGGTATCGGTCCCGTATGAACGGGATTCCAAAGTATGAAGACAGCAAGCAGCAGCAGAACCTTATTGGATTTTTAATATTTCGTACAAATATGACGTAGGTGCGGAACCCTCGGTGCTAGAGTCCGACTCGCACTTGACCAGTATTTTAGACGTATCTTACAATTTCAATACGTATCAATTTCATTTTGGTAAGATTATGGGGTTTTGTGCAACGAACAATAGTACAGTAGTACCCAACTGATATGGCTTACCGATGTACATGCGCAGAAGATGAATTTTCAAAGCGCGCGAAATGCTATTGACCAAGTGGCACGCTCCACTCACCGCGCTTCTTTGGGATATCCCAGAAGTTCCATATTTTCTAGTCCCATATGGATCTACCGGGATATTCATTTTGAAAGAAAAGTCCCAGAAGTACCATATGGAAGTACTGGTACATATTCATACTAAATGTCTACCTCTGCTAAGTACAACCTTTATACATATAGATTTATTTTACATAATTGGCCACTTCTTCACATTGATTACCTGCATACTTCAGTTAACATTGTCAAGTATATGACACTTCAGGTTTTACGTAGTTTCATATTTAAAAAAATGTGCAGTGTCAACCCTAGCGTTTTTAATGATTTTGCAACAATTGCAACACTGATAACAGTGATAACGGGTTATGCTCCGAAAATACTCAACTGATTTAAAACCAAAATAAAAACAAAACCAGATGTAAAGCCTAGTATGTAGTTCCATATGGAACTATTGGGATCATTTATTTGACATTTACATATGTACCGATTGTTCCATGTGGAACTAGAATTATGGAACTTCTGGGATATCCCCGCTTCTTTTTCCTGTACCGCTATTGGTCGGCAGCTGCCGCCATGTTAGCGCGCGCCGCGTGGCATGACTGGCATGTTAGTCAGCCGCCATACTTCTCATCGAATGCACGCGCAGCAGACAAAAGTACACGTAGTGGCAACAAAAGTGTTTTCTTTTTTATGATTTAAAATGAGTTCCCTAAAAAGAAGGGGGCAACCGCTTAAAAGTTTTAACAGCATTTTTTTATAAACATCAACGAAGATAGGTACATCATCCTCATCGGTTAGTTCGAGTCGTGATAGTGATGGTAATAGTAGCGACGCTCATAGTGATACTGGGATAGCAGGAGTGCCGCCTTTAGATTAAGTTTTTTCTATTGTTTACTAAATTTCTATAAATACCTATTTGTTTATTAAATTAATCGTACATTTAAAATAAACGGAATTTTTAATAAATATATATTAGATGAAAACTGGTGGCCACATAAAGTTGGCACGAAGTGTAATTGTGCGGAGGGGCGTGACTTGCGATTGAGACGGAACTAACATCTGCAGTGTATTATGAACAGAGATCGGAACAGGCAGAGCTAATTTGCCTAAACTTGATGCATGTTCATTCAATAATGTATTCCCTTCTCAGTCATGCATGAATGAATATGCGTCAAGTTTAGGCAAATTAGCTCTGCCTATTCCGAACTCTGATTATGAACCTTACAGTAGCGATTTTAGGTGGATTGTAAGTTTTAAGCATTCTTTCGTTAATCTTCGGAACCATACTTTCTTTTCTGCGCGAACGAAGATTCACGACGCGCCATATCAGTTGGGTACTACTGTAGTACTGTTACGTACGTTGGGGTAGGTAACTGATAGAAATGCACGAATACACCGACAATCAAAAGTAGACTTTAATAACGCACTCACTTTAACCGTTACAAACAATTATCGCACAATAAACTTCGAATACTCAGATGATCGCTCTGGTCGCTCTTGTTCGCACTGTTCGCTTTCCAATTAAAGACTGAAAGTACTTGCAACCGGTCCGCTCTTTTATAGTTCCCGTGTCCGATCGTTCCAGAACGCCTTCTGGAATGATCGATGTACTTTGCCCCGCCGAGGACGTCCGAGACTATTCGTTGCTGGCTATTTCTCTCTGGCTTCGATAGTGATTTACTGAAGGAAGTGACAAAACTCCCCCGATACCAGTATTACTTGCGTCTGTGTCAACAATAAAATCATTCTCAGGGTCTGGGTATCCCAATATTGGAGTTTCACAAAGGCTTTGTTTAAGATCGGCAAAAGCTGCTGCACACTGATCATTCCAGTCACATCGCTGTTTTTCTTCCGGAAGCTGATGCAAGGGCTTCGCTACATCTGAAAAGTTTTTTACAAAACGTCGATAGAATGAGCACAGTCCCAGAAACGCACGAACTGCAGTCTTGTCCCTCGGGGTCGGCCAATCCTTAACGGCGCTTATCTTCTCAGGATCTGTCTGGATGCCGTCTGTTTACACCATGTGTCCTAAATAATTCACCTTACGCTTGAAAAGTGATCATTTTTTCGGGCTGCGTTTCAGGTTCGCATCTCGCAGCTTAGACAAAACTGGCTCCAATTTTCTTAGGTGATCGTCGAAGTCTCTACCAACAATTATAATATCATCCAAATATACCAGGCAAGTATCTCCTAGTAGACCAGCAAGTATTTGTTCCATCAAGCTCTCAAAGGTTGCTGGTGCATTACACAATCCAAACGGCATAACATTGAACTGCCACAGTCCCTTTCCGGTCGAGAAGGCCGATTTCTCCTTATCCTGGTCTTTGATTTCCATTTGCCAGTAGGCACTTTTTAAATCCAACGTGGAAAACCATTTCATTCCATTTAAAGTGTCTAACGTGTCGGCGATTCGTCGCAGTGGATAACAATCCTTTTTTTTTAATTATTTATCTCGGGAACGCGTGGAGGTATAGAGTTGAAATTTAAAACATATACTAAAGTCTACAGTCCCTTGAAGCTGTGAAAAAATCTAACTTGTAAGTTAACGTAAAAAAAAGATACGGCCGTTTATGCCGCAAAAAACGTATATTTCGACACTCAAGGGAATCAAAATTTATAGGGTATTTTTGACCTAGAACTATGAAATTTGGCAAGTAATACCGTCTTATACTACAAATATAGGAAAAAAACTGAAAACCCAACATTTTTAATTGAATCACAAAAAAATCAGGGTCTTTATGCAAGGAACGGCGGCGGTGCAAATTTTGAATTGAGTTAACCGTGTCATGTGCGGACCCCTCGGTGGGCGAGTCCGACTCGCCTTGTCCTGTTTTTTTTTAAGTCTGGTAGCTACCAACCATACCCATTGGTTCCCAAGACAGTTTACTTGTATATCCTATGGATTTTTATTAAAAGCTGATACCTGTAGAACATATCCTGAAATACATTGTGCTAATAGTCCTGGATGTGTACCTACATTGTTTTCCTGAGATTAATAGCACGCCAAAAAAATCCATATCCATTTGTAATCTTCTACATACTTTTCCAACATTTGGAAGGTAAACAAAAATATTTAGCTTGTTGGTAATGTTGCATTCGCAGTGGTCCCGACCTAGATAGATATACCTATGAATGATGTCTTCAAGTTGTTGTTGTCTAATAGAGTCCCGCATACCAATTACAGCTGGCACACATTTCTATTAACCTACCATAGACAAGATCTGTTAATAGGTCATGTGCTTCCATAGCTCATCAATATGTATAAATATTGCATATGTAGAATGATTTAGTAAGATGTATGTATACTGTGTCGAAATTTAACATCAGCTTAATAAGTATGAACCTTAAGATACCTCTTGGAGCCTTTTATGATGGATTTTGGAGTAGGTACAAGACTAAATATTTTGCTGTACTGAAAGCTGAAAGATAATGTAACTTATTAGAACCTTTCCTAGTCATACAACCCACTCATTAAGCACAATAACATCTCTTATGCGCGGCATTAAATTAAAGTTCCCTACATGTTAGTTTGTATGTTTGTACCAATCTGACACTGGATGGATTTTAAAGACCTTTTTCAATGCCAAAATTTAGACCTTTCTTCGTAAAATATTTAATGAAAGTGTATAAAGGTTATAGCCCTGAATATACTAGGTATGGCTCCAAAGTAATGTTAAATATATAAGAATATACTTATTATTTTTTACCCGACTGCGTCAGAAGGAGGGTTATTTGCAATTTATAATGTTAATATGATACCGGCTGAGTCCGATCGTGATAACCTAATTATAGTCTTGACGCGTGATAGCAGATCATACAGGTTCAAAATGGCCGCCATACCGCCGCAAAGGGGTATTTCTTTTTTGCAAAACAATTTGCATCAGCATTATACACTGTCCTCACATAATTAGGGACACTTGTTTTTTTCCCATACAATTGCCTACAAATATTACTTTTCAATTTTGACAACCAGTCAAAAAGTTCTTAATAAATTTTATCTGTAGTTACACTTATTGTTTAGTAATAAACTAAAGTATGTATGTACAATTTATCTCTGTTGGAAACAAATCTTTCATTTTATAAGGATTTAAAAAAATATATATTTGGTGTTTATACAACATTGTAATCGTTTTTAAATCCTTATAAAATGTTAGGTCCATTTTTAAACCTTAGTTAATTATCTAAAGTAAATAGTATTTAGCAATAAAATTGGTTGAGAATTTTTTGATTGGTGGTCAAAATTGAAAAGTCATATTTCAAGGCAGTTGTATGGGAAAAAAACAAGTGTCCCTAATAGAGAATGTCAACTAGTTTAGATTTTTGGCTTATCGTATTCTTCATTAAAAACAAAAAAATGCTGTAAAAAAATCATTTCGATACGTCTAATAGTTTCCGAGATATTGAATTTTAAACTTCGTATGCGGCGCTCGAAACCCGGCGGCTAGCGCTCACGGATGATGACGTCATCGTTTGGCTGCGGTACGCGCCCTTATATGAATGAGTGAGTTTACAGGGCTTCTATCTTTTTAACCGTAATAAATAGACAGTTGAAATTTTCACAGAATACGTGTTATTATAGATTCTATCGATTAAATTTTTTAAATGAACAATAAATCAAATCCCAAGAGGGGTCCCCGTACAAAAACCATGAAAAAAACCATTTTTTTTTGCTTTTTTATATGGATTGTATTTCAATAATGGCTTCTTATTTTGATGCGATTTTAAGCTTAAGTTCTAGTCTAATTTTCATACTTTACGACTAAATAGAAATCTCAAGTAAAACTGCTACAAATAGGTGACAAAGCTGATTTTATCAACACTATGTTTTAAGCGGTCACCCATCCTGTTTTAGACTACGCTCGTAGTTGCTTAACTTTGGAAGTCGTAATTTTTTACGAATTCGTTTTGATGTGACTATGATAGTTATGGTTATCCATTGTTTTGTTTTACATACAGTTTAACCTGTTTAACTAAACTAACTGTCCGTTGCTGACCGGCTTTTCTGTTTGTAATGTTTGTCGAATAAGTTGGTTAAATAAAAATAGAATAATAATCAAGCACTTTTAATTTAGGGTTCACCGTATTCTACATAAAAATACAAAAACATTAATGCAAAAAACCGGGCAACAGCCTGTCGAACCATGCTCAGTGTAGGGTTCCGAAGCCGTTACTACAAACAAATTAGACCTCGCGACAAACTTAACTTTGCCGTTGGAAAACTGTTATCCCCATACATCGATATAGGTCGCGGTCAGTTTACCAACACCGCAAATAAGTTTTCGGCAGGTATAAACATTTAAACCGTTTAACTCAAGAGCCAATGAAGTCTACTTAGTCGTGATAGTTTTCCTTTGAAGATATTTTTCATATTTTTTATTTGTAGTTTTGGCTGTAGTGGGGAGGGGACGACGACACTTGACTCTAACAAAAATTTGCGCTTTAAAGCTTTTCATAAACGGATACCTTTATTGAAATATTGTTTTCACAAATCCGCAATATTTTGGAAAGACCTAGGTATACAACGACACCCCACACTATGGGGTAGACGAGAAAAAAAAACTTCCCCATGTTACGTAAAAAAAAAAAACATGATTTTACTTTTATTTAACTATGTTGGCGTGACTAATATGTATATTCATGCCAAATTACACGTTTCTAGTACTAAGAGTCTCTGAGCTAGACTGCGGATAGACGGACACACGTCACACACACACACACACACACACGCACGCACGCACGCATGCACGCACACACACACACACACACACACGCGCACACACACACACACACACACACACACACACACACACACGCGCACGCTATCTAAGCTATCTTGCATACACAAAATAACAGTAATAATGCTCAAAAACAGTTCAAAAACTACCTACTTGCTACAGCGGCCGCTAATACCAACAACTAGCGAGAGAGAGAGAGAGAGAGAGGCGGTCTAGGTACCTAACTTATGGCGAGTGAGCCACTTGGCAGCGCCCGCCCGCGAAATTTGAAATCGATGAAATGAATAAGTACACAAAATATCAGAACTACTACCTAGGTCAATCAAAAACTCATGTTTTATAGTTCATTATTTTATACGGTACCTAGCGATATGAATTCTACATTAGATACGACATTTGTAAAGAAAGGGCTATCACCAAAGTTAAGTAAACACCGCTTAAACATCGTGTAAGATTTTGTTGTTTGTTGTTTTACTACAGATTACTGTTTGGTCGTAAGTATGGAGTTTAGATTATTGTGTGACACCGAAATAAAAAGCTAATACAAATACAACCCGTACTTCGGCTTCCAAAGTTAAGCAACTACCTACTTACAAGCGTATTCTAAAACAGGATGAGTGACCGCTTAAAACATCGTGTTGATAAAATCAGTTTGGTCAAATATTTTTAGCAGTTTTACTTGAGATTGTTATTTAGTCGTAAACTATGAAAGTTCGACTGCAATTTAAGCTTAAAATAGCATCAAAATTATAAGCCATTATAAAAATATAATCCGTATAAAAATGCTAAAAAAACTGGTTATTTGTCATGTTTCTTGTATGGGGACCCCTCTTGGAATTTGATTTATTGTTCATTTTGTAATTTTAAACAATAGAGTTTATAATAACACGTAATCTGTGAAAATTTCAACTGGTTACTTATAACGGTTAAAAAAATATAGCCCTGTAAACTTACTCAATCATATAAGGGGCCGTACCGCAACGAAACCATGACGTCACTCCAGTAAGATGGCGCCCGCACCCTTTAATATTTTTGACCGTAATTTCATACGTTCGTAGAATCAAAACTACTGGGTCTATTTGAATGAAACAAAAAGTAGTATGTTTGTTTATTTATAAGCTTTACTCTTACAAAGTTTCAAGCGATTTGGCGTACCTACTGACATTCTTCATTATGTGACCACCACTGTATACTTAAAGCTGAGTAATTCTGTGTATTCAATGTATGGGAAAGTCAAACAAATTAATAAAGTTTTAAAACTTGTTTGACATGATACATTTGGGTGTGGTGTTTAAAGTTCACTACTTTAATTTTTTCAATTATTTATAAAATTAACTTCATGTTTTTTTATTTAAAACCCAATGCGGGCAAGCAAGTTATACAACTATGCCAAATATCAAATTGATAGCATTTAGTATTGCTGAGAAAACCTACTGTGACACACAGACAGACAATTAAGTCTCACCAAAAGGGTTCCCTTTTTACCATTTTGGTACAGAACCCTAAAAAACCCATATTGAAACCATGATGTGACCGTTATTATATTTGTCATACTTGTAGTAGGGGGGAAAAGTGGTGCCATACTTGAAAAACTTGACTAGCAGCTGCCGTATACGTGCGTTGCCATACATTGTGCCTTACAACACAATGAGCCAAGACCTCTGCAACTAGAGAACCTGTTTGAATAGTTTAAAAATAACCAGAAATTAAGTTTCACTATCTCCTGGTCTAATAACATTTGCTATTATGCATCTATATAGGACAATTTAATTTATGAGTTTTAATAATATTGACCCTTCTTTTGGTTGTCAGTGCTTAAGTATGAGGGGTTAGTAATAATACAAAAATAGTTGCCATTAGGGTCCTAATCCCGTCAATGCTGGTATACTGTCTTTTTGTTCCAGTCCTATCTAGTCGGCCCATGAGTTCTTTCATTAAGGTTTAGTCAAATAAAACTAACTAATATACTTTTCACGCCACTGCTCGGAAATATGGCCAAAGAAGGATCGAAATCAGAATAGAAAGTTGCTCTTAGTAGTACAACACAAAAACAGTCCAACAATGTTGAGTTGCAAAGTAAAATGGAGTGTTTTTAGACCAGTTTACTTTCTACTCTGCTATTGGTCGGTTATTTATGACATTAGTAACTCGTTCGGAAATAAATAAAAAAATGTTTGACAAATATGACATTAGAACGTTTAATTAAAAAATTAAAACGTCAAATCCGCTCAGTGAAAGTGTATTTTAGCGATTGTAAACGTGTTTTTATGTAAGTTTTTAAGGCGTACGTGAAAAACGCCTTTGCATCTTTAAATAAGGTAAAAATTAAAAAAGTTAAAAAGGCGGGAATGAAAATTACTTCTGTTCTTTTAATTGGAAACAAACGCTAAACTTTTGAACTTTTGATTGGGAATTTGTACGATATTCAACAAAAATGAGTGATACAAGTACAGATATGGATCTTACACCGCCTGAAATTCAGGATACGGCAAAGTCGGTAATTCGGAATTTACTGCCAATAAAATCCCGTCGCAAATATCAGAAAGTGTATGAAAATTTCAAAGCATGGCAAATAAATAAAAAAACGAACTCTTTCTCTGAAAGCGTAATGCTGACCTACTTTGATGAACTTTCAAATATCAATATTACTTTTAATTAAACTGTGTATTATGTCCTAACCTGTTTTATTTCCTTACATTAGGCGTGAAAAGCACATAGCATTGCCTCGGTAGAAAGTGCAATAGATGGACTCGTATCTTCGCGGTCCTCACCTGCGGCTCGGCCCGCGAACTAACTCGTCCATCTATTGCTTACTTTCTGTACCTGGGCTACAATGTACTATAGTATACTTTTTACAATTTTATACTAGGCCCGGGGAACCTTGATCCCTACGACAGTTCATGTTAGTGATGGGTTGTGTCGATGTAACTTAACTTTTTTATAGGCAAAGGCGTGACTTGCATTCAGCCACGTTGGTAATCATGTTTTTAAAAATATAATCTGCATTTCTAATGTTTGTTATGTTGTTGTTGTAATGTCACACATGAAAACTGATACTAATAAAACCTAATCTTAAACAAAACAAAAACTGGTGTCCCCAGAAATATCCATAATTTGAGTGAGATAAAAACAATTTCATGTAACTTTTTTAACATTCAGCACCTATAACTTAAATGATTATAAATCGGACACTGAACAGCGTACTATGTTAATGTATTTTGTACACTCGTTTCCATTATCGACATTTGTTTATCGATACTTTTCCGGAGTAGTCGATATCTTCCAAACGAAGTGAGTTTTGCAGGACGTAAACGTAAAGTCTGATGGAGATAATTTCTTGTAAATGTTAAGAATTGTTATAATTCCAACAGAATATCATTGTAATAGCATATATCTACCAAAAATTAATTAATGACATTTTTAGACGCCTCCAATTTGATTCTAATGTAACGATGACACCTCTACAAGGTTGTGTGGTGGGGATAACTGTCAGTGTCATAGGGATCAAGGTTCCCTGGGCCGACTATAGTCAATTTTAGTCAAGGTTGAGTCAATTAAAACTAACTAATATATACTTTTTACAATTAAGTATGTATTAATTAAAAGCCTTATTAATATACATTTTTAATTATATATTAATATTTGCATTGCATAATTGCAAATAATTGCTGCAATATCTGATACATTTTTTTTACATTTACGGCAGGTATCATCAGATATATTAGGGGCTTTTTTGCAAATTTTAGCTTTTAAAAGTGGTTAAATGTCAATCCTTTATTCAGAAAGAAAGTTGGTGTTTTAATATTTTGAAACCTCTTTACTCAGGCCATATTAAAGACTTTATTAGATACCTTAACGGGACTCAGTCCCAGCTTATGAAGCAAGAGATATTGTGAGATTTTGAATTTCTGCAAAATTTATGCAAAATCGTTAACTTGATTTAAGGAGATCTTCATTTTTATACAACAAATTTTATCGGAATTAAAGAAGTAAGTCTGTTTAATCTGACATGCAAATTTGAACAATCCGCGACCACTTTTACAAAAACAGTACCTAACGGTTATGAGTATTATCATTGAGCATGTTTTTAACCTTGCTTAACCAGCCCCTTACAGAACACTTAAGGCTTCTACAGCAACCTATTTCAATAATGTAGCATTAATTATGTGTTTTTTAGACCTATTAATTGAGGTTTTGATTAATGTACAGTCTATGTCATAAACATATTTACACTTTAGTACCTGGTCACTTATTTTTAAATTTTAATAAACCTCAGTGACAGAACTTATGGGCCGACTAAGTATATAACAAATAACAGGCAAGAGCGATAGGAAATCAAAAAATCAAAAATAATGTAATTTTAACAATTTTTTAGAACAACGTGCTTTGAAGCATATCACCCAGCAGTAACCATCACCAAATCATGTGGAATGGTACACCAAACAGTTAAAGAAAGGAATTCAAAAACCTGAGGTAAATTTGTCTAAATTGCACAACAGTAATTCTGGACTTAAACCCTATATTATGATTTAGTTTAAAAACATGGAACATCAAAAACTAAATCAATATCTATAAGAGAAGGCAGATCGGCTGTTTAAATTTACTGTAAGAAGTTTAACTGCGCGGGCGAATGATGATAAAAAGAATTGTTTCGCAAGGGAGACGTGACCAATTAATTACTACAGTACGAACCGTAAACACATCAATGTCATACACTAATCTTAGTGCTAACTGCGTTAGCAATCCACCACTAGCCAAACATCTACAGTACACTTTGAAATAACAGTTTTAGTAAGCGCTTTACTTTACGTATGATTTAAGATAAATATGATTTTTGTAATCATTTCACTCACACGAAATACTATTTGACAACTGATGTCACAGATCAAAATATGCCACAGATGGAGAAAACATGACGGGCATTTTAATCTGTGGACTGAAGTAGTTAAGTCATAGAGTTAATAAGTCTTGCAAGATACAATAATAGTCATGCCATACTTTTAGGCACTATAAGCTATCGACTATTTTCTCGCTCAACAAACGAACAAAAGATATAGATCCCGTGTCAATAAAAGAGACGGACAAATTAATAGTTGATCGCTGGCTGTTCACACTGCCGGCGAGAACTCTCTGTCCAACAAAAGATATAGATCCCGTGTTAATAAAAAAGATGCATAATTATATTAATAGTTGATCGCTGATTCTACTCGCTCCTCGCTCATCGTCGGCGGTGGGACAAGTGCCTTACTGCCGATTCGGCAAAACGAGAGTGATAGACTGGGAGATAGTGACACAAAATTTCCGGTCATTTGTACCAAGTACGGCGAAAACATTTTATGAAATTAAAGTAACCTTACCTACTTTTAACGACAAGATGACGTAGATATTTATTATCTATATATATATAAAAGGCTAAACTGACTGACTCACATATCAACGCACAGCCGAAACTACTGTACCTACCCAACTAGCAAAATAACCTTATAACATCAAGCTTATATGGCCAGAACCCTTGTAATTGTTTTATAAAAGCATTATGTTCTTCCAATGTCCTTATAATAGCTCATTATAAGAGATTTTGGCTAATACAGCTTTTATTCTTATAATTTAGGTTGGATAAAGGCTAATATGACCGAGTAATATGACCACAATAAGAATTCCCCTTGTAAGAGTTGTTTATAAGAGATTTTAGCTATCACAGCCTCTATTCTTATAATTTAGGTTGGATAAAGGCTAATATGACCGAGTAATATGACCACAATAAGAATAGAGAATGTCAGCCAGTTTAGATTTTTGGCTTATCGTATTCTTCATTAAAAACAAAAAATTGCTTTAAAAAAATCATGTCGATACGTCAAATACTTTTCGAGATATTGAATTTTAAACTTCGTATGCGGCGCTCGAAACTCGGCGGCTAGCGCTCACGGATGATGACGTCATCGTTCAACTGCGGTACGCGCCCTTATATGAACGAGCAAGTTTACAGGGCTATATATTTTTAACCGTAATAAGTAGCCAGTTGAAATTTTCACAGAATACGTGTTATTATAAAATCTATCGTTTAAAACTATAAAATGAACAATAAATCAAATCCCAAGAGGGGTCCCCATACAAGAAGCATGAAAAAAAATCTTTTGTTTTAGCATCTTTATACGGATTGTATTTTTATAATGACTTCTTATTTTGATGCTATTTTAAGCTTAAATTGTGGTCTAATTTTCATTGTTTACGACTAAGTAGCAATCTTGAGTAAAACTTCTACAAATATGTGACAAAACTGATTTTATCAACACGATGGTTTAGGCGGTCACCCATCCTGTTTTAGACTACGCTTGTAGTTGCTTAACTTTGTAAGTCGTAATACTCGTAATTATTTTTACGAGTTCGTTTTGATGTTACTATGGTAGTTATGGTTAGGTATCTATTGTTTTGTATTACATACAGTTTAACTAAACAAACTTTCTGTCACTGACCGGCTTTTCTGTTTGTAATGTTTGTCGAGTAAGTTGGTTAAATAAAATTAGAATAATAAATAGGCACTTTTAATTTTGGGTTCACCGTTTTTTACATAAAAATACCAATAAAGTATGTTGCTAATATAGCTAAGGTGAAACATGCCAAAAATTAAAAACCAAGTGCGAGACGCGGGACACAGGCGGCCGAGCCTGCAGCGGTAGGTACTGTAGAGTACAAAGATATGTATACATTTGTGGCCCTTATTTCAATGGAATAAGGTGAAAAAGTGTATACATATCTTTGTACTCGACTGTACTATTCAACAATATTATGATTCACGCAGTTCGCTATATACGCGGTCTCGTACAGCGTACCCGTAGTTTTAAGTGATCTTACTCGTTTAAAATGTCGGAGCCGTAGAAGTCAAGATTGTCCTCTATTGTACCAAAGTGTAACAAAGGGCGTTGGTCCCACAAAAAAAAAACCAACACACACTACCTTGAGTGAGGAACCTGGTAGCGCCCGCGCGCGAAATTTGAAATCGATGTAATGAATACACGAAGTATCAGAACTACTACTAGGTCAATCAAAAAATCATGTTTTATAGTTCGTTCTTTTATACGGTAGCGATATTAATTCTACATTACTTAACACGAAATTTGTAAAGAAAGGCCTACCACCACGAAATTTGTAAAGAAAGGCCTACCACCAAAGTTAAGCAACCACCGCTTACCTAAACATCGTGTTGATTTAAACTAGGCACTTTTAAACATATTTGTAAGAGATTTACTACAGTTTACTGTTTGGTCGTAAACTATATATGTTAGTATGGAGTTTAGATTATCATTTAAGCTTAATGTGACACCGAAATAAAAAGCTATCATACAAATACAACCAGTATTTCGTCTTCCAAAGTTAAGCAACTACACGCGTAGTCTAAAACAGGATGGGTGACCGCCTAAACCATCGTGTTGATAAAATCAGTTTTGTCACATATTTGCCGAAGTTTTACTTAAGATTGCTATTTATTCGTAAACAATGAAAATTAGACTACAATTTAAGTTTAAAATAGCATCAAAATAGGAAGCCATTATAAAAATACAATCCGTATAAAAATGCTAAAAATAAAGATTTTTTTTCATGTTTCTTGTATGGGGGTCCCCTTCTTGGGATTTGATTTATTGTTCATTTTATAGTTTTAAACGATAGATTTTATAATAACACGTATTCTGTGAAAATTTCAACTGGCTACTTATTACGGTTAAAAATATATAGCCCTGTAAACTTACTCGTTCATATAAGGGCGCGTACCGCAGTTGAACGATGACGTCACTCAAGCAAGATGGCGTCCACGCGCTTTAATTATTATTGACCCAAATTTCAAACGTTTGTAGAATCAAAACTACTGGGTCTATTTGAATGAAATAAAAAGTATTATGTTTGTTTATTTATAAACATTACTGTTACAAAGTTTCAAGCGATTTGGCGTACCTACTGACATTCTTCATTCCCCTTGTAAGAGTTGTTTATAAGAGATTTTAGCTATCACAGCTTCTATTCTTATAATTTAGGTTGGATAAAGGCTAATATGACCGAGTAATATGACCACAATAAGAATTCCCCTTGTAAGAGTCCGTCCGTCCGTCCGTCCGGCCGTCTGTCCGTCCGTCCGTCCATCCGTCCGTCCGTCTGTCTGTCTGTCTGTCTGTCTGTCACCAGGCTGTATCTCATTAACTGTGATAGCTAGACACTTGAAATATTCACAGATGATGTATTTTTGTTGCCGCTATAACAACAAATACTAAAAACAGCGTGAAATAAATATTTCAGAGTGATTTTTTATAGATAGAGTCTGTCTAATGAATGATGAACCGGGCTTTTATTTGACTGGCAGGTCTGGCAACACTATTAAAATGACGTTTTGACATTGACAAACAAGTCATTGTTGGTTCGAGTCTGTCAAATTAAAGTTATCTTCTCGAAATTTACGGACTAAACATGCGTAAAACTATCAAAAATGGTGTGCGACAGATCCTTCGTACCATTATAAACAAATATAAAGAAAAACAAAAGAAGATGGAAGCATTGTTGAAACAAAAAATAGAGTGTTTACATACGGTGACCGAATTCATAGGTTATAACAAGGTTAGTATGGCATGTTAATTTTGATACTTATTATTTCTATATCTTCAATCCAAAGTTTCATAGAATATATACCTTTTCTGTTCTACCTATCTTTTGAAATTGGTATTTCTTTTCCATTAAGAAATTAAACGATGTATTCTTTTCAGATAAGCTGGACGTGGATGGTGAAAAACAAACGGTTTTGAAAAATCTTCAGCAGTTGAAAGAGTTGGGGCAAAACGATTTACTATGCCAGAGTCAAACGAAGGATTTAGAAGAATTATCATCAATGACCGGTAAATAATAAGATTAATTAAATCATTGTCTTTCCCTATACATAGGTGTATTGTCTGTACCTATACCATGTTGAATCTCTTAACAATCGCAATTTTATTAAATTAATTAAATAGACAGATGATTAATATAACTGACACTCATACCTAGTTTCAGTAAAACACTAAGGAGGTGTTTATATACATTTAGTTAAAAGATATCATAAACATATTAATATGTACCTACGTACACTTCATGAGCTCTTGGAAAAGATGTTCGGGTTATACCTGTCTTCCTTGTTCTTAAACCGTTACGATTTGAACCTCACCGATGCAATTTGATTCCACCTAAACCCAAATGTTCTTAGAGCTGTCGGACTGTAAAATGGGGCTGTACTGAGTGTCACAATATATTTGTAAATGGTGTTCTGTTTAATTCATTCCTTCTTTCTTCTTACAGATATCAGTGTTTCGACATTGAAGAGAATGAAGGCAAAGTAAACCATGGTGTCTTCAGTACTCCAGGAAAGAAGCGAACTCACAAGGCCACAGTATCCAATTTAGATAGTTTTGACATCCATGCCATCAGAAATAAAGTGAACGAATTTTATATTGTAAAGAAGCAAGTGCCTACACTCAGGTGCCTATTAGCAGAATTGAGAAAAAGCATCCGTTTTACCCTAGTAATAAATAAAATATTTTTACTTAATGACTTGTTATTGGTGATTTTATTTACTAAAAGAGCTCACAAATGAGAAAGCATGCTGACGCAATCATTATTATGGTGGTCTGCATTTTTTTTTCATAGATAATTTCAAAGCATTAAATACTTCGTGATACCCAAAGTTGCTAAATAGTTCGGTACACGTTTGGCGACTTTGGGTGTCACTATCTATTTATTTAATGCTGACTCTACGGGTCAATCAACTTTTCTTTGTAGTTCGGTGCCAGGGTGACGTTTCCTGGGTCACTCATTAAAACTATGATTTCAAAGGATATAAGTCCACTACCATTCTTTTATGGCTTTTCTCCTGAGTGTGATAGAAGTATAAATTATAACATTTTTTCTAAGAAACTATCACTGTTGTCTCCTGGCTTACGGGACACTAACTACAACAAAAAAGTTGATCCACCCATACGTATTAAGTAGTAAGACTCTCGGGCCTCTACTAATAAACTGTACTTAAATATGATACCGTGTGTGGTCTTAATATGGATAAACGGACACTTGAGTGCGGTATTAGTAGACTTTAGTACCTATAGTTTATTAATACGGGCCTTAGTATTGTGAAAAAGTACGCGTTTCCTCTTCCTTTGTGCCCACCAAAATAAACAAAATAAGAAAAGTATCAAAATCGTTTATTCCTACATTGATCGGTAATACCATATGAAGATTTTTTAAATTTGCCGCTTTTTCTCAGGTTCATCTTTCATTAGACAGACTCTAAACACCTGCCAAATGAAACCAAAGCACCCTGTGTGTAAAATTTCGTCATTTTGACGTCATCGGCATCAAAAGTACGCCCCCTGAGTATAATTCATGTTATTTTTTTTTTCTTCCTCTTTCCTCTATGTTGGTATCCGTAACTTTCTGTCATCCACTTTCCCGCAAATTAAACTGTCAGATGTCTTGTGATTGTGATTGTCTGGGTTGTCCATAACATTTTATTATTTGTTGTAGGAATCCTTCCTGATCATTCCACAAAAACAAAAATTTACAACGACACCAAACATTCTCGTCACGTGCGTTATGTCTACAACTCGACATAATATTGGCAAAATACACCTTGCCAAAATAGCAAGGAGTGAAAGCCATAATAGAAAAAAAAAACAAAAAAATTGTTCCTTATTTTGGCAATATATCGCTCGATTAACCAGTTTTTTTTTAACGTTACCAAGCATGCTGCATGTTTGAAGTGTCAACCCAATGTTTACAAACAAGTCGTTGTTGATGCGAGTTTGTCAAATTAAAGATTTCTTTTGGAAATTTAAGTACTAAACATGCGTAAAACTATCAAAAGTGGTGTGCGACAGATGCTTTTTACCATTATAAACAAATTTAAAGAAAAACAAGAGAAGAGGGAAGCATTGTTGAAACAAAAAATTCATAGGTTAGTATGGCATGGTAATTTTGATACTTATTATTTTTATATATCTGCAAATCCAAAGTTTTATAGAATATATGTTTTTCTGTCCTAACTATCTTTTGAAATTAGTATTTCTTTTCCATTAAGAAATTAAACGATGAATTCCTTTCAGATGAGGTGTATGTGGATGGTGAAAAACAAACGGTTTTGAAAAATCTTCATCAGTTGAAAGAGTTGGAGCAAAACGATTTACTATGCCAGAGTCAGACGAAGTATTTAGAAGAAATATCTTCAATGACCGGTAAATCATTGTCTTTCCCTATTTATGCAGAGCAAACAGCATTTTGTTGGTGTAAACCAAATGTACCTATGTACACTTCATGAGCTCTTGGAAAAGAAGTTCGGGTTATACTTACCTGTCTTCCTTGTTCTTAAACCGTTGTGATTTGAACCTCACCGATGCAATTTGATTTTGCCTAAACCCAAATGTTCTTAGAGCTGTCAGACTTGTGACACTACGACTTAGTCTTAGTCATCTGTGTCTTTCACAAATATAAAGTCTATGGATAGAGCAAAGATAAGTAGAATATCAGTTAGAGATAGTGTAAACATAGCGGCTTTTTCTTAGTCGTCTGTCCGTTTCCTAAGTAAGCAAAACTTTTGTTATAGGTATATCTTCAAAGGATAAATTTAGGCTGAAATAAAAAGCTAATAATAATAATAATAATAATAATAATAATAATAATAATATAATATAGCCTTTTATTTCCAGTTCACACAGTTTTGTACATATTACTTATTTTAACTTTTATTATATAAACTTCATTCTATTTCATGCATTTAAATATTTTTTCTTAATGCTATTTAAATATTACTTAATACTAATTGCATGCATCTGGTACCGGAATATCTTTAGTTTCTATTGTCCTGGATAGCCCATTTTTGGGCAAAGGCCTCCTCCATATCCTTCCAAGTTTGCCTATCTTTGGCAAATCGCGTCCATGTCGCTCCAGCCACTTGCACGATGTCGCTCCCGCGACGGCGGGGTCGGCCGCGGCGCCGCTTGTCTTCGCGCGGCCACCAGTGCAGTACTCGCTCGCTCCAGCGACCGTCCTCTGCGCGCGCGGCATGTCCCGCCCAACGCCATGAAGTAAATAATGACGACTCCACTGCATTGATTGTACAAAAATATCCAACGACGGAGGCCTATTGTTTGTTTTTCTTTCGATTTATATGATAAAATAAAATTCTAATGAGAACATTTTATGTATTATTATTTAACAACAGCCAAAAGATCTGCCCCAAGTAAATTTAAAGCTACCCACGCTTGGGGCAGTATTGAACATTATTCCTTGAGTTGCAAAGTTCTGAATTGTGACTTTGTCTCTAGCTTTGGACATGTGCAAATGCATTAATTCCACATCCACATCCACACATTCACACACGCACCCGCTCACTAGAATTTGTATATTTAAGTTCTTAGTCTTAGTTTAATATGTAATAATCCTCTGCAAAGTTATTTATTAAGAGTGTTACTTTAAAAATTGTATACCACTGGGTCCTGTAACACAGGGTTTCCTAGCTCAGGATCCAGGACTAAAGATAAACTGTACTTAAGTTAATTGCCAATAAATATTTTCATTTTCATTAATTACATAGGTTAATAACATACGTTGTTGTGTAGAGGCTTGAAACTGGTTTTTATGGGTAAGTAATATTTTAAAATACTTACGTCAATGAGTGTAAAAAACGTACCAGGATGCCCCCCACTCCCCTAATAGCCATCGGCTGTGTTTCGCTACCAGATTCGCAGTCGCATCTGACAGTAGGTAGGTATATTAGGTATCTTCTAACTCGTGTTGCATTAAAACACGAAGAAAGCCGATAGCTACATTAGCTACTAAGGAAACGTTGGTACTGACTGTAATCTTTGATTCCTCTTATTTTCCTTCCGTTCCCGTGCGAGGGGTTAAATTTCAAAACACTTCTACAGTGCGATAGCACTTAGAAGTTGCTTTGGGTTTGTACTTGTCTCTCACTCGCTCTCATGCGCTCTTATTAAGAGCGAGTGAGAGAGAAGTACAAACCCGAAGCATCTTCTAAGTGCTCACAGACTGTACTGTGGATACCCAAAGCGCATTCCCTAGGGGAATTCAATGGTACATTGTTGCAGAGGATAGAAAGTAAGCGATTTTTGAACGAGTCATATAGAGGGCCGAATCGTGGTTGAGGCCCTCTACTGTACGAGTCCATAAATTTCTACCGAGGCAGACATAGTGCTTTTCACAACTACTGAGAGGAAATAAAATAAAAAATCGTATTCAAAACTCAAATTATAATTTATGTAATATAGAAGCTGTATCACCACCAATTTTACCATAGATAACTTTTTTTAATCTGGACCCCTGTTCTCCTGGCACTCGAGATTAAGACTACGCCGAGCGCACAGTGGCGCCCTCATCACTATTATTGTGTTTTCTAATAAAATAAAGTATTTTCTTGAAATCGGACGGTGCATTTTTGTACTACAAATGAAAACACAACTTATAGGACATATCACATAGTTTAATAACAATTGACCTTTGAGTTATCAACTTAACGGAAAAAAGTGGCCACCTTTTCCCGTTAAGCTGACTACTCATACGGTAATTGTTATCAAAGTTTGTTACGTATCCCATAAATTGTGTTTTTACTTGCTCTACAAAAAAGCATCGTCCGATTTCAAGAAAATACTTTATTTTATTAGAAAACACAATAATAGTGATGAGGGCGCCACTGTGCGCTCGGCGTAGTCTTAATAAACTAACATTAAGGTCTGATTTTTATTCCCACGGAAAAAATGTGAACAAAGGTGTTGCCGCTAACGAAAAACATTTCCAGCATTCAAAATATTTATACTTCCCACTTTTATAAGAAATCGACTTACTATAAAAAAACTATATATTGTAATCAAGATGAAAGAATTTAATTTGTTGATGGCAAACTTTATTTTGAAATATACTCTTTGTTATATTAATTTAAAACGAGAATACTGTTTTCGTATGCATAATTTATTTATTGCACTGGTATCACTGATTCGATACACCCGTCTTAAAAAGTTAAGAGCCGCTTGGCTTGATTCACGTCACTTCACTCGCTTCACAGTTAGTGCTCCCGTCGTATTAGCTTTCCAGTTACTCTTGTTAAATTGTTCTGTTAAATTTTCATTGTTGTTACGTTTTTTATTGTTATTACGTTGTTTGTTGTTACGTTTTCCGTTGTGTTTTTGTTATTGTTGTGTGGTAGGATGGACATCCGGTAGGTGGATGGTCTGTTAATAAATGGTAAAAAAATATTGCTGTTTCATTTCACAGATTTGTGCGATTTTAATTTTAATTATTTCTCAAAATTATTTTTAATATCATTGTTCCAACGACATGATAATATCTAATATTATTTTTCTTGCTGGCCCGTACTTTGAGATCCCCTGAAATGTCACTTTGACAGTGACGTAACTTTGTTTACATTTTTTCCGTGGGATTAAAAATCAGACCTTAGAGATGAAGATGTCAACTCCATATAAAATTGTATTTGTTTCGCCATATTATTATCTCCCATGTAATTTCAGCTCTAGTGGTTCGAGATTAGGGGCCAAGTTTGAATTACATTAAAAAAAAAGCAGTGACATAGTTTTTAGTCTGTGTATCTTTTAGCAAAAAAACACCTAATATTTTACGACACAAAATGGTGTGTTTTGATTGGTCGATTTAAATTTTTCATTTTAAGGAGATATGACACAAAAATTGATTGATTGATTTTCATTGGTTCTTTAAGTTGGACAACAATGTTCTCGACCAATCAGCAAACATGCCGACAAAGATTCTTGTTGTGTCCTTATCTTATAAGTGACGTTTTGTGACCCCAAACAGGACCATCTATCTATGGCCATATTTCCGAGCAGTTGTGAAAATAATATTACCTACCCGTAAGTATATACTTAACTGTATTGATAACTAGCTGTTCCCGTGCCCACTTCGTTGGGCAATAAACATTTTTTTTGGGTTAATATAGCCTATGACACTCACAAATAGCGTGGCTTTCTATTGGTAAAAGAATTTTCAAAATCGGTTCAGTAGATCCAGAGGTTACCCCCTACAACGTCACAAACTTTACCTCTTCATAATATTAGTAAGGATTAGTACCTACAGTATGGATGGGGTGCATGGAAGGAGCCTCCCCGAGCGATGCTCTCTACTAGATTTCTAAGCGACTGGCGCACCCTGGGCAACAGTGAACACTGACCGTTGTGCTGACCGGCTAATCCTTCCTTCCACCACGATGGTTACTCCAATTTCCAAAAACATGATGAAAATAGAAACCATCGTCATGAGAAGAAGAAGAAGAATTAGTACAGTATTCCCAGCTTCTTAATAGCTTTCGGCTGGCTATCGCTATCACGCTTGCACTCCTAACTCACAGTACATTTGTCTCTCGTGTCGTGTATCATAGAAAACTATAGGTATTAGGAAAATGGTAGCACTGTATATTAGTATAGATTTAGGACAAAGAATACATGTACATACTTGCATCAATAGATTTTTTAATAGCGTATTTTGCATTTAGATCTTATACAGATAATCTATACATGCATTGTTGACATCATCTAAATCTTAGGTATGTTCGATATTGTGTCCGATTGGTTGTCCAATTTCGTTGGTAATTCATGTTTTCTCATTTTAAAGGAAACTCTGCCTCAGCAAGTTTTGCGGCATTTTTTGTACCAACCTCGTCACTTGAATACACAAAACGTATCCTGAAACAGAAATTGCACCTTATTGAAAAATCGTACCGGAATTTGAGTAAGAAATCAAACGAAATCACTGAAGAGATAGGTAAGTACTCCAGGGTAGGGTCACTTAAGTTTAAGTTATCTATCATAGTACAGGCGGTAACGACCATAGGTCAAAATTTTGGTATCGGATGAATTCATTTGGCACAGATGTATCCTAGGACAAACTGAGCTGATTTGGCACGGTAGCCATCAGCCACCCACTGGTGGATAGGGAGGGGGCTATTCAAAGTTACACGCCGCCGCGCTTCAGATAAAAATATATATCAGCTTCAGTTTAACTATCTCCTCGAGTGTGGTGTCATTTCCAGATAAACCATAGATGTGGCTTTCATTTTTGATATAATAATTACACTCCTTCATATATATTTATTAAGATACATAAAGAAGTTTCACAACATCAGCTTATATTTTTTGTTTCAACACACAATATTTTATAATATATGTACAACATCATATTTACAAAAAATACGGTTGAAAAGCCCAATTTATGCAGATTTAAAAGACCAAGTTTTAGGCACTGGTCCCAACGCGGGCGATGAGCGGGAAGCGAGTACAGCCAGCGATCAACTATTAATATATGTGTCTCTTTTATTGACACGGGATCTATACTTTTGTTTCGCTAAACTAGTAGAGAGAGTCCTCGCCGGCAGTGTGAATAGCCAGCGATGAACTATAAATATATCTCTCTTTTCTTTACACCGGAGCGATTATCTTTAGTTCGTTTCTTGGGCGAGAAAATCGCCGATAGTTCATCGCTTACTCGCCTGCGGTGGGACAAGTGCCTTAATTCATATCATTTATTTGAGATGTGTGGAATAAATACATAATACCCGCGAGGCAGCGCGAATTAAGACAGCAGCGGGAGGAACTAACTCTTAATTTATCTGACACTTCTTTTATAAATTTCTCTGTCAGATTACCACGGCCTAAAAGTTTCTATAGCAAGTGCAGCAACTACATAATTTGGCTTTAGAAAAACGTATTTGCAGCACTTGATGGTTTGGGCGTGGTCTGCGGAGGTCCCTGGCTTGTGAGCAGAACCTTGGACATGAGACTTCGCTAGCGTATCAACGCAAGTAACGTCCCACGCCAAGGAGCGACTAAGATGCCACGGTACTAAAGTGCATTCTTCGGGTCTCTTTTCATCTGAGGCAGACAGGCCAGTCAGTGGGCCCAAGTGAAAGCGAGAATGAAATTGTGTACCAAAAAGAGTGGAAAACTACGGTTGGCTTAGGGCATGCAAAGCTCTTCATTGAAAGAGTTGACCAGAGCTGGACCAAAAAACTTTGGAAACTCAGCAGTAGACAACTCCGATATATTATCGGAGTGTTTACCGGGCACTTTGGGATTAAACATCTCCTAGCAAAGATGGGCTTTTATGACAACACAGATTGTAGAATGTGCGGCGAAGAGGTGAAGACAATGAAACACTTACTGTGTGAATGTGATTCTCTCGCCGGAGTAAGAATGAAAATCCTCGGTTTTGGCTACCCAAAACGGAACGATTTCAAGGCACTACCATTGTACTCCACAATCCGCTTTTTGGAAGGGGTGGAGGCTGCACTGGATTAAGCGCTTAAAGAGGGGTAAGTAACTACACAAAAGATCCAATAGGGTCGAAGTGTATCCGTAAGGACCCCACCAACAAGATAAGATAAGATAAGATACTCCTTCTTAAACAACAACGCCATAAGAGCTATAGTTTAGCAGATAATGGGTATGGACAAACATGGACGCAAGTGAAAGTAAGTTTGCCCGCCATGAAAATCATAAATTGCTTGAATCGTATACAAATAAGACTCAATTAACAACCTTAAAATGAAAAAGCAAAGCGACACATTATTATTTTTATCTACACTCATATCATAAACCCTCTATGATGCGTTCAGAAACCGCAAATTATGACCAGCATAATAATCAACTCTGTTCTTAGAGCAATTTTTTTATCTGTGGCAGTTTTCTTATGAATTCAGAAGAACATCAATTTCGATGTTCTTATGACATTCAAATTTCGAACATCTCTGAAAAACGAAGCATTTTTGATTAGACCTCTATTCTAAATCAGTCGAGATGACATTTTATTGAAAATGAAATGTCAATTTCACACAACTTCGACATATCTCGCACGTTACTTGATATCGAACGATTTGATAGTTGACGCTTAATCTAGCCTAGTTGTCTCTGAATTAAAAAAAACAACTTGTCAAATTTTGATTTGCCGCCACATTTGACGCTTATTTTGTCGGAAAAATAAGTTTGTTGTGTTGTTTTGTTCGTAAATAATTATTGTATTGTATGACTACTTATCATGACTAGTCATCAATATAGTGATCATGATCACGATATTTCGGAGACGCCACCTGATATCAGGGATAAAGCAATGAGCGTCGAAAATATGTTGTTGCCGTCAAAATCCACGGACATGATTCTACTATCAAAACTGGAAAAGTGGAATTCAACCACCGCACAATTAAAACTGTAAATAATAATTATTACAATAAATAATTGTCTCTGTTATCCCATTTATTTTTTGTATTATTTTACTAATAGCTCTAATCAATGCTGCAATGCCGGTCATTATATGCGATTTCTGAATACATCATAGAGAGCTTTGATGATATGTGTGTAGATAAATCAGTGTATGTAACTGTACATAATAAGCATTAAAATACTCGTGAGATGCTATTGGCCAGTATTTTTATAATCCTGTATCATGGTAAAACGCAAGGATATTTATGTGAGAAAAAAAACCGGCCATGAGCGAGTCGGACTCGCGCACAAAGGGTTCCGCACCATTATCTATACAACATTTATTATTAGACGTAGAGATTTCCCTAGCCAACGTTTTGCTACTGCTTGACACAACAAAAACATCGACAACCCTGTTATCGATAACCACCACTTCAACGTCATAGAGAAAATAATTGTACATCATTTATATAGTTATTAAGAAAATATTCACAATGTCCTAAAACGGTTCACTAAGTTTTCACCGAAATATGTTTGACAAATGAGTCGTTTGGCAACTGCTTCATTTCCCAACCCGCTTATATTTCTGTAACTGTAAATATTTCAGAATTTTTATAAAAACTAACCTAACCTAACCTATAGGGTCTACACAATGGTAAAAAAATAAATCCTGAAATTTTTGCAGTTACAGAAATATAAGCGGTTTGGGAAATGAAACAGTTGCCAAACGACTCATTTGCCAAACATATGTCGGTCAAATGAACGGACCCCGTCCTAAAACTCATTGAAGTACCTAATAAGAAAATAGCGAAATCATTTCATCAACAAAAAAAATTACAATCATATGTCATATGATTCATATAGTAACAATGTGGTGCGTTTTAAAAATTAAAATAAGAATAATAAGTTAAAAACAAAACTATCATTATATTAATATTTTACATACTTCAGTGAAAATCGCTCTATACCTAACATTGAAGTGGCACTTATCGATAACAGAATTGTCGATGTTTTTATTGTGTCAAGCACTAACAACACGTCGTTCGTGCTAGGAAAATCTCTAGGTCTATTTATTATATTTTAATTTAGTTATTAATTTTAAAGTGAATATACAACTAAACGTTCTGTGAATATTTCAAGCGTCTACCTGTTGCCGTTATCATATCGAGCAAAAACCGGCAAAAAATTTACGTTTGCTGTATGGGAATATTCATTTTATTGGTTTTAGCATTTGTTATTATAGCGGCAACAGAAATACATCATTAGTGAGGGTTAGTATCAAGTGGTCAAAAACGAAAGTGGCCTACGGCGTCAACTCGCCTAAAAAACATTTCGGTAAATTTACAGATAGCCGAATACGTAATCGGTCCATTAAGCAACTCGTCACAAATCATCCGGACAAATAAGTGATTTGTCCGAGATATAACTGGTTTCTTTAGCTACTTGTCTTAAGATCATCGGGACTAATTTGTAAATAGGTTAAAATAGTAATTGGCCAATAAAGCAACTCGTCACAAATTTTATAAAGCGTTATTTTATAAAGTTTCTGTTTTTATTCTTATTTAAGTAAATTTTTGCCCAACTCTGGGGCCTTTTTTATAAACCTACAAATTACAATATACAGGTTACAAGTTTCCATTTAACACAACCTCAACCAATGACGATCAGCCATTTGAGCAGTGTTGCCAGTTTAGACCTGTAAAATTGTTACTTGTAGCTTTATAAAACGTGCCCCTGCTTTGCACAGCAAAACAAATAAGGAACGAAAGGGTTGCGTCATAAGCAACCAGCTATTAACAATAGACTGCATGCATTGATGACGAATTGCTTTGTTGGCGACCAGCTATTTAGACTAATATGCATTAATGACGAATTGCTTTGTTGGCGATCAGCTATTTAGACTATATGCATTTATGACGAGTTGATAATATGACAGTAGACGAAATACTTTTGTGACGAGTTGCTTAATGGACCGATTACGTATTCGGCTATCTGCAAATTTACCGAAATGATTTTTAGGCGAGTTGACGCCGTTGACCACTTGCGTTTTTGACCACTTGATACTAACCCATTAGTGAAAATTTAAACTGTCTAGGTATAACAGTTCATGAGATACCTACAGCCAGGTGACAGACAGGCAGACGGACAGTGGAGTCTTAGTAAAAGGTTCCCGTTACTAAAAGGGCCTTTGGGTACGGAACCCTAAAAAGATTGACAAAGCACCACAAATATTATATGAAAGCAAAAAATATAACTGCACTAAATCACCTGTTTCGGCTTCTGTTAAAGATCAGGTTGTGAGCGACTATCAACGCAGCCAGTAATCCCACGCTGAGTAATGCTGGAGCACCTACCACCGGGGTGTACTGTCATAATAAAAAAATATCAATTATTTTAGTTACAACAGTAGATACAATGAAAAGGGTACGGGATTTTTGAGATGGTGTAATAAAGGTACTATGAAATTTCCGATTGTATGATAAGGAAGTAGAATTAGGATCGAGAAAATACTCATTTTGTTATGAACTTTATCTTCTATGCAATAAGGTCCATTCTGACTAGCCTAAATGATTACGAAATGTTTTTAAAGTTCGTTTGATATTTTGGTTATATGAAAAAAAAAAACCCGATACATAAATTATTAGTGTTAAGGTCAATGTGGGTAAGACCGTCTACAAGGCAAGTCCGTCTACCCGCTATAACTTCTGTTGTTGAATAGGTACATCGCCGTCGGCTCGCTCGGTAAAACAGCATTTTGTTCTAATTCCATCACTTCATAACAGATGTCGCTACGACAAAAACTATGGAAGTAGTTCAACTGTCAAGTTTTTTTGTGTTTTGAACTTGAAAGGTAAGTTAACGATCTGTTCGAAGAAAAATCATAAAAAATAGAAATTCAAGGTGTTTTGGATCAAACAGTAACTATGTAAGTAAGGTCAGGGTGGCCAAATCCGTCAGCGGGGCATTTCCGTCAAACGACATTTGCGGCTATTCAAACAACAATACACGCTTACTGACTCGATAGGTAAAACAGAGAGAAAATTTTATACCCGCAGTCAAAAACAGATGGCCCTATCTAGGCAATGAACGGAAAAACCTCGCTTTCAAAGTTTTCTAGCGCTGCGAACTCGAACACGAGTGTAGTGTGCTGCTGTGTTTCGTGACGGTGCGATGAGAAAATGTAAGTTTACGGCTTAAGGAAATAGTTCAAGGATGATAGAAAAAACATATTCTGACGATTTCCATAAGCCGAAGTATCAAAAATATCATTAAAGTTTAGTGCGTGTAGCTGCAGTAAAGCATGTATTACCCACTCCGCGTCACTCTTTCCCTTTCACTCTTTCTCTCTCTCACTATCTCGCATCGTCTCCACACTACTACTACGTCTTAGAGATACCCCTAACTCAGGAGAGATAGATAAAAAAGATATGAATCAATCCGTTTTCATCAATCACTCTTTGTATCCGTTCAAATCCGAATGTATCACTGTATCAGTGTATCTTCACTCACGCACGACGTCGTTTTTAATGATTTTAAAACTAAAAATTCAAGTACAATTTTTCAAGTGATTTTAATTTATCAATCATGACAAATTGTTAATATTAGGCAGAAACATTTGCCTTATACATAAGAGAGATACCTAATCTAATGTAAAGAAAAAGCAAAATGCAAACAACTTAAACACCTATATCTATATCATTCACTGATTGATTGGATCATTTGGATAGAGTTGAATTTAGCTCTGTGCATGCGCGTGTGCGTGAGCGTGAGCTACTGATACATAAGGATAAAAAGATACAAAAGAGTGATTCATATCCCAGTGATCAATATCAATCTTTTCTTTTTAGTGATAGTTTTGGATAGTAGTGAGATACAGTACCGGCTCATACGATTACTTACAAATGTGACTCACCAAAATTGACAACCAATCAAGAACTAGTTGATCAATTTACGTTAGCTGATTAAATAAGGTTCAAAATGGTGTATAACAAATGTTTGTACATTTCGTAGTTTAAAAAAGTTTAGTATTTAAAAAAACATTGCTGACGTGTTCATACAAATCTCGTAAATTTAGAGTGGGGTAGGCAGAGCTACAGAATTACCAACAACTTGTTGTTAATTCTGTAACCACTTTTTGTACAAACAGGCTAAGATGTTTACCAGTGTATATTAGTAACAGGTTGCAAGCCCATCGCCTGTCAATGCTACAAGCCTTCCACGGGAAGAAATGAAGTGGTACTATTCTAAGCCGGCAATCACACAGCTAAAAAAATAAATAAAAGTAACATTTTGCTGTTTTTTTCAGATAATATATATTATTATTTGCATGCTATTCTCCGTGCATTTTTACATTATAAAATATCTTTTTAAACCGTCGGATTAAGAAAACCCCTCCAAATAATCGTCAGATTATGGGTCAGCACATCTTAGACCTCAAGCTGAACCATCTATATAAAAATCTGACACGCTCCATCGTCTAATAAAACAAGGTCTTCTCTTCCGAAAGGGACACTTTCTACGTCATAACAAAGTTGCCACTTGATTAACCACTACCCAAAAATATGGACAAATTTGATTTTAGATTAGTGTACGATTTTATTTCAAAAATCATATATATCACGAATAATATGAGTCACGAGCATAATTTACATATTTAGTTTAATTTAATGTTTTAATTTATTATTGTAAATGCATTTATGCATATAAGTAACTAACAGGGATATTTTTTAAACATAAAGGTTACATTACAATTTGGAATTACAACCTGATACTACTGGCATCACCGGATTCACCAGATCAAACTGACCGGTTACAAATCTGTCAATTTGATGTTTCTCGTCATACTATTCGAACCTATGGCAATATCATATTCCGCTCTCGCTCGGTATCATTACGCTAATGATGCGCCAATGATTTTCAAACTGTCGCGGTAAATGTTATTAATGTGATTTTTTTGGAAAATATAAAATGGTTAAATGCTCTATTAAAACCTGTAAGAGCAAAATTTTCAAGGGTTGCCACCCGTCGCCACCAGTCGGTTTGTATACTTTCCCACCAAAAGAATCGCTTGCCGAGGAGTGGTTGCGCTATTGTTGCAGGCCTAAAACCACGGTTAAATATGTTCACTAGTATTTTATGTAGTTTTGTAACTAATCATTTATTTTATGACGTATGACGCCATAGTTTAACTCTGTGGTCGACTGGTCGCTGTCAATTAAGAAACCACCTGTAGAACTAAGAACTAAACTAATTACTACAAATTTTGTAGATTACTTTTTAAGCTTGCAGAAAAAGTTATGTACCGGAAAACTACACAACTATGGTCCTAGCCTGCAACAATAGTCCAATTTTCCTCGTTACATTATTCTAAAATATAATACCTTACTGCTATTATTGCTGGGTATATGTATTGTTTGACCTAAAATCGATTGCTCTAAACTCTAGCTATAGCTAAAGATATCATATTTTTAAAATAATGTGATAAGTAAAATTGGACTATTGTTGTAGGCCAGGACCACAGTTGTGTAGTTACGGAATGCAACGGTAGGTACATAATTAGCTCTTGGTACTCGTGCCTGTCATGAGAGCGCTCGGAATAAGCTTCATTATGCACCCGTTACATAATAGTACATTACTGCACAGACCGGGAAATAGGCCGTTGCGGGACGAGTAGAGTTAGCGTGGCCGAGACGCAGTCGAGGCCGCGCTATATACGAGTCCAGCAACCGCCCTTCCCGGTCGAGGCTTGTATAGTGCTTTTCTCCAACAATGCGAGAAAATATAACACAAATTGTTAAAATATTAAACACAGGTCAAAATTTCCTTGAAAAAAAGAACAGAATCACGTACTGAACAAAGCATTAAATAAAATCACACATTTAAACGTAATAAATTCAATTTGAATAAAATATGGTTTATGTTATTTCGGTAATTAATTTTGTTTATGAACACAATTTCTATTAAAAAAAAACGTCAAACTATTTGATACACTTTTAAATACGCTGTAAACGCTGTTTGAAAATGTTTAAATTTTTAGTCTATGACATTTAAAAAGTAAAATATACAAGGAAGAATTTTGATTGCACGAGTGTTTGGCTGTTTGGAGTTAGTTATCCTAGTCCAAACATAGTTAAAAAAGTAAAACACCAAGTACGTAATGAAATTTCTATACATTGTCGCGGCCGCTGCCGCTGGTAAATAATAACTTTTTTTTTTAAATTTGCCTGGACCTGGAACTCAGAACTTCGCGGGCTGATTTTACGACAGTAAGGTTAACATTTCCGAGCATGTGGGAGAAAATAACTATTTATTGTTTATCGAAGATTATTATATGTAAATATTCTGATTTCAGACATCGGGCTTTTTTAACAGTTTGATATTTTGCATTTATTTATTTATTTATTTAATCTTTATTGCACAAAAATACAAATTAGAGTACAAAAGGTGAACTTAATGCCTAATGGCATTCTCTACCAGTTGACCTTTGGGCAAATCAGAAATTTTTGCATTGTGTGACGTAACTAGCTTTTGCCCGCGACTCCGTTCGCAAGTCGTTTATCGCTGTTCCTTCGGGAACTGTATATTTTCTCGGGATAAAAAGTAGTGTATGTGCTATTCCAGACTATAATCTATCTCTGTGTCAAATTTCATCCAGATCCGATTAGCCGCTCTGGCTTGATTGAGTAGGTAACAAACATCCATCCATCCAAACTTCCGCATTTATAATAGTAGAAAGAAGTAAGATGAATTACTTACTTATGTACATACGACCTAATAACTTTAACAGTTGTAGAAACTTTTCACTTCAATAAACTTTCTCGATGAAAAAGTGTTTTATTTTAATGTATATTTTATAAGTAGGTGTAATTTCTTGGTTATTTAAACAAATTTATAATCATTGTACTAAAAAGGGATATTATATTTTCCTAAGCACGCACGCGGAGAGGAAGCGCTTAATAAAGCGTATGTCAATATTCAAGTTCTCATAATCAATAGCCCTAATATTTAGAACTTATTATTTATTTTGTTATGAGTATAGTCGTATACCTATTTACCATTAAAGGTTGAACATTTAAGTGCCAGTGGTCATGGCACATTGCTTGTATAATTTATACCCGTACCTACGTCAGAATACAGCAACACGTATTGACGTTCTTTTTAAAAGAGAACAGTAAATAGTCAAAACATAAATGGTTTACGGGTCGCGATGATCACTTTCCATCAAGTGGCTCGCTTGCTCGTCTGCCTCCTTTTCATATAAAAAAAACCTATATACAATGATAGTCTTAAGTTAATATATACGAGCAAATATTTTAAAATTACCCCGATTTTAAAGTTTGGAAATCTTCGGTTGCCGGATATGACGGAGTACGTGTCCACTCACGTGACCAGTGTTTTTCCGAAGAGAATACCAGGCGAAGTATATTATTATACCATGACACGCTCGAGTTCTTCAATATTTCGATTTTTTTTTGCATTTTCAAAAAGTTGCCAATGGCTTGCGTACCTTCCGAATCGTCAGTCTTTGCAATGGGAGGTTCTTTCAGGTTCCCTTAACATCCACTCTGAAAATCAGACGCGCTCGATTTTTTTAAAATCTATTTTCAACCCTTCCGTACGGCTACCCCCACCATGCAAACCGGCAGATTTGAATGAAACATGGCTCCGTTATCAGAGACACGTGGGAGTTATACACTATAAAAATCTGACGCGCTCGAGTATTTCCATTGGACTGGTTTTTTTTTCATTTTTGAAAACCTGTTCTCGCTTCCCCAACCGCTGAAAGGATACACATCATAATAACGTTTTTTTCTCTACCATGTAATCTTCAAAATCTAATAGGTCTTCATGACGCTCGAGTAAATCCCCAATTAGCACCTTGGGCTCCCCAACTATATTATTCATTACATATTAATAACAAAATCGAAATAGTAATCATAAAAAGATAATAGTCAATTACTTACTTGTTTTGCACATTCGGTTTCCCAATTAAGATTGAGAAGTTTCCCGTAAAGAGTAACAAAGCGAGTGAAATTGCACTGCTTCCCACAGTAGGGTATGTCTAGTATGTGAGGTTCAGCAATTTCTGTGAAATTTCTGTACGAGATCTGAACATGATGTTGCCCGGTCTGTGGCGCTGAAACAAAATGTTTGTTACTTGTTAATAAGTACAAAGACAGATGCAAATAATACTTGGCTACCACCTCTTTTTCTATTTATCATGAGAAACCCATTCACGGTTATCATTTCTCTTCTTTTTTAAGGATTCATACAAAGTACCTGAAGTAGTATTTTAGGGTGGATCAACTTTTTGTTGTTATTCTGTCCCGTAAGCAAGGAGACAACAGTGATAGAGTTACTTAAAAATTATGTTATAAAAATACTAGCTGTCCGCGCCCGGCGTCACCTGGGTGTCTTTTTTTAACCTTTTAACCTTATTGTTACGCCGATGGGATAAGGCGTCTCATCTTCAATCGTGAATTTCGACGCTTTAGAAGCTTGTGAAAGAGATAGCATGATTAGAAAGAGACAGCGATACTGAGAACCTTCGAGAAGCATGAGAAAGAGATAACACGATTAAAAATGAGACGGCAATACGCAGAATATTCCAGACCCGTGAGTCAAGGTCAAGGACATCGCGAACAATACAAGGTAGAAAGGCGTAGAACATTCCAGCAAGGAATAGTCTCGAACGACCTTGGCGGGGCAAAGTACATCGATCATTCCAGAACGCATTCTGGACGGCCTATAAACTCCAATTTGAGTCTGTTTCCCAGGCGAATGGGTGGAACAAAGACCAAGCGAAGACGGCCTTAACCTTGGCGCTACGGGATGAAGGCCTCAACATTTTGGAAAAGACAGGACATACGACTGCCTTCTTGAAGCTTTGGAGGCACGTTATGGTGACAGTCATCTCGAGCACGTCTTTAGAGCTCAGCTAAAAGACAGAACCCAGGGATGTAGTGAGTCATTACAACAGTGGGCCCTCGAAATAGAAAAATTGGTCAGAAAAGCGTACCAAAGTGCTTCGGCTTCATTTGTGGACAGCATGCTAGTACAGGCCTTCATTGACGGAATCCGTGATTTGGAAGTCAGAGCTGCTGTGCGACTGGGACATCATGGTAGCGTGAAGGATGCGGTTGCACACGCCTTGGAAGTGGAAGCTATACGCCAGGACTCGATGCCTTTTTGGGTGCGATAAGTTTCGTCCAGGGACCCGACTGCTCCTCGCCGTGAATTTGGGCCGAGGTGTTACTTTACGTCCTATTCTCAGACCTACTGAATATACACACAAAATTTCATAAGAATCGGTTAAGCTGTTTCAGAGGAGTTTTGTTACAAACACTGTGACACGAGAATTTTATATATTAGAGAAGATATACTCCAAGGACACTCAGGAGGGTTGGCACATAAATGAAAAAAAAATGTATATATATATATACGTCCTATTCTCAGACCTACTGAATATACACACAAAATTTCATAAGAATCGGTTAAGCTGTTTCAGAGGAGTTTTGTTACAAACACTGTGACACGAGAATTTTATATATTAGAGAAGATATACTCCTAGGACACTCAGGAGGGTTGGCACATAAATGAAAAAATATATATATATATATATATATATATATATATATATATATATACAAGGTGTTACAAAAATACCCGTAAAGCCGAAAGGGGGTTAAATGGTGCCTTATAACAAGTCCATTTACAATATTTGAGAACCGTACTATCACCGTATGACTTCCCGGCAAAAAAAAAATATTTTTTTTTTCATTTATGTGCCAACCCTCCTGATTGTCCTAGGTGTATATCTTCTCTAATATATAAAATTCTCGTGTCACAGTGTTTGTAACCAAACTCCTCCGAAACGGCTCGACCGATTCTTATGAAATTTTGTGTGTATATTCAGTAGGTCTGAGAATAGGTCGTAAACTATTTTTCATAAGGTTTGTATGAAAAAAAAAATTACACCCGAGCGGCGCCGGGCGCGGACAGCTAGTCTAATATATAAAATTCTCGTGTCACAGTGTTTGTAACCAAACTCCTCCGAAACGGCTCGACCGATTCTTATGAAATTTTGTGTGTATATTCAGTAGGTCTGAGAATAGGTCGTAAACTATTTTTCATAAGGTTTGTATGAAAAAAAAATTACACCCGAGCGGCGCGGGGCGCGGACAGCTAGTATATATACATTAAATATATGTTAAATATATATATATATATTTATATATATATATATATATATATGTATATATATTAAATATATGTGTTGTTAGTTCATGAAAAGGGTTATGGGATAGCTCATTATTTTTGTGTGAAAGATTGAACATATAAATATATATTTTTTTCTTTTCATGTACTATTTGGGGCTTTCTGGTGGAGCACTTAAAGTTCAGCAACAACCCAGCATGACTAAAGACGGCATCTTCAAATAATAAAATATTTATTGTTTTTGCTTTTAGTCAGGAATGACTTAGATAATGTGGAACTCCCATTATCTCCATAAGAGAGGGGGAAGGCTCTATGAGTCTTACTTCATTATGTGGGTCGGACCTGAAGTTAGGTTGTTTCGTGAAGCATCAACTATGCACCAACTGAGCATTTTTAACATGAGTTTGAAATGGTCATGCGAAGCACGTTGTTTCTGAACGAAATGGGGCTCCGTTAGCAGCTTAGGTAGGTTATGGGACAAGAAATCAGGCTTTTCCTGGGTTTTGCTTGATTTAAGCATATACCAGGATGCATTTGGGTGTCATTACTAGGGTTCGGAAAATCGGGAGCTATTATACCTACAACTAACAAAATTCCGGAAAAAGCTAAGCAAGTATGGAGTCGGCTTCTCAAAAATAATATTTTTTATTATTGAAATTCCGGGATTCCGGGATTGTATGCAACATCAGAAAATAGTTTATACGTATCAATTGTCATTGGGTTATGCCTTTTTAGCGAATTTCCTCAACATACAAGATGTTTTAACGACATACAAAATGTATCAAAAAGGCACGTGTTAATCCGTTATATTATAAGGGCTTAAATAATTATAGGTATTGTGTTAAGATGATAACATTGATAATATTATATCAAACAAACAATATTTTTAACGTGTTTTTTTAAACAGGGTATTTTTGAGTGGTTTTCAGTATATTATGGAAATCCTGAAGTATAGGAGATACAGGAAAACCGTCTTAGGATACATTAGATATTCTTTTGTGAAAAGAATTATGGTATAGTTGTTTCTTCACTTCACAAATTCTTTCTTACGAAAACACGATGCCTTATTTACTGGTTTAACGAAGATCCCTTTATACCATTACTTTTACGAAAAGTAACAATACAACTTTCGTTTGATGTCTGCTATTACTGTTCTGTCAGTTAAATGAAAATCACATGAATTACATAAAATTTTGATCACAGCATATATAAAATGAGTCTATTTAAATACTTTCATACATTGGTATGGCAATTATTCTAATTTCCGATGTTCCGGGAAATCCCGGAAAATTTATTAGTAAAATTAAACTGAGTCCGCTTCCATATTAGTCAACATCTACGCGATGTAGGTACTGAGCCCGAAGTTTAGGTATATTAGCTCCCGATTTTCCGAACCCTAGCATTACTTAATATTTTAATTTTTTACAGAATGACAACTTTCATTATGCAGACTGTTGCATGCTATCCCTTAGCAAGGGACTTGTCACTTCTTCATGGGTTTCCCAGATGATAGGTAGTCAGATAGGGTGTCGATAGTGAGTTAGGCAGGTAAATAATATGTTATTTGTAAAGGGCTGAATGGGGATAGACAAGCTTTAGTTGGGTTTTTGTAATTATGTAATTGTTTCAATTAGGTGGGAGCTGTTGTTAGGTTAAAGTTAGGGACTCAGCCTTCCTGTGCCGAGCGGGAAGATGTGAAGGTTCGCTACTTGTAGCGTGCTGGCTACATCTAAATGGTACTGGCTGATTATTTACGTCAGTAATAATTCATTCGGTATTTTAAAAATAGTTAGAATTCTTTAGTTTCTAGGAACGACGTCAGTCGCTTACGTTTTAATGGAGTAGTCGGAACCCTTCAAGAAATGTAATTAATATGAAAGTACAAGAAAATAAATGAAGTGAAGTCAACGTGTGAAGTATTATTTAAAATTAGGGAAAAGTAAAAGAGAAGTTAGGTTGTGCAGTATTTCTAAAATTAGGGAACAGTTCAGTAATTATATAGTTAACCAATCGAAGAAAAGGAAGCCAGCACCCCAGGCATCCGACAATACTAATATTTTATTGGTTACTATAATAACCAGGGCCCGTAATTTTCATGCCGATGATATCAATTTGACCTCACGCTCCATATAGGGTGATCCCAAATAGTTTTATTGTAAATTATTAATCATTAGTCGTCAATCATTTTAATCATGCACAAATGACTTCAAAAGTACTCTATTTACACGTAGAATAAATAATACCTACTTGATACGTGAAACGTAAATAAAACTATTTGATTTGTTTTTATACATACATTTTATTAAATGGTATTGTTTAATAACACATAACAATAATTACGTAGAAAACAGAATTCCTCTCTAACGTAAAGCACGCCATCCTTCTTGCATTAATTCGCGTGCAAAGAAAATCTAAGTCATCTTCGCGTTCATAAGAAATGCAATATTCATAAAAATCCTTCAGTTTTGTAATCATATTTTTGTTTGTTGTGTTACACATTTGGTTAATTATTATCTGCAGAGGTTGTTAAATGATTAATTATGACGAATTTAATCGGAATCATACTCTATGCAGCGTGACGTCATTTTTGCGTCAACGGCATGAAAATTACGGGCCCTGATAATAACGTTTTAGCAACCAATCGCCATGGTAATATTTAAGGTAAGAAGTTTCACTGTTTTGCCGCGATGAAACTTTTAGTTCTGTTAGCTGAATTCTTTCAAAATAGTCTGGTTGTGTTTAGTGGTTTCCGACAGCGAATACAGAAACAGAAACTGGAAATCACACAGATCCTCAGAGATCGATATTTCCTCGGTTTCGGTCGGTACCCTGAACCAAACGATTTCAAGGCACTGCCATTGCACTTCACTATCCGCTGTCTTGAAGGGCTGGAGGCTGCATTATTGGATTAAGCGCTAAACAAAATGATAGGTAAATACACAAAAGATCCCAACCAATAGATAGGGTCGAAGTGTATTCATTAAGACCCCACCAATAATATAAGAAGATAGATGTAGACGTACAACATTCAACCATTTCCCTTATCGTTTTTTTATCGAACGATAACACGTTTTTCAGCCGCCATATAAAGAGAACGCAACCACTGTGCGCATGTAGACCAGTCTAGAATAATCAATTTCGGAGATCGTTACCAGATTTGTCGTGACCTTCTGTAATTATAGTACTTATGGTAAAATGAAGTAGGTACTTGCACTGTGTTCGAGACGTTTTATGTTTGGTTAACTGAATCTTGTATATTTCATTGTTTGATTTGATTATTAGCTGTTAGTGTTATTGTTATTACTTAAATAAATTTCACTAAATAACATGTAACTAGTTTTTTATTTGTATCTTAAATTATGAAGCCTGTTCAGATATAATAGTTGTACAAAACAAAACTACCAAATCCCAATCGGAGACGTATCAATGTGATATTTCAATGGTCCATGATACTCATAATAGGATACTGATGGTGATATTACACTTATTTATTAAAATTTGCCCATTAAATTGACCAGTGGGAAAAATGGCCTGGCCAGAAAAATAAAAAGCCTCGCCATATTGCGAAAATTATATGATCTGACATTTCTCTATTGCAATTCACGAAACACATGAAAAAGTATTAGTGGCGACCCCATTTGAGGTTTTTTTGTATTTTTCTGGTCTGGCTATAATGAAGAATGTCAGTAGGTACGCCAAATTGCTTGAAACTTTGTAACAGTAATGTTTATAAATAAACAAACATACTACTTTTTATTTCATTCAAATAGACCCAGTAGTTTTGATTCTGCAAACGTTTGAAATTTGGGTCAATAATATTAAAGCGCGTGGGGGCCATCTTGCTGGAGTGACGTCATCGTTTAACAGCGGTACGCGCCGTTATATGAAAGAGTAGGTTTACAGGGCTATATATTTTTAACCGTAATAAGTAGCCAGTTGAAATTTTCACAGAATACGTGTTATTATAAAATCAATCGTTTAAAATTATAAAATGAACAATAAATCAAATCCCAAGAGAATCATCATACAAGAAACATGAAAAAAAATCTTTTTCTTTAGCATTTCTATACGGATTGTATTTTTATAATGGCTTCTTATTTTGATGCTATTTTAAGCTTAAATTGTTGTCTAATTTTCATTGTTTACGACTAAATAGCAATCTTAAGTAAAACTTCTACAAATATGCGACAAAACTTATTATCAACACGATGGTTTAGGCGGTCACCTATCCTGTTTTAGACTACGCTTGTAGTTGCTTAACTTTGTAAGTCGTAGGTAATAGGTACTCGTAATTATTTTTACGAATTCGTTTTGATGTTACGATGGTAGTTATGGTTATCTATTGTTTTGTATTACATACAGTTTAACTAAACAAACTGTCTGTCACTGACCGGCTTTTCTGTTTGTAACGTTTGTCGAAAAAGTTGGTTAAATAAAATTCCCCCCCTTATCTCCGAAGTTTAAAATTCTGAAAAAAGTCCTGACGTATAGGTAATTACTTATATTTTCTGGGAAAAATAAAATAAAGTGTCATTATTTACAGTTTTTGAGAAATAACAAAAAAACCAAGAAAATCTGTATTAAAATTTAGGCTAGTCAAAATCGACCTTATTGCCTCGAAAATAAAGCTTATAACAAAATGAGTATTTTCTTTTGCGGTTACCAAGCATATTACCTTCAATACGGAACCCTCGGTGCGCGAGTCCGACTCGCACTTGACCGGTTTTTTTCTAATTTTGTATAGATAATGGTAAGGAACACTTCGTGCGCGAGTCCGGCTCGCACTTGGCCGGTTTTTATGATATATTGTCGGAATTCAGCTACTTGTTTTAGTATCAGATCTATTGAAATTTGCATGAAATTTGTAATCATGAGCGAGCTCGCGCTCTAACCTCAGCACTCGTGCCTGAAGAAGCTTCATTATTTACCAGTTTCATAATAGTTATTTATGTAACTGGTTCATAATGAAGCCTCTTAAGGTACGAGAGCCGAGGTTAGAGCGCGAGCTTGCGAGCGCTCTAAATACAGGCACGAGTACCTTAAGAGCTAATTGTAAACCGTTGCATACATAACTTTTTCTACAAGCTTAAAATGATAATGATAAAAATAAACAATCGCTAAATTTTCTCGTATACTTTACTCGATTTTTCTGCTAACACATTACTTACCATCAAAGAAATTTTCACTATTCCGATGCGCATTAATAATTTGTGAATTTTATTGATAAATGTTAACAAATTTCACGCGTATTTTAATAGTTACTAAAAACAGTTCTATCAATTTATCATAAACAAGTTGGAATGCCAAACGAAACGCCATTTTGTTGATATCCATATTGAACGTAACCATGGTAACCAAATAACAAATCGATGGATATTAACCATCTATTTTTAGTAATTGAATAAAAATGTTATTTTAAACACATATTAAGTCTCAAAATAAATTTTATTTTTAATATACCTAATTTTAATTGGTGTTAAAATGTTTTTAACGGTTTATATACAAATTATTAGGATGTCAAGTGTTAACTAAACGCCAAGACTGATATCCGGAATGACCGTTACCATGGTAATAACAATGCTATAATAAATTATAGCACTGTTATTACCATGACAACGCTAATTATAGAATTGTTTTTACTCTTCGGTTACGCTATAGGTGGTATTCTGACACCATTATCGATATCAATATTAGCGGTTTATAGTAGGTACGCGAGTAGAAAAATAACTATTATTGAACACTTACAATAAAGGAGTTCCATTAAAACAGTAGCTGTGTACACAGGGCAGTTGCCATCAAACATGCCGAGAGCGTGGAGAACATTTGCAACGGTGATGTCATGGGCACTGTATATGGACAGTTTAATAGTTTTGGAGTAGCCCTCAGGATATGTCAAAGAGGTGTTAGCCATATTTTCCACAATTTCCTGGATCAACGGACCTGCCTTCAGTCGAGCTAGTAGTGGTGTCATAGTAGGAACTCCAAAACTGAAAAACAAAATAAAACCGTTAATAGGTATATTTAATATTAATTTTAAGATACTGACATAAATTAATATTACGGTATTCAGGTTTGGGGCAAAGCTGCTGACTATAGTCGTGTTACAAAAAAGAGCCGTTCGTTCTATGTATTGTAGTTGTCAATTTGAATTTATTTTGTAGAACCAAGGTATAGGTATCGCCACGAGAGTTGAGGTGAATGGTTACACACACAGCTAAATAGAGTACTAATAGCAAAAAAGGTAGTGAATTAACGAATGAGTGAATATAATTTAAGTGCACGATCGAATTATATATTTTCGAAAATATATAAATCTTAGGTTCCATTGACCTGTATCTTTCTTCTTGATTTTGGGTTTTTCTGAAAATACTGTGAAACGCCTCTTGATTAAATTAATGAAAATGTATGTAAAAACAACAAATACATAAGTACTTTCATTAAAATAAAAATAAAAATACGATTAACATATTCATCTATCCTTTACCTATTCATTCAGATAAATATTCATTTAAATAAAACAATTTCAAATGGATAATGTTGCGTATATTATTAGTTATCACGTAGGTATGTAAAATTATATAATATTATAATCTGTTTTATTTAAATCAGATATTTTTTTCTAAAAAAATAATTAAATCTAAATAAATTTAAAAAACTTTTAGTCTATCTTGCAGTTTGCTGTTGAACTTGCTATCGGTACGAAAAAAGAACACTAATTTCAAAACCTCGCTGCACATGCAATGTTGAATGTGTGCGTGGCCTCAACTCTCGTGGCGATACCTATATTGCGAAGGTAAAACACTAAAAAAATATTCAATACTGGCTTTACAGGGTGATTAATAACTGTTTTTCTGGTGATCAAGAATTAAATAAAATACAATATCTCAAAAACCGTGCAACTTTGCATAATAGTAAATGGTGTCAAAAGTGTTCAGAATGACCCTAACTATCATCTTTTAAGAGCCCTACACCCGACTGCCAAACACCCTGTGTATATATTATTTTATATTTCCTTTGCAATGGATGTTTATTTCAATGGCTGTATTATGTACATTTTTTTGGTACGCGGGGCCTGACGTGGATATACAGGGTGAATTCTATTTGTTACTTTCATTGTTTTATATAATGCTAGGTTAAGTTTCATCATTGTATAATATAATAAGCAATTTTTAAAAAACGACTGTTCTGTTGAATTTCTTGCGGCGGCCTTTTTTCTCAGCAGTGGTCTCTTGCGAAGCGCTGTTAGATTTTTGACCTGTAAAAGTGCCCGTGCTGCCTACTTACTGAATAAACATCTTTTATCTTTTAAATCTTTTATTGGCATTAATGTTAGCTCTACTTTAAAAAGTAAATGCTAATTGGGCAGTGATCACTTGTTACTCACCCATAGCATGAAGGCTCTCTCATCTCATCAGGGTAAACAGTTTTAGTCCAGTTAGGTAAAGTGAAATTGTACAATGTCTCAATATACAAAGTGTTGTAGACATATGAGATATCATTATAGTCCTTGATTTTTCGTCCAGTGTATGCAGTCATATAACTAAAACATCAAAACAAGTGTTAGACACAATCAACATACAACAGCCGAAATATGAATCATGTTAGGATCCATGTTGATATGAAGTATTCTCTATCACTTTCACTCTTCAGAACGAAACCAAGCTGCCAAACTAATAACATATTAATAATTGCACCTACTCCATTAAGCGCTGATATTTAGCAAGCCTTTCCTTGAACTCTTTGCTATTTTGTAATTCTTTAAGGGCTCTGTCATAAGCAGGACATTTCTTTTCCATGGCTAGGACCTTATCCTTGGCTTGTGGTATAGTGTGGACAGGTATTGGTTGCCAATGTATCCCATTATCCCAAACAGAGTCGCCTACTGGTGGAAACAATCCTGCACAAAGTAAATAATAATTATAAAATGAAAAAATCATGATACTTAATATTTTAAATGTACCTTATATCAATTATGCAATTCTGTATACGTAATAAGAAAAGTAAAATAATAATTATATCACAGCATAGTCTTACTCAAATTGACCTCTGAGTATATGGTAAACAATGGTTGCAAAAGAGGGATGTACAAAAGCGAACTTATCCCTTTCAGATATAGTTAATTAATACTGATTTACATTATTATCTAGAGGGAGGGATGTACAAAAGCGAACTTATCCCTTTTAGGAATAGATTATTAATACTGATTTACATATAATCTAGAGGGATGTACAAAAGCGAACTTATTATCCCTTTCAGGGATAGTTCATTAATACTGATTTATATATTATCTAGAAGGATGTACAAAAGCGAACTTATCCCTTTTAGGGATAGGTAATTAATACTGATTTACATATTATCTAGAGGGATGTACAAAAGCGAACTTATCCCTTTCAGGGATAGTTCATTAATACTGATTTACATATTATCTAGAGGGATGTACAAAAGCGAACTTATCCCTTTCAGGGATAGGTAATTAATACTGATTTACAAATTATGTAGAGGGATGTACAAAAGCGAACTTGTCCCTTTCAAGGATAGTTCATTAACACTGTTACATTATTATCTAGAGGGATGTAGAAAAGCGAACGTATGCCTTTCAGGGAAAGGTAATTAATACTGCTTTAAATATCTAAGTCTCAGGAACAAATACTCGCGCTCATAGCATAATTCTTTGCCCTTGCCGGAAATCAAACCCAGAACTGCTAGCTTGCAAATAGGCTATAGTCCTGGCAACGAAAAATTGTGCCACATCCACATCCCCCTTTTAAGCATTCATTTACCAAGCTACTAAACATATGGACCAACCTTTAAAAAAGGCTTATATGATAATGTTGACTGAAACCTTTACGACTATATAAACCTCGTGGGTACTATAAAACTAAGATTTTTTTAAATACAAATGATTAATACTTCATAATAGCAAGATAAAACCAAAAACATACCTGCTAAATTAGCTTCAACTGACATCAATGTACGGTCTACATCAGTTGACATAACATAAATTTGGTTTGGATCATATTTTTCGGATATCATGTGCTGTGAAAAATAATGTTTTTTGTTTTAATATATTAAAGTCACTCTTATTTTTCAACCCCCCGGCCCTAATTTAAGACCCTCTTTTCAATATCTTTTAAATAATTTAAAATGGTTTTTCAATCAAAAATAGCAAGACTGTTATACAACTGTGGGCTGATTTTTAAATCTCCAGATAACACTATCTGTCAGGTAAATTGTAGCTCTGTCCTTTTCTTTGTCATAAAGGAGATTGAAAAATCAGCCCTGTGCCAAATCAGAATTTGAATACTACTGTGGTTTCTGAGACTGTGCAGACAACATCAATGTATCACAATAAGGGTTCCTTTTTTGCCAATTTGGTACAGAACCCTGACAAGTACGTAGAGTGATTATTATTGGAAGGTAATCTATATATATAAAAGGCAAAACTGACTGACTGACATATCAACGCACAGCCGAAACTACTGTACCTAGAAACTTGAAATTTGGTACATGGGTTGCTTTCATGATGTAAGTGTGCATTAAGAAAGGGTTTTCCGAAAATCGACCCCCAACGGGAAGAAATGGGGGGGAGTAGCGGGACGGGTGATCTGTGGGCTACCCCCACCATGCAAACCGGCAGATTAACATGCCTCCGTTATCAGAGACACGTGGGAGTTATACACTATCAAAAGCTGACGCGCTCGAGTATTTCCGTTTGACTGATTTTTTTACATTTTTGAAACGCTGTACACGCTTCCCCCACCGCTGAAAGGATACACATCATATAACGTTTTTGCCTTTCTACAATCTAATCTTCAAAATCAAATAGGTCCCGATGACGCTCGAGTAAATCCCGAATTAGCACCTTGGGTTCCTCTACTATTCGGACACATTGATACATTCTATATTTATTTTGTACAATGCCACATTCGTACAATTCCACATTTGTACAATTTGAAATTCATACCTAGGTAGCTAAAATCATTTTTATTCTGCAACAGTAGGTAGGTTAGGTTCGTTAGGTATCTTTAGATGCCCATGAGGTATAAACAATCAAAAACAGCTAAATCCACACATTTCAGTATGTATTTAGCTGTATTTGATTCTATACACCTCTAAATATTCTTTAATGTCAATGGATACTACACAGGCTCCCTGAAATGGAAAAAGATACCCATGTGTACATTCTGAAAATTAATATAGGGGAGAAGTTGCATGAAGGAGCCAGGTTTTATAAGAGCCACGTGCATTTTTTCCGAAGTTTTCAAACCAAATAGCACAAGTTTTTATTTTTAAGTGGAAACAGATTTTCAGTCACCCACAAACATTTGGCAGCTCTCCGAAAGCAACGGTCGCTGATGCGTTGAGTCATTTTTTTCGGCACTAACAAGTAACTACCTATAGTAATACCCGCCATCATAGTCTCTCTTCGATAGAAGGGGTACTAAGGTTCCTGTCCCAAGCCAGGATAAAGGGTGAGGGCTTAGGCCGCATTGCCATTATTATCCTCTCAATGGTGTAATGGCAATGCGACCAAAAAGCCCCCAAGGACCAAGGTGGAAGAGCGTGCCGAGGGTCACATAGCCGAAACGTCGTGGGTAGCAGGGGGCCGTGCGGAGTGGGCTCGCCGATTGGGGACGAGGTAATGGTAATGGACTGTGATGAGGGGAAAGGGGAGCGGAAAAGGGGAAGCGGACCCCGGATTACAATAGTGTGACACGGGAGTGAAGCGGACCTTTGAAGCAACCCGGAACCCTCATAGTCCATTTCTCCCTACCAGGGAGGGGCAGCAGCAATGTTGCAGGCAGGTATGGTCAGATGGTGTGAGCGGAACCTTGGTACTCATGAGCACCAGGAGTGAAGCAAACCCTGCGACGGAAACCAGCATTAGCGACATAGGTGCTGTCCCTCCACTGAAGAAGGGAAAGGGACTCAGTGCTTGCATAGTAAGCAAACTATTATGCAAGCACTATTCCCAGGGGAAATACACAACGGGCGAGCTCACTCGGCACAATTGCTGCCGCGAACGACTCTGCACGGGCAGGAGTGGCGTACACGGTGCAGTAAACTACCGCGTAAGGAAGAACTACCGCGTTTCTTTTAAAATCATTTATACTGAAAAACCTAAATCAAACATTAAACCAAAACAACCAAGAACAGGGGGTAACCCCGGAGAGCAGTAGAGAGGAAGGGGCAGAAGTGGGAGGGATGCCGAGCACCGACAATATGGTGCAAGGGTGACCCCCGCGGATGTCAAGGAGAGAGGTAGTGGAGAACCGCTTGGTGAACCCGCCGCCGAATCCGAAGGAGAGAACCGCCACGGCGGCAACCCCGATGGAGGGCGACTGGTTCACACAAATAAGAACGAAGGCGGAGAAGAAAAAAGCCAGGCAGACCAGAAGAAATCTTCACAGATTATGGCGGCAGGAGATAACCCAAGCCACAGTCAGGCGAAGGGGATGCCCCAGCCGCCAGGGAGGGCACCGAAACTGAAGGGGCAAACGACAGATCCTGTGGAAGGTCCCTCAACACGACCTTCAGCGAAGCGACCGAACCGCAGCGAGTTTCTCTGGGGCCTCCGCGCCACCGCAAGGGAAGCGCGGGAGTTTGCGGTTGCGATCTACAGGGAGGACGGCGTACCGCTGGTAGAGTCACTGGGGGCCGAAGTTAGGAGAGTCGTTAGCCGCTTCATCACGGAGGCAGTGGCGTAGCTAGGGGGTGGCGGCAGGGGCGGCCCGCACCGGGTGTCACCCGCTTAGGGTTGACACCCGACCCGACCGTGGACATCAGTAGTGAGTGCCATTGCCATCTATAACAAATCATAAAACTGTGGCAGATTGCATAACCGCCACCAATAAAATAATGTAATTGAGTTTTGGGGTGACACCTACAATATCCGCACCGGGTGCCACTCATGCTAGCTACGCCACTGCACGGAGGCCCTAAAAAGTGAAGGCGTTTGCGGGAGGCCACTCCAAATCGCAATGTCGGGGCTGGTGTCAGAAGGATTCTTCCTCGTGACACCATCCACGGCGGAAGCAAGGGAGTGGCTTCTCGAGAAGGCCCTAGGGGAACCGCTGGGGCACAAGCTGCGGGCCCGGATGCTGGACAAAAAAATCAGTTTTTGAACTGAGTGAGTGAGTGAACATCTGGATTCCGGGCCCGCCAGAGGAATTGCTGGAGGATCCGCTCCTGCATCTCAGGGCCCAAAACTGGGACAGGGTGGAGGAGTGGACTCAGGTGAGTAGGGAAGATCTCGTAACGGGCATTCGGGTGTGCTACTCGGTGCCCTAGAGCGTGGAGGATGCGTGGGGCGAGGAAGCCAGCCAATGGCTGTTCTTTCAGGCCACACGCATCCGGGCGCGATTGACGAGGTCAGAAGCTCGCACGAATACCAAGGAGATGAAGGCCCCTGTGAGAAGAGACACTAGCTACATACCAAGTGAAAGTAACGCGCCAACCAGGTAACTGGAGGAAGCAAACATAAGATACAAAGGTAAGAAAATACCCATTCTTGTAGTTGCGATGCCAACTCACATCACGAGGTGTGGGGGAGCAGCGACACCAAGGTACCTTATAAAACTTGGTAAGTACAATTTCAGTTTACTAACAGGAGTGTTAACTGGACACTGTCCGCTCAACAGGCACCTAACGGTAATAGGTATAAAAAAGGACCCCCCAATGCCCACACTGAGGCAAAGAGGAGACCAGTCAACACGTACTAGCCGAATGTGTCATGTACTCGTCACTGAGACACCGCATATTTGGAGAGGACGAGTTATCGGAAGAAGCACTTAAAAGCATTAACCTACAGGACGCACTTTTGTTCTGTAGGAAAACAAGAAGATGGGATCCACGCTGGATGGGAACGTTGCCGGGCCAGTAACCTACGGCTCAACCGAGGGGAATAGGGCGGAATGACCGGAGGATCGATCGACCGCCCGCCTGCTCCGACCGGGCGTCCCCACTCATCATCATCATCATCAACTACCTATTGTGTTTCAATTACTTTGTTTTTTGATATTTTCTTCTAAACAAACACAGGAAGAGTAGAACACAATTTATATGTCGTGAATCTTCGTTCGCGCAGACACGAACAACGATCCGATGATTTCCAAAAGCACGATTTAAACCCACGATCAGACTTATATACGTAATAGTTATATGGTGCAAATTAAATTGCATCTATTTTTTCCATCTCACTCACGGCCGACTTAATGACACGGGGGCGCGCGTCAACAAGGCGTCACTAGTAACCAATAATAGCTTTTGAATCAGAAAGATAAAAAGATATAAAAACTTCTATTTCATATTTAATTTAGTCATTTGATTCAGGAAATTGTATTATGGAGAAGCCGAGACGAAAAAAAGACCATAAAACAGACGATTAACGCAAACAGTTAAGTTTTTTTAATTTTCGATTGAAGTCTAATTAATTATTAAGCAATACTTTTTAATTTCTGTGTTTATTTTTCATAGACTTTATCCATGCTATTTTTGATAGGAGATATTGTTTGTTTTTTTATTATTATTCAAATTCTTATTAATTAAAATATAATATACTACCTTTAATTTAAAGCAGTTGTTAGGAATGACTTAAAATTGTTAAAAATGTTGCTTATTTTAAATAAGAATTTGTTAGAATCGTCTACATGTTTATCAATACAGTGCATTAAAGTTACCAATGTTACCATCAATAGAACTTGCAAAAGATGTAAACAAAACCAAACGAACCAATTCACCATGATTACTTGATAATCACGTACCTACTTTTAAAGATCAAGTGAGGTCTTTGCAATGATTTATAACACTAAATCATTAATTTCATATTAAGCTTAAGATGAAATAACTATCCAATAAACGTTATCTTTATATATAAAAGGCTAAACTGACTGACTGACATATCAACGCACAGCCGAAACTACTGTACCTAGAAACTTGAAATTTGGTACATGGGTTCCTTTCATGATGTAAGTGAGCACTAAGAAAGGATTTTCCGAAAATCGACCCCCAACGGGAAGAAATGGGGGGAGTAGCGGGAAACTAATTCTACGCGTACGAAGTCGCGGGCGTCCTCTAGTTTTTCATAAAAACACGCTTGGTGAATATTTGAGGTTATTTGTCAAACAGTACTAATTTGTTTACATCGTTCACAAGATCTATTGACGGCGACTTTAACTGTTATTTTGCGTAATATACAGATAAACTTTAAGTATTTAAGGTAAATGTCCCATACTTCGGCATCTTAAGGCTCTGACGACTTTAAGATTTTTTATTTATTTTTCCACACGTAATATCAGTTCAGAGGCTTTGGCTTTTTTTGTTTATTTAAGATTGGTATTTCTAGAGTATGTTTATGTATTAATTATATTGTTGTGGTTTGAGTTCTTTTTTTTATCAGTTTTTTTACAGACCTCTCATTTGAACGCAATTTCGTGGCAAAATTTGGCTCTGTTTTTAAATTCGTGAGTTCATGCTTCCTATTTCGGGATAAAGTTTATGAATAAATTATGTACCTTAATCGCCTACAAATTTGAAATTATGATATTTTAAATAGGATTTATAATAAATAGCAGTTCAAAAATATATAATTTTGTCTATAATTAAAGACCAAAAGAGATCAAAAATCACATATACCTAAAGAAAACAGAATTTGAATGAAAAATTGTCTCTTTTACGTATTAAAAATTCACCTATTAATTTATTAATTTATAATAATTTATTTATTTATTTATATAATTTATTTCATTTATTTTACTTATTTTTTAATAATTATTTTTAAAAGAAAAAAAATATTCTTAGAAAATATAACATTATTATTAATAATAATTGTTATTAGTAGATCTTACTTTTTTTTTTTGTTATTTGTTGGCCTTTCCAGATCTTACCCAAATGCACCTTACCTTCATAGTTCTCTAACTCACGAAATTAGGGACATAAGGATTAAAATGAAGACCTTTACTTCGTGTTACTCGTAATAAAACAATCCCGCAAAAATAAGTAAATTATCGTAACACCATAATACCAATAAAATGTCTAGTTATTAATTTAAAATATCAAAAAAAAAAAAAAAAGACAGTAAATCGATTTAAACGTTTAATTACAACGCAGCAGTGTAAGTGCATTTTCCTTAAAAATCTAAACTCAGGGTCAGAATTTAAACACGTATTGTATGAATTTAAGCGGAAAAAGGGTATACCGAATTTAGGTCATAAGAAACTACATTTTATACATTATTTGATTTTTAAATCACATTTGAAATATTTGATATTTTTATAGTCATGAACACGAAACAGAAACATCTCTAAAAAACCGCTAATTCGGGAGTACCACGAAATAGGGGGACAAGCGAAAAATAAACTGAACCTTACTTCGTGAATCAGTTAATCGCGATTTTTATTAATTTTATACTTAAAAGTAACGGAAAATATACCTTAATTTAATTGATATGACACACAAAAAAGCACAAATATAAGTTTTGTTACATCTGACTTTCCTTTTCTTGTCAGTGAGCTTAAGAAGTTCGATGCTTCACCTTACGTCTCAAGCAACCCGCAGGGCTCGCACAGCTGTTCGTGTCCGACTGAGAGTTTAACGCGTTGTATTACAGTCAGCTTACCCATCCTAACCTTGGAAGTTGGTTTATCAAACAGCTTGAATAATAGACTTTCTTTAGGCATGTATATTATTTTGTAATAGTTCTTGAATTTCTTATTTTCGGCGCGGAAACAAAAACTCACGAAAACGTGTACTAGCACGAAAAGGGGGACATTTACCTTAATGAGTGGCTCTTTTATAATTATAAGTGGTCCTTTCAATACCAATTTGTTATGTTTATGACAGAGGCAAAGACACATTGATTTAAAACGAGTATTTTACTGTTTTTTTTATTTATTTTTGCTTATTTGTATGAAAATACAAACTATAATAAGTAAACCTTCATTTAGACAAAAATATGTTTATATTTTTCTATTCAAACTATCTTTTGGGCCCATATAGTAAACAGGCTCTTTCACTCCACTTCTCCCCTTCTAAGTTAGTTGTCAAGACAATGCCCGGTTCACTTAACATTATTCCAGTCCAATAATCCGGCAGGCCAATCCAGTCCAGTGCTATGATTTAGTAGAAGAACTAAAAAGAGACAATCGGGTTTGGATGAGAAATTGGATAAGCGAAAGAAACATAAACATCATGTTGTTGTTGTTTCATTTTTCTTTTTTAGTTACCTAGAAATTAAATGTATGGAAGGGCACCCCTGCCCTGCTAGGCTCCTTACATTTAGTACCATTGCCTTCAAACGGAATCAAATTTAAAAAAAAACTGTCAGATTCAATTCTAGGCAATCTCTATTGGTTAACATGGCTGCAAGGCAGTTGTTCGTCTGATACGTAGTAGGTATCTCTTATTATTATTAGTCTGTGAGACACGTCTTCTAGACAGCTACAAAACATTGCCATATAAAGTTTTACACGTGGTTGCCAGGTTATTCTATTGCAGAGTTAGCTTGGCCAGACTATATCTCGGTTTTTATAAAAATCCGTCGTGATGTCCCATAGACATGCATGTTCTCTGTATAAAGAGATAAACTGAAGAGTTTGGTTCTCATTCAACTTCATTTTAATTAAATTACGGAGTTTGTCCCCAAAAACACCAATGTCGTGTAGTAACTTATAACGTTTAATCCAGCACTGGATTGGCTGTCTATACTATTCCAGTGGCGCTGGAATGGGCGAGCTGGAATGAAAATGGGTTAGATGAGGGCTTTTAGAATTTAACGGGGACAAAATATAGGCGCCCTTATTAGTAGGATTCAAAAACATGAAAGCATTATCAATTTGGGTGTTTTCAGATGGCTGGTTTCGAATACAATTCCAAAAAAACTCTGAATATAGGTTAACAATTGTACCAGTTTAGTATCAAGCAACCAAATGTTTAAATAAATAGCATAGCTAGCTAACCGTTTTTATGAACTAAACTAGGATTATAATTAAATATATTTTTTCGTAGGTAAATTAGCAGTGTATCCATAAAGAAAAGATACATAGCAAAAGTAGTAGGTAGTAATGTATGTATCTTTAAAGAAGAGTACATTTATACATATATACATATGCCTAAATGTCACATTACAGGCCATTGTTATGTACTTTTGAAATACAAAGTTTACTTTTGTGCATAGGATAAATATTTACAACTGAAAGACAGGCAAAATAATTACTTTATTACAACTAAACAATTTACTACTAAATAAATAAATAAAATAAAATGCTAAGTAAACTAAATGGTTCACTTTGCCTAATGTTAAACCGGTAGATTCAAGGACTTTTCTAAATAAAGAGTGTTTGCAAATGGTAGACAAGGCAGTTTTCCTAGGCTCCACAAAAAAGTGTAACAAAAAAGGGTCATTCGTCCTATAACTGAAATTGATGATGAAAACCACAGATGGCCACTGGAACTCCTCAACAGTACCTATTTCAAGGGTCACAATTATCTCGATATCTCGATTAAAATAGTTTAGTACCTAATTATGATGAAGCACATATAATATACCCCCTTACTAATAAACGTTGAATAACGGTGGTATAGCTATACAATGTTTTGTCCTTATCTGTCAAATCCAAATGTCACAATGACAGATAAGGAAAAAACATTGTATAGCTATACCACCGTTACTCAACGTTTATTAGTAAGGGGGTTAGGTTTTAATACGAGTATAAGACTATGACTTTCTCTCGGCGTTGCTTGCGGCGGCCTTGAAGTATTCTCTAGTTTCTTATTGAGAAGTGGGTCTTACGGAAAAATTAAAATAAAAACATACATACATACATAAACTCATGCCTTCATAGAATAACTACATAAAAAACAATGTTTTAAAAAACAACAAACTCCCTTCAAAAGCGCAAAAACTAACTTCTTTTAAAATGGTTGGTCAGTCAAAATGAAGTCGGCGTCCCACCATATTTTTGAACAAAAGTCGACTTTAGTTTGACTGACCAACCATTCAGTAAAGTTGTTTTTTGTGGGTTTGAGGGGGGGTTTTGTTTTTTTAATCACTTATTTTATAACTCAATATTTTCCTGGTATATGGTCAGGCCAATCTCACATATCTTTGAAAGAGCTGTTTTGAGGTAAACGGCTTTGAAAGTTTTCACAAGAAACGTAACATATGTCGCAAAATTATTGAAGGATATTTTTCATTTTATTTTTCACTTAATGTCAATACAATCCCATACGAGAAGAGATAAAATATCTACAGATACATGAGAATGATGGGTAACGGTGGTACTCAAGTGATTGTGCTCAGGGAATAACAATCTAATGTATGTAGATGTAGATGTTAATGTATGTGTTCTGTGTCGGTATTTCTGTATATTTAATTATTATACTTATATATTTATCTTGTCAACTTTATATACCTTTGGGGATGAAGTTCAAAAAGGATTTTGGTCAAATATGAGACTTTATAGAAGACAAACCCCGTATAACTAGGTATCTGTACCGGGTATACCGTCTACGAGTTCTACGCCGACGAAGTCGCGGGAAAAAGCTAGTAATATATATAAAAGTGATAAGCCTTGAGTTTTTATAATTATTTTTATTTAAGTAAAATAAAAAATGTGACACCATACCATAACACATAAGTAAACAATTAAAAATTAAAAAAAATCTCATACTTATAAAACCTGGGGTTGCTACTATCAAACATCCAAAAATATAAATATAGGCGTTACTTGGCCGGTTCACTCTTATTGTGCTGTTCTCCAGTAACTTAAGATACAATGCTTATGTGTGACTAACTTGTAAAAAAAACATAGTTACAGTAGTTTTGATGGTGTATTATCTTGAAAAATAGGAAAATGGTAAAACCTTTTATGTAGTACTAGAGGACGCCTGCGACTTCGTACGTGTAGAATTAGTTTCCCGCTATTCCCCCCATTTCTTCCCGATGGGGGTCGATTTTCGGAAAATCCTTTCTTAGTGCTCACTTCATGATGTCATGAAAGGAATCCCTGTACCAAATTTCAAGTTTCTAGCTACAGTAGTTTCGGCTGTGCATTGATATATAAGTCAGTCAGGTTTACCTTTTATATATATAGATATAGATGGCAATATTTAGAAATGAATAAGCCTGGTTACACCTAACTGCTGTATCTCAAGATACTTGAGGTTGGCCTGAAACGGTAGATCAGGAATTGGCTATTTAGTATTTGGTGCAGTCTCCATCAAATATATTCATACCTTAATATTTAAAAATATCTAAATGGGTCATTCGCAGATTTAGGTTAACATCTGTCCTGTGAACGTACCCAATGTTTTTAGCTGGCAGACCCCATATCCGCAAAAACGGCATCAGAACTACTTTAGCCCTATCAGATAAAAATATAACAGATATTCACAAAAGCCTTTTACTATTGAACACAGGAGAAACTTTTGTTTTTTTGTGTGTATGACCCAAACACACTTAAGCCTGAAACAATAATGTCAAGGTAAAACATGTTTGAGCAACTTGTCAAATCTTGTATATATTTCTGATATATTTAATAGGGTCTACAGTTGGCTGAAATTGGATGGCATGATCTGTCATGATATGGTTAGTCAAAATCAGGTACCTTACCAAGGAAGCTGCTCTGAAGTCAAAGGATACTCACCCCATACCGTTCTCTCAGCCACTTGCCCAACGCGTAGTGTTGTCTTTTGCCGGTGTTCGTGAGCTGGCCGAATTTAACCGGCCACATGGACTCATTTCGATATGGGTCCGTCGGGTATGGGTCCACAGGGGTCCTGTCGCCGTGTCTAAATATAACAGCGGCATATTGAACGACCAAATCTTCTTGTGGGGTTTGACAAAGGATTACACTTAACAAGGTTAAAAATAATGCAAGCAAAATCATAGTCTTCTAAATTAACGTAGCGATCTAGACAAACACTGCCCCATCTTAATTTCATGCGCAATTAACGAGTTGCTTCGACAATAATTATTTTACAACCTGCAGACCTATAACTACTGCAGATGCAATAAATGAATAAAATAATATAAAACTCTCGGCGTTACGGATGCACCGGCTATTTGGATTTATGATTTTTTATAATGGCCATACAATTAGCCGGCTAATGGCCAAACCCTATATTCAAACCGCGGATAGATAGGCTCACTTCAGATTAAAATTTGACACATTTTGTATGGACAAATGTCAAATTTTAACCTGAGGTAAGCCTTATCTATCCGCGGTTTGAATATAGGGTTTGGCCGTAAATCAGGCTAAATAACTTGTTTAAATGACATTTTTTAAAAGTCTTTACCGCCTTTAGGTGCCAGTACTTTAAGCCGGCTACTCACACACCTGCTGCAGGGGCAATATGGGAATTGGACCCTTGATTGCCTCCTTAATTGTGATGTGTGTAGGCAAGCAGGAGCAATTTTTAGATTGGGCCTGCGGCAGGGCGGCAGGGGCGCAAGACCTTCCTAGCTCCCTAGATTGTGTCTACCGCCCTGCAAGGTTGCTGCGTGTGTAGTAGGATTGGGGCAATTCCAGTCAGTTCATTGGTGACAACCGAGCGGAGTGGACAAAAATGGAAAAAGAGCGTGAAATATGGACGCGGGTTATAGACGTCTATAAAGACCGGATACCAATCCTCTGGTGTTTCGACAATACAGGAGGCATTCTCGTGGACGTGCGTTCAGCGGGACTATCAGTTACACACTGAACGGCAGGCTAGTGTGTAGAGAACAGCCTAAAATTGGTCCAACCGCCGTGCGACCGGTATTGCCCCTGCAGCAGGTGTGTGAGTAGCCGGCTTTAGCTCCAGGTTCAAGTCGCTGCTTTTAGTATTTCTTAGGTACCTACTTGTTCTCTTGGACGTTCAATATGTTAATTGCCTGCTTTTATGTTGATTACAATTATGTTTCCAATATGGTTTTGATTAATTATTTTATCCAAAAAATATTTCTTGCGACGATTTGGATCATCAATGTTAAGCTGGATTTACAATGGACATCAAAGAGTACAATAATATAAAAATAGGTCTCTAAGGAATCACATGGCAATTTTAAAAGTAAAGGCCCCTACGCACTAGCTAACTTGGAAGGACAACCGCGTACGACCGTCAGGCCAGAGGCCCTACTTTGTAAATCGAAGTTCGAAGTTACGTTAGCTCCATCCCTTTCTCACGATTTAGTCTCGAATGACTTGTGACAGAGATGGAGCTAACGTAACTTCCGACGATATTCGATGGTAGAGTAGTCAGTCCACGCTATCTAAGTGCCGCACTCAGAGACGTCAATTAAATTTAATGCTTGTTTAGTGACGTGTTGTCTTATTCTATTGCTGTAGTAAAGAAAGTGACAGCATCCACTTTAATCAAGCATTAAATTAAATTGACGTCTCTGAGTGCGGCAGTAAGTCTACAGATGTCGAAAACCGTTAGTTTAAAAAAAAGTTTTATATAGCAACTCCACGATTTGAGGAGAAATAAGTATTAATATTTGTTTTTTTTATTTTATTTTACGGATCTTTCGCTAAATACTAAATTAATTAAGAAATAAACATATGTTGATTGTACAGATCTTTTTAACCGACTTCAAAAATGGAGGAGGCCATTTATTGTTTGTTTATGTCATAATTAAGATATTGAGAACAGATTTAGATAATTATTTTCCTGTTGGAAAGATATTCGAAGGTTCCATGTCAATTTTACCAATGTCTGCTATTTAGAATTTAATAAATGAGTATTTTGTTGGCATTTAATACATTATCATCATCATTCATTCTTAATATCATGTAAAAACTAAAAATATTGTCTTTTCATTAAAGTAATAAATAACAATAATAAGTTCTTTGTTTTTTAATGTTTAACAGTAGATTTATAAACAAGACGCCACATATTGTTATCAACCAAACAAACATTAGCGAGAATATCTAAATTCTTGAATTAAGGATTAAGATTGCTCAGTTACTAACCTGTCAACGCCTTCTTGTTAGGTAAAGATTGCCGTTTTTGAGAAATAACAGAGTCCTGTGATTCTTCAACATGTTGGAAATCACTCATTATGCGAAACAGTAATTGCAGCACATCACTTTTAAAAGGTTTCACCATTATTTTTACTTTTATTACAATAAATAGTGAGTAACGGAAGCCGCCTGACATACCACCTACTTGTAAAAACCGGTTTCAAGACAGCTAAGAAATATTGCCATATTAAGTTTTAGACGCGGTTGCCAGGTTATTCTATTGCAGAGTTAGCATGGCCAGACTATATTATGTTCAGCGGTCCGCCACACATTATTATTATTATTGACGGTGCGGTGGTTCGATGAAATTTCCACAGGATTTGGTGTGGTCCGCACCAAGTTCGCTTGCGTGGCCGAACCACCGCACCGTTCAGCGCTTTAGTCGCAATTCTACCTCCGAGTGAGACACTTGTTTTCAATGGCGTCAGACCAAGAAGCTACAAATATTTTTCGAGTTTGTGGGATTCGTCTCACGACCACTGCAACGATTTTAGCTTGTTTGGATAAAGTTGTAGGCATGTCGACGTGATCACTGTCTAGTAAAGTCGCCGTCAAAGGAATTTGCTAACTATATAAACAAATTAGTACTGTGTTTTTATTAAAAATATCGTATAATGAATAGTTATTTCATCTTAAACTTAATATGAAAATAATGATTTAGTGTATAAATCGTTGCAAAGACCTCACTTGATCTTTAAACGTACGTGATTATCGAGTAATCATGGTGAATTGGTTCGTTTAGTTTTGTTTACATAGTTAGCAAATTCTATTGACGGCGACTTTAGCACGGAAAGCACTGGACCGTCTTTGATGCGGTGCAGTGGTGTGGCGTGTCGAGCGCACCGTACCGTCAGTCGGTTCGGAGCGCACCAGATTCGAACGTCTGTTAATACTTTTACTTCGCTCATTTCGTTTCGTTGAGAAATTGTGGCTCCTACACTGGCTTCAAGAACCTTATTACCCATAAGGTAATATAGTTTCAATCAAATGAAATTCTAAAATCCAGCGGGATTTTTGGGAAAAACAGTAGAGCTGTAGAAAAATCCCAAAACCAGAGGCTCTACTTTGAAATCCGTAATTCGAACTTCGTCTATTGCTATCCCTTTTGCTCTCGACGCGTCACTAATTCGCAAGAAAGTGATGAGGCGATCGGAAGTTCGAATTACTGATTTCAAAGTAGAGCCCCAGTAGCTCTGCTTTGACATCTGGCAACAATGTGAAGACTTGACGGATGTCTCGAAAGAATGGCCAAGAAAAACTATTTAAAAAAAATTGACGGTCGTCAAATCTACGCATTACCAAGCACGCACGATGCACGATTTAACTGACGTACGTCAGGCCTACGCACCATCCAGCCGCACGTCGTGCGAGAAGTAGTGGGGGGCTCGATCTCGATGGACGAAAATTTGGTCGTGCAAGTCCATCACGGTAATAATAATAATTATTGACGTCCAGAGGCCCGTTTCACGAAGCTACAAGTTACAAATTACAAGCGGAAGTCTCTTTCTAACTCCTTCTGTTAGAAAGTGAGATCCGCTTGTAATTTGTAACTTGTAGCTTCGTGAAACGGGCCTCAGCAAGCCTACGCACTATCGTTTAGCGTCGTGCATCGTGCGCGGTTGTCCTTCCAAGTTAGCTAATGCGTAGGGCCTTTATAACCAGTCTGGGTTTGTTTTTTTCTCGCCAGTACGGCTTGGAAGAGCAATATTGTTGAAACAGTTTGAGTTTTGGAGTTAGAGGATGGGATGTAGAAGAAAAAACTTGGAACAAATAACGGTCCGATAAAAGTTGCCTTCTGAGGTCAAGAGGGGGGTCGACACATTCAACGAGATTAGTTCTATTGGGGGAACATGACATTGCACCAGTGACCAATCGAAGGGGTTTCATCTGAACTGAGGCTCTACTTTGAAATCCGTAATTCGAACTTCGGATCGCCCTGTCACTTTCTTGCAAATTAGTTACGCGTCGAGAGCAAAAGGGATAGCAATAGACGAAGTTCGAATTACGGATTTCAAAGTAGAGCACCTGATTCTAACGCTTTAAGAGCACCTCTGCTGCAAGGCTCAAAAATAAAAGTGCAGAAATCGAGGTGGCTTCGGTCGAATATAAGGGTTTCTGGCACACGGACTTACTGTGTGAATGTGATGCTCTCGCCGGAGTAAGAATGAAAATCCTCTGAGGCCCAACTTTGAAAATCGAAGTTAGAATTTACGCTAGCTCCATCCCTTTCTTTTAATTTAGTGTCGAATGACGAGTGACAAGGATGGAGTTAACGTAACTTCGAACTTCGATTTTCAAAGTAGGGCCTCTGTTTTGGCTACCCAGAACCGAACGATTTCAAGGCACTGCAATTGCACTCCCCTATCCGCTTTTTGGAAGGGGTGGAGGCTGCACTGGATTAAGCGCTTAAAGACGGGTAACTACACAAAAGATCCCATAGGGTCGAAGTGTATCCGTAAGGACCCCACCAACAAGATAAGATAAGATAAGATAATCCTTCTTAAACAACAACGCCATAAGAGCTACAGTTTAGCAGATAATGGGTATGGGCAAACATGGACACGCAAGTGAAAGTAAGTTTGCCCGCTATGAAAATCATAAATTGCTTGAAATCGTATATAAATAAGACTGAATTAACAACCTTGAAATGAAAAAGCATAGCGACACATTATTATTTTTAAAGAAAATCAAGATAATCGTAAATAATCGGGCAAATTTGAACGATTTCACGGTATTAGAAGAGATTTTTAAAACTACTGATATTTTAAAAACTACTTAACCAATACACATTCTTTAACGGAATCTAACAAAAAAACAACAACAAAGGACCCCGCAGCAAACATAGGAAGAAAGTGGTTTCAGTCAAATCTTACGAAATTTTAGTATGATGTAGTTTTTATAACGGCACAACTCTCTCAGAAGTATACTTTCAGAAATAATCAAGTTAATATTTTTATATTTATGTGACGCGTTTCCTGAAGTCGATACTTTGAAATGACATACACTGACAGTTGCTGACGTTATGACGTAAACTTACGATGTAGTTACCAACTGTAGTTATGTATAGGTCTCAAAACAGATACCTGTTTTGAGTCCTTGTATTCTTGATTCGTCCCAATGGTGAGACTACCGGATGAATATAGCAGGAAGCCATGGTGGACATATGGTTCTACTTGCATTAATAATGCATTTGTTTGTCACGTTGACATCGCATATCATCATTTATCTATGTTACGAAAGTTACGAACGACGTGCAAACCAGAGCAAAGAGGAGGATTTGCAAGAAATAGGCATATTAGGGAGGTATACGTTTCATATATTTTGTATGAAACTACTTCTGAAAGTATACTTCTAGGAGAGTTGTGCCCTTATAAAAAAAAACAGGAGACTTGAATCTACATCATACAAAAATTTCGTAAGATTTGACTGAAACCACTTTTTCCCTATGTTTGCTGCGGGTAGGGTTGCCAACTTTTTCTTGGGTAAATATGTATAGTATTTTCCAGCCCAAGGTATAAAAAATATAGTAAGGTTTAGGTATAATCAAACTAGTCAGATTTAAATAATAAACACTTTTATTAATCAAACGAATAGTTATTTGAGATTAAGTTTTGATATTTTCTGAGATCAATTTATTAATCTTAAATATACTTATTATAATAAAATGATAAAAAAACCTTACAATACAGATTTCTTTCTTCAACTGTAATATATTACTAAATGTTGTTTTTATATAATAATAAAAAGTCTCCTGTATGTATGACGACAAAATGTATGTTCCGTTTTACAATTATTAAAGTGTACATTGTAGTTAAATACAAATAATACAATTTTAAATGTTGTTTTGGATTTACTAAAGGGATAATTATTTTATTGTCAAAGTAAGTAAGTCTGAAATTTGGGTTTTTCTTCTTTTAAAAAGCAGAACTTTGTATGTGCATACAGTTTTTATTTTACTATTATATAAATATATTTTAGATTAAGAATTTGATCTCCAAATGTAATATAATAAATCTCAAACTTTCCTGTAAAGTTACACAAAAGGCACTTGCAGAGTCTAGACACGCGGTAGCGTGTCAAGCCAAGTTCAAGTAACAGAACTGGCGAGCAGCACCGTGTGTAATATTACACGAACCATTTGGAGCCACTTTTGACCCCTTCATAACTCAAAAACTATTTGAGATAAACGTGTCAAATTTGGCTCATATATTAAGACTTGCGAGATACATAAGTGCTCCAAATTTCATAAACACATCTCAAACGGTTATTTAGATATTAACGTCCAAAAATCGTCATTTTTATCACTGACCTATAGATCAAAACTCTAACCCAGTTCCAGATGACCTAGAAAGTTCAAATTTGGCATGCGGATAGGTAATTAGGTGAATACAAAGGAATAAATCAGAAACTGGTAAATTTTTATCATTTTATTAAAATTTTCACTTAATCGATTCTATTAGGAACACTTAACTTATACTTAGTTGTAGGAATATACAGTAGTTTAACAAAAACCATTTGGTATTAATTTTGTTATAAATAAGTACCTACTAATAATTTATGTACAAAAAGTAATGATATCCCATCAAAAACATAAATGTGAAATGAGAGCCAAGTTCAATATTATGATATGCCTTGGTTGTTGACTTCAACGACAAAAGAAGTGAGATCTAAATGGGTGCCAAGTTCAATGGTCAGTCCTCAAATTTATTTATATCAACATATAATATCATTTCTTATTATAACTTAGGATAATACACGGTGGGGCCTGTAACTAAAGCAAAAAATTAAAACGTAGATTGTACTCCTCAAACTACACGTTTGTTTGACGACTTTGAAAAAAAACTTGCTGTTTGAATTTTATTACATTATAAAGTTAATTCGAACACGCAATGTACTATGAAATTGGTTACGTCTGTAGAGTGGCTAGACTGACAGGCGATGTCAATTAGACGGAGTTTTAAGTACATTGAAAATACTATTTACTTTGTTTGAAAAATGAACAATCTAAAAACTTTATGATTTTAAAAAGTTGCTAAACAAAAGTTGTCTAGTTTGAGGAGTACAATCTACGTTTTAATTTTTTGCTTTAGTTACAGGCCCCACCCTGTATATTGTAGCCTAAGGTCTGACTTGGCTAGTTTTCATTATACGAATTATATTATAGCCTTCGCAAATTCTAACCCTGTTACTTGTCGGTTCTTATTTTATTATTCCGAAAATATGGCTTGCAGGTAGAAACTAGCCATCGAACATAATAATTCGTATATGAGAACTAGCCAAGTCAGACCTTAGGCTACAATATATTATCCTAAATTATAAGAAGAAATGATATTATATGTTGTTATAAATAAATTTGAGGACTGACCATTGAACTTGGCACCCATTTAGATCTCACTTCTTTTGTCGTTGAAGTCTAATATTGAACTTGGCTCTCATTTCACATTTATGTTTTTGATGGGATTATTCTTCTCAAGTACGGAATTTACAACCCCTTCCGCCGCCTAGCTAACATATGGAGCACAATACTGTAAGTCCGGACTTACATTGAAATGCCTGATAACATGATACAGTGACACCACTTTGATCATTCATACACTGTAACTTCGGACATACCGGATTGAAATGCTTCGGAGTGACTAAGTTTCTTACATCAAAATAGGTACTTTTAAGAAACTCCGAAACTGTAACGACTTCTGCAAATACGGTTCGATAGAGCTAAAAAAGTTATGTATGATACCATAAAAAACGAAAAATTGAAAAAAGTGGACTTGCAGTGTTATGCTTCTCAGGTACGGTTATGTCGAAGAAGGTACCTACACAATCTGATGGCAGGTGTTAAGAAACAAATGCTGCAAAATGATATTTCTGGATGCACGGAAAATTAGACTTAACTTATTTATTAATTATTTTTAAATATTTAGAGTCATGTAATGTAATTGAACTTAAAAAAAAAAGACTTTTCATTGTTTTAGTTTAATTTTATTAACTGTACGCGTCATTTTTTAACCCCCGACGCAAAAAAGAGGGGTGTTATAAGTTTGACGTGTAAGTGTGTGTGTGTGTGTGTGTGTGTGTGTGTGTGTGTGTGTGTGTGTGTGTGTGTGTGTGTGTGTCTGTCTGTGGCACCGTAGCTCTTAAACGGATGAACCGATTTGGATGCGGTTTTTTTTATTTGAAAGCAGGTTTTCTAGCGGTGGTTCTTAGACATTTTATATCGAATTCGGTTCAGCCGTTTTTGAAGTATTGAACTTTGAAATGTCAATGTCGGGGGTTTTCCAACATTTTGTTGGTTAGGTTATTTCTGGGCAAGCTTTAGTTTGTTGTTCCGTTCCTCAGATAGATTTAAGTATTTTATTATTCTAGTTCCTCATCGTTTGCAATAACAGGATTTAGTCTAATTCCTAAATGTTGTCGTACGACGTACAACCGCTATGCGGAGTGTCTGTCTAGCATGTCGTCGGCACGCATGCGGCATACCGAGTATTCGTAAATCAGGCTAGTGCGTCAGGCCGGGGCGCGGGTCCGCGCTCCGCGAGTGCTCTTGCCGGGGCTCCGCGGCGGGATCGGCAGAACGAGAGCGGCCTCCGTCCACCGCGGACCTACTCCGAGCCGCTCCGCGCAAAATCACCGATTTCATAGCCTCTTGCGAAACCCGCGACATTAAACCATGAGGATCATACCCCTGTAAGTAAATCTTTACTTAAATTTTCGCCATAAATTACTTATACGTTTTTTTTATTCTCGGAATAGGTATATTAAACATGTTTGTAATTGTGCTTTCCAAAGTTTTGCCTTTCTATTTTATTGTGAAGGAGATCATGCTGTGCGATTGTACTTTTATGCGATACTGTATGCACGTTTATGAAGTTCTGTGTGCAGAAGAATCTTTGATGAGCTTATGTACCTACCTTAAGTCGACACTACTTTAGAGATGACAGTCAACGAGAAATTGTTTGTATTATCATTGTAATTATTTTACAAAGTGACACCATACCTCATTGAAGTGAGACTCAAAGTTCTGTGTGTGACTAAATATTGATTCTGGTACCTACCTGTCTCTATTAAGTAGCTATGTAAAGTGTTTACTTACTTGAATTAAAGTAAGTACCGAATATAATTATGTATTGGTTCGTTAGAACATAGTGGCATAGGGCAGGAACTTAGAACCAGTAGGTAGCTAACTGGTTACAAACAATTTACATCACGAACTATGTGCCTATCGCAAACGCGGTAAATGCGAGTAATATCACGCATACCGACATTACCGACCGGGCGTCACTCGACTGTTAAAAACTACCTTGTGTTACTTTCACTCTAATGTGATCAATACTACTTATTCAAAAATATCATACAAAATTATGAAAACTACACGAATACGATAGGTAAGTATACCTGTTATAAGTTGGCAGAGCTAAATTTATGTCATTAATTATATTATTAGCTAATAAGAGTGATGGGTCGTGACTTCTAGAACGTTGGTCCCCGGGTGTAGGCGTGACCTCTCTGAGCCAAACTTTATGAAACTAGATTTAAATGTTGCAAAGAGAATAAATAAAACTACCAATATATTATTTTGAACTGTGATTTCATAATCCTATTTTGGTAAAATAAGATATAATCATTATTAAAATATAGATTAGCTGCGTAGTTATGTAAGATAAATGTATGACATCGTAAACTCTCGATTATTATTTTAAATTACCCACATTCAGTGCACCGATCTAACTAGGTAGGCAAACTGGATAATTTCAAACAGGATTTTAATCTTTCCGCATTTTGCACCTGGTTGAAGTAACGTGTTCAAATTCTTTGATTAAAATATTGATTATACACAATAATTTAAGGCGTTATGTTACCTTGCAAAGAATCATGAATACCTATTAAAAGAAAAAAACCGGCAAAAGCCCTTCGGGCCACGCGTAGTGAAGGGTTCCGTTAATAATTTGGGAAGTAAGATTTTATTGAATCTACCACTTTACGGGTGTGAATAATATGTATAACTATGCAAAACGACAGCTTTGCAATACCAAGGGTCTCTAAGTTAAAACACACATGGCAAAATTATAAGGGGTCCTTGTTAACTACGGAACCCTAAAAAGCACGTTTCTAAATTGAAGAGCTAAATCAGATACCTAGTCTGTTTACTGTATTTTTTATTTTTCTATTTTACACTGTTTGGTGACTGTGGTGAATGAAATGGTTAACTCAATTCAAAATTTGCACCGCCGCCGTTCCTTGGATGAAGATCCTGTTTTTTTGATTTAATTAAAAATGTTGGGTTTCACATTTTTTCCTATATTTGTAGTATGAGACGGTATTACTTGCCAAATTTCATAGTTCTAGGTCAACGGCCCTATAAATTTTGATTCCCTTGAGAGTGTCGAAATATACGTTTTTAGCGGCATAAACGGCCGTAATCTTTTGTTTACGTTAACTTAGAAGTTTGTTTTTTTCACAGCTTCAAGGGACTGTAGACTTGAGTATAAATTATTATAAATTTCAACTGGATACCTCCACGCGTTCTCGAGATAAAGGGTCTTGACAGACAGACAGACAGACGGACAAAAAGTGATCCTATAAGGGTTCCGTTTTTTCCTTTTTAGGTACGGAACCCTAAAAATACTTATAACATTTTATGAGTTAAAATAATAGGGAATATGCATGTTTTTTTTACAGCTTCTATAAACGCTGATTCATGTAACAAACAGGTGAGAAAAAACATTTTACGTAACACCTGGCCATAATGTGAGTTTTATCGCACGCTGCGCGCACGGTAAAACTCGCATTGTGGCCAGGTGAAGACGTAAAATTGTGTACTCATCACGGGCAGTAAAAAAGAAAGCCCTCTATCGCATATTTACGACCCTCGCCTACGGCTCGGGTCTCAAATACCTGCGATTTCGGGCTTTCTTTCTTTTACAGCCCTTGTTAAGTAATGTACTATTTTGTGTAGCTATAAAAATAACCAAGATATAAGTCAACAAAGATTTGTTCCTATTTCTTTCTAGCAAAACAGAATTTTACGTGGAGTTTATATGGCCGAACTTCACAATAACGTCACTGGTGCATTTCGGATCTCTATGTATAATTAGCAGTTTAAAATGCTTGTATCATCCATATTTCTTGACCGATTTTAATTTTAATTTCACGTTTGGTGATGTCTTTTACGGTATTTTTATGTTTTGTTGACAAATGCGATTTAAAAAATCCATGCATATTCCCTATTGTGAGAGTCAATATGGGCTCGGGTACGGGACACGATCTCTTTATAGCCTGACCCGAAAAGTAAAAACCCTCGCCATATTGCGGAAATTATATGAACTGATATTTCTATTGCAATTCACGAAAACCAGATAAAAAAGTATTGGTGGCGACCCCATTAGAGGTTTTTTATAAAACGTTCCGTTTGTTTGTGACATCTGCTTCTTTGGGTTTTCATCAAGCAATAATTTTGTGATAGATTAAAATTAGCACAAAAAATGTTAACGCAATAATTGAACAATCTTTATACGTAAAAGCAAACCACACATTTTGCTATTTTCTAATGCAAAATCCTCCGACATGTGTTTACCGTAAAACATTCCCAATAAAAAACCTTACATTTACTTCTTGAAAGGCCTTTCTAATGCTAAAAAAGCCGGACAAGGCGAGTCGGATTCGCCCACTGAGGGTTCCGCACATGACACGGTTAACTCAATTCAAAATTTGCACCGCCGCCGTTCCTTGCATAAAGACCCTTTTTTTTTGGTATTTAATTAAAAATGTACAGATTTCAGATTTTTTCCTATACTTGTAGTAAAAGACGGTGCTACTTGCCAAATTTTATAGTTCTAGGTCAGTGGGAAATACTCGATACCTTCACGCGTTCCCGAGATAAAGGGTCTTGACATACGGACAGACGGACAGACGGACAACAAAGTGATCCTATAAGGGTTCCGTTTTTTCACTTTTGAGGTTCGGAACCCTAAAAACAAGGTATATATCTCGTTAGTAATGAGGTTGAATATATTTCCGATGTTTGGTAGGAGATGCCGCATTTTTATTACCTACCTACCCGACTGCCAAGAAGGGTAATGTTTTTCGCGCGTATGTATGTATGTATGTAATATTCTTTATTACCTCGTATCATCCAAACGGAGGGACGGATTTCTAAAATTAAGGTGTCGTTGGATTTGTCTCGGAAACCCAAGTGTCCTAGGATAAGTGACCCAGGATAAGTGACGTCAAAAAAAAAACAACATGGCGGATTTTAGGCGCCATAATGTGTGGTTCGAAAAAAAAATCTTTTATCGAATGAATCCAATAGAGTATCAAAATGAAGAATATTAAAAGGCGATTACAAAAATATACACAACTCATATGTTTATATGTAATTTGGTAAAGCAAATTACGAAAATCGAAACTCAAACGATTGGACATATACAAAAAGTTACTTATAAAACTTGAACAAAAAATTACATTATAAATTAATAAAAACTAAAAATAGTGAAATAAACTAAATTATAAAAAAAAAACATAAAACCCGACTGCAATAAAAAATCAACTAAAAAGCGAATAACAAGTACTAAAAATTAAAAATTGTCTGGCTTGTCCCCGCCTGGAACACCTTTTCAAATATTCAAGTTAAATTTAAATTGTTATAGATATCAATAAGTACATTACTCTTACAATGTTCTATAGATTATAGAGCTTGTTATTCGCTTTTCAGTTGATTTTTTATTGCAGTCGGGTTTTTTGTTTTTTTTAAATAATTTAATTTTCGTTTTCAATAGTTCAGGGCGTTGTCCACCTGTAAGCCACTCTGTAATAAGAACAGTGTGTCAGCCAAGTTCGCAAAGCCAACAGGTGACACACCGTCCGTGGGATATGTTACACACTTTTGACCTCATCATTTTACTTGATTAATTAATATTTTAAGGCTTTTTGTATTTTTTATTTTTTTATGTGTTTTATGTGTTTTAAACTAAAAAAAAAATAGAACCTCAACTTTCTTAAATACAACTTAAACGGTTATTGAGATATTAAAGTCTAAAATCGCCATAAGTATTTATCACTCACTGACTGACTGACTGACTGACTGACTCACTCATCAAAAACCTAACTTACTTTTAGATGACTTAGAAAGTTGAAATTTGGAGTCCTGAGGCCCGTTTCATGAAGCTACAAGTTATAAAAAACAAGCGGAACTCTCTTTCTTGCAAAACGAATTAGAAAGAGACATCAGCTTGTAATTTGTAACTTGTAGCTTCGTGAAACGGGCCTCAACTGGGTAATTGTGTGTATAGAAAGGAATAAATCTGAAATCCGGAAATAATGTTTAATTTTTTTTCCAATACATATCCCTACGTATTTATTTTCCCTTGCTGGAATTGGGTATTTGCGCGCCTGCTACATTCCCTGGATAAAGAGTGCTCGTGCACAACTCCCTAAATGGTCATTTATTATTAAGCCTATTTATTTAAAATTGAAAACGAATACCTACCTAATTATGAGACAAAAATAATTATATCCCATCAAAAACATATATGTGAAAAATAAAGCCAAGTTCATAAACAGTTTTGTTAATGAAAGAAGTGAGATCTAACTTGTAACCAAGTTTTTCAAAGCTCCTCAGAACACAGTTCCGGTCATGCATAACTTTCAAAAGTTTAAATTATTTGTTATATTATTTGCAACTCAATAGTGCGACATGCGACACTTTTATTAGCGAAACCGTTTACGAACTTAGCATTTTTTCACATTTAAGTTTTGTTCAGATCGTTTTATTCGTACATACCTACCTACTGTATGGGCATAGTGTCGTAAGCGGAGGAATCGAAACTTGATAGGTATAGGTACTTAAATAATTACAATTGACATTTACATATATATACTTATTTAGCTATTAAACTCGGCCTGTGCTGTAGGTACATAATCGTATCTATGGACCGCGGCCGACCTGCTATTACTAACTAATTAATGTTTCAATTAATTGACCGAATCAAGAACCGGTTGTTTAAATGAGTCTGTCACATGTCGAAAGTTCAGTTCACGACCTACGATGAGGTTGGGCAACAATGTTATGTGGGATGGAATAACTCTGTCGTGGTTCAGTACGGTCGGCTGCGCACTTTTAAGATTCATTTATGACATCGTAAACTCAACAAAGAAAAAAAAATAAACTAAACTCTGAACTATTTACAGTGGGTCGTTCAATAATTTAAATTTTTGTGTATGAAATTACTTGACTACACAAAGTACAGTATTTAATTTACCTACTGCTAGGGGATGGAATCTGGAATTACTTGTAGCCTGATTGGCAGGTTTCTACTAACTAAGCTAACTGAGTCGGCAAATGATCACACTGGATCACAGTGACGAGGAGTACTGACTCACACAAGTATTTTTACTTAAAACCGAACGAAAATGAGCGGAGGTTTATTATTGGCGACGCAACGCAACCCGCGTCGAGAGGCGTGGGTCATAGTGCAGCGCGATAGTGCATCGTTCGCTGCGCGGAACAAAGGCGCGGCGAACGATGCGCTTAGGCACCGCTTACCCAACGTCGGCATTACCTACAGTCGCTTCACACACACATTTGGAAACAAAACACAATTACACAACGAGACGATTGACATTTGCCTTTAAGATTAAGGAACTAATTGAGCTTTCGATAGGTATTTCATAGTTGTTTTGCACCAAACTTACGGCTTGCGTAATACAAAAATTCAATTGAAACCTTGTGTTGCGAACACCTTCAGGCATCTCGAAACTGCTTATCATTACAATCATATTCGATTGTTATTTTTTACAATATTTGATAGTTGCTCAACAGTTACATCACGGCATTATAGTGTGTATGAATGAGCAATTAGAAAACGTGGGTGAATTTCGTCCAAACTCCATCTGGATTTTTCGGTTCTTAGGCGGGTGTTTTATTAAAAATAAATCAAGGATTGTTTCGACCGTAATGTCCGCAAGGTTGTTTCCTTCTAGTTAACGTAAGAGCGTAACGCTGCGCGGGGCAGCGGCGCGGCGCAGCGGGGCGGCGCAGCGGGGCGGGTGCGAGCGCGCCTCGCCGCCTGCACCGCGAGGTCGTTTTTACCACTTCTGGGTCTGGGTGTTGTTCAACTGACCTTGAATTGATTTGAGGTTACACTTGGGTACGCATTCGCATTGTCGAATCGAGGTGTGTTTACACGTGCGTGCAAATAGAAAGCTAAGTTACTTTCCGACGTGATAGGAAAGCTATAATTTTATATTTTTTAACTTATCCATCTAAACGTTGCCGAACCATACGTGGTAATTTAAAAGAATATCTTAACAACTAATTCAAATCTTGATGCCACAACCAAGAATGTAATAAAATTAAACCGTGGGTGGTGAAATAACAGAGGAGTCGTGATCTCGCATGAGCATTTCAGCAGTTTCGACTCCGTCGCAACTCGCGCGTGATGGCTCTTTAATTAATTGTGCGGCTATATGTAGGTACAAGATAGAGAAAGTGCAAGGGAAGGAGTTGTCTCGCAGTCGGAAGCGGACGCGGAACCGCTGTCCGCCTGACCCGACCCTGATGTTCGAGTCTGGGAGATATTCAACTATCTATAGCGACAGGTTGACCTTTCGCCAAGTTACTCACCTCCCCTCCACCGGCAATTTTAGGTTGGATACACATTCAATGCAAGTTGGCTCTGTTTTGGGATCAAAAACCAACAAGGTCGTTTCAAAGACGGAAACGAATTCAACTTACTAATAAACAAATATTATGTACACAGGGTGTCGCGGTACTTGAATAAATAATGTTAAAAAAGAAAGAAATAAAGTGGGTCCCATAATGTTTTTCTGACGTTTTTTTTTTTGTAACGTAAAAACGGTAAAACATACTAGTTAACGTCAAAGTTGGTATGTTTATAGCACAAACCCTAAAGCAAAACAAAAAATACTAAAAATCTGTCAAGTGCGAGTGCGCGCAACTTTTTTTATTTGGTTAGGACATAACATTCAAATTGAAATATGAGTAATATTTTTTACGTTTATCTTTTTCTCTAATATGGGGAATTAAGAATCCTACTAATAAATGCAAAAGTTTGTGTGCGTGTTAGTTTGTTACTCCTTCACGCTGCAACGGCTGGACAGATTTGGATGAAATTTGAAATGGAGATAGCTTATAGGTACCCTCGATTAACACATGCTAATTTTCATCCCGGAATCTAAATCTACGCGGACGAAGTCGCGGGCAGAAGCTACTATAACTATTACTAGAGTACAAAATTGGCTTTGTCTGTCAGTCACTTTTACTGAAACATTTTTATAAGAATCTCGGCGAATTATCTAGTCTTTTGCAAAAAAAAACCATAATTTTCGTATTTCGCAATAAAATCAGCTAAGCCAAACCACATAATGGTTCTTGTCCTATCGGATTGTCTTATAATCCGAAATAAATCTTGTTTTAAAGAAATCTTTCCAACAATTCCAACTCAGAAGGAGCCGTACATTTTAGTACTACCTTATCGCTGTAACATAAATTAAAGTGAGTGTTTTGAATTTCGTTTATAAATTGCTGTGACATGCTATGTTACTAATATGTACAACTACCTATACTTCTACGATTTACTGTCATTAGGTTCAAATGGAAAATCGTCCACTTGAAATTATACGTCAGTTCAGAAAAATTACCATTTGACATACAACAAAAAGGAAAATTGTCCATCTTGAAAAACGTCTAAAATGGAATCATGTCCCATGGTAAAATTGTCCAATATAATATTGGTCGAAAAAAAGATGTCTACTTATTTGTATTTACGTACACTCAGAAATACTTTTCAGCACAATTACATTTTCACTAAATTAACTTTGGACACTATTACTTTTGACCCATTTTCAGAATGGTTATTTCACGTGGACGATTTTCCATTTGTACCTAATGACAGTAAATCACTTCTACTTGTTCGACCGTAGCGTAGAGGTAGAGACATATATAAATGTGCATACCACTAAGAACTCCGCCTGGTAAGTACTGCAGCCGGAATTGCAAGCGTGTTATTTGGATTCGTTATTACCAGCAGGGGAGGATCCAGAGGGGAGGCAGGGAAATTATTTATTTTTTCATATGAGTAGTTGAACACTAATTATAATTATATAAGGCTTCAGTTATAGTTAGTCTCATGTGATATGATCCCTGGATGCAGTTGCCATCCTCAGCCGGACACGGACGAGAATAGTGACATGACACGAATAGGGACCGATACTCGCAGCGGCAGTCACAGCTCGAGCTGCACTCCCGCGGCATACTAAACAGCAGCGCGCGACGCATGGCTCTCGCGCGATTTCAACTATACCTTTCCTTCCCCTGGAATAATCCATAGTTGGCAAAGACGGCACAACAAATTTTAATGTAAACAAATCCAATTCCTGTTATAATCCTTAGCGCATACATTTAGCACTTAAAACCACCAAAACCACCTTTGGGTTTGTAATTATCTCTGACTCGCGCTCACATGCTCCTGAGCTAGTTTTATGGACTTAACCGAACCCATAAGATTTTTTAAGAGCTCTTTGCACCTAAATTGCACCCTCTTGTAATTACTTACTCGGTACGGTACGGAATCTACTTTATAAGTACCTAAATGTACAGTCACCCAATAAAAATGTTGAGCATACTTAGAACCTTGTCATTTGACTGCCATTGTTAATTTCATATTTGTCATTTGATTTTTAGTTTGAAGTTTATTATGACAGTGCACTAAAGCGCTTAACATTTTCGTTGGGATACTATAGTACATGCGATTGGTGCGTTTGACATGTGCAACTGAACATTGGTCAATAAACTAGGTTTATTTAGTTCAATTGTTCTGAATGTACATTTTCATTACATAATAAATTATATTTATAACTCGCTTCTGCCCGCGACTTCATCCGTGTATAAGGGTTTTATTTTACGACCTTGTGTAATACCAAATTACAGCTTTGTAGTACCAAGACATCCGATTTCATCGCAGACAGACGGACAGACGGACGTGGTGAAACTATAAGGATTCTTTGTTTACTGCGGAAACCTAAAAGGGCTCCAACGGGTTTTTTATTTTTAACTAGAGGACGCCCGCGACTTCGTACGCGTAGAGTTAGTTTCCCGCTACTCCTTTCTTAGTGCTCACTTACATCATGAAAGGAACCCCTGTGCCAAATTTCAAGTTTCTAGGTACAGTAGTTTCGGCTGTGCGTTGATATATAAGTCAGTCAGGTTTGCCTTTTATATATATAGATTAAGTAACAGCCTGAAATACCGTAGGCGACACACTTCATTCTCTTCGGGATCGATCTCAAAAACTTTTACTGACTTCAAAAATGCCCGGATTTTCTTACAGACGTTCATCCCCCATTTCAATCTATTAGGGGGAGATTTCCATAGAACGCTGATACAAATATTTTTCATTTATAATCGACAGGACAGATACCAATCTTCATGCATTTAACTTAAAAACTGATCGTCTTTCATACAAACTAAAACGCCTAGCGCCCCCAAGATGTGTTTAAAAAAAAACATTTGTTAGTCAGCCCTACAAGGCCCTACAGTAGTTCCTACAAGTTTTAAGTTCTTAGGTGTAGCGGGGTCAGTAACGGACTCACGGAGGATTTTTATAACTATGTAAGTATAAATTATACAAGCTAACACAAGTTTTTGGATCAATATCAGTCAGAAATAGTGACGGCCGGTAGACAGATATATTGCGTTTGTGAACATTAACAAGACTTAAATATGTCGTGACTCCGATGTCCGTGACATTTATGCTAGATTTGAATAACAGCCGAGTTAGGAGCTAGATATCTGTCTAATAACTACGTTAGATGGAGTCGTTTGTTACTATCTATTTACCTAGCTAAATAGCATCGACTTAGGGCTGCCAGTAAATAGATATTTTTCCAATATTATAGTCAAATTAAAATAATTATACCTACGCAATTATATTTTAGATGATGCTAGATATTTTTATGCGTTTCCCACTGCTTCTTTCGTTAGCGGTTGATTTACGAAAAATTCTTCTTAAAGCTCCTCATGGAGTGGGTTCACGCATTAACCATATAGGTACGTCACTAACCATAGGTTGTTTTACATTATTGAAAATTTCATGTTTCTATGTACCCAGGATAACTCAGGCTGTGGGTGGATTGTCTATCAATAAAAGACGAAATAGTTTTAGAAAGCTGAAATTTGTAGTGATAATTAATTGATTACATTAATGAGAAAGTGAGATAAATATTTTCAAATGCACCGGAAATTCGAGATGAACCATGGTGCCAAATGACAGACGGTGTATAACCATTGAATGAGCCTAAGGTCTGACTTTCAATTGGGATATACCTGTTTTTAACAATCTATATCTATACTATCTATACTTCTATACTATACTAATAATAATATTATAAAGAGGAAAGATTTGATTGTTTGTTTGTTTGAATTGACGCCAGAGCCTACTCTGAAACTACTGGACCAATTTGAAAAATTCTTTCACCATTTGAATTCTAAATTATCCTTGATGAACATAGGCTATGTTTTATTTTTCTGCGCGGACGGCGTCGCGGGCATCAGGCTAGTCTTCTAAATATGTAGGTATATAAAACAGTACCTGACCGAGCGACTGGCTGACACCCAATGCACAACCCAAACCACTGCACTTAGGGACTTGAAATTTAGGAGCGAGGAGGAGCGAGTATTCATTCCTTGAGTACCCTAGGGGAGCACTAAGAAAGGGTTTTCTGAAAATCAACCCCCAATGGGAAGAAAATGGGGGAAGAGCGGAAAACTAATTCTACGCGTACGAAGTTAGCTCTAGTGCTCTAGTGTATGATGATATGGAAACCATTCCGAGGAAAAGGCTTCTCGAATCGATCCCTGCAGTGGCTGCAGTTAGATTTTTAAAATAATGTTACAGGTGTCAAAATTAAGAAATTAGTTTATTTGTCCCTAAAAGCGGCAGCTTTCAGGCAGCTAGATGACACTTAGTGTAACGACAGCTGATGGCAAGTAATTTTATTCGTTTTTATTCATACGATTAAATTGATGAGGACCTATTACATTATCGAAACGCCTGTCAACGAACGTATCATAATTAATTATTGCATTTCTCGCTGCAAGAGTAAGTTTTTAGGGTTCCGTACCAAAATGGTAAAAATGGAACCCTTATGGTGGGACTTCGTTGTCTGTCTGTCTGTAGGTATGTCACAGCAGGTTTTCTCAGCAACTACAAATGCTATCAATTTGAAATTTGGCATAATAGTTGTACAACTCTCATCATCTGTTTTGAGTAAAAAAAAAAAGAAATTATTTTTATAAATTATTGAAAAGGGGGGGTTGAAAATTAAAAGTGGTTTGATTATAGCAAATGGGGTGTCTATTAAAGTAACATTTTTTTTTAATTCTGTGGTGTGTGTAAAATTACCCTCCCCTCCTTATCTCCGAAGTTTACTAATGAAAAAACTGTAAAAATCCTGAAGTATAATTAGGTAAGTACTTATATTTTATAGGAAAATAAAATGAAATGTTTATTGTTTATTATATAAGAAATAAAAAAAAAACTTTGAAAATCTGTATTTAAATTTAGGCTAGTCAAAATGGACCTTATTCCATAGAAGATAAAGTTCTCAATAGGGTCTCGTTAGGGTGCCACACTATCATTATTTATTAATTCGTACGCCTGTTAATTAAAACACCTGGCAATGTTATATTCCAATGAAATACATAATTAGCTATTATATCACACCAAATTAAGAGCTCTATAAATTGCACACCTTCAATTGATTTTACAACCTCTTTGTTGCCCATCCACTCCCACACCCACCACTGAACAGCTGCCAGGATAAATAATGATAGTATGGCACCCTAACGAGAGGGATTTCGTTGCTCTATAAATTGCAAACCTATTTCCGTAGCCAGCTCTCCGTCCATTCTATATTGCTGTAGCAAAGAATGTGAGAGCAGCAAGTTTAATCAAGCATTAAATTAAAATGACGTTTCCGAGTGCGGCAGCTAACGTAACTTACTTTTAAGTCTTATTATGTTTTTATGATTGAAAAAATGACCTTCTGCTGGAGTTTCTAGCGGCGCTTCTTCTTCGCAATGATGGACTTGTCCGAAGCGCTGGTATAGGTAGATTCACTCAATGTTACCGACGTGTAAAAGAGCCCTCATGTGGCCTATTTACTGAATATATATTTTGAATTTTGAATTTTGAATTTTTTGTATGATGATGATTATCAATTAATTTAATGGTGATGTGTTTTGCACTTCTACTCCAGAAAGAAAGGTCACGAAGGAAATGCTGTGTTAATTGAAATCCCGGTAATGAACAATGGTAGAACCACCAGAATGGTAGAATTGGTTTGTATTGCGCTTATTTGCTTGGGCCGGACTATCAATATATTAATCAGTGAAACGTTATGTCAATATTATCGTGAATTTAAAAATATACGGATAATTAAATGACGTCCGTCTATCGTGACCTTGAAAACAGATCACAGACAGTAATAAACCCGCGCAAGAGCATTGTCTGACCATGCTTAATGTAGGGTTCCAAAGCCGTTACTACACAAAACCTAGCTCAAAAAAAAACCGGGCAAGACCACGTCGGACCATGCTCAGTGTAGAGTTCTGAAGCCGTCACTACACAAAAACCATCTCAAAAAACAACAAGTATGAATTAATTCTCTATATAAAGTTATTCGGTGCTGTCTTAGGCGATTTTAGTAGGTATAAATACTTTAGTCGCCGCAGTATCTTAAAATCCAATAAAGTCTACTTAGGGCCTGTTGTTTGATGAGTAGTTATTTAAAATATTTTTCTGATTTTTTATATTTGTAGTTATGGCTGTGGTGATTTATAAATATTTGTAGTTATGGCTGTGGTGAAGAGGGGGGGGGACACACATGACTCTATCAAAAATTTGTACCTACTTTAAATCTTAATATTTTACAAACGGATTCCTTAAACGAATGATTGCTACCCGTGTTAAAACACGCAATATTTTTAAAAGACCTGTCCTACGACATCCCACACCATAAGGTAGAGGAGAAAAAAAAACATTCCCACGTTACTTGTAGGGGAGGCAGGTACAAACTTTAGAAAAAAAAAAAAAGAAAAAAAAATTTTTTTACCACTTTTTCGGCGTTATAATCATTTGCTCTTGCATTGAAGATCTTATACGAACAGCTTCTAATTTTAAAATGCAACACTGACTAGTTTTGGAATGTGTCCGTTTTGTATTCAATGAACGATAATATGTATATTCTTGTCAAATAACAGCTTTCTAAACTAAGAGTCTGTGAGCTAAGCTACGGACAAGTGCGTGCGTACCACTTTCGAGTCGCTAGACCCGCACACTTCTTTATACACAGTGGGTACCATAGTATGTATACATAGAAAAGTAGTTCGACTCCGGCCCTTTAGGAGATTCTGATGCCTATTGCCGCTCGGGCGCCCAAAAAATAAACCGCATACTTAACAATCTCTAAATAGGTAAATCTTTCCGACTCCAACGGTAGGTATCTTGAATAACGACAGCTTCGGATTTTGTATAAATACCATTTTTTAGGCACCTGCATATGAGTATGCAGGTGCCTAAAAAATGGTATTTACACGCGTCCATAAAGACTCACATAAAAAAAATGTAGTCCGAATGTATTGTTATTCATAGTCATCGCAATTCATAAAGTGTTTTTTTATTAAAACAGTTTTTATTTCAGGGTTTTTATAAAATAAACCTAACCTAACCTAACCTAATTAACCAGCTAGATATTTAAAAAATCCTGAAATAAAAACCGTTTCAGGGGTGTGATTCTCTCAAAAACGCGGTCGGACGAACGAACGAGTGAATGTCACGCTATAGTTTTCTCTGTGGTCGCTGTCAATTTGGAAACCGCCAGAAACTAAACTAATTAGACTAAAATTACGACAAACTTTGTAGTTTCCTTTTTAACCGTTTCAAAATTGATTTGCAAGATGTGAGTCAAACAAACATACCTACAAAAAAATAAAAAAAAATAAAAATCTTTTAAAAATACGACTGAAGAAAGTAACGTCGTCGATGTTGTTTTCTTTCCTCGCACCGTCGGAAAATAGGAAATAAAGAAATTAGGTACATAGTAGATCAAAAAAATTAGTGGTAAAATTTTACTACAAACATTACCTACGCTTCGCACAAAATAAAAACCTACAGCACTTATGCACAAACTGTGTACAATTTTGTCTTAGACCTAGATGTGTCGTAGAGGTGATTGTTGGGGAAATTTTTCAAAACTGAAGAAGTAAAAAAGTCGAAAACTTGGTTTTTATTTATTAACCTATTCTATTCGACATAGAACAAAAAAATATTTGCTTCACCTTTTGTAAAGCAAAGGTCTTTTTTGTTTATCCCTACATACTGGCCTTTACCTAACTTCTACCGAATTACAGTCACTTACGATTTACCAATTTATTATTTGGGGGTTTCCAGGTTTATTCTGGTGGCTTGCGTGGCGCTGGAAGCGTCGGCGCGCGCGCGTGCGCAGGACGAGGGCGAGGCCCGCGCGGCGCCCCAGCGGGGCCTGCTCAAGCGCGGCCTCCTGCCCAAGGGCAAGCAGACCACCACCACCACAACTGCCGCGCCACAAGTAACGCATCCAAAGTTGCATTTTTTCAGATTCAAAACTCACGCTTTTGATATTTTCCGTAATTGCAGACAGCTCTCTTTCCCCCATGCAAGGTGACGCCTTTCACACTTTCATTGCATTATCATAATGAGATTACCGAAATTGTAAATGCCTCATCTCTCTTGCTCATAACATAACTCACCTTTGCAATATATTGCCATACTGTTAAGCAACCTCATCAATCAGGTCCTAGTGGACAGATGAGATCAAGGACCCGTTGGTGCTTATCCTTCAGTTTCTCTTTACCAAAATCCATCAGATACAAACGAAACCTATCATCAGACCTCGAAGTACCAACTCGAATGTATGTTACGAGTATCCATTCACTTGTGGGAATTATTATCGTGGAGAAAATATGAATAAGTAATAGGTATTATTATGTTGAAAATGGGAACACCCTAAAATCTCGAATTATTTAATCTCCAAATTTTAAAGTAGTTACCGAATTGAATTCGATTTCGGATCGAATCAGCGCGAGCCCAAGTTACACTTGACCGTTTTTTAGTACTTTATTGTTGTTTTTCTTCAGGGTTTGTACTATGTTTGTACTACTTCAGGGTATGATTATAATCATACCAAATTTGACGCGTCTATGTTTTATCGTTTTTACGATACAACAAAAATAAATATACCTTACTACGTTGAAATAAAACATTTCGGTTATGGGGACTCCCTTCATTATTTCACTTGCTTTAATTATTCTTATTCGTTAGTAAATCCGCCGAAATAAGACATTCTATTAAAAAAACCGGCCAATTGCGAGTCGGACTCGCGCACGAAGGTTATTACGTTTGTCGTATGGGAGCCCCCCTTAAATATTTATTTTATTCTGTTTTTAGTATTTGTCGTTATAGCGGTAACAGAAATACATCTTCTGTGAAAATTTCAACTGTCTATCTAGCTATCACGGTTCAAGAGTTACAGCCTGGGGACAGACGGACAGACGGATAGCGGAGTCTTAGTAATAGGGTCCCGTTTTTACCCTTTGGGTACGGAACCCTAAAAAGGAACTTGCTTGCTATCTATTACAGTTCAAAAGATAATTACAGCTCTTTAAGATTAGGACAGACGGACGGACGGACTTACAGCGTAGGCATATAATTAGGGTCACGTTGGGCATGCGGGTACGATAAAAAAGGGGTTCGATGAACCGAACACAACCGAAGCCAAGTTTAAGAGGATTGTCAGACTTGTGGGACGACGCGTAAATCGCACAGATGTAAATATTTTTCGATACTTACTTACATATAGGGAATATGCATGGATTTTTTAAATCGAATTTCACGACAAAATATGAAAAAACCGTAAAAGAGATTACCAACAGTGAAATTAAAATTAAAATCGGCTAAGGAATACGGATGATACAAGCACTCTAAACTGCTAATTAGACAGCGATTAGACAGAGAGGTCCAATGTGCAAAGTGACGTCATGTAACAGGTCGGCTATATAAAATAAACTCCATGTTAAATTCTATTTTTGCTAGAAAAAGATAGAAAGTAATCTTTGTCGGCTTATATCTTGGTTATTTATTAAAAAAAACTCAACAATTTGTTACATGAACCAGCTTAAATTGAAGCCGTGAAAAAAAGTCATGAATATTGTGCTCCAGGCGGTAACGTTTCTCACCCCCTAAATCAAGTCCGAATTCCACGACTTTAAATCTGTTTAAGTTATTACGAAAATCTAGGTTTCTGCGTGCTTGGTTGGTACTGGTTTTTTAACTGTTTCATTACAAGTTTTTTTTAAAGGAAAACGTACAGACCTAGCTTTTCATAATACTGACATGATGTTTAAAAATCTTAAAAATCGGACTAGGTTTAAGGCGAGGAAAACGTTACCCCATTTTGTATGAAAATTTTCAGCCTCACAATCCTCTTAAGCATACATTTCGATAGGCAGTAGATATCGCTCCAGTCGGGCTCAAGCCACGCATTAGGTGCGACGACGAGTGCTGCTAGGGGTGACCAGAGGCCCTAGACAAGATGCATTACGCTAACTAGCGTTTCTATTTGTTTCGTTTTTAAATCAATCGCGTCACTTGTAGATGGCGTAATACGAAAAGTCACGTGATCTAGCAGTGACGCGAAAAATTGGTTTTATAACGAAACGAATGGAAACGCTAATTGGCGTAAAGCATCTTGTCTAGGGGCTCAGAACGGAGCGTGCCACGCGTGGCCGGGCGATCGCGTGTTCAAATAGCGGCCTGCACACGTAAAGTTCGGACCGCGGGAAACGCCACGCGCCGTTCCAATCTTCGTTCCGAACCGTATGTGTAATGCAACTGTAATAGTAAAATAGTACGGAATGTACGGTTCGGAACGAAGATTGGAACGGCGCGTGGCGTTTCCCGCGGTCCGAACTTTACGTGTAAAGGCCGCTCAATAAACTACGAGTGTCCAAATCATTTTACGGAAACGGGTGCCCGAAAATTCGGAACTATGACAATTCGCGATTCAAAATGGGAACATTTAAAAATCGGTTTCCCGTCTTATCGGAGATTGATATCGGATAAATATCATATAATTCAGAAATCGTGATTTTGATGTTTCGTGAAGGTCAAATTTAGAATAGGGATGATTCAGAGTTTTCAAAATCGGAATGTTGCAAATATTATGTATATACTTATTCAGAAAAAAAATAGGTTAAATGGTATACCCATTTAAAATAATTCTTGATCATAATTCAACAATGCTTTACTATAAGTATAGACACAAGCATAGACAGACATGCCCCCAGCTGGCAACTTAGGCAAGTGAGGAATTTATGAGTGCAAATGTTTTAACTGGCATATGACTCGATTTTTAACTACAACGGAGGATAGTCTCCGTCGATTTCAAGTCGATGACAGTCACAGTTTGTACAAAATAGTTACTGTACTCATTTACAAGCATTCATAGCTACCTAACTTCCAGTTTGATCATATTTATTTAACCGTCATATAAATATAGTGCCAATAGCATAGTTACATTATGCGTACAAAGGTACTTGTACGTGTAATATATCTTTAAAACTTCATGCTCGAATAAAATTCAGCAGTAGGTAATGTACCTAATTTATTTCTAAGTCTTTGTAACAAAGTGAAAACAAAAGGAGAATGTATGTGGGTGTCTTGCAATCCTGTGCACTTTGAGTGAGTCATCTTAGTTTTGTAATCGAACATTATTACGTGTTTGCTATGTAACACATAGGTAATGCGACGATTTGGCATGGTGTCGGATGCCAATTCAACGGATGGATATTTGTACGTAACGTTTCTTGCTCAATTGAATTACATGAATATTGACTACCTACATGAATTAGAGTTTAGAAACCGTATTAATCTTACGTGTATGTAGGTACCTGTAAGGGGCTCTCGGCTGGGACCTATAATTTTACTGAATGTTGTCCTCACCGCTCCGGGCTATTATGTTGCACAACTTAGATCAAGGTCCAATCCCGAATACCTACCCACTGCGTAAGTTACACGTTGGCTGCGATAGATGTAAGCCACGTGTTAAGGGGTACTTTATTCGTCCTTATTTTGTTTCGGAATCTATCAAAACGATATCGAATTTGGTGTCCACATTGCGCAAATGAGATGACTCTGATCGGGTCCATCTGGCTCAAGGCGAGTGGGCCGCGTGTCTGCTGCGGTGATGCGGTCACCTTCACCGGCGACCTCTACGGACTACCTTTCCTCGACGGAATTTCTACCGACAAGAATTCGATACATTGCAACGTCTAGTGGTTATTACGTATTCAAGCCAGCCAGGCTTGTTTTCACGCGGGTTGAATGTTTTATACCCACACGATTTTAATACGAGTTCTGGTTAATTTACTGGCTCTTAAATCCGGTTTACCTACCCCACATTAACTAGTCCAGTGGTCATTGTTTGCATGACGTCACAAATCATTACTTTTCACCGATGTCAAATAAAATAATGTATGATTGCAAAACGTCACGTTTTAACACGAGTCGCTATTCATTTTAATTGCTTGACACATGCGTTGATGACTGACACGGTTGCAAAAATATTGCAATAACTATTACATGACGACCGGTAAAGAACCTGTTTTAGAGACAATCTTGTGACGTTGAGTGAAGAATGGAATGTTCGGTACGGCAGGAGGAGCCGGCATACGAGGACGAGGAGTACGCGGAGGAGGGTGAGGCAGCGGAGCCGTCGACGGAGGCGCCGCCCTCGTCCACGGAGGGCAAGAAGCTGGTTGCGGGCGGCGTGCGCCCCTTCCGTAGCAACACCGACCTGCTGGCCGCGCTCAAGCGCCGCCGGGCGCAGGCTGCTGAAGGTACGTACACCTCTTCCTCTAGTTACAGCCCCTGAGACCACTTTCTGTGATCACCGGGGTACAATTCCAGTACGGGGTACCTTAGCCAGTGGACATCGCGCTCAAAGCTTTTTTCATTAAAATTATTTATTTTAACTTCAATCAATCAAATCGTTTATTGCTGGAAAGTGAGTACAAAAGGTGTTGCATAAAATGTATTGATCTGTCACAATCTGCTAGTATCTAGCATGCAATATAAAATAATTCTTACTCCTAAATACCTTTTAATGACTAGGTAAACTTAACTTTTAATGTTAAATTAATTTAAACTTACAACCTAATATTATTATTAATGTAATGGCACATTAGCTATTACACTTTCTTATTACTAAATACCTATTAATGACTTGGTAAACTTAACTTGTCGGTGTTACTTATGTAGTTGTGTGTGGTTCAAATGATATAAATCCAATTTGAAGTAGTCCTGTTATCACAATTATATACACGTATGTAAACCTGATTATAATGCATGCAAAATGATGATGACTAAAGTACGGCTAGGTATCTCTAGTACCCATAGTACAAGCTTAGTTTGGTATTTATTTATGTACTGGATGTAAGTCGATAAAAAAGCACCTACCTACAACCAGGAAAGTTAAAAGCAATCACCTCGAGACCAGACTAGGTGACCACCAAAGTTTTATTTTTTGTAAGTAGAAAACCTATCAGTTTTACGCCAGATTGGTAAACTATATTTACTTAACGAACTCATAGGCCTACTTATTTAGTATGTTTGATACTCCTGCACTTTGAAACGGCTGGACCGATTTGGATGTACCTAATTCGGAATAGAGTTAGCTTATTTAACTAATCATACTAGTCTAATTACTTACAATAGGATACCTTCTAACCTGAAAAAAAAACACAGTTCCGCGGGCAGAAGCTGATATGATAAGGCACAATCAATTTTATACTTTGGTAGGTGCCTTTGAAAAACCAGTCTGTACAAAAAGGCATTTAATTGGAAACTGGTTATATGGTGACCCCGCTTTACATTTTCGCTTAATAAAATAACACGCATTTTACTACCTGTACCTACAGGGCAGAAACAATCAATGGCCATCGCGGTGGGGCATAAATCACGTGCCCCGAGTCCTTGAGATAGCTCATTCTTCTAACAGGAAACATATTTTTTTAAGGTGAATAACTGTACCTATTCACTTTTTTTTAAAAGCTTACCTACCTGAGCCGGGGTCAGACCAACTAAAAATCCAAAATATGAAAGCTAATTAATAAAGAAACACTATTTTATGATACTGGTCGATAGGGTAAATAATAAGGGGAAAGGAATCTTTCCAAGAAACATTAGGTCTTAGAAATAAGAACGTCCATGAAATCTAACGTTAATATCATATTATCGTCAACATACGAAGGATACGTAGGTAGGTAGGCTGCAATTACAATCTGCGGCGAGTTGTTGCAACTTGTTACCATTCTGTTGTGCATTCACAAATTATCATATTAATTATCGTAAACCAACCGAGTTTGGACTCGTAGTTTCGTCCAGATAAGCAGAGGATGACTATGCAAAAATAAATCTACAATCGACACTAAAATCTCAAAAATTATTATGTAACGAAAACTGTCATTATTTGTAGGTATTTTCTTCAGTTTGTTTTTTTTTTACACCATAATGAATTTAATTGATACAAGAGTAACTGTGTTTTTAAAAATGTATACTTTTAACTTATTTAACTTTTATTATTTACTAGCTTTCCGCCCGTAACTTCGTTTGCGGCGTCAGAACTTCAAAGGGTATTTTCTAAGTAAGCGGTCTACATAATCAACTTTCATTTTATTGCTCTAATCTTTAAGATAACAAAATTGCCATAGACAATATCTTTACTAGCCCTCTTTCACCATTACGTTTTTTTTAATCGACTCTATATTAAAAAGCTTTTTCTGATTTATTATAATTTAGTCATGTAATTACAGAATTTCCATACAAACAATAAACCCACTTAGGAAAAGATTTTCAAAATCCATCAATGCTGGGTATTTCCTTTGTGTTGTCTCAATACCCATTTTCATATCATGCAAGTATAAGCCTATGACAATTACTGACTTTCCATACACAATTTAGAGTCAGTAGTCTAAGATCCCTATTTTCTCCCTTTGCTTATTTAAAAATTCACCTCTTTTAACGGGTAAATATTTAAAACACACTGCAACTTGCACTTTTTTACTAGTAAAAATCAAGATACTAACATTCATGTACCTGGCCCAAAAAAATCAAACTCACAAACTTTCACCCCCGTTTTCACCTTATTAAGGGCTCATTTTAAAAAGTTAATATTTATCTAACTTCGAAAATGAGCGAACTCTCTTACAAACTTCACATACATTTTTCATGCATCTCCCTTCAAATCGACCAAAATCCCATAAGTACACACTTCTACGCCAATTTACCACCTATGGGTAGTTTTTCCTAAGTCGCCGAAAGTAATATTCTTTATAGAAAAATAGGAGCCTAAACATCAATTTTCACGTTTCTAACTTTAAAATCCGGTCAAGTGCGAGTCGGACTCGCACACCGAGGGTTCTGTATTTAAGATAATATGCTTGGTAACCACAAAAAAAATACTCGTTTTGTTATGAACTTTATTTTCAATGCAATAAGGTCCATTTTAACTAGACTAAATTTTAAAACAGATTTTAAAAGATTTTTTGTTATTTCTCAAAAACTGTAAATAATTAACACTTCATTTTATTTTCCTATAAAATATAAATAATAAAGGTTCTTTTCAGACTTTTTGATTAATAAACTTCGGAGATAAGGTGGGGAACGGTAATTTTTTCTACATTTTTGGCTATAAATCAAAAAGTACATACTAGAAAATTAAAAAAAATTGTACATTAAGCCCTTTCATATGACACCCCATTTGCTATAATCAAACCACTTTTATTTTTTAACCCCCCATTCTAGACCCCTTTTCAATTATTTATAAAAATAATTTCATATATTTTTTACTAAAAACAGATGTGAGCAAGCTTATTGTACAACCATGCCAAATGTCGAGTTGATAGCATATATATTTGCTGAGGAGACTTGCTGTGACATATAGACAGACAGACAGACAGACAGACAGACAGCGAAGTCACACCATAAGGGTTCCTTTTTTACCATTTTGGTACGGAACCCTAAAAATGAAAGACTTCGAAAGAAATTTCCAGAAATCCTTGCTTACAAAGTATAAAATATAATTATCAACAATGTCTTGTGTGTTGATTTATCAACAATCAGTTCAGCATATTACATATAGTTATAAATGTTATAATGTAGATTTATTTTGGTATTTAATAAATTAAACAATAATAATTTTGGTATTTAGGTTGTCATGAAGCGTAAAATAAAATTTAAACATCTTGGGTTTATTTATTTATTTATTAGTTAGGCTGCTAAGGTCATACACCTTTAACTTGAACATGTTGTTGGTATTGCAGCTAAACTAAACGGACACTCGACAACGGCGCCAGCAGCGGCCGCCTCGCAGGACGCGGCGACCGAGGCCCCCGTCAAATCCAGTTACAGTAAGTATTGGATTCAATAACAACTATTTATTGCCTTGTATAAAAGGAATTCAATCAATTCGGCGAATGTATGCAAAAAATCCGGTTGTTCCTGATCTAAGAGTGACCGAACGGCCTCCGATGAGGAAAATTAAATTGTCGGTTAAAATTTAAACATTACTTACTCATAGTTCGAGAGGCAGTGGTGCAGCGAGCTTTGCCAAGGTTTATACCTACTCCGCGGTGAAAGGAACGCTCTACGCAACCATGCGCCCTTCAAAGCCGTTTTAGGCAAATCCGTGATTGTTATACATAACACGCCAGTTAACGATAAAAGTGCAGGACATGGATCGGTGCCCACGATTATCTCTTGCCAACACTATTTTGATTATCTCTTCTTGCCAACACTATTTTTTATCTCTTTTGATCCTGTTCATCGTATGGGCACTAGAAAAGTAATGGGTACCTACCTACATACGAAAAGTTGAAAGATTATTTTTGTCTCTTGTCGGAAATGTTACCATTACTGATGCAAAAAGGGTGTGTAATGTTTAGCATAAAAACAAATGGTCTAATGATCATTTTGCATAACACTAATTGCATAATTTCAATCTGCATAATAAACCATCGATATAATAGTCATGATGCATAAAACGAAATGCATAATTTCAAAAACTATAATGTTTATAAATGGAAAAATAAATATTTCTAACTGCTTTCATTACTATTAATGTGGTCACAGTTCTAACCTAACCTAACCTAGTTAGAAGAAATTGACTTAAAATGCATAATAACAAGAAAATAACAGTTATGCTAAATGAGTGTTATGTTATTCGATCGTATGCTAGTTAAAATTATACAATTGGTTTTTATGCTAAACGTTCATTATGCTTTTCGTGGTTAGTTAAATGAAATTATGCTAAATGTTTTTATACTGATTGAAGCGCACCCATGCAAAAACAGCCTCGCCCCTTGGCACAACTCTAACCTAAGCAGTAGAGGTGTTTTAGGTATATTTTTAATTGAGAAGCTTTGCTCCCGCCCCATTTTTGGCTTTGCTCTCCCCCTTTTGTGGCTTAGCCTATCCAAACTTTACAAAATATTTTATACTAAAGCTAGAAGCTTAAAATGAAACCTATTACAAAAAAAGTAATATACGTTCCAAACTTCTGTAGGACGTACGTTACTTGACTATTTGATATCAATAATGAAAAATCTATTTGACAAATTATACAATATAAAATGAAAATTTGTCAAGTTATTATTCGAACGCATGAATTATTTGCTAAATTTGTAGTTGTAAAGAAATAAAATGATGAACGATGTATTTGTCAATCGTTGGTTGCGAAACGAAAATTTGCTAAATGACTGGCGAGAAAATGATAGGATCAAAGACATCACCAAATACCTTTAAATAGAGAATTAGTTCATACTTGTTGTTTTTTGACACGGCTTCGGAACCCTACAATTAGCATGGTCAGACATGCTCTTCCCCGGTTTTTTAGTTTCAAAAACAATGTTTGGACTACGATAAGTAAAGTTATTATGGCGGATTTAGTAACAAATAACAAATAATCAATAAAGTGAAGTAATAAAAATGAGTCCTCATACAAGAAACGTTTTTTTTCAACACAATCTTATTTTTGTTGTCTCGTAAAAACCGTAAAACATACAAGCGTCAAATTTGGTACCTATGATTATAGTACAAACCCTGAAGAAAAACAACAAATACTTAAAAATGGTCAAGTGTGAGTTGGGCTCGCGCTGATTCGATTCAAAATTGAGTTCCAATCGGAATAAAGTAAACCTACTGTGCGACGGCACGGAACCCTCGGTGCGCATGTCTGACTCACACTTGATCGGTATTTTTTAAACTTTGCGTTTATAAAAACATATTTAGTTGCCGAACTAACTTCAACGCATAATAATTATTATAATTTAAACCTCAAATTAGATATATTTAAATTAAATTCTAACTCAAATTGCTAGCATGTAAATAATAATTTGAAGCATTCAAATATATCAATGTTCCAAATATTTAGTTAACCCAAACTACTCTTTCATTCAATAAAATATAATAAAATTTCTATAGGATAGTTTTATTTTCTCTGAAATATGAGTGTTATGACTGTCAGAAAAAAAGGGCTAAGTAAAAGACTTTTGCTCACTTATCGGGACATTGTAAAATACCTGAAATCTTGTCGAAAATCTACCATTTATTAATAAAAGGAGAGACTTTCACTACTTCCATTTTTATAAGTTTATAATTTCGGTCTTTAATAGGTACTTAAAAAGTGAAAAATGCGGTGCTTTTGGTTAATAAATTAAAATTTATGACGGTACTTAAATATATTGCCGTTAACCACTAAAGGGTTCAGAGAAAATGGCATAAAATTGATGAATCTAAAGATACTTTCAAGTCTGGCATCAAAATTATTAAGTTATACTCTTCTCGTCCTTGATTTATGCTCGATTTCGACATGAGAGGCTTGAGTTAGCCCGACTAATTTACCTATGATTGGTGGGACCTCTCATTGTTTTTATTAAATTATATTATTAGAATAATATTATTATTTCGTTTTATACAGCAGGCAAGAAGCGCTTCAACACCGCGACGCGGGAGACGAACATTGAGGATGCGCCGGCACCGGCTAAGCTCAGCAGATCGCGATTCGGAAGACGTAAGTTAAAGGTTCCCTATTGGATGGCATAAAATTATTTGTAATATTATTGTTACGCATAATTGCTTTTAGCCGAATTAGCGATGGGCATACTCATCTTTACGCATAATTTTTTACGCATAAAATTAAAAAGCATAAATACAGAAAGCATAATCGTCATGAAGACTAACATCAAATAGCATAAATACAAAAAGTCATAATAATAAATTGGCATCATTATAAAATGCATAACAATATTGTCCTAATAAAAGTCATGTACCTACAAAAATGGCACATAGTAATAAAATTGCTATAGCGAAAGTCTTAGAAATACTACGTGAAAAGGTTAGTTTAGTGTTTATATTGTATATTTAGGAACTAAGGCGAGGTCGACGGAGGTCCGCTTCGCGGACCTCCTATTCTGGGTTGCTTGGGCGCTTCGCGCCTGGATATCATACTAACCTAACCCACCCTAATACCTAACGTGACCTAATTTTACATTACCTAATATGTAACAACGAAACTGTTTAGAAAACTAAAATTATGGTTAATGACAGATATAACAAATAATTATTAGCCCAAACAATAATATGCATAATGTGTATTAGTCTAATACAAATTAGGTCAACTGAAATTATTCTAATAGCGTATTTTATGCCAAAAAAGTAGTATGCAAAAGTATTATTATGCGACAGTACTATTATGCCAATACAAATTATGCCAAAACAATTATGCGAAACAATAATAGTCTAAAACAAATTATGCGATCCAAGGGGATCCCTAAGTTAAACCAACAAATGTTAACCAACACACATAACTAGCTGCGCTGTCCGGGGCTCGAGCTTGCGTGCTGAGAAGGGCTGTGTGAGATCTGAGTGTTACACATCGCGTGTCATCAGATTCTTACAATCCGTTTGGCCCGGTAGTTTCACCTCGCTCCCGTTGCAGCACCTCCATTTTATGATCGAATCGTTACTCGAGTGTAAACTATTTTCGGTTTTTGCTAAGGCGGTTTATGAGTCCGCTAGTCATTATTAATTCCATATTGCCCGTTATTATTAATTCCATATTGCCCGCTCAGGTTATTGATGCGTTGTAACACTAAGTAATGTTTATGTCGCAGCTGCTTCGAGGTCGATTCCTGACGAAGAGGTTGAGGAGCAGGTTGACGCAGCGCCATCCAGGACGGGTCGAACTTTCTCCAGGCGAGGGGGCAACTAAACATTTGCACCGATCGTACCACCACCCCTGAGAACCATTCCTCCATCCCACCTTCCAAACTGAGCCCCCGAAGCTCAATCTCAAGCCCCGCATGGATTTCTCCCTCAAATCATGTTGTCCTTTCACGTGACGTGTCACGTGATTCGATCCCAATCATCTTATCGAGGAATTGTGTACTTTTAATAATTATAAATTAATGTCTAGGTAATTTTTAAAATAAATTTATAAATATTATATTGTTGAATTTTAATTATTTCCGCGGTAATTCATAATGTATATGAATAGTTTATTTAGTTTTGGGTCGCTTATACTCGGAGTTAGGCCCACGAGAGGAGTCAATAAAGTCAGTTCACAAGTGTCGTGAATGCGAAGCTGTAGATAGTTGAACATATACATACACGACAAGCCCTTGGTACAATGTACAAATGAGAATAGGGCTGACAGGGCAAGTGCTGCGCGGGCGAAGCAGGCCTCGGAGCGCGGGTGCACAGGTGAGCCGCGGACGAACCTGCGCAGGATCAACACCTGCGCATGATTAGCGATGTCGCTGACCCAAGGTCGGCACCGGTGTGTTGTTAGAGATCAAGCTACACCAGCAGCGGCTCCAGTGAGTGATTGATCCAGATCAGGTTGGGTGAGCGTCGGTATCAGTGAGTGAATATGTTGATACAACTAGTAGACGGCAGCAGTATCAGTAGGTAAGCGATCATGATCATAAATTCCTTTTCGCATTTATTGTATGAACCAGGCTTATCATATTATCTTCAGTTACCAGATAGATAACAAATGTAATACAGAGTATCACAGTATCAGAGTATTAAAAATTCAATTTCATAACCTCAAACACACCGTACCAAACGGTAATATTAATCATGTAGTAGCTGTTGGCTAAAGGGGCGTTTGAAGTCCACTTAAGGGGGCAGTGCCCGTAAATAACACCTGGTTAAGGAATGAAGTTTCCTAACCCGGGCAAAGAGAAAATGCTCACTAAGTATTTAAGATGCAATTCCTATTTCAGATTGATAATTAGTACAGATTAGTAGAGAACCTACTTAGATGTAATTAGTGTTCGTGGTTGAGTCAGGATTCTCAGCAGCTTTACAGTGTTGGTACGAGTTGCATATTATTGCGGAACCCATTAATCAATCTAAATATTCGTCCGGTACCTTTTGCAAGGTACTTGGCGACGTCGAGATGCAGCTTCAATCAATAATATTGTTTTTAAAGCAAAAAGCAGATTTGTGAATAGGTAGGTATGTTTATTATTGTGCGCAGATTTTATTAACTTAGAAATTAAATATTTAATTTCTAAGTTAATAAAAGTATACGCAAAGTTAGAGTTCAAATACATTTATTGATAACATCATACACAATTATGTTATGAGTAGTAGCGGTGGTGATGGCGGTGTGGCGGTGGTGATGGACTGATGGTAGTAGCGGTGGCGGCCTAGTGGGGCAGCACGCGGGTGACCTCGGCCAGCGGCGTGGGGAAGGTGCCGGGCCGCGCCAGGTTTACCAGCTGCTCGGCGATCTCCTGGCCCACGCGCACCTGCGCCTCTTTTGTGGACGCGCCTGCGTAATCAACTCCATTAGAATACTACATAGGTACCATTGAATACACTACACTAGAACAGACATTTCAAACAAAAGACAGGGAGTAACTTGATGACGGAGGGGCATGCGCGGTGTGTGCGGGGGTGTTCGTTTTCTTATAGATAAAGTGAGCGCGCAACAGAGGCGACTTACAGTTTGTTCTACATACACGATGGTAATTCACGGTGTACAATGGGAATAATAGTTAGAAGTCATTATAGAGGTTTTATGTCATGGGTGCAGATATAATAAAATAAAATAATTTAAACTCATATTAAATTTCCTTCACACAATATAAGTTTTGTCAGTTTCTGACGTTTAGTAAATTTCAAGATTGGTGACATGGTACTGCATATTATGCATATTTCTTAAGGTAGACTCGTCCTGTTTTTGTGGTATATTTTTGGTCTTCTTTAAAATGCACGGAACATATATGCGTGTAGTGTATGAGCTGAAGGTTTTTTCTTCCCTTCGATACTTTGTGTTAATATTTTTAACAACTTCAACCATTAATTTCGTAGTCGGCAAAAAGTATTATATATAATTAAATGTCTGATAGGGAACTTCAAAATTTAATACAATTAAAAGTTAAAACTAAACTTATTTAACTTGATTATCTGTATTAACATTGCACGTCGATCTTGTCAGGTCTGCGTAGACTTATTTTGTTACTCTTTGGTTTCAACGAAACATGGCGGCCAAATGACGCGTCGACGTGCATTAAAATTGATAGAAAAATAATTAAATTAAGCGTGATTAAAGAAAACGCAGTTAAATTACGTGTGCAAAGTCACTCCTTGACTTTTATTTGATTTTCCTGAGCAGTTTTACAGTACCTCAGTACACATGGACGCATATTTAGACGTAAAACTTTTCTCTCCAATGCGTCGAGCTGCCAAAGCCGTTCGGCACAGACTGAGCGAGTTAGTGCCGATCGGCTCTAACAGGTTTTACAAGAAATCAAGTTGAGGCGTCCACTCTAGTAGTATACATAATTACTCAAAGATAGGTACACATACAGTAAACAACCTTAATTGCCGAGCCATTTTGACGTCCTTTCTTTCTATCAATTTGAAGCTGTCGTTATGACAAGGTCCTATGGTGGCTTATCAATTATAGTTTTTTGCTGAGGTTCTATTCTACTCGATTAAACGTGTTGTCAACGTAACGATAGCTCTTATTTACTTGACAGTAATAGCGGCGAGTTAAAAACAATACGATGTGACACCGAGTGAAATAAAGCCCCTGTAGGACCTACTGCACAAATCACATGTAAAAACGTGAAATTATTATTGATATATCGGTATTATTATTTTACATTTACCTAAGGGCGTACAGTTAAGTCGATTTCCTTTTAATCATCACAGACAATGAGAGTCAACATTTAAATGTCTCGTGTGAAATAGGTGCCTTTCATCCCTTGGTTATCAATCTACTCTATCTACCATATCTATCTATCTATTTATCTATCTCTTTTCCCCACTCCCTTATCGCAAAGTTATGATTGCCAATCGATCTTTGTGTCAGGCTTAGTTTGACTTGCGTATTAGAACCCAAGCTGAGACTGTAACCATTTTGAACAACACCCAATAGATAACGGGCTGAACAAACATAGATTTTCTGTCTTTACAACTTTTCCACTAATTACATTTCCTCATGTGTTAGTCCTAGAAAACAAATGAATATCCTTTTTGTAGATTTTTTTATCAGCTATTTTTGTAAGAGTACCTGTATTTACTAAAAAATAGGGACATTTAGTACCTATGTCCGATAAGAGCGGCTGTTGAAGTGTTGACTCACTTTGTAACATTTCTTTTGAATTGACTTCCTGGGGTCCTAAACAAGATGCATAATGCTAAAAAAGTAAACGAGTTTTGAAAACCGTCAAAATGTATAGAAATGTACAGTGTTGGACGCGAACGCGTAGTAACTTATAGATGAATTACCGAGAGCGTGGAATTGCATGTTTTGTAGTGGTTGTACCGTTCGCATGAAAAGGAAAACCATTTAAGTTTACTTCTTAATTTAATGAGATTACACTAAATAAGTGGAATAAGTAATGCCCTTTTTTTGCTTTTAGTCGCTTTCATTTATTTAAATTTTCATCTTTAAGGTTAGAAATTGCTTACGGGACAGATGAAAATTATATATAGTTCTCCTGATCAAAATTATCTACTGCCGACGGACCGTATGTAACTTTTTCGTTGCTTTGAATTTGTCACCCTTACTCTCAGTCAAAATTTTATAAATAGTTGAGAGAGAAACACCTGTAGCTTTCAACGAATTGGGCAGCGGTGTAAGGTGACTTTAAATTTTTCATTAGTTCCGATAACTTTTGCAAACTGTGTAACTTACAGTCGCACGTGCTCAGAAAATTTCGAGTATCCAATAAAATAGTTTTTAAAGTTGTGGGTAATTCTATAGCTCTGCCTACCCCACTCTGGGATTACAGGCGTAAATGTATGCACCTACAATAAAATAAGACGTATATTTTAGTGCATTGTAAAAAGTATTTAGTATATTATTTATTACTTATTTACCTAATACAAGGTGTTACAAAAATACCCGTAAAGCCGAAAGGGGGTTAAATGGTGCCTTATAACAAGTCCATTTACAATATGAACCGGCAAAAAAAAAAACATTATTTTTTTCATTGATGTGCAAACCCTATTTCAGTAAGATTAAACTACGCAGAATGTTTATGTAAATGTTTACCTAATTCGTGAAACGATCAAGAGACATACTAACAAAATGTACTGAATTCGATTAGATAGATATTACAAGTCGAGTTTTGGAGTCGTAATATTCTGAGTTAGAAAACATCGTCATTTTGGAAAAAACACGAAACAATTGTAGAGTATCGATAAGAAGATTTGAAATTGACAACATAACATTTTTTCCGTTAAGCATAATGACATAGTATTGAACCTTTGTGGATGAAAACCAGAAAAACCATTATAGTTGACACTTATTAAATTGGTAGGTTGGCCTCTCTGTTAAATAATCTATGCTAACGCGGTTCCCTGACATGACAGCTTACTAGGGTTGACAATATTTTTGGCTTTGATAGTTTATTATATTTTTTACGGGGTATTTTGTAACACGTTGTATATGTATAACAAAACTCTTTATGCTGATGTTATAAGAATTAGACGAAATTTAAATATAGAATGCCTGCAAAGACATGTTACCACTTCAATGCAATTCATCTATACCTCTTAGAACCCTACAAGGTTTTTGAAGACAAGTTATTTTTTGTTAAAGAGTTGTTAATGTATATCAATCAAGACTGAGGTTGTTATTTAAGGTGTACCGCAATTATCTGTAAACGTTTTTCATGATCAGAGGTGTGATTCTCCAAGGCCTGCTGTCCTCGGAAGCGTGGTTGCATAGACGCGTATTGTATTCGTCATTGTACGCTTGCTTGCAGCCTACTTATAAAACCGCACAACTCTGTCGACGGAGCGGCAACGTCGCGTCAGCGACGCTGCATGCAAGCTTCAAGCCGCCGGCCGTACTGCATGTCATACGCCGGGCTACATCGTAAGGAACAGCACGTTGTGTTTTGGTGAAATGGCGGTGATGTGATAAACAATAAATTTTGGAATGTCTTTTTACGCATTCTATAAAATGAATGAAATACCTTATCATCCTCTGATAGTTCTCTTGCTACCAAGAGCCCGCGACGATCAGACGTTCCTTATTTTGTTAAACCTGAAAGTTTCTGTGTGTATGTCCCTAATACAGGTAAAAAGATGAAGTTTGGATCACGGTGGCTTTGGATCACGGTGGCTTAGGAAGGTAACAGGTAGCAAAGGTGTAAAAAATTGCACCTCTATATTTTTGTTAAAGTATAAAGCTCAGTTTTCACATATTTCGTTTGGAATAATATTACAAATCACGTCGTCTATTGTCAGACACTTAGTATAGTTGCAACCCCCTGTCAGACACCCTTAAATTATAATGAACTGAAATGGCTTCGCCCCGCTGCAAATTTTCGGTGGAGTTTTCAATTATTTTGTTCCATATAAACCTTGTCCTGACAATGACGAACACAACAAAAAATAAATCAGCCAAATCGGTTCAGTCGTTCGGAAGTTATGCGAACACAAACATTTTGTGGCGATTCATTTTTACCAGACTACGGCAAAGCAAAAAGGAGGGTTATGATTTTGACCGGTATGTTTGTATGTTTATTTATATAGATAGAATGAATTATAATTATACTTACGTTATAGTTTGAATTTTATATACCTATATTACTTGAGGAACTATCAAAAGATGTTTTCTCAGTAATCAGACAGTTTCGATAGTTCGTGCGGTGCGAGGTATACATGTACTTGCAAGCGGGTGCGAGTGAAATAGTGCGTTCAGTCTATTACGATCGCTCACTGTGCATTATCTGTCGTTTCTTCTGTTAGAATAAGAATAGCATAGAACCCGCACTATAAAATCATCTTTGCACCAAGTTTTTAGATTACCCATTACGTAAGAGAAAATGAAACAATAAATGTTTTAAAAAACAAAAAACTGCCTTCAAGAACGCAAAATAGTACATTGTTGCAGAGGATAGAAAGTACGCGATTTTTGGGCGAGTCATATAGAGGGCCGAAACGTAGTTGAGGCCCTCTAGTGTACGAGTCCATAAATTGCACTTTTTACCGAGGCAGACATAGTGCTTTTCACAACTAAGTACTTGACACAAAAATTGATTGATTGATTTTCATTGGTTCTTAAAGTTGGACAACAATGTTCTCGACCAATCAGCAAACATGCCGACAAAAACATTTTTGGTGTGTCCTTATAAGTGACGTTTTGTGACCCCAAACAAGACCATCTATGGCCATATTTCCGAGCAGTGTTGTGAAAAATAACTTCTTTCAAAATGGTAGGTAATATAAGTCAGTCCAACTGAAGTGGCTTTTGGTTAAAAACTATTGTAAGCTGTCGACTTCAATTGAACTGACCTTGGTTGAATTTTAAATAAAAAAAGTTATTTTTTGCGTTTTTGAAGGCTGTTTTTGTTTTTTAAAACATTTTTATACTTACTTAAGGTGATCATAATAAGCTGTTATGTAGACCCACGTATTACTTGATATGAAAGTTAAAAATATTTCAAGCCCGCCCTAAAAAAGAATGACCGGCTGTCAGAAAAGTAGGTTAGGTTAGGTTAGAACTACGACACTTTACAAAAAGTACCAGCTGACAGAAAAGTTGGCTCGGTTAAGTTAGAACTGCGACCCCTTATAAAATATCATTTATGCATAATACGATTTGTATCATTATTCAATATAATATATTATTATATATTCCTTATGAAATTACTACAGGTATTTAATGTTATGAATGACCAAGCACGATAGGAAAGGCAAAATGATGATGTACTAAAATTTTCTGATTAATAAAATTTTCATTCTTGTTTAGTAAGCGTTATTTAAAATAATAAAATGCCTTTTGAATTTCTACCTCTCAATACAATCACCACATTGAATGTTATGACCAATAACAGTATGAAATTCAATAGTTATGACTCATGAAAGGGTGTGAAACAAAATTATGAATATTGAAATAATGACCAAAGACAACATGACGAGCAACGATTAGGTATGATAAACAACGCCAAGGATAAACCAAATCGAAAGATTAATGTTATGGGAGTCAATATAGACCATTTGAAGTAGGTCTTAGATGTATGAACTGAGAAGACAAGAGAGGTTAGTTTTATATTTAGGAAGTATTTATAATAAAACTAGGATTAGCAACATGACACGACTTCTGTATTGTTCAAATATACCTAGTGACAAAAATAATAGACAATCTTAGACTGATGAGGTGATGTGCAGGTAAACCAAAAAGGTTAACATACAAAGGAATGTATGTAAAAATAATATCTTAACAGTTAGCACTCGACCGCAAGCGATGCTGGAGCTGCTAGCCATGAAGCTAACGTTAACTGACAGATACTTTTGTTTGGCAAATAAAAAAATTTGCCCTTAGTCTTTTTAATTTACGTATATGTATAATCTCATTAATCACTCAAAGGTTAACTGGAAGAGATCATTTAAATTAAAAAGTTTTTAATAACTTTTTATAAAATATTGAGATTTTAATTAAGTTTTTTTTTTTTCAAAAGTTCGTAAATCTTCAAGATATTATTGATTACTTTATTCGATTTTTGTTTTATTTCTTTATTGATATGAAAATTTAGAATAATTCAAAATGAACATTTCCGATAAATCCAAAAAACATATAATACCGAGTAAATGAAACATGCGCAGTGAAAGATAGCAATAGACCAACGCACTATTTTACTTGCACTGCACCCGCTTAAGCGCTCGCATGTATATACTCCGCGCTCGCACCGACACGGTAGACTTATAAAGTGTCTGACAAGGTGTAAGAACTATCGAAACTGTCTGATTAGTGATTACTGAGAAAACATCTTTTGATAGTTCCTCGCAAGTAACATATATAAAATTCATCTTTTATACTATAACGTAAGTAAGTATAATTATAATTCATTATAATTTAAGGGTGTTTGACAGGGGGTTGCAACTGTACGAAGTGTCTGACAATAGAAGACGTGATTTGTAATATTATCCCAAATAAAATATGTGAAAACTGAGCTTTATTCTTTAACAAAATAGAGGTGCAATTTTATACACCTTTGCTACCTGTTACCTTTCAAAGCCACCGTGATACAAACTTCATATTCGGGGATCGTTTTTACCTGTATTAGGGACATACAAACAGAAACTTTCAGGTTTTATAAAATATGGAACGTCTGATCGTATAGCGGGCTCTTACTCTATACGAACAGTCTACAATTTATGTTTCTTTCTATACAATATAAGGATGTCTCCAATATAAACAGCGTCTTCGGCGACTTCGAAGATAATAGTAAGCCAAAATATCGTCTTCATCGTCGTTGAACGACATCATTACGTATGAAAGAAAATGTAGGCTACGATACGGTTACGCTACGCTTCGTGGACAACGTCAGTATGCCGGGCTGCATGAAAGCTGCACGGCGTATATTTGCAGCGTCTATGCAGATACGCGTAGTGAAAAGTAGGCCTAAAGTGCTTCACTTGTTCACTCGGCGCAGCTTCGTATTAACCGGCGAGTTCAAGTAGTCTCGTCAGAGCAAACAAAATACATTTTAGCGCGTGTATTCTCAATTAGGCAGCCTTATACGTTCACTCCTTTACTCGCCGTAGCGTTCACATTTCATATCACTGTATTCCAGCAAACGTCAAGGCTACACGCTGGTAAGCGGAGAGTACCTATCATTTGCGAATGCGAGAGTGTTACTGAACCGATTTTTAAAGCAACACCATCATCACCTCAAAGCTTTATATATGCAGCCGACATAGCAATATATTAGGGTATGTTATCTGGGTTAAACTGTTAGGGGCCCCACGATACGATCCGTCGGTTCAGACTGAAATCGAGCGATGGATTGTACGCGTGTGGAAATATCGCATCTCAATTTCAATACAAATATGAATCGTCACGATATCGTTTCAGATCAATCGTAACGACGGATCGTTCCGTATATGGCGGCCTTTACCTAGGTGCGGCGTAGCGATCACAGCCGGGTGTTGGATTATTTCCAAGGTGAGGGGGTCGGTGGGGGGCTCCTGCTCAAATACGTCCAAGGCTGCTCCGCCGACCTGCAAGTCAAATTACAATGTTCTTTTGTAACCATGATAGCCTTACAAAAGCAGTCTTTAAAAACACGACTGCATGTTATGATATCGTCGCCTAGATAAGTGTACTCGTAAGTCAATGCCAATGATATAAATACGCCAGACTTCGTTTTTAGGGTTCCGTCCCTCATAAGGAAAAATCGGAAACCTTATAGGATCACTCGCGTGTCTGTCTGTCCGGCCGTCTATCACAGACAATTTTCTCCGAAACTACTGGACCGATTTGGTACACATATGAGCGGCCTTTACACGTAAAGTTCGGACCGCGGGAAACGTACCGTCCCGTACCGTATTTTTTTACTATTTTACTATTACAGTTGCATTTACACGTACCGTAAATAATTTTGAGGTAATTTAATAAAATAGAATTAAATATAGATATAGATATAGCTTTTTACTTTTAAAATAGAATTAAGTTTTAAAAATGTAATTTTAGTTTTGGAATTATGTATTAACTTTTTAACATTTATGAAAATAGGTAGGTACGTGAAGTCCCCCGCAGCGCGGCAAAGTTCACCTATTTCTTGAACTTCGATTATCGAAAGTCCGGAAATGTTTCTCACAAAATATTACATCATATTAATCGCTATTTATAACTCTCTTACTATACCGATCGTTACTTCAAAACAGTAGTATTTTATACTACTATTTACTTTAATATATTTTCTAAAAACAAACTTACACTTTTGTTTTTAGATTATTAGATGATTAAATGTACTATTGTTATTTTTAATAATTTATTAAATAAAATAATTAACCTCGCCTTCTTACTGCGCTAAAATGGCGCAGTTATTTAGATACTTAGAAGTTTTTTATCATTTGTGATCTTTTTTTAAACTCATAGTAGTCTTTAAACTCATAATTCGGACCACATTTAGCGGTCGGAGAAAAATGATGAAATTTCATCACCTCATAGTTTATTCGCTTGCGCCTTCTGTACTTGGCAAGCGGTGGAAAGAATGCATATGAAAATAAAAACCGCCCCGAGGCGACTCGTTTGCTTGTTTAATGCATCTCTACAATACGTGTTTGTTTGTTGCCGTTCGCCGCTCGTTGCCGCCGCTGCCTACGTCGCTCAGTGGTACCCAAACCATAACCGTGGGTCCTTTTGACGTTTCATAAAAGAAAACTGATTATTGGAGTTAATAAATTGAACTTGTAATTGACGGTACCTTCCCGGCGTTGAGCGCGTCGAGCAAGTCCCGCTCGTGCACGAGGCCCCCGCGGCCCACGTTCACGATCCTGACGCCCTTCTTGCACCGACTCAGCACGCTCGCGTTCACGAAGTCTGTAAATTAACGTTACTCTATAACGATTTGTTTATATTTGGTAGTCTGGTGTATGTTTTTTTAGGGTTCCTTAGTCAAAGTAGCCTTACAGACTTAAACTAGCCATATAGGCGCTGTAAGACTTTACACTATAATTAACCCACAGGCTGGTCGTGTAAAACGATATCGTGTAATGTCCGCGATAATCTGAAAAACTACTGAACGGATTTTCCTAAAAAAAAAAAATTGCTCATTGAAGGTTGCCTAATAAATCCTAGTTTATGTACGTACAGGTGTTACAAAACACTCACATAAACCGAAGCAAAGCGAGGACAGGGCGCTAGTTTCTTACAAAACTGCTAAAGTCACAAAGCTTAATTTCTCACTACATAGAGATGACTTTGACAAGACAGCCTGTCTTGCAAGGTACGTTGCTTTTTAGTTCTCTTTTATTTAATTTCTACTCTTTATTGTCTGACAGTACCTATGTCCACCGCTAACCATCTGTGTATGAGCCAATTATACTAAAAACCAGAAAAATATTTTAAATGAAAGCACATAATTATGTATAACGAAGATTAAAGGAAAACTATCGCGACTAAGTAGACTTGATTGGTTTCTGAAATACAGGCGACTAAAGTGTTTATACCTACTAAAATTATCTGAGACAGCACCAAAAAACATTAAATAGTGAATTACTTCATACTTGTTGTTCTTTTGATAGTTTTTAATGGCTTCGGAACTCTACGCTGAACATGGTCAAACATGCTCTTGCCCCGGTTTTTTGCTTTACGTTTATACGACCAAACAAATCGGACCAGAAGTAGCATGTAAAACGTTGTGTCAACTTCTATGCGACTTTACTTCGTTGGGTGGTTCTCGAGTTTTAGTATGGTTTTAGTCAACTAAAATGTTTGTATGTTCCTACTAAAATCTGAAAATTGAAATTTAAAATTAGCTCTTGCTTGTTTTTTTTGGATTTCCTGTCACCCTACGGCGTAACCGTAAGCGACGTAATAATCCGACATACTTTTTTTCCAACTGACAACAACAAACTCATTCCCATCATACCGGAATATTGAAATACCAGATTATTTCTTAATCAATACTGATATTAATATTGTGAAGGTAATTTTGTCTGTCGGAACCGATTTCAATGTAATTTGGTATGGAGATAGCTTAACCACCGAGGAATGACATAGGGTAATAGGACAGTAGCCATATAATAATACTTTTACGCGGACGCGGTCGCGGGCAGAAGGTAGGTATAGGTAGATGAATTACCGCGAGCGTGGAATTGCATAATTATGTAGTGGTAACATGTCTTTACAGGCATTCTATATTTAAATTTCCTCTACTTCTTATACCATCAGCATAAAAAGAGTTTTGTTATATATTAAATAAGTAAGTACAAAAATAATGTCAGTGTCAAATTCTAAATACTTTTTACAATGCACTAAAATATACGTCTTATTTTATTGTACATACATACATACCTTCACGCCTGTAATCCCAGAGTGGGGTAGGCAGTAGAGCTATAGAATTACCCACAACTTTAAAAACTATTTTATTGGATACTCGCAATTTTCAGAATTATTTTATCTGGGCACTTGCGACTATAAGTTACACAGTTTGCAAAAATTATGGCAGAAAGTAACAGTAATTTTGGTCCGATTGAGAGTCAAAGTAAACAAATAATTTTAACTGTCATAAATATTTTGAACTCGAACGAATGAAATTTTTTAATTCACCTTAAACCGCTGCCCAATTCGTTGAAAAAGCTACAGGTGTTTTTCTCTTGACTATTTATAAAATTTTGACTGAAAGAGTGACAAATTCAAAGCAACGAAAAAAATCCTCTCTCTGAGTAAGAAAAAGTTACGTACGGTCCGTCGGCAGTAGATGATTTTGATCAAGAAGTCATCAGGAGAACTATATGTAATTTAATTTTCATCTGTCCCATAAGCAATTTCCAACCTTAAAGATGAAATTTAAATAAATGATAGCGACTAAAAGCAAAAAAAGACACTTATTCCACTTGTTTAGGGTAATCTCATTAAATTAAGAAGAAAACCTAAATGGTTTTTTCTTTTCATGCGAACGGTACGACCACTACATAAGCAATTCCACGCTCTCGGTAATTCATCTATAGAAATTTTTATATATAATAATATTTACGTGCTATTACTATAGGTATTTACGTACTCTCAAGACTTAACATTTAAATTAAGGTATTGTTTGGTAACCTTTTGGACCTAATCCAAATTAAAAAAATCTGATAGGTAAACTTATCATATCATCTTTTTTTGTATCGGATAAACTGAGAACTGATAGTGTTACCTGGAGATTGAACATCAGCCCTTACTCGTAGTTCGTCGATATTTTGAATCATGTGGGCCTGGTATTTTAGAATCCTAGTTAGGTGCATCAGGAATCCAGAGAAACCCCCGAGCCCCCGACAGCAACATTATACGCATTGTGACAGTGAACTTTTCTGAGTAGCCGTGTGCTAGCTGCTGTTAATTTAAACAAACCAAGCTGTTCGAGTAAAGCTACAGCCTTTCAAATATGAAGGAATAAGTTGTCAAGGCCTCCCCGTGTATATATTTGGCATCATCACATTCAGGGCCTGATTAACCCTTAGGCTAAATTAGGCTGCAGCCTAGGGCGCGAGGATCGGGGGGCGCGCTGAAATCGTGTCTTCGTGCACTATTAATCTAGCATCATTGCATCTACCCTACATATTTCAACTAGACCTCATAATTAGCCGAGGGTGGTCAGAAGTCTTGATCAGTCGCTGATCACATTAAGGTTTGTGTTATCTCGGTTTACTCACTTCAGTTATAATTTTAGCACGGCTTCAGTATCAGACACAACCAATGATTAAAGAAACTAAAGGATCGGGCAAAAAATACGTATCAATTATACATATATCGTTATCTCTTTCTAACTAACTTGTATTCTCGTAAGTAAAAAATATCACTATACTTATGTCGGAACCCAAAAAATACCTAATGCGGCAGTGCTTTGACAGAGCAGCCATTTTATGTAACACTGGTCGACAGTACTTGAGTTGTCAATGCGTCGTGTTTGTGTCTTAAATTATTAAATGGGTGAAAGCCAAAATATTGACGCATTTGCCCAATCCAAAATTTCCCGACGATTTTTCTCAAAAACCATGTCAGATAGAATTTTACAAAAAATGGCACTAAATTAAATGGTTATTTGCCTAGCATGCGCCATTCTAAATATATCGAATACTACTTGATTGCAGACTAGAAAAAATAATTTCTCCGCAAAACGGGAATAAATGACGTGAAATACGGCATAATATTTGTATAGGGTAAACTTTGAGGGTAATCCAATCAAACTTCTACGTAATTTATGGACTGAGTATCAAATTATACAACAATAGAGTATATTCGGCAACTATTTTCGTGTTCGCGGTGTAAGGAAATAACACAATAATGCATATTTTTACTGTATTTGATTATTTAATGTGATTACAAACAATTGTGCTACTAAGTTTGTGCAACCGTAAAAAGTTGAATATTTGAATAGTTTATAAAGTATAAATAACAATTTCGGATAAGAATATTTTCTTGTTTCATACTTTTTTAGAGCGTGATGTTTCGTCGGGTCTTAGTTTTGAACTTATTTTTCAAGATTAAATAGGTATTGTGTTTTATTTTAGCTCCCAATGTAACCTTAACTTAATAGCTATATACTACCATTTGTGACACTATTGTGTGACTGTAGTACAAATTGTTGTGCAACTTTTGTGTCCTGCAGCACAACATTTTGTGTCACTATTGTGTCATTTGCGTCATTATTTTGGCTTTCACCCAAATAAGTTTCGTTATGATATTACAACATTAAAATACACTCAAGTGTGAGGAACATTGTATTTAAAATGCCGAGATGTAGTGTTATAGGAAAAGTAGAAATCAAAAAAAGTTTAATAATATATTGCGTGTTTTCAGTATGTAACGTATTATTATTAAACTATAGACCAGGTTTAATCAATAATCATGAGTTATATTAGGATTTTGTTTTATTTTTGGATATTTTCGTACTTAATTTAACAGTACTTTTGACAGATAGGGTTGTTCGTGATTGAAATAAGTTACGATGGATACTTTCGGCCTATTCGTCAGTTTTTATTAAATTACTAGCTAGTACCCGGCGCGTTGCTGCCAATACTTTTTTGTTTTCGGTTTGGTGACCAGTGATTTAGACATATAAGTGTCAACTGCCGGTCTAAAATAATATTAATAATAATATATTATTAATATTATTTTAGACAGGCAGCTGACACTTATATGTCTAAATCACTGCACGGGGTACAGATAATATATTGTTGAGGATAATTATGTAATTTTCTTTTCAGCCACATGCCACTCAAGATAATTCTGCTACATTGACTGAAAATAGGCCAGATCTTACTCCTTTATGTTTATTACGTTTTATGGACGCCGAGGAAGCAGTGGCTGCGTTTGACAAGGCCGTCAAAGACACCTCTAAGGACACATGGGCAAGGCAAAGTGCTTTGCTCAGAGGTTCCATCGGATGCTGCGAATTATTGATGTGAATGGACACTATTTTGAAAATATATAATAAAACTAAGTAATAACTTGCTAGTTTGCTCAGTTTTTGATATTTTAAGAACTTTCAGTTTGAGTCTAGCATAAATTACATTGATTGAGCTACTATTTTACTTTACTCCTTTTTAGCCCTTTGTCTTTTGTTTTATTTTTTATAGCGTTACTTTGTTTTAGATGTGCAGTTTAAAACACAGACACACACAAAGTAGGTAGGTTAGGTTTGTTAGGTAGCATCAAATGCCCGACGGGTAAACCGCCCAGAAATAGGAGGCCCGCACAGCGGAGCTCCGCCAACTTGTTGGATAAAAAAGGAATTTAGAAAATAAAGAGGGCGGTTGCGAACTTAGACCACTTGCTACATAAGACCAACTCCGTTTTAGACCACTTGCTACATAAGTAAGACCAGCTGCGTTTTAGACCACTTGCTACTTAGACCAGTTACGTTTTAGACCGCTTGTTGCCTTAGACCAGCTGCGTTTTAGACGAGACGATACAAACCTCATGAAACTACTACGCTTGCCTACTATTATTATTATGTAACAACAATCCCGTCTGAAATAAATGATTCTTATTAATATTATTATAAATAAAAATATTAAGCCTTAAACTGTAATTTAGATATTCGTAATTAAATCGTGACTGTTACTAGAACGTCAAAATAAATCTCTATGCAGTACGTAATCTGTTTTATATATATCCATGATTACTACCAAGCTACAAGTAACAATTTTACAGGTCTAAACAGGCAACACTGCTCAAATGGCTGGTCGTCATTGGTCGATGTTGTGTCAAATGGAAACTTGTAACCTGTGAATTGTAATTTGTAGCTTTATAAAACAAGCCCCAGGGCATCACTATAACCGCCATTTTTTGTAACATAAACGTCAAATACTGGCACGTTTTTTGTAGGTATTTCGGCTCCTTTAGTTTCTATAGTCAAAGGGCACGCACAACATGTTAAAAGACCTTGCGCTAACGTATTTGGATTTTTATCGCTCTTTATATAAAGTAAACTATAATAATTTATTAAATTTTCTAGATACATTTTGTTATTAGCTGCTTTGTATTTGACATAAGAAGGCGTCAACAAGATAAGGAGGCCCTGGCAACGAACGAGACTGATTAGATAGGTAATGTGGACGTCGGTCAAGACGGCCGCCGGCGCACCTGCGGCGGCCGCCTTTATCAGACGGGACTATGTACTCGTACCTACTGGGTCTACCAGTGTGTACGGTACGAGTAGGTAAACCTTGACACCTGCGTCTTACCTTCAAAAACCTTTGTAATTTTCCTACCTTCCTACCTAATAACCTAATGCAACAAATCGTAAATCATCATTTTCGTATTTTATATACAAAAATGTTATTTTAATCAATTTTCATTTAGAAACCATATTTTGTGCCTTATTGACACATCAAAGTGTGCCTGTGAAGGTCACGGTGGAGATCTTTCGGTAGGCATAAGGCCTATGTCCTGCAGTGGACGGGTTGTGGCTGACATGACGACGGTGATGATGATGACGTTATTAAGATGACGCACTGTAAAGCTTTAAATAAACATTACGACCATATTCTTAAAAATATTTCATTGCGGTTATGGATGGCAATTGATTACATCGACAGCTTCTTTGGATTATACGATATAAGATATAACTCACTTCTTGTTGAATCGATGAGTGGTGTGTGAAGAGTGATGTAGTCAGCTTCCGGCCAGATTTGGTCGAGTTCCAACTTGGTAGCATGGAACTGCTGACACTGTTCAGCAGTGACGAACGGGTCGAATCCCACGATCTGAATATAAACATAAGGTAAATCGATCACTGATTAAAACAAATAATATCACTTGTTTACTAAGTTTCTAAATAATATGTATAAGTTAAGTATATAAATATTGTGCAATCAGTGGGAAAAAAAATAATGTTTTCAACCGTTTGCAACGGCCTCTTGTTGGTATTCGAGGCACAGCTTGTTGAAGCATACTAAAAGAGCGCGCACTCATCCCAGTAGCGCACTCGTCGTTCTCATTACTTTAAAAAAGATATAGAGCTCACCGTCATTCCAAAAGCGTGCATGCGGATGGCAACCTCGCGGCCGACGCGGCCGAGCCCCAGCACGGCCAGCGTCTTGCCAGCCAGCTCGGTCCCGGTGTGCTGCGCGCGCTCCCAGCGGCCGGCGCGCAGGGCCGCGGCCGCCGGCACCACGCGCCTCGCCAGCGCCAGCAGCAGTCCGCACGTCAACTCGCACGCGCTCATCGCGTTAGCCCCCGGAGCACTGGAACAGGCCATATCAATACAATATCACTCGATCACCACTAACTTTACTAATGGTTAAACTTACAGCTACATAATCTATATATATAGGTATAAAGGCAAACCTGACTGACTTATATATCAACGCATAGCCGAAACTACTGTACCTACCTAGAAACTTGAAATTTGGTACAAGGGTTCCTATTATGATGTAAGTGAGCACTAAGAAAGGATTTTCCGAAAATCGACCCCAAACGGGAAGAAATGGGGGGAGTAGCGGGAAACTAATTCTACGCGTACGAAGTCGCGGGCGTCCTCCAGTTATATAAAACTACTTCATGACAATTTAAAATATAGAACCAGTCTTTTAGAGGCGAGTTAAACCAGCATCAACATTTTCACGGCAATGTGTGGCCGGCAACAATATGCATCTTGCTCTGCTCTACATGCGAAGTAAAGGGGCTTCTAAACGGGCCATATTTTCACTACAACTATTGGTCAGCAACTATTGGTGTCTTTCTCTAACATGCGAGTAAGAAAGGGACACCAATAGTTGCCGGCCACGTATTGCACTGAAAATATGGCCCGGTTAGAAGCCCGTTAAGAGTAAGGCAGCAATAGTTGCCGGCCACACATTGCCGATTGCCCCGTTCGTGCGTGTGTGAGTATAATTAGGTATAGTGTTGATTTGATGGCTGATAACACGGACCTTTTAAGGTCCGTGGCTGATAATGATTAAAAATATAGGTCTTAAGGCCTTGAAATTAAATGTTTTCTTAGAATTTCCCATCCCATAGTAATAAAACAGAACAATATCGACCGAGGCCTCGGCTGGCGCATGGTGCCTATATTCAACATGCGGTCAAGGCACAAAATAATAAATAGTCCTTATCTACAACGGTCAAGGTAACGATTTTTAGTGTTATAATATAACTACGTGCCTGTCTTAGTTTAAAACAATTGCATTCGAGTTTAACTATAACCCTATAACTATGTTACATAATTGCTCGAAAAGTTATCAGTATGCATTTAATTCAGGTTAAATACCTACTTACTACCTTTAACACACAATAAAAAACCAGCGACAGTAGATCATCATACAGAAATGCGAAAACACATCTATTTAAAATATTGAATAAACCTTAATTAACTTGGTTTTAACATGGACTTATTTATAATCATAACCCGATATTTACATCATTAGGTAGGTACACAAAGATAATAGGATAGGTACTTGGTAATTTTTAAGCGGACATATATTTAATAATACGGCCTTTTTAATAATTAGGTATGTAGGTAGGTAGGTGCTTAAATGAAAATAACATCGCTGATTGTTGTCATAAAAAAAAAACAATGTGGTTAACAGCTTACTTTATGACACCAATTCCTCTGCTGCCAGCAGCCGCGACGTCAATGTTGTCGACTCCGGCGCCTGCGCGACCGACCACCTTCAGTTTCTTGCCCGCGTCCAAAACTTCTTCCGTCACTTTTGATGCAGAGCGCACCACCAATGCGTCATATTTCTAGAAACAAGCAAATACCATCAACAATGTATATTTTACTGTTTTTTAAACGACTTCAAAAAAGGAGGAGTTTCTCAATACGACCGTATTGTACCTATATATTAGGGTGGTATTCCATCTATCCAATTCTTTGTCCAATTTATATATCCAATATTTGAATATTTCTTTAATGGAGGCCCATTCCACTTATCCAATATCTTGGTCCAAGTTTTTATACTATTTGCGTAGCCATTTTGAATTAAATGTAATTCGTAATATTAGATCAAATGTAGCGTTCCTAAATTTTTTTATGAAGTCATCCATTTTTTTTGATCAAATGCACATTGGACAAAGAATTGGATAGGTGGAATACCACCCTTATGTGTGTTCGCGTATAACTTCGTCGTTTATGAACCGATTTTGATGATTCTTTTTTTGTTCGAAAGTAGATATTTCAAGGGTGGGGCCATGCTAAGGTAACCAGGATCTGATGAGGGGATCAGTGAGTAATTGAGGGAACTCCTCAAATATTGTAGGCAAGCATATAGCGATTTTAGTATTTTTAGTGACAACTTCAGCATTTGCATTCAGAAAATATCATTTGCTGACGCGGAACTGATGATGAAGACCACAGATGGCCACCGGAACTCCTCAACGGTACCGATTTCAAGGGTGGCGATACGATATCTCTATTAAGATAGTTGAGCAACTACAACAAAGAAAATTTAATTGTTTAAATATGACTATGATTTTCCCGCTGGGTTGCTTGCGGCGATATTGAAATGTCTTAAAGTTTCATATATCAACTAAGAAGTGGGACTACATAAGCTGATTATGATCACTAAAAAGGTATACAATATTTTTAACCAAAGCCGACTTCAGTTGGACTGACCTATAAGTACGTACCATCTTAAAAGAAGTTATTTTTTGCGTTCTTGAAGGCGAGTTTTTGTTTTATAAAACATTTATTTTATTAATCGCCGATCATTTGGTTAAGTAGGTACTTACAGGGATTTCTTCCAGAAGCTCTTGCTTGCTGATTTTCGCTTTCGTGACGACGTTGATGCCGTGTGCGTTAAGAATATCTTGGCAGTTGGTTCCCACGCCATCGACAACCAAAACTGACTTGATATCCAACCCCATTTTAACCTATTACAAAAAAAGTAAGTACTACATACATACATAGGTACATAAACTCACGCCTTCATTCCCAGAGTGGGGTAGGCAGAGATACAGAATTACCAACAACTCTAAAAACTTGTTGTTAGTCCTGTAACCATATTTTGCACAATGAGGCTGGGTTTTATAAAGATCCCTTAGATCAAATTTCGGTCAGGAATGTCAAAACTTGTACGAAGTTACTAAAATTTGATCTGACATATTTACTAACGGACCTTTATAAAACCGGGCCTGAGGCTAAGACTTTTACCAGTGTATATTAGTTACAGGTTGCAAGCCCATCGCCTAACAATACTACAAGCATTAGTCGCCTCTTACGACATCCACGGGAAGACATGGAGTGGCACTAATCTAAGCCGGCAACCGGCAAGATGAGTAAGTACTTACTTAGGTAGGTATATTATTTTAATATTTATCTCAAGTGTCGGTTTCTTAGAAAGACCTTGCATTGAATTGCAGATCTGGAAAACATCTCATGATCCAATGACATTATAGTTTAGAATTCTTAAATCGACGGTCAGCCTTATCTTAATAATACTTATTTATGCTTTATTAAGGTTTTTTTACAAGTAGTTTCATAGAGGTCCACGTGTTGTGTCCATCTATATACTTATACTAGCTGTCCGCGCCCGGCGTCGCCCGGGTGTAATTATTTTTTTTCATACAAACCTTATGAAAAATAGTTTACGACCTATTCTCAGACCTACTGAATATACACACAAAATTTCATACGAATCGGTCGAGCCGTTTCGGAGGAGTTTGGTTACAAACACTGTGACACGAGAATTTTATATATTAGATTTATCTTATTTTTCAGAGTTGGCGCTTACTGCTGCTGACTATATTAGAAAACTAATTATGTAGTATCAGTAGCACTCTAACACCAGGGGCCCATGGTCAACGTTTTGATAACTCTTATAACTGTGTGTTTTTGTAACCATTAAAATATGATAGTTTTATCTTTTTATCATAAATTTTCAATAAATTTAGCACTGGTTAACATTTGGAATAGTTTTAACTTACTTAAAAAAATAACTTCTTTTTGCATGAGCGGCCAAAACTGAGTTGTAGAAAGTAGTTCAAAGAGATTCATTTGCAAAAAAAACCGGGAATCTTATAAGGTTTTAATTGGCAAAGTTATCGCATGCTGTGCTCACCTGTAATTGGTGGAACAATTATATTTAAACACATTCTGATGTTATTCTTAGATTTTTTAAACATTGTATCCACTGTTGGTGATATGAATAAATAAATTAATAAATTAATAAATAAAATAACATTCGCGTACAAAAATACTTAAGGATAAAATTGGCAACCACATTTAAGTTTCCGTACCCAAAGGGTACTAAACGGGATCCTATTACTAAGAATTCGTTGCCCGTCCGTCCGTACGTCTTATCTTTTAAGAGCTGAATCTTTTGAACCGCATGTTAAGCTGCTTCTTGTGTGCTGGTTTTTTACAGTTTCGGAATCGCAAATTTATAAACAACTAGCTTCTGCCCGCGACTTCGTACGCGTAGAAGTAGTAATTTTGCCATCCCACGGGAACACTGATTTATATTGGGATTCAAGGTAGCCTATATGCAGTGTATAGGGTGACGGCACCAATGATGGACACTTTTAGCTGACCGACACCAGTAATGGACACTTCACTCTTAATTCAAATTCCATATGGTCCTAAATCGATTGTTGCAAAACAAATGAATAACCCTTATCCATCATTGGTCCTTTCCATTAATGGTTCCGTCACCCTAAGCAAACTCTATTCTAAATTATATATCCAACCAAATTCGTCCATCCGTTTAAGCGAAGAAGTAACAAACTCACGCACGCATAACCTTTCGTACTGATATTATATGTAGGATAGGATGTAAATAGGTACATCCAGCACACATAATCGCTCCGGCCGAAATCATAGTCGATAAAAATACCCTCGGTACGTGAGTCCGACTCGCACTTGACCGGTTTTCAGTATTTGACGCTTGCGTATTTTACCATTATAACAATACAACACAAAAATGGTTCGCAGTTTTTTTTATCTTAATTTTGTATAGGATAATACAAACTGACAATATCCCAAACAAAGCAAGTAGGACGAAGTTCTTCGATCAATGAGCGCGAGCGGGCTTTGCCGCTCCTATTTACACCCCCGGCGTCCGCGACACGCTGCGAAGAACTTTGTCGCTGTATATTATACTTTCATGTATAAACTAAAGTCGCACAATTTCACACTGAACAAATTTTACGATTTAGATGTTAATACGTAATGTATATTATAGTAGATGTAAGGGCCCAATTAGTTTTTAATTCTAAAGTTGAATAGGTAATAAAGAAAAGTTAGGGTATTTAATTTTTTACATGTTTAATTTTCGGTACTGGGTGGTCAAGAAATAACTTAACCTTACTAAGCCTATTCGGATTCTGGATGGTCAAAAAAAATACTTTACCCTAACCTAACCAACTTTACTTACTCCCAGTACATTATAGCTATTATCATAGCTCATAGCTATTAGTTTATTTAACTTCGATACATACCTCTATCCCCCATTTCAACTATTTAGGAATATTTTTTCAAAATCGCGAAAAGTATTTATTTTTAATAACACCAATTTTAACGTTTCTAGCTACAAAAATGACGAACTCCCATATAAAATTCTACATCCCCCTTTTATCCCTTAGGGGTAGTTTTTCCAAAATCGCTGTAAGCTATAAATTTTATTTTTATTAGTAGGTATATAGTATATACCAATTTTCACGTATCTAACTTCACAAAATAAATGCGTATTTGAAGGCGGTTTTTTGTTTTTTAAAACATTTATTTTATTTTTGACTTTTTAGAGATCATAATAAGCTTATGTTCGTAGTCCCACTTCTTAGTTGATATGAAACTTTCAGACATTTCACGATCGCCGCCAGCAACGCCGCGGGGAAGTCATAGTCATATTTAAACAATTAAATGTCCTTCGTTGTAGTCGCTCAACTATCTTAATCGAGATATCTTATCACCACCCTTGAAAAAAGTATCGTTGAAGAGTTCCGGTGGCCATCTGTGGTCTTCATCATCAGTGCCATTTCACCAAATGATACTTTCTGAATGCAAATGCTAGATTTGTTACAAAAAATAATAAAATCGCTATATGTTTGCCTACAAAATTTGAAGAGTTCCCTCAATTCCTCACTGATCTCCTTAAAAATTTACCCTTTAGGGTTAATAAAATAAGCAGGATTAGTAGGATACTCGTATTAGTAGGATTAGTGGATAATAGCTTCTAGTCTTCGTCCGCTTAGATTTCGATTATAGTTATTCCCTCGGGAACTTTTAAATTTTCCGGGATGAAAAGTAGCCTATGTGTTATTCCAGGGTATAAGCTATCTCCATTCCAAATTTCATCCAAATCCGTCCAGCCGTTGCAGCGTGAAGAGGTAACAAACACACACACACACACACACACAAACTTTCGCATTTATAATATTAGTAGGATAAAAGAGGATGTCCTGGCTGACTGACTCATCAACGCCCAGCCCAAACCGCTTAGAAAAGATTTGTAATTTTGAGGGAAAGTTGATTACTTATACATATAACGTAGGCGTCCTTTAAGAAGGGATTTTTCGAAATTCAACCCCTAAAGGGAAAAAAAGGGGTTGCCAAGTTTGTATGGGAAAAAATATTTTTATAGTCCAATTTACTTGAAACTTGGTAGAAATGCTCTACAATGCAAATAATGAGACACGTATTTCAGCGATTACTAAAATTCAATCCCTACAGGGATGAAAGGGGGTTGCCAAGTTTGTATGGGAAAAAATGTTTTTATGGTCCAATTTACTTGAAACTTGGTAGAAATGCTCTTCAATGCAAGTAATGAGACACTTATTTCAGCGATTACTAAAATTCAACCCCTAGAGGGATGACCTTTTCATTTGCAAAGTTTGTATGGGAAAATACTATCTGTAGGTAGGTACTGCAAACAAATTAATGAGGTTTGTTATTTTTACTAAGTTCATAAAAAATTACCGCCAAAGTCAAAATTATGTTAAGTATAGAAAAAAGAAAGGTTAGACAGTTTGTATTATAAAGTAAAAAGGGTTAAATCGACCCCCAACGGGAAGAAACAGGGGGAGTAGCGGGAAACTAATTCTACGCGTACGAAGTCGCGGGCGTCCTCTAGTACCTTATAAATAAGATATAAGCAGATATCAGTTTTAATACCAACACATATTTAACTAGGTACGCAAGATATTTAACGGGTACAAAATAACTACACGCATAAAAAGGTGTCAAGCTGCGGCTAGGCCAACCAATTTAGTCGAGGATATCCTAATAGGTAGATACTAAACTTATCTGAGTCAGTAAAGCTGATCGTTTATAGTCTTCGACTGCTCATTAAGACGCCTGCAGGGTCAGGGTCGTCTAGTACGTTTTCTTACTTTGAATGTATAAATAAGTATTGCTTAATGGAAATTTGAATTATGAAAAACACTGTAGGCATAGCTAAACAGTCCAACAACATCACAGAATGGAGACCTGCCTCGCCAATAATTGAAATACCTACTTGACTGGCTCAACTAATCAACCACTTCGTTTTGGTGTATTGAAAATCACGAGCGCATTGCATCTCAAATCGTAGATCCTTATTATGAGGTTAAACTTAAACCGATACACCTGCGTGCTGACATGCGGATTAACGATATTATTAACATCGATGAGACTCGCGCTGCAATATAAGTACATAAGATGCTTTCGATATTCAATGTGTCAATTCAAATCGTAAAATCGAAACGCCTACGATAAATTTCAACGTACTCACCCGGGTAATTTAATGTTAGTTGATGAAACTCGGCTGGACGTTTGGCGGCGACTGACTGACGCCGGCGCAGGGGACTAAGTACAACACACGAGCGTTTTGCCGACGGCCCTCTCGTCAACGAGAATTAAACGCCAATGCCGCCGATCGAGTATGGTCCTTATATCCACGAAAAATCTCGCTGTTCAAAATTTATCAACCGCATATCTAAGTTTGCTAAAGAGTTTTTATCGCCTGACTTGATGTTGTTTTGTCAGACCACGTTATCTCGATCGCGTGCAATTGAATTACGCTATGTCAGTGTTTGTTACAACATTAGTACAATCATTTTTAGGGTCCGTACGAAATACCGAAAACCTTTTATAGGGTAACTTTGTTGTCCGTCTATCCGTCTATGTGTCAAGACAAGCTAAAGATATCGGGCTGAAATTTGTAACACCTACGTATCTGTAGTATCTATTGGTGCGACGAAGCCTCATCATCAGTCATTTGAAATTCGATTGATTTATTTTAGGAGCGAAACATTCGCGTTGCCACGAAAAAAAAACAAGTTTTATTCTACCTAGTTGCGTCATAAGTTCTGTTATACTGAGATTTATAACAATTTATAAAATAAATTAAAGGAGTTTAACATAATTAACCATGTTTATTAACCAAAACTTTGATTTATATAAAATAAAATAAAAAGTAATGTATCCGAAACTATTGCAATTATTTGATGTACGAGCTTGAAGTATTCCCATTAAATAACGCACGACGATGATACTGATAACGGCCACAACTTTTATCAATGCCGCCTTTTAATGTTAAAAGATCGTCTCGAAAAATGCGGCGACTATATAGAATTATATTATAATTTGTTTTTCAAAATGTACATTAATTGAGCTTTTAATTTTTTACGTATTGAAATAAAAAAATTAACATTATTTAGTTTTATTTCACTCAACCTTAGTAACAGAACTTATGGCCGGACTAGGTATAATGTTACCTACATGCAAGTTAAACATGATGACAACATATTTTTTATTCAGATTTTAAACTATATGAATTTATAGAAATTTTGGTAATCACCTTGAAACGCATGAAATCACCCTGTCCCACCTTTATTTCAGAAACCACTAAAAATAAAAAAAACTCGAAAGAATTACATAGGTTAGGGAATAATCTATTTACTACAGGAAGAATAAAATAATTGCTGTAACACTTATGGTTTTTTAGAAAAAGATAAAAACTGTCACAGGATAAACTTAGTACTAAAGTTGGTGACGTAAAGTTACGGCTCTGTTTAATTTAACAGGGATACGTCCTGTATAATGGGGTTTCTTAAGTATGAAGATAGCAAGCATTGGCAAGAGAAGGACTTTATTAACACGTTGAATGCAGGTTGAGGCAAAACCGCCTCAAGCTCGACTTTACGCTGGTGCGGGGCTAAAAGTTCGTGTTATCTCACTCGTGCGGGAGCTGTCACCGTTTACTTACAAGGCGTATCATAAAGCCAAATATACATTTCTTTATGTATTTCAAACCTGGACTCGTTGGTACAGAAAAATGTTTGAGGTCTAAATAGACCTGGAACGCACCGGGTATAATATTTTTGTCACACAGTGTGGGTTGAGGTTTATATACCTACGTCTCAAGAAAGTTACCTCAAAGCCGCACTGAGCGGGACGCGGGCGACTCGGGAGTCGAACGCTTGACTTTAGTGCGGCTATAGTTGTCGATACCGAACCAAGCGTGTTCGCTATTTATTGTATATAAATATGAATAATTATCATGCTTTAAAATAAATAAATAAATATTTAGGGATAATCTTACACTGATGGACCTACCCCTAAACTAATCTGTACTGTGGTCACTAGGCAACATTATGTATAGATAACTAAATAATTTACATAGATAAACAACCATAACCTAAACTAACCTAACCTAACCCATATTCGTGAAAACACACCATTAAATGCCCTTACCGGGACTCAAACTCTGAATAACAAATCTGATGCATATGCATTAGATTAAATAAGAACGGTATGTGAGATATTATTGTACCAAAGATGCTCGATGAGATGATGATTTTTTTATAGAAAATGTATCGATAAGTCCCATTCCATTCTCAGATAAAATTAAGTGCGTTTTGGCCTAAAAGACCTTGAAAATTCTTTAGGTATTTTTCTTTAACCAGAGGGCAGAACCAAGGGAGAAGCTAAGTATATTTTAAACATTCACTGACAAATGTAGACCTCATAAAAAAACCGGCCAAGTGCGAGTTGAACTCGCTTGGAAAGGTGTAGGTTTTCCTGTAATCTACAAGCAATGACCTATATATTGTATTTTTTTTTAATTTTAGGCTCTGTAGTTTTAGAGATCAGGGGGAGGGGGGAATGGTCAATTTTTGTCTTTGTTCATGAATAAAATCAAAACTATTTATTTTACAAGAATAACAAAAGTATTCCTCCTCATAACAAGCCCTTTCATTTGATAGGTATATGACACAGTAAAGTGTACAAAACTTTTTTTAATTTCCTAATTTGTGACCAGAAAATGAACATTATTAAAAAAAAAAAACTTTGCACGTCTGTGTTTAGGTCATCAATTTACATATGTGTACCAAATTTCAACTCAATCGGTCCAGTGGTTTCGGAGCAAAATAGCTGTGATAGACGGACGGACAGACAAACGTAAGTTTGATCCTATAAGGGTTTAGTTTTTGAATTTTTTGGCCTAATATTGGCAAAGTTATGAAGGATCTAAGTACTGAAATTTGAGGTAAATAAGGCCTCACCCGAACTGTAAAAGAGCTTAGGTTTGGGCTGATTCGATCTCAACCGCACCAGTTAAAAGTTCTTCAAGATTTGTCCCGCAGTGAACGTGTTAAATAATTATATATCTATTTATTGAAAATAAAACTAAAATGCTAAATTACTAAACCATATAATAAACTGTAAATTGATTAAATACGAGTAATAATAATAATATCAGTGGTTGTAGCATACCTACTTCTACTTATAGTGTGAACTCAGGGTCAATCGCCGGTCGGTCTGCTATCACTTCGCAAAGTTAAACTTGTTTAAAGAGCCTCTGCGTGTTGGCTTCGGCAGCATGTACCTACGCCTTCCGAAGGTCCCGGACTCCCATAGTCCCGTGATAGTATTACGGCCTTTTTTGGTTTTCCAATGTTTCTTATAAAATGTCGTAGGTGCGGCACCTTCGGTGCTTGAGTCCAACTCGCACTTGACCGGTTTTTTTATAGTAATTATGAAAAGCCGAACTTCCAAACTGCTATTAACGAGATAAGTGTCCAGATAAATCCAGATATAAGCGGCGGGGCACATTCAACAAGGTGTTTAAATGATAAACCGGTTTTTTGTCCACAGGTGCACATTTACCTATTATACATTTACTCATATTTTTTTTTTTTTAAAGTAAACAACGTGTATTTGGGTTAGCGCCTGTTCAGGGGACATACCTACCCCAAGTTAACGTTTTTATGGCCTAATTTTCTGGCTGAACCCATATCCGCATGAGAGGCGTCTTATATATCTAGGGGAGATGTGTGCATAATGATCATCCTAAGGGAAAAACTTTGAGTGTGTAATGATTGGAATAAAAATAGTTAAGATAATTTCATTTGATATAATAACATTTGATATAAATTCAAAGGATATAATTACTCATTTTATATAATAAACGATTGGTATAATATCAAAATATATATTATCATTTACTATAATTATCATTTGGCATATCATTTATTTATTATAAAGATCACTTGGTATAATTGTCAATTGATATAAAAAACGTATTGTATTTATTTTGTATGTTTTGTGCATGGGTCGCAGTTCTAACCTAACCTAACGTACATTTCAGAGTTAGTATAGACAGTTTTTTTTAATGCGGGTGGCTACGCTCCCCGAGCCCCCTTGTTGGGGCTTCGCCCCCCGTCCCCCCTTTACCCTTTTGCACAAGTAAATTTTGAGGGGTAGTAAATTTATGATTATATGTAATAATGTTTATTCCAACAGTACTTTAGATGAAATTAACTTTATATCATACTTAAATTATAGTAAATATACTTAAAGTATGTTATACAAAATATTATTAGATCAAATAGTCATTATATAAAATAATAATTATATCATATTTCAATAATCATATCAAATGAGCGTTATAGCGACTGATATTATATGAAATATTTTTATATCGATCGTTACGCACCCAAAAACTTTACTGTGGTCAAAGTTTAAGGCATAAACAAAAGATTTAATTTGTTAAGGATAGTTTTATATATCTTTGGAACTGCATACTTATTTTCTTATCATTTGTATGTGTTCAATTAATTACGTCATGTTTTCTAAAAGTTCACTAAGGGATCATTTTATACATGTATGTATAAAACGATCCCCGGAATACTAAGATATTTCAAATTAGTAAAAAAAACATCCAAGCGTTTACTTTAATCATATGTATTGCCTAAGATTACAGAAATATGTAAGCGTGAGTTTCACATAATATTTTAAGTCGTAAAAATATATAATTGTAAAAACGTTTTAAAATGGTTTATCGTTTCTAAACTCACGGCATGATCTGAAAAAATAAAAAAAACTTTTTTATGATGTGGAGAAGGCAAACGAGCACACATGCCTCCTGATGATAAGTGGGATCTGTGACCCATAGAATTTTCCTGATGGGGTAATTTGATCATAGGGATCATTTTATACACACGAAAAGGGATATTTTACCTCAAACACCGAATTTCAAGGCATCGATCAAAATATAAGTTGAACATGTGGTATTAATATAACTTAGCTGAGTTACAGGTGAACGTCAAAGGAATCCGCCAATATAACAAAATTTAAATAAAACTCAACATTCAGAAAGTAAAGAAACTTTAAAAATAGGCGTACCGTATTAGACACCCATATTTCTATTTTTTTTAGATAACACCACGCTCAGTGCTCAGTGCTCCATGACACTTGGGTCGCGGGGAATACGGTTATTGAGTATTTGGATAGATATCGCTAACAGTCACTCGGATACGATGGGGAATCATTTCACCTAGAGGGATCATATTGTACACATCTCCGCTACTTTAGTCGTATCAGATAAAACCATAGGTAACTAATATGTACACAAGCCTTTAACTAATGCCCACAGGAAAAACAAGTTTTCTTTTTTAGAGTGTGCATGACCCATTAAACCTAAACTACTACCAGAACAACTTATCTGCAGATGTCTACAGAAAAAAAAACTCATTTAGGGGTTCGTACTCGAAGGCAACAGTATCATGCTCCTGATTACCATTATTATTATATTATGATATTATTTTTAGCTAGAAGGTTTTACGTTTGAGGCTATCTGGTAGATAATAAAAAAAAACTTGCCTTTTCTTGAAAAGGTTCCTACTCTAATATGAGCAGGCAGTCAACCAACTTCTTCAATTGTTGAGCAACTATAGAATGTCGCATAAAGACAAACATTAATTTTGACGTACTTAATTTATTTCTCGTGACTTAACGCTGCCATATGACAGGGTCAAAAACTAAAGTAGTTGACTATACTTAGTTTGGTCGCGTCGACAAACTTTCCAATGTGTGTTTGTCAACAATTATTGTTGAAAAACAATGAGAATAAGCGCACGCAATTATTACGCAGAGTTATTCTGATGCAATCCATTGTGGAGCGGCCGATCCACGCAGGCAGGGCGCAGCGGCGCCGTGTTATCGTCGTGTGGCGACCTCTTTCTCGGAGCGGTGCGGTTACCCCAGCCACCAAACTGCCCGCTTGATAACGGGGTCTAATTATCACTTTCAGCGGGAGAATTATCAATTAATATCTTCTCAAGTTCTCTTTCCTTCTGCTTTCTATTTCAATAGTTTTAACATTTTTTCCTCTGTATTTTCCTGTGCTCACGTTATGCTCTTGCACTAATGTCCTGTATACTGCACATTTTCTTATTTTCCTTTTTCTTTAGGTGTTTCAATCTCTATTTTTTTCTTTTTGAATTTTATAAAACGCTGTGGTCTTTTTTTAATTTTTGACGTTTTCTTGATCTTTCTTCTTGTTTTTGCCAATTTGTAATCTCTGAAAGATCAAATAACTAATAAATGATGGGATGGTATGGTATAAAGCAACATGCGTTCCAATGCAAGTTAAGTGCTAACGTGAATCTAATTATCAAAGGATAAAATAAAAAACAGCATGACATAAGCAAGATCAGCAATATACACACTAACTCACAGGCTTGATTTCCTCCTACGCTGATGTCGGTCGCTGACGTCGGTCGAGCGTACGAATATACACCATGTTCTATGAGACACCGCACAGCGACGCTGATATCGGCGGCAGATTGATTGCTACGCGCGGCTGATAACGAGCGTCGGTCTCACTCGCCAGGGCTGCGTACGTCGGTGCGCTGGCGGGGGAGGCCGAGGTAAAAAGATGGCCGCCATCTGTCATCTTTAAAAAAGTCTATTCTCGTCCTGGTTGCTCCTAGGGCAAGTTTGGTATCATTTTTGTATAAACCGAAGACGTAGAATTCATCGCTGATATTAGTTTTTCAGTTTCATGTTAATTTAACAAGAAAAACGTAAAAAAGTTATTTAACTTTTGTATAGTAGTTATAATAACTTTTGTATAGTGACAAAAACTATCATACAAAAAATACTATAATAAAGCGCCATCAATGTCCTTATTTAAAAAGATGGTGAAAAACATACTAAGGATGCTTTCACACTAGCGATTTGTCCGGCGATTTCTCAGCGATTTAACGTTAACGTGCACCACGCTCGCTACGAGATCGCCGCGTGAAAGCACCCTAAATGACCGCAGCGCGGGTAGCTGCACTCGTGCTAGGCGGCGTTTCTCTAACAAAATGGTCGAGTACGAGTATCTGCTTAATTTTACTTTGTTAAATTTTATGATGCCAAATAAAATACTTTCTGTATATTTTTATAAAACAATTTTATGTTCGCAGTTTCCGGCATACAGACATAATTCTGTGCACTTTAATTTTGTTTTTCTACTCGCGTACTATAAACCGCTAATATTGATATCGTTAATGGTGTCAGAATACCACCTATAGCGTAACCGAAGATTAAAAACAATTCTATAATTAGCGTTGCCATGGTAATAACAGTTCTATAATTTATTATAGCATTGTTATTACCATGGTAACGGTCATTCCGGATATCAGTCTTGGCGTTTAGTTAACACTTGACATCCTAATAATTTGTATAATAAACCGTTAAAAAATGTTAACACCAATTAAAATTATCTATATTAAAAATAAAAATATTTTTGAGACTAAATATGTGTTTAGAATTTCATTTTTATCAAGTTACTAAAAATAGATGAGTAATATCCATCGATTTGTTATTTGGTTACCATGGTTACGTTACGTTCAATATGGATATCAACAAAATGGCGTTTTGTTTGGCATTCCAACTTTTATGATAAATTGTCAGAACTTTTTTAGTACCTAACTATTAAAGATTGCATGAAATTTATAAAAAAATAGCAATAAAATTTACAAACTATTAACGCCAATCGGAATAATGAAAATGACTTTGCTAACAAGTAATTTGTTAGCAGAAAAATCGAGTGAAGACGAGAGAAAAGTTAGCGATTGTTTATTTTTGTCATTATCATTCTAAGCTTGTAGAAAAAGTTATGTATGCAACGGTACATAATTAGCTCTTAAGGTACTCGTGCCTATAATTAGAGCGCTCGCAAGCTCGCGCTCTAACCTCGGCGCTCGTACCTTAAGAAGCTTCATTATATACCAGTTACATAAATAACTATTTAATGCAGTTGCAACGATTTTTGCAACCTTTCTTGCACCTGCAACGTGTGATTTCCAGGCACACACTTGCGACATCTAAATCTGACCAAACCGGAGTCCATTCAGCTAATAACAACTTGCCCTAGGAGCCACCACGACGACAATATTTTTTTAAAGAAGACGGTGGCGGTCCTCTTTGTACCGCGCCCACCCTGACTAGCCTTACGTTTCTTATTGCCACCCGGACTAGAAATGCTTAGAATTACTCAAGGAACATATATTATGAAGCTCATAGCTTAATAAAAAAAAAATGGGTTATGTATGGTAGCGATGCATAACTTCCTCCACTATTAAGTAAATGTCTAGATATAAGTTGCCCTAGTTAACAGTAGGTGGTGGTGGAGGTGTAATATATGAGATATTGAGGGTAGCTTTTCATCGCACCGCTTTATTGTACCAACTACCCATACTCTCTTCTAATTAAATGCTGTTAACGATTGGACGTGTTTTTGTGGTCTCCCAAATCTAGAACGATCTGTAGTACCTATACAATCTCGGATTATTCAAAAAGGATGATATATTAAGTAAAAAGTAACTCGCATTACTGGTTGTTTAAAAACCTTTTGCAAGCTACTTCTCAGGAGGCGCTGCCAAGATGCACTACGCTAGTTAGCGTTTCTATTTTTTTCGTTTTTAAACCTTTCGCGTCACTGTTAGATGTCGTATTACAAAAAGTCTCGTGATCTATCAGTGACAAGATTGGTTTAAAATGCATCTTGGCAGGGTCTCCAGATCAATTTTGATAAAATCGGTAAAGCAGGATAGGCTATCAAAGAAATTAACATACCTACATTCTCACTTTCGGTTTTATAATATTAGAATAACCTTGCAAAGCTCTGTTTATTTTGGAAACGGAAACGTATTTATTCTCTTCCAAAGGTTATCATTTACCTTCGATTAAATTTTTCCGTAAATAGAAGTTAATGAATCGGAAGGTAATAAATATTTGCCTTTTGATCCTAATTTGATTATTTTGCCGGTGTGCCTGTTTTACTAGATTTAATATGCAATAACAATTCAATACAAGTATCACGGTAAACTAAGATGAATAGCTTGAAAAAATACTTACACAATAACACGCAGGATGGCGATGAAGTTTAGGCGATACCAAATTTCTCTTCGTGCAACACTATCGCCGTTTTTTTTAGCCCTTCCGCTCAGAGATGTGGCGCTCGAAGTGCGGGAGAGAGGCACGCCGTAGGTTCATGCCGCCGTTGAATGTCCACAAGTAACTTAAAACTTGCACTTTCTTCATCGAGGACGGGAATGAGGTTTTTGATTTGACAAAACTAAAACCTTCATTCTTTCAAATCAATCTGAATTACATATTGTTTACCTATTTGTTGCTTAACATCATAAAATGACAGAAATCTTAATTACTTGCAGAACTAGAGAATAAAAAAATATCAAAGCCTTTGAATGCTCCTTGGAAACTGGAGGGGAATGAGATTTTGGCATGTTTTGTATCATTTACTTGCTTTAATAGACTAAATTCTATTTTCGTTAGATGGAACCGAAAGTACTTGTAGGCTCTAATAACCCTATTAAAAAGATCTGTAAAAAATCTTAAAATCATGCCAATTTTTACCCTGGAAACGTGATTTGAACGAAATGCAAGAACGACCCATAAACTGATTCGTGCCTCAGGTGAGCATAGGGCTGGCCCTTTCCTCGGCCAACGGCTAGAAATAGCTATCTTAGGGTAGTCAAAATGACTAGACAGATATTTCCTTATGTGGTTACCAAGCATATTATCTTAAATACGGAACCCGCACAGTGCGCGGGTCCGGCTCGCACTTGACGGGTTTTTTTTACTTCTATCAGCAAAGTACCTCGGTCAATGGAATTGAATGCATTTTTCACGTCTAATTTAAAATATTTTCGACAGGCGTGGACCGCTGCTTCACAGCCACCGCGACTGCCAAATCCTAATTGAATTGATTGAAATTTTGATTCTAAAACAGGAAGGATATGTTTACAACAAATTTTGGAAGCCAAACGTCTTAAAGTAGAGCTAAACGCACGGTACCGTCTTTCTTTGATAGGGCACAAAGGTTACCTCCGTAAAGCATCGCCGTCACGTCCGGGTTAACCGTACCTCCCAGCACCCCATCCCATTTATAAAACTGGTAAGGCTAGTGAGCAAACCGGCATAATGACCATTCGAAGAGCACAAAAGCAAGTCTTTTGATGTTGAGGAGTGATACCGTCAAGACCGCCAGCAGAGCCGTTATTGAATGACATGACGGCGACCAGGACGGCATCTTCTGAAGCTTGGAGGCAGGTTAGAGAACTGCTAGAAGGGACTGGAAGGAGTTGAGTTGAGGTTTGGGCGGATAGATGATTTTCCTGGAGAGCTTTAAGAATATCGGGGGAGTTTTGAGCTGATGTGTCGCTAGAGAAGAGTATACGCGCCGCACTAAACGTGAAATTTGGAATGGGATGGCTTGCTATGGTTTTGGAAAGTGTTTGTAGCACGGGAACAGTTTGACTTAATTTGAAATGTTAAGGAATGGTCAGTGACATCTTTGTTTATATGAAGCTGCTCAACTGGGGACTCAACTGGGGACCCCATGATTAAACTACGTGTGCGAAAAGCTGAGAGCTAAGTATTTTAAGTAGATTATCAATTCTAAAGCATAAAGTACCGTACAGAACCCTACGTCTGCTATACTTAGCCCTCGCTGACTCTGTGATCAACTACGCCCTGGGTACCTATGTAGAACCTTTAAGACCTATTTGGAAAAAATATACAACCTACAAATTAGCATACTAAAAACTATTGTACCAAATAATATTAAAAAGCTTTATGTAACCGACTATTCACAACTATTTAAATACAGTAATCCACTTCCTGTACAAAAAAAGATGAAAGTAGCTGTCTTAATTGAAGAATATCACAATGTTACAAAGCTCAAAGTTAAGAAAAGATGTATTACATGTAAGTTAACATCCCAAAGCCAATTTTTTTTTACCAAAATATTCTTAGGTAATAACATATACAGTGCTCGAAAACACTCAAACTCACTGCCTAAAATAATAAACCAATTACCGGAACATGTACAAAACTTATATGTGAAAGATTGTAAAATAAAAATAAAACTTGAAAAGGCACGTTTGAAAATGTAAAAAAATATCCTATATTTTGTAAATTATTTTGTATGTGTACCTACTAGGGAATGCAAACCGGTAAACCGGATTACCGGTTTACCGGTAATACCGGCCCAATCTGGTGTCGGTAAATTACCGGTAAATTTTGCAAATTACCGGTAATTTACCGAATGGTGTTTAAAGAAAAAAAAACGCAAAATAACGTCGTATGTGCAAATTCTGTTGCAAATCTCTGAATAAAACTCTAACTTATACTGACCTTTGAATTATTAGGGTTATCAGTGGTTATATGTGTTCGAAATTTCGATCTCGAATGAATGACGGAACAATTAATGCCCTAAATTGTTCTTACATTAAGTACTGTAAGAACTTAAATACTGTCCAAATAGCATGTAGGTGCATACCGCATAGGATAAAAACTTTGGTACTTATTTAAAAGATTTTTTTTTTGTAATTGTGAGCAAATTTTGTTGAGTATTTTTTTATTCAATGTAGATTTGTAAAAGACCATTTTTATAGTTATACCTGACACAAGTTTGTTTTATTATATTTTACCGTTGATAATTATTTGATTTTAATAAAAGAAGAGTTTGTTTTGTGTTGGTTGTTGGTGTGGTCGTTAATTTTATGTTTTAAAGTTGATTGTTGAGTTGACTCAGTGATTTAAATGATCAAGACTTTTTTTGATATACTTAATTAAAGATTTGAATATATCTAGCTAGAGATGTATTGTAGTGAAGCGAATCGTTTATTTTATATTTTAAGGTTGATTGTTGTCCAGTAATTTACATAATCAGGACTTTTTATCTTGATATACCTACTAATGATGAATAATGATTTTAATACAAATACATTTTTGTGGTGTCTAGAAGTAGAAGCGTTTTTTTATACTTTAAAGTTTATTGTTGACCAGAAAATTAAGTTTTACGTTGCCTTGATTACTAGGTAGCTAGTTATTAAAGCAATTTCATGAATAGAAGACTGATTAATATGTTAAATTGTGTTTTAAAAAGATTTTGGTCAAAAAAATTAAGATTTCGAATATGTTTTTGTATTTTCTTTTTAACATCATGATTACCGGTAATTTACCGGTATTACCGGTAAAAATGTAAAGAGACCGGTAATTTACCGGTTTTCAAATTTGGCCGGTAATTGCATTCCCTAGTACCTACTCAAAATACTTAGGTACTTTTTAATTTATCTATAAATTAGATCGGTAGTTAAGAACTCCCGATCGGCACACAAACCTCTTCAAGGTTTTGCTTAGATGGGCATTGTACCTACTATATATTTTCTTTGTTTTAATCAATAAATTCAAAAATAAAATTTTGGTAAGTACCTACATGATAAATTGATAAGTACCCTTTTGTTTGACAAGGAGTTAAATATGGCTCTAATAAACCAAAGATTAATATAAATACCTACTACTACACTTGGCACTAGTAATTATTGGTACCTACAGTTTTTGAACATCTGCCGGCTGCCAGAAATGAAACAAGATTTTCTTTTATATTATTTATTATCACACTTACCAAATATACAAAACATATCACGATGGCACTACTCTCAGTGCTTTAGACGTATTCAATCGCATCGATCCGTGTCGATGAGTGTTGTTGATTCATTGAGTCAATGAATTCGAACTAAAAAATCTTAACAATACCTATAAATAAAGACTAAATGAGTATAATTTTCTTGTTTAGACATCAGAATTTTTTTCTTTTGCCTTTTTTAGGTACACAATAAAGATTATGACAACGTTTGACGCCACTTATCGTCAAAAAAGGTTTAAATTTTAATTTAAATTTTAATTTCTATTTAGTAAGTGGTCCATGGTTTTCAGCAAATCTCGAAAGTTTTGTTAAAGGAGTAACGTGTCTGCACGATTAGTGTGGGCTGTTAAATAACGCAGGCGCCTACATCTGGGAGATGGGGAAGTATTCCAGGGACCCAGGTTCAAGGGGAGCTTAAATCTTTAAAAACCTTGGTATTATATTAATTTAAATTCATCCCAGCCGTTGTACCTCCTTTTTAAACTTTCTCCTAACAACAATATTTAACTCTAATATGTACATAACACGTATTTAAATAGGGTTATGGAAAGTTTTTCTTTTTCAATTTATTACATTTTCTGAAAATAAAAGATTTTCAGTGATGCTTACAAATTATTAAGATCTTAATAATCTAAACATGAGAAATTGCGAATTGATGTGAATAGTTACACAAACTTTCATTTGGAAAAATTGACTAAAATTAATGACATGTTTTTGCACCTAGCATCTCCCGACATGCATAAGTCGCAGATTTATAACCTGTTCAATGTGAATTTACTGTGTATCTCATGGACATTATATCATGTAATTTTTCTTAAGTAAATGTTTTAATACAGTCTAAAACTTCCTAAAAGTTTTGAGTACGTACCTACCTATTAACCTACTCAAGGTGCAACAGCAAAAGGCACGATCTTAATTAATTATTTTAATGCGCGTGTGTGATTGGATTGATGATCATGATCATGATCATTTAAAAATGGAATGGCTGCCGCTTTCCATTTTGGAAGACCACACAAAAACCACGAGACGTTTTCCACACTAAGCTGACAAATTGATAGGACACGTAGAGTGTAGGTTTGTTTTTGTTTGTTTTTGAATGTACGAATTCGATTAGCTTGTTTGATTGCATGTCGCGAGGCGGGGTGTGTCACCAGCGGTCGTCTACTTGGGGTGGTGGGTGGCGCGCGCGGGGCGCGCCGGCCGCGCGCCTATGCCGCCGGCGGCGCGGCGCCGCGCGAACAGCGCGTCGAGCCCGCGCAGCGGCGGCGCCGGCGTCGTTTCCGTCGCAGCCTCCGTCTCTGCCTCCTCCTTCTCGCCGCTTGTGCTCTCTTCGGTCGTTTCCACTTCTATCTTCTTGGCAGCTTCTGTTGTTGCCTGAGCGTAATCAAAAAATTCATTATTAAGTTGTATCAAGTATAACAAGAATACAGCACCGTTGAAAAACACACAACCCAACTCCTGGTTATTACGTAGCTTCTAGATATCACCTATAATAAGTCTAGAGTGAATAATATGCAAGTAGGCTTCACCTTTGGCTTCATGGTCATGTAGCTATTCTCTTTTGGATATAGGGATTATTTTTTCAGCTTGTTAACGAGCAAGTACGTGAGTAATAAAATCTGCTGTTCTTACTTCAGTAGAGGGTAGTTTTCTCTTGAGCAAGGGGTTGGGGCGGCGCGGGAGCGGCGTGGGCGAGCTGCGCGGCTTGGGCGAGGGCTGGACCTGCAGGCGGGTGCGCCCGCGCAGCGCGCCGCGTCCCTGCTCCGGCGCAGGCGTAGCCGACGATGTCTGCAACGGACACCGCGGTTACCACAAATAGCAGTGTTACGAGTATGTGCAGTGAACTCAAAATGTGTTTTATCCCAAGTCGTTAATATATTTTATTTTATTTTATTTATATTCGGATAACTAACAGCCTTCTTGACACTAAACAAATTTTACAATGTATATACCTAGGCCATTTATAAGTTTTCACCTAAACATAAGACTGTATGAGTATGTTACAAATAACTATCGAGCAGTTAAGCAAACAATTATAAGCGCTAATAACAAAATTGCGAACACAAATCACAGTACAAGAGTTAACCTTAGGTGCTTACATAATAAGTTTTAACAAAATTGAATACTTAGCGCAAAACAAACATGATTTTACCAATTTAATATTTTAATTATTATCTACTATTTATTTTATGTACTTGGCGCTTCCTTGGAGTTACCAAAAAACTTTTTATTGATTATTTTTTTAATGCTGTGGTTCGCTCATAAATATATCCAATTCCAGACTATAATTACCTACTATTAAAGTTTTACAAACACGATGAGTAAACGCATGTTGCCGGTAATTTAAAATGGATATTTATTAACTGCTGTGGTAGTGGTAGTTTAAGGGCTGAATCGTAGAAGAAGAATTGTCTTTTATAAGGCATTATTTGAATCTAAATATTATTTTCTTCCTTATATTTTGTTTTGATTCTTTGATATGTTATCTAAGTAGGTAAGCAGTATTTTATTGCATTATTCGTATATCTTTAGGTTCAACTGCGATTGAAATATAATGTCGTTGGCTCTAATGGCGTTGAGTCTTAGTTAACGGTCCTCGCTAATTAAATATAAAAGTGTACCCTAAGACTATACCATCGTATGAGCTACCTCAGCGCCGGAGTCGGTGGCGGGCGCGTCTGGCGCGGAGGTGTCGGCCGGCGCCGCGGAGGCGGGCTCGGCGGGCTCGGCGGGCGCGGCGGGCGCGGAGGGCGCGCCGGGCGCGGCGGGCCGCAGGCGCGGGATCGGCCGCAGCAGGTTCAGCCGCGGCCCGGGCCGCAGCGACGCCGGCCGCTGGCCGGGTCGCCCGCGGCTGAAATACCCAACAGTTTACAACAAAACTCGACCCGGTAGCTCCTTTTATTTCACCCGAATCAGGTCAAATAAAAGGAGCTACCGAGAATTGAAAATGGTACCCGCTGGCTTCGTAGGCAGGGTCACTATCAACTTTTTCTGTAACTTTTCTGTAAATATGTATAAGTATTTTAATAAATAAATTCTTCAATGGATTAATTTGTATTAATTTGTACGTAAGCACTACGATGTCGGACCATGCGATGCCTTTAATACAAGAGACAGCTGTTTTTTAGGGTTATAGGTACTGTAAAACGGAACCCTTATTATTTTAATACAGATATCCTCCAAAGGTGAAGCAATTCTACGCGACTGAACTGTGCACTAGCGCCGATAGGTACACATTTATCCCCGCAACTCTAGAGGGTGTACTTACCCAGCGGCAGGGGGAGCTACGGTGGTCTCGGCGTAGTCCGCGGCGGCCGTGCCGTCCTCGGCGGGCGCCGGCGTCGTCGAGCTCGCGCGCCGCAGCGCGGGTCGAAGCCGGGCCCTGCAATCGTACACCATCATTAGCAAATCGTTCGCCTGGTGGGAAAGCTCAAAAAACAATTACCTAAATTATCTTATACACTTACTAACTTTGTCTGCGTGGAATTGGTATAGGTACCATACATCCCCATAGATTTAGGGCGGAGCTATCATAATGATTTCTAAGAACATCTATAGGTATCGCTTATTTTGCTTCTATGCAAGAAGTGGCTTACCACAAAGTAGAATAAAGGCCCAGGAGTTACATCTGCAAAATCTATCTGTGATAACTGATAGGTATCTATGAAAAGTACCTATCTACTCTACGGCCCTACACCAGTGTAATTCCCGTTAGTTGTAATTTTTTTTTTCTTCTTTGTACCATCTTGGATAAGAGGTTGAATTTTAATAAGTTATCTCGTAATCGCAGCAAATCATTTTTTTTAATCTCACTTTCTATGAAATAAAGACATGAAAACCTAACTAGCGCGAATTTGTAGAAAGCTTCAAAGACAGAAGAACGATGTTATTAAAACGCGAGAAATCGGAGCTCCTATTTCTGATCCGCCTAACCTAACCTAAACATACATTGCTCTCCACCTTGGTTAGGTAGGTACAATCTTGTAGGTGGTAAGTGTTATATATAATATAACTCTTACTCATATAAGACATCTTACTTATTATTTTTAGGGCTCCGTAGCCAAAATGGCAAAAACGGAACCCTTACTTTCGTCATGTTCGGGAATAAGGTCCATTTTGACTAGCCTGAATTTTAATACTGATTTTCTTGGTTTTTTTGATATTTCTCAAAAACTGTAAATAATGATCACTTCATCTTAATTTTCCCATAAATTATAAGTAATTATCTATACATCAGGATTTTTTCCGATTTTTTGATAAACTTCGGATATATATAGAATAGTATGATATAATAATATCGACGGTGGAAAGGAGAAACCCTTTAAGCGACATGATGGGCGACATCGAGTAACCCGGCTCAAAAGACGCAGAAAAAAAAGCCGATTCTAACGATATATATAACTATAAATTTCGCCAATCATGTCACTTAAAGGGTTTCTCCTTTCCACCGTCGATATGGTAGTAGGGACTAGTGGACTTTCATGACACCCGATTTGCTATAATCGAACCACTTTCATTTTTCAACCCCCCATTCTAGACCCCTTTTAAATTATTAATAAAATTAATTTCGTTTTTTTTCACTAAAAACAGATGCGGGCTAGCAAGTTGTACAACTATGCCAAATTTCAAGTTGATAGCATTTGTAGTTGCTGAGAAAACCTGCTCTGACATACAGACAGACAACGAAGTCTCACCATAAGGGTTCCTTTTTTACCATTTTGGTACGGAACGGAATCCTAAAAAGTACAACTTATGTTAACAATACACATGTTTTTATGTCAATTAGAATGCATATTGACTGTTGTCAAAATATATGTTCGTATGGATGTCACAAACTGTATATAAAAAGGCGCGCGCGCGCCTTCTTAATCGACTTCAAAAAAAAGAGAAGGCGGATCTCAGTTCGTCGGGATCTTTTTTTAATGTTACCCAATACTCAAGTACGTCAGCATCTGATAATGGGATCTTGGAGAAATCGAGGGTCTTGTAGGTAAATGAAGGTTTATTTTACACTGAATGAGCTTTCATAGGACATTACCAATTTTTTGATATGTCATTTTCGCTAGAGCTGCTTGTCGCACCCACCCCCCTACAGCCCCCTCTACAGTCAAAACTACAGGTGATAAAAATGTGAAAGCACATACCTACAAAGATTTTAAATGGAAAACTATCACGACTAAGTAGACTCGATAGGTTTTTGAGAAACGGATTTTTTACTTTCAGTTATCTATGTGGTCTTACTTAGGAACCGCAGTCTCGCTGGTGGCGCTCGTGTCGTCCTGCGCGGGCGCCGGCGTGCTGGAGCTGGGGCGCGCGCGCCCCGCGAACAGCCCGCGTCTGCCGAACGCCTGCAACAATACACCACCTTTCATCAACCGCTTCCACTTCGCAGCTGTCCAGTTATTCTCCCCCTCCTTCCACTCGTTCCACCGTGCACTCCACCGAGAAGCCAGACTTGACTCGTGAGCACATATTAAGAATTACGAGGCGGTGAGTGCCAGAACAACGCACCTGCGTTGACTTTTTTTTGCAGTTTCCCCAGCAGTAGGTACTACTCGTATAGTGTTTGCATTCGGCGACGGTGCGGCGCCCGAAACGAAAAGAAAATACAATTTTTGTTATGAACTTAATATAAGCAATTAAGTCAATAACTTCAATTTTGACTACCCTAAATTTTCATGCAGATTTTTGAAGTATTTTGATAATTTTTCCAAAACTGTAAAGATTGACAACTTCATTTTAGTTTTCGCGTAAAATATAATTCAAATCTATTCAGATCTTTAAATCGGGATATTTCCGATTTTTTGGTCGATAAATTTCGGAGATAAGTGTGGGAGAATGGTCATTTTATGAAATTTTTTGGCTGTATTTCAAAATGTATGCTACGGAAAATAATAAAGAATTAGTTTTGAAATGTGCAGAATAGTTTCATATCACACACTGTTTGCTATAGTCAAATCATTTTTCAACTCCCATTCTACTCGTAGACCCCTTTTCGAATATTTATAAAAATAATTTCATATTTTTTACTAAAACAGATGCGAGCAAGCAAGTTATACAAACTATGCCAAATTTCAAGTTCTGAGAAAAACTGCTGTGCCATACATACAGACGGACAGACACCAAAGTCTCACCATAAGGGTTCCTTTTTTACCATTTTGGTACGAAACCCTAAAAATAATTGGCAGGGCAGGGACTTCATGGATTGAAAACCCCATAGAAGAGGTAAATAAAAGAAAAATGTACACTTTTTTCTTCATGCAAATTGTCTACGTTATATTAAATATTTATTGGGTTTATACTCGTAGAATGTAACTTATGGCGTCTCGGCCAATTGGCCGTATTTAAAAAATCTAATTAATACAAGGCTAGCTCCACGACTTTTCGTTTAAAGAATGCTCGCTAGGTTTTTAATATGAATAGCTAATTTCATTTGCCTTGAGGTCAGAATTTTAACAATGTGCCGCCGAGCTCATACACATTTAAGAGACAATTAACTCGTTTCTTTTTCTAAATTGTAGAAAAAAAAATCGTCATTAAGGAACGACACTCGTTATTAACTGACTCTGAGTGCGGCCGTCAGACCGTTCTCGAGTAGCCGTAGCCAAGATGCAAACGCTTCGAACGTTTCTATCTTCTATCGACTCGAAATGTATGGAGTTGACATAAGCGGTCGATGCAATCTGTCATCAGTTAACGTCAATCCTATACATTTAGTCGATTTTAGAAATGGGGAAATTATTTAATGGAAAAACGGAACAGATGTAAAAAAAGCATTGTTACTCAAAAAAAAGTGTATTCGATCCATCTGCGGTGTAACTTCACAAACTTCGTGCAAACCTCTTTTTTTTAATTAAATTTACTTCCGCTAGCGTGCTTGTACATTTTTTAGACCGCCAAATTTGTTCGGCAAAATATAAAATTGTTAAAAATGACTCGCGACGTATTCCCCAGAAGTACAAAGAATTTGGATAGACTTGTTGTAGGAAAGCAGCAAAGGACTGCAATTTTCAGAAAATACGGTTACTCAATGTGTGTTCTTATTTATAACAAAATACCTCAGCATATTAAAGAATTGCCTAGTAACAAGTTTAACGTAACATTATTTAAATGGTTACTAAATAATAGATTTTATTCAATTAACGAATTACTTTTATATATAAAAAAAGCCTAATTATAAGTTAGTATGGCGGTGTGTGCATGTGTTCCTACCTAGTCCCTAAGCATTGCTAGCTGCTAGCACTATAAATTTGCATGCTGTGCATCGGCAGCTGAAGAAGGCGGCTCAATTGTAACAGTAATTGTAACTACCTCCTGTAACAACCCTTTTTCTATGCAAATAAAGATTGATTGGATTTGATTTGAGTTGATTTGAAAATCGCTAACTTAGCGTAATGATTCTTGACTAGGCCCCCGTATTTTAAAGCAGTTTTTTTTCTTCGGTTTTAAAAAGTCGTTTCGTTAAATCTTCTGTCAAATATCACCCAGAGCCTGCTACACCGCATTTTTCAACGGCGTACCTAGATTTATGTTCAATTATCTTTTGACAGGGTGACCTAGAATCCCCTTAGCGTGAATATTACAGCATAAGAAAGAAATAAATACTTACATCCTTTTTAGGGTTCCGTACTCAAAGGGTAAAAACGGGACCCTATTACTAAGACTCCGCTGTCCGTCTGTCTGTCTGTCTATCTGTCTGTCACCAGGCTGTATCTCACAAACCGTGACAGCTAGACAGTTGAAATTTTCACAGAAGATGTATTTCTGTTGCCGCTATAACAACAAATACTAAAAACAGAATAAAGTTTATATTTAACGGGGGCTCGCATATAACAAACATGTTTTTTTTTGCTGTTATTTGCTAATGTTGTACGGAACCCATCGTGCGCGAGGCCGACTCGCACTTGGCTGGTTTTGTAGGTACGGGACCCAATAGTGAACCAGTGGATAGCGTTGGTAATTGGTAATGAGTATCATTAAAATCTTATTAATTCCTAATACTTAGTAGTTTATGTGACTGTTACATAATAAAAGGCATTAAGATACGAGTGTGTGTTTATGAAACGGGCCGACAGGCAAGTTTCATAATAACATCACACGAGTAATGCCTGATTATATTATTATGTACAGTTACATGCACTGCTTTATCTGCACACATAATATAAGCCCTCTATGATGAGTTCAGGAACCGCATACGACCGGAATTGCGCAATGATTAATGAGCATTGAATAGAAAGTCCAAATGCTTTTAGATTTAAATTGGGTGGAAAACTCTTCAAAATACGCCTAAAGTACGTTTTCTGATGGGGACGATGTATTTTTCACCAGTCACCATTCCCTAAGATCTTGGCAACTTTTTTCGTACTGCTTTCTTTACTTTGCTGGTAACAAGTCATTTATAACATTCGTTGCTCTGTCGCGAATATCAGGCGGCGTCTCCGAAATGTCTCGATCACTATCTTGATCGCTCATTTTTCACGAAAGCGGTGCGACAAGTAGTTAATTTAAAAACAACAAAACAAACTAATTTTTGCGACAAATAAACAGATCGTCAAAAATGGCGGTAAATGAAAACTATTCTCACGCATGTCATGATGTCACGCAACCGTAGTTTTTTTTAATTTAGAGACAAACTAGAGTCAGCCTCTACTATCATATCGTTCGATATCAAGTAACATGCGAGATTTGTTAAAATTGAATGCAATTGACATTTACGAATAAAATGTCATCTCTACTGATATTAGATTTGAGGTCAAATAAAATTGCTTTGTTTTTCAGACATGTTCGAATTTTTTATGTAATAATAAAATCGAATTTGATGTTATATCAAGCAATAATAACATTTTCACAGATAAGAAATTTGTTCCAACAAGGCAGTTTATCTTTATGCTAGTCATATTTTGCGGTTTTTGAACGCATCATAGAGGGCTTATATTATGTGTGTAGATAAAGCAGTGCATGTAACTGTACATAATAAATAACACATTGAAAAGTTAAAATTATATATTCTGAGCCGGTATAAAGGGGGCTATCTTGTGCTGTTATATTTACCCTATATTCTGGATCACTCGGTACCCGTAGTGTACTATACTATACTATACCATACTATAATACGGTGGTAAGATAACGCTAGAACAAAATCGGAGGTACAGAACACTTCTCAGGCGCAACCACGGCGCAACTGTATTCACTGGCGTGGGTAGGTACTGGCCTTTGGACATAATATGTTTCGCCAAATTTCACTTCCCAAAAAACTTATTGCAGTAGTTTCGTTTCTCAAACGAATCTTTAGCAAATTTACATTTCGCATTTTATTAATTTGGTCAAATAATCATTTGTCATCTTTTTACTTTGTCAAGTATTATTAAGACAAACGTTTATTATTATAAGTAAACGGTTTCCTTTGGCTAATATTATATTCCAAAAAAAGACGTGTGCGTCTCGGGACGCCCGACAGAAGTGATAACTTAAACTAATCTTTTTTGCCCATTCATTAGTAATCGGCATACACCAGCCTACCATATTTACATTCCACTCCCATCATCTAAGTACTCGTATGTATTTATATTTAAATACATGTAATATTTTTTTATTCCAATGTCATCAAATACAAATTAAAACAATAAATAAATATTTATAACATTCGCAAAGCAATTCTCGCTTCAAGCGTAAGATGTCGTAGGTACAGGTACTTACGAGTTACAACTACTTACCTACTAGTTACATATTTTATCTCTCATGTTTTCGGCATATTGTCTGCAACTTGTTTAACATAAGCCAAACGCGTTAAAATTATGCGCAGGTAAAAATAATAAAATATACATAAAACTAATGACCAATGAAAATCACGGTAAGTCAAAAGAGTATATATATGAGTAATATACCTTAGGCTGTGTAAGAGATTTGTCTACCGGGGCTGCGGAGGTGGTGGAGGCTTCGGCGGCCGCCGCGGCGGGCTTGCGCGCCGCGCCCGGCTTGCTGAACCGACCTGCAGACAACACCAGACATCAAGTCAGCATACACTTAGCTCACATCACATGCTATTCAAACCTCCGATTAAAAAGATTGGCTGGACCGTTACAGACTAGGCCCAAAACTGGAAAACGCGTGTCTAAACAATGCAAGCGGCAAATCATGTAACAGTTAGGGTGATAAAGTTATCTGAGGGCCCTGCCAAGGTGCACTACGCTGACTAGCGTTTCTATTCGTTTCGTTTTTAAACCAATCGCGTCACTGGTAGATGACGTCATACGAAAAGTCAGACCTACCAGTGACGCGATTGGTTTAAAAACGAAACGAATAGAAACGCTAGTTAGCGTAGTGCACCTTGGCAGGGCCCTCAGAGGGTTTTGACCCTGGAGAATACGGATTAGCTTGTCGCTATTCCGAAATTTGAACCGGAAGTACGCTATACCGGAAAAGGTGTAGTAGCCCATACAAAATATTTCGTCGTACATTTAGTAAATCGTTGTTCCGGTACCCTAAAAAGGTCCGATTTTTTTGGGTATCACTTAACCGATCAGCAAAATATTCTTATTTTGGTAAACAGAAATATGTATTTGGTCAGCAACTTATGGTTAGCAAACATTTATAAAACAGTCTGCAATTAATGATATACTGAACTGCTCTAAATTATTTTGGTCAGCAAATTAAATATTTGAGCTGCATTGAGCGACCCACAATTAATCAAATTTTGGTAAGCAATAAGTAGGTAAGCAAAATATTTCATTTTGTCCAGCAAAAAAAAGGGGGCAAATTTACTGCCGTGCCGGCTCCGCACATATACCAAACCCACCATCAAATTTACAAATTTAACAACCTTTCTCTTTCAAAATCAAACTCAACAGAGTCAACGGAGCTCCGCTCACGCGGAACTCCTATTTCTGGATTCTTCTGGCCTGATATAAAAACTAACCTAACCTAACCTACCTCATATTTATGATACAAATTTTGGTTAATCTAGGGTGTGATTGTGATTTCTAAATTTGTGTGACAAAACTTAACCTGTAATTACTACTAGCCTCAAAAATACCAATACTTGGGTGCTCGCGCCATGTGGTCTGATTTTGCTCCGCCCACAATAACAAACACTGCTGATTTTTCAAACTAAACGCTATCCAATTATTTATATAGATGACCATTATTTTAATATGCACACCTCTCAATTAAACTGCTTACAGACATGTTTTCTCTGCTGACCAATTGTAAAATCTTGCTGCCCAAGTAATTATTTTGCAGCTCGACTGTTTATTAGGCAGACAAATGATAAAAAAAGCAGATTGATATTGGTTAAAATGTTTACCGTTTGTAAATTGTTTGCTGAACAAGAGTTGTAGCCCGATTTTTATTTATTGCCAGCCAAATCTTTGTATGCTGCCCAAATGAGTTAATTGTTTATTTTTTTGCGAACCAATTTTAATAAGGGCTGACCATTTAATTACTTCCCGATTGTTTTTCGAAAAGTTGTAAAGGACAATATACCTACCTAGTCATGGTAACCCACATTTTTCGTCCCTCCAGCCCTATGTCTTTCTCTAACTACAAATGCTATCAACTTGTAATTTGGCATAGTTATTGTACAATTCTATTTTAAGTCAAAAATATGAAATTAATTTTATAAAAAGTTGAAAAGGCGTCTAGAATGGGGGGTTAAAAATGAAAATACTTTAGTTAGCAAATAAAGTACTCAATTAGCAATTTTCAATAAAAAAAATATCTGTGATGTAGTTTTTGATTTATAGCCAAAAATTTACAAAAAATTACCGTTCTCCCCACCCCTTTATCTCCGAAGTTTATTAATCAAAAAATCTTAAAAAATCCAGACGTAGGTGTTCTTTATTATTTACAGCTTTGGAGGAATAACAAAAAAACTTTGAAAATCTGTATCATAATTTAGGCTGGTCAAAATGGACCTTATTGCATGCAATATAAAGTTCATAACAAAATGAGTATTTTCTTTTGCGGTTACCAAGCACATTATCTTAAATACGGAACCCTCGGTGCGCGAGTCCGACTCGCCCTTGTCCGGCTTTGTTTTCTGTTTTTTACCTTTACTGTCGTTAAAGTTTATTCTTGTGCTAATCATGGTTCCGAATATTGTAGAATACAAATTTTGCTAAAACTTTTGGTTGCAATGATTTTTTCCGCGACCCGTAGTGACGAAGATATGGAATCGTCTATGGGGAGCTAGTGTTACAAATTGTAAAGTACTATTTTTTCCACGTCCTCCAGGAAAGAAGATATGGAATCATCTAAGGAGTGCTACCGTCGAAAATTGCTTCCTTTTCTAGCTTTCTTCTTACATTTACCTTTTTTTTAGTGTTTAGCGTGTAGTTCTGCAATCTTTTAGAAGACAAATTATCTACAAATTGAAAGTTTCTAGGATACCTAGTAATAGTAATATAGGATTCTCAAGAGTGGCTAAGCTCGTAAGCCATGTAAAATTTGTGATTTTCATCCTCGCATCTTAGAAAATGGAATTCAAATTCAAACATTGGCGAGAACGGTGGCACAACTTGGTGCATGTCAATCCGTTCTTTATGAACGAGCACATGGTGGTCAGGCACTGGGATGAACAATTCAAGGATACAATTTCCGTGCAGGGTTTGGGGACGGGCTCGAGGTTCAGCTAATTTTCCGCTAAAATGCACTATAACGTAAATATGGGAGGAGAACTGGAAAATGTAGAAATTTTCGGCGGTAGGTCTGAATAAATGATTCCATATCTTCGTTCCTAAAGGTCGTAGAAAAAATATTTCGAACCAAAAGTTATAGAAACTTTGTGATCTACAATATTGCAGAACCATGGTTAGCACTAAAATGCAATTTAACGACAGTATGGGCAAAAAACATAAAAAAGTGACAGTTATTTGAAGATGGCGGAGAAGGACATGGAGCTGCGAGGGACGAAAAATGTGGGTTACCATGACAATATTGTCCTTTACAATATATCAAACAACCATAACAATCGGACCTTTTATAGGGTACCTGACGAACGATTTACTAAATGTCCGACGATTTTTTTTGTATGGGCTGCAATTTTTCCGGTATAGCGTACTTATAGATCTTATTATGATAATAATTATGTACCCCACTCACTTTCGGAGAATACAGGAAAGGGGTAAGGGTAAAAAAAGTAAAAAGAGGCATTATTGGTTTTTGCAATGCTTGCCAGGCACAATTGAGTACGTAAGTAGGTACTAAGTATCTAAATATAAATGAATGTTAATCACTATTATCTACATGTATAAGTTACGGTTAAGTAAGTTATGGTACTTGTGGCAAAGCAAATATTAAAATCGCATAGCAAACACATAAAAAGTTTGACCATCGCAGTCGCAATCAAATCAGTAATGCTCAACTGCTCGTATGAGCTCGTAATACAATAAATTATTCAAACATGTTTTAAAATTATTTCTTAAACCTTCAAATTTCAGCCCGTAACAGACTATAAATATATATAAATATTGCATTTTTTAAACTAGGTATACATAAGCATTTTTTTTCAATCTGTCGAGAGAAATGTACCTCTGGCTCTCGTAGAAGTTTCCTGTGGCGGCTCCGTGGCTGCGCTAGAGGAGGTGGAGAGGCGCGCGCGGGCGCCGGGGCGGCCGCGGAAGCGCGCAGGCTTCGTGGGTGCAGGGGCGGGCGCCGGCGTGGTCGTGCTCGTCGTCGTGGTGGTGGTCGTCGTCGTCGTCGTCGTCGGCGTCGTCGCCTCCTCCGTCGTACTCAGAACCTCCGTCGTATACGGTTCCTCGTCGGTGACGGTCGTACCCTCGAAACTCAGCTCGTCTACTGTCGGATTTACATCGTTGTTCAAATTTTCGCCAGCTAAATAAGCGTACAGGTCTAGGGCGACCTTTTCCATAGCCGTCATAGTAGTGTACTCAGTCGTGTCTTGCTCATATGTAGTGGTCTGTTTGTAGTCCGCTGGAAGCTTGGAATCGTCAAGTATCTCTTGGTATTTGATGACTCCCGACAAGCTGTGGCCCTCCCTTACTGAATGAGACTGTTCTGTAGTAGACAGAGCCTCTGTTACCTCAGTGGTAGTTTTACTTTCTGACGAATATCTGGTCGGTAGTTCTTTATACTGCACAGGAATATCTCCAGAGTTTGTCTTAAAGCTGTCTAAATCAACAAGTTCTGAACTAGGGCGCCTAAAACAACAATAAAACATTACTATAAATGTCGGACTTAATAATAATATTTAAAAAAACTTTTTGTTATTACTTAGGCAGGCTACGTGTGACTACCTGATATGCGCTCGCATCCTACTCCGTGATTGGCCAATCGACTCGTCAGCGACGTTGTCTACCTGCGGGCGGCCGCGCTGCCGAGCAGTCTCCGACGACACCTCCGGGACATACGTGGTGGAACTACCAGAACCCAGGTTACGTCCGCGGGGAGGGAATCGTGTGCTCGAGGGTAGCCTGTAAGCAAACACATAACTTTATCGTCAGCCTTAACTATTCAATTAAAAACTAAGTAACTAAGTCACTTTTGTAGTTATTTATTTAGCTTGCCTACCTAATTTTATTTTATTTTATTGGCCAGAAAATCTGCCTAATATATAAATGAGTTAACAGCCATTGAAAAATTAAAACAAGAAAATTGGGCTTTATGGCTTACTAATAATTACTATTATAAACGAAAAAAAGGTGTTAGGTGCAGTCACCAGCAATCATATATTATCCAACATTGATCGCAAAATTATCTGACACATCTTAATTACTATTTTTATTTTAAAAGTAAAGTTTCTCCGTAACGTATTCTTTGATTAATGTGTCAAGTTAAAAGAAAAAGCCGAGCAACACTGTTGATGACCTAGCCTTGAAATTTGGCATCGTGGTAAGTCTTATAATGTGGGGTTTTTAGAAGGTTCGAAGCGCTTTTATTCTTGAATCATGTATTTAACTTAGCTCTCCAAATAATTATGAAAAATTAAACACTTTCCATGGCCGGATCAAGGTAAAAAAAAGCGTTATTAAAATTTTAAAATTTAAGGTAAAATATTTAACAGGATAACTTGAGTTACTGTATGTAAAGAATTGGTAGAAACTACCTATTTATAAATTTTTGCAAAATTAAACAAATTCGCCCATAAAAATTAAAACAGAAATTCAAGCAGAAATATGAACAGCTATTTTTTACATAACATAATTAAATTTAATTATATTATTACGCTTGCAAACAAAATTAAACAAAGTGGAATAAAGCAAATTAATATTAAAAGTGTTTTTTAAATACAGGTACCTACATGCAAAAATGTAACAAAGGTGCATTTAGTTTAACTTTCATTAGTAGGCTATATCTTACTTACCTATTTACAAGAAAATTAAACACATTAATGCAAATCGTTGGTTTTACTATATTCAACTATTAAACAACACCTACTCGTAATGTGTTTAATTTTGAGAAATTACGATATGATTTTATATACTTATTTACCATCATTCAACAACTATCAGGTCTGTTACATTTTCGCCTGAACCGATATTTGATATTTTTTGATTTTTCTGATGTGCAAAGTAAGTTAAATAAGTTTAATTTTCCAATAAAACATTTTTTTTTCGTGTAATGTTGCTAATTTTTGGTTCAATTACCCCGAACTATTTTAGCACATCGCAAGTAAAGGAAAAAACCGACATCTGCCTACTACAAATATTTCTACCCTTGATCGGAAAATAGTAAAAGTATTATTTTCTTATTAAAATGTATTAGATACGAAGTGCTAAACAGAAATAATATTTATTAGGTTGAAATCGAAACAGTCTACCAAACAGTATTGATATACTCGTATCCTACCAAAAAGACAACTGTAAAAAAAACCCTTCTTCGCATGTGCTACCGAAAGTAGTCTTTATATTAAAAGGTCAAGTTTGGCACTAGACGGTTGACATTCAAATCAATTTATTGCCACTAAATGCATATTAAGTTCTAACTTATCAGTATTCTTAAATACTTACCCAACAGAATACAGATACGTAACCTACTGTTTAGAAAACCGCCCAGTTACTTAGGGCTCAAAATGCATTTACTAGTAGTGGCAACATAGTTAGTGTTTAATTGTCAACAATCTAGTGCCAAACTAGGCACCTTATATGATTTATTTGACTTCTTTTGGTGGCACATGCAAACTTATGTTTTTTTTAATTTACATCATAAAAAAAACAGCCACTCAGGAATAATGTAGCATTCTAATAGTGATAGAATATTTGAAATCGGTCTAATAGTTTTTGAGTTTATTCGTCACAAACATACAAAAAATCAAAAATACAAATCTTTCCTCATTATAATATTAGTGTAGACTACCTAAGTTATTTTATTACTTAGTCATTAGTTTTTAAACGTATAGTCAAAGGAGTTTAAATAAATATTTAAATAATGTTACCTGTCCTCAACTATTTCTTCCTCAACAGGGGCTGGTGAAATAGCACGTCCGCGTTGCCGCCCTCTGCCCGAAGCTACCTCATTTTGCTTTTCCGGGGTAGCTACCGTCGTCGCGCCGGATCTATCAATAGAACTGTACTTGCTATTATGCTTATTTTCTTTGCCTATTTGATTGTCTGCTTCCACTTTTTGTGGACCGTCATGCGAGTTGTGAACTGGTGCAGCCGTAGTAGAAGAGGTCTTATTTTTATCATCTTTTTTGTCATCATCCTCATCGTAATAGTAATAAATATACTCGTACTCATAATCTTGCCCATTCGGTCCTTTTTTTACTTGGATTCGTGAATGTTGCTTCTGTTCTGAGCCAGCAGGTTCCAATTTAACATTTGATGACAATAGACCACTGTTAATGTCGTCAATCGTATCAAAATTAATAGGAATGTAGTCGTAGGCCTTATTAGCTGGTGGTGTAGTAGTCAAAATGGGTATTTGTGTTGTCGTCCCTAGCCTGTCATTCAGTTTTCCTGACTCAGACATTGCCTCTAACAATACTTTCATTTTCGGATTAATGTCTTCATTTCTTATGTTTTCTTTTATTTTAATGTCTTCTATTTTAGACACAGGGACGTCGATTTGTATAGATTCAGCTATTTTACCCTTTTGTACTTTTTTGAGTACAGTTCTCTTATCTTCTTCAATAGATATTATACCTTCTGAAGAGTGTTTACTAGCGACCTTACCACTATGCAGTTTTTTGGTAATTTTGTCTTCTTCCGGTCTAAAATTTCGGTGTTGTGGGTGTTTTTCGGGAATTTTGTGTGAAGTTTCAAAATTTCTTAAAGGAATTTGTTGTCCGGAACTAACTATAACATACTCCTCACCCTGCCGAGGTTCAGTTATAATCTGTACCTCAGCAACAGCTTGGTAGACTGTACAGATTATCATACATCTGCAACAAAGAAAACTGAATTGTAAATAACATTTAGAGTAGACTCTACCAAGAGTAAGCCCCACATAAAAGTGGCAAGTGTGATAAGATTTACGGATTTATGAGTCAGTGATATGACATCTGGCTGCTGCGCCTACAGCCGCCTGCTCCCGCGCGGGACACAAGCTCTGAGTCATCCACGTTTCATCACCGACCCCGGGCGCGAGCGCCGCCGCGATTTCGCTAGCATTCCGACAGACACGCCAAGTGCGCCGGAGACGCTGTAATTCATGCATTCGCTCTTCAACTACATAAATAGGTATGTGTGAAACAATAAACACATTTACCGCAAAGTCTTTCGTAAACCACATTTGCATTCCGACCTATGAATAAATATCGAAGCTGGTATCGAACATTAAGCAGCCGTTCGAAAAGTTTTTAGACGATTGGAACATGAAGAACAATTGCTTGTTGTTGCATATATCTAAGTGATGTGATCGTGTGAAGTATGGGCGAAAATCAGAGCGTGGGTGTATTTACGCAAAAGACTTTCGCACTAGAGCAAACCAATGAGGTAATACGACATCGCAAGCACTTTCGCTTGTAAAGAGATTCTCACGCGACGTACGGAGTAGTCTATCGTACAGCCGCTGAGCGCCTTTTAGATCACATTACACAGAATACCACACAAAATGAGAAAGGTGTTAAATTTATATACAAACTGATTCGTATCGAACTCTTCGATTATTAATCCAATTACGTCAGTCGGAAGAAGCCGTTTCCGTGAAATTTCCTACCAACCTCGCGGCGCGGCGGCACGCGGAACCGCGAGGGATGACGAACGGCGATAAACGCGATATAATACTCAAAATATCCTATTTAAAAAAAATACCAAATATTAGACTTATTTGTACGATCGAATTCTAAAATTATTTTAGTCGTTTTACTTACTTAATACTTCTTTATATGATCTTGACATAATGCAAATGCGGGTTTTTTTGTTAAAGTTATCTTTGTGGCTATAATAATAATAATAATAATAATAACTTTTTCGCGTTTGTGTACTGGCTGCGATTTGGTAATTCCTTTGCGGAAACCGAAGGAGTGATTGGTCATTAGGTACTTCGCCGATGCATCCGGGCCGAGTCGCGACACCGGTTCCAACAGTTTCAATCCCACTAGATGCAAGGTCGCACCGACGACACAAGGCTATGTGAGCGTGCTGACACGTTACTAACTCACGAGATCCCGAACACGCGTCTTGGCCTGTACCTAAATATTCATTGGATTTGAATCAATAAACGAATTTGCCAGCTAGTTACATAATCTAAATAATTTAACGATAGTCGTAGCGTATGTAATATAAGTAAGTACAAGCCTAGAGCTTAGTTTGGGACTAGGTCAATTTGTGTCAGATTGTCCCCTGACATTTATGTTTATATTATTTATTTATTCACTCAGCCCAGCGCCTACTAGTAATTGCAACGTGCACTACTGGTCACGTGGAATGATATATACTTAAATACTCATATCTGTTTTACATAATTAAAGATGCTAGGTGTAAACAGTGCTAGCCCGAGCGACAGATATTGGGCAATGCACGGGGCCACAGGCGCAAGGTTGACTTCATTACACTTCGTAAGTAATTACGGTACCGACTCGACTAACGGTCGAATTAGTGTGCCTGATGTTTGCTGGTGGTTCAGGGTCAACGCTGGTTATATCAATGTTTACGAAAAATTACCACTAACTGGAGGAAACAACAAGTCATACTAAATCAGACCTAACTTAATTGAAACATTAATTTTAATATTTTTTGAGTTTTTCGTTGTCAAGAAAACGTCGAAAGCTATATCGGTACTTAGTCGTATCTGAACAACGTGGAAAAAATCTTAGTTGGAAATTACACATTAACCTCTTAGTGCAGTGTTCACCAACAATTAAACGGACGGTTAGCGGTTTAACGGTTGTCAAATGTATTGACTAACAGCTGATTAAGACTTAACAGTCTGTTAAATTGGTTGGTGAACTCGGCCCTTAAGCTCGTCACAAAGTTGCGATCGCCAAAGCTCACTGCTCGATCCCGGCCTATTTTCAGGACGATGATGTGCTACGAACACGTAGCTCCATGCGTAGCATCTCTTGATATTTATAATTTACCTGCTAAATAAGTACTAAGTCGCAGCATCCGGTATTCTGACGGACTTACTGCCGCACTCAGAGACGTCAATTAAAATTAATGCTTGTTTAGTGACGTGTTGTCTTATTCTATTGCTATAGCAAAGAAGGTGACAGCAGCTACTTTAATCAAGCGGTAAATTTAATTGACGTCTCTGAGTGCGGCAGTTAGTGTAAGTTTACTTCTTAAATACCTACTTTATTCGTAGAAGCTATAATATAGTAAAACGAGTTTACAAACCACATTTGGTTGGTATTATTCTGAGAGGTGACATAACGACCCAGAGAGAAGGAACAGGTTTCCCCTCGGCGGGCGCCGGCGCCGGGCCGGGCGCGCCGCCGCGCGCGGGCGATCGTGTTCGATCCGCGCGCCGATTGTTCTCCGTGGGAGACCATTCCACAGCCGCACTCCGCAGTGGATCAAGGACCCAGCACATTTCTCACACGCCGCACTCGTAATCATTTGTTCTAAGCCTCGATGCAAGTTATGTAATTGAATTTTGCAGATGAAGTCTGCAGGCACATTTAAAAACGCCTTATTCTCACACTCTAAGTGAGTAAAACAATTCGCGGACACAAATCGGTAATACAAACCCAAACTGTGCTCATTAAATTAACATGGGTCAAATGTTTTATTCTCTTATTAAAATCATTATTTATTAAATCATTTGATTTCACAAAAATGGATTTAGAGGTTTCCAAAAATATATTCTTGATACTTCCATATTTAGTGAATGAATGAATGATATTTATTTTCCAAAGTAGGTAAGTCACAGTACATTGCATGTTATGTCACATTGCCATCGTGAAAAATATACACAAATATTAATGTAATCAAAAATAGAAATAAAAGGTCAGGATAACAACAATGATAACAATAATAACAATATCAATACAGAATTAAGGATTTATCACCGTTAAGAGTCGTCTTAAAAATAACATGCAACAATTTTTTTAAATTAAATAATATAATAAGTCAAAACATCAGAAATAATAAAAACAACAATACATATTCAATCAATCACAACATTCTAATTATTTTTCACTTCTCATGCGCTTTAAATGTTATTTTAGTCCCTGCACATCGGGACTAAAGCTCCTTATTAGTCTCTAGCGGTTAAAGTTTATTTTTTTATTTTCTTTGGAAGCCCCTAAGCAAGCTATCACACATGTTTGTAAATGGAGGATTATCGCCATTTTCAGTGATTGTGTATAAAGACAATTTTTAGGGCGTGGAAATAACCTCAAAATGAAAACTGCGCAAAAATATAAAAAAAACGATTTAATTTCGTGAATTACGATTAAAGATTAGGAATGTGAATCTATTTAATTATATTAAGTATGAATTAATTAATTGGTTTTAAAATAGTTTTCAAGTTTGAATCTAAATAAATCTCCAAACATATTTGTTTTAAAAAGCAAAAAACGGCCATCAAAAACGCAAAAGAATATTGTGAGTCGCCAGCTTCAATTGGACTGACCTATACCTACCATTTTAAAAGAAGTTATTTTTTGCATTTTTGTAGGCGGTTTTTTGTTTTCTAATACATTTATCTTATTTTATACATTTTAGTGATGATAATAAGCTGTTATGTAGTTCCACTTCTTAGTTGTTATGAAACTTTAAGACATTTTAAACTCGTCGCAAGCAAAGCCTAGGGAAAGTCATAGTCATATTTAAACAATTAAATTTTCTTCGTTACAATTGCTCAACTATCTTAATCGAGATCTCTTATCGCCTCCCTTGAAATAGGTACCGTTGAGGAGTTCCGGTAGCCATTTGTGGTCTTCATTATTAGTTCCACTTCACCAAATGATACTTTCTGAATGGAAATGCTGGACTTTTTACAAAAAATGCTAAAATCGCTATATGTACTTATTTGAGAAATACCTCACGGATCCCCTTATCAGAAAGACACCCTCGAAAGTACCTATTACTCCATCAAACCCAAAAAGATTTTTTTAAATCTGACAACTCTAACGTTCAAACTGAGAACCTCTTTTTATAAATCGGTTAAAATACTAAAACCTTCTACTAAGTTTAGTGTAACAAATACTTTTCTGATAACCGCATCAAAATCGGTTCAGCCAAACCCGAGACAATCGCGGACAAACATACATACATGCATACATACATACATACATACATACATACATACATACATTCATACATACATGCATACAGGTCAAACTGAGAACCTTCTTTTTTTTAAGTCGGTTAAAAATAACTCTAAAAACGCAAGCATTTTACAAAAAAAAACAACCGCGGAACAGTAAGAAACTCAGTTATAATAAAATATTTTAATTTTGTATAGAACGTCGTTTTTTTTCCTGGCATTTAAAGTGAAAAGTAGAGTGTTTAGCTCGAGACTAAACAACCATAATGACACTCGAACTATCTCGAACTCGCTCAGCTCGCGTGGCTAAACATCTCTTGTCATTGTGGCTTGTTTTAGTCCCTTGTTGAACAATCTACTATTATGCAAGTAGTACCTAATTAACTATAACTTAAGGTCCATAAACTCTTTAACAGAGTATAATGGATTTTGCAATAAAAGGCTGCTTGCTTTATATCGAACCTCCTGGGTCATATAATAGTTATTTTCTTGTGTGTGGCTTGCACGTGGCCATCGGCCAGGCGGACAAACTTGGGCACGGCGCATCTCAGCCACGTTAGTCTCTCACGTGTTTGCCGTTATTTCTTAAATGCCCGGTTTCTATTTAGGAATTGACCGGTCTCGCCGTGATTGACCGTGATTTAACATGTAGGTACATAATATACTTAGTTATTTGTCACTTGGAGAAACCCGGATATGAATAATTTCTCTATCCGGATGTCAAGTTTATATAATCGACTGGTTGCTATTAAAATATTTGTGAAGCCGGCGCAAGTACTCGGCTCCGTTGATACATTTTCGTTCACATAAACATTACCAAACAGTTAGTGTCGGAGACGTCATTAACACGCACGCCGCTGGCTGAAGCGGGTCTGCGTCACGCGACGTGACGTGACGTGACACGCAGTGGTTGGTCAACTTCTTGTTCGTTTGGCGAGTTGCAATATTGAGTGGTAAAGATTATTTATCGATAGGAGTCGTTGTGTATGAAATATTATTGTCCGATTATGCGGATTAACAAAGTGCGCAAGGCTTGTAAAAGGCTAATTTTTATAGAAAGGTTTCCCAATAGAGTCGGAGTGGCTTTCGTAAGTCCTTACGCTGTTTGGAATAAATCGCGACTCTAAGTCACGTAAGTTTTACGTTCATAGTAGCTTAGTGCAAACCAGTTACACGGACACGGACGCAGAAAATCACGGCCGGTTCATAAAGGTCACTGATTTATTGACAGAAAAGGTAGGGTCACTATCTACGTCACACGTGACCGAAAACTTCCGGACTCCGAGAATAGTCTTTCTACGAAGGCAAGTATCGGCAGAGACAACGAGAGTGGCGGCCCGCGACAAGGTCCGCGCGAGGCCGGCGCCGGTGAACGTCGCTCACCGGGCGACGTGGCCAGCTAAACAATTGCGACTGCACTCATTTCCCTTATTTATTATCATACCTATATCTATACATATATATAATAATAAAGTTATATATAAAAATGAACCCCTATTTCTCCCGGGCGGCTATTGTCTAACGCACACGCAATCGCAACCGGCTTCAAAGTGGAGCAATTGTTTTCATTTTGTATGCAGACAAGCCTTCGATTATCTAAATGAAAACGATCGTGATTGCGCGTGCGTTAGACAATAAGCCCTCTGGTCACGTTATAACTTGCGAACGGCTCTACCGATATCATTCATATTTTTTTTAATGTTTTCTAATGCTTCTTTCTTAAATTTTTTCTTACATTAAAAAAAATAAGAAAATAGCGCAGAAAAAAAAACACTGTGAAAGTCGGAAATTTGCAGCGGGGCGAAGCCGCTGGCGCGCCGCTAGTTTTGAATAAATAGTCGCGCTACTCCTGCAATAAATACCGTAGTATCGACTTGTCGTTCATTCATAATTTTTAAGGTTCCGTGGTTAACAAGGAACCTTTACAGTTTCGGCATATCCGTCTGTCCGTAGTTTTACTCAGGGCCTTTTTGTACTATAAAGCTGTAATTTTTTTCGGGTACCTACCTACCTTCCATTCATACATCTTAAGCAAACAAAGGTATGAATATTATTTTTTACATTATACCATCGAGTATCATTGGATAGCTCTTAAGAAAATATTACATGCATATTTGCAAGTTTTAGACTTAGGGGACAGTTTAGAAAATATTAAACTTATAATGTGACATTTTTGTTGGAGTCACGTGTCGAATTTGCATCATTTTAATTTTCTGTCTACTTTTGTCCACATTCTGGCTCAACGTGTAATATTTAATGAGAGAAAATATCTGCAATTGTCTAGCATAAGACAATGTGAGTAATATAACCGAGCCAGGTGCAGGGGGGGCGCATGTACGTGACTACTCATTACATACTCGCTGTGAGAACATTGCTAATTGCTTCATTCGCCGAAGATACTTAAGCTGGCCTAATGAATGCGCTGGACTAGGAAATACTCAATAAATACCGACTAACAGTCGTGGCGGTTTTCAAAGGTTTTTGTTCAATTACGTTGTATTTACTTTCGAATAAAAAGTAAGGATGACCAGAGGATGATGAATCAGAGGACGTAATAAAAATTCTGTAGTTGTGCAGCGCGGGTGTATATGCTCCGCGTCAGCGGCGGCGGCGGCGCGTGCCGCGCATAGCTGCGCGCGCCGCCGCCGGCACCAGGCTCCGTGGACACGACGAATATACACCTACCTATGTCATTTTCTTAACAAACTACTAAATCTTCCTTAATTACTCACGAATATGTGTTTGTTTAATTATTTATATTCCGTCTTTGGTTTAACGCCTAAACTGATGGATCTGAAAAATCATTTAGATTTAGAGATATTCTATTAGCCCGGAGACGGGCAAAGGGTACTATTTATCCCGGAAAATCGGACAGTTGGTGAAGGAAAGCGACTAACAACGCTCGGACGGAGTCACAGGCGAAAGATAGTCCTTACACATAGACAAAAAGACAATAATAACGAAAACAATTATGCATAAAAATATTGACGTAGGTATGTAATTAGTTACGAGTTTTCGTATGCGTAAGTGCATCTGCAACTATATTAAAATATCTTAGTCACACATGGTTTTAAGTTTAGGCAGTTTTACCGTTTACCTAGCCCAAAATGTAACCTCATCATATCATCAACAAAGACCTAACTCAGTGATCCCCAAAGTGGTCTACGAGTATATCGACCCCCAGGGGTCGACGACGACCGGCAAGGGGTCCATGTGAGCGAAAATAATAAATGGGGTCCATGAGATGAAAATGGGGATCCACGATAGTAATCCCATTTAAGCAGAGGGCTTATTGTCTAACGCACTCGCAATCACGATCGTTTTCATTTTAAAAATCGAAAACAATTGCTCCACTTTGAAGCCGGTTGCGATTGCGAGTGCGTTAGACAATAAGCCCTCTGGTCGTGACTTTAATTTTGGCTTTCCATTAATGGAATACACACACAGATTCATATTCATACACGGATAGTAGGTACCTACTTACTTACGTTTTACTTTCTTATAAATATATAAATAAACAAATATTATCTAGATAAATTATGTTTAGATTTTATCTGTGTGTAGTTTTTTACTTTGTAAAAAATATTTTTTCTTACTTAATTTTCATTGGAGCCTGTGTCAATTTTTATCCGGCTAGACCGCCAAAGTTATCCGTGCGAAAAATCCCGAAGGTTTTTGCTTAGTTTTCACGTGATAACGTAAATGTTAGGTAAGAAGGGAGTCCACCCAAACCAAATCAAATGTCAAAAAAGTTTGGGGACCTCTGGCTATCTGATTTATCATTCAATGAAATTCAACCTTCGGTTTACGAGATGAAACGAGATTGTATTTCTTGTGTAATAACTATTTAAGTACAGTAACAGTTTGCACGTCATAAAAAATAGGGTCGATCAGAAGTACCGTGTTTGACAATTTGAAGGTTTGCGACATTCTTCAAATTATACCTACCACTAATTTGGTGGTGGTTTTCCAGAACTTGACGTAACTCTACAATAATGTTAATTAGTTTAGCTTGGCTCCCTAGGTTGAAAATATCTATAATTTGTGATTCTAATAGGTACCTAGGTACATATCTAATCCTTTTATAACGTAATGGTCTAAGAGCTAGATACGGAAAAGTTTTGCAATTTATAGAGCAACGAAATCCCTCAAGTTTAATTAATTAATCCGAGCGCCTGGCAGCTGGTCAGCGGTGGATGTGACAGTGGTTTGGCAACAAAGGGGTTGTAAAATCAATTGAAGGTGTGAAATTTATAGAGCTCTGTGTTTGGTGTAAAATTATAGCTAATTAATTATGTATTTAATTTGAATATAACTTTGCCAGGCGTTTTGATTGGGGGAAAACTAGTGCCAGGTGACGTAGACCTAGCTACGGAAATGGGTTTGCAATTTATAGAGCAACGAAATCCCTCAAGTTAGTGTGCATTCTATCATTAATTCATCACCCGGGCCCCTGGCAGCTGTTCAGCGGTGTGTGTGACAGAGGTTTGGCAACAAAGGGGTTGTAAAATCAATTGAAGGTGTGAAATTTATAGAGCTCTGTGTTTGGTGTAAAATTATAGCTAATTAGGTATGTATTTAATTTGAATATAACTTTGCCAGGCGTTTTGATTGGGGGAAAACTAGTGCCAGGTGACGTAGAGCTAGCTACGGAAATGGGTTTGCAATTTATAGAGCAACGAAATACCTCAAGTTAGTGTGCCATACTATCATTATTAATTAATTCGGGCGCCTGGCTGCCATATGGGTCACAGATCGCTGTGGCCTGTGTGCTTGTTTGCTTTCTCCATGCCACATAAAAACACATTTTCTAAGCCACTGACGCATTTCTCGTTTTTATTCAACAACTTTGACTCTTCGTACCTACTCAAAAATTGGCGCAGTTAATCAAGATATCAAAATTGTCTAACAAATACTACTGAACATGAGAAAAAACTAACACAATATTTCTAAAGCATTATGGTTTTACCGAGCAGAATAGAGACCCTACCCGTAAGTAGGTGTGAGTTAATTCCTGGCGATCGATAGGCCCGGCAGGATCAGTCAAGCAAACCCGCGTATTTAATATCAACTCAGTAAATTATAATAATTTCATTGTGGTTGCATTGGATAACAAAGCTCGCTCGATAATCTATCTTGTATAAGTAAGCAGAATCAAATAAATATACCTATTGATATTTGTAGTTTTTAGGCTATTGACGCCGGTTAATTTTATAGTAGGTACCTATATTCAACTATATAAGAGACTTGAAGAACATTATTAGGTACCGTAAAACGGGGTGAGTAGGGATTAAGGGGTAAGTAAGGGACACAACCTAAAATGAAGCATATATTACTAATTATATGACTGAAATTATTTTCAATAGACGTAACGTTTTTGTCCATTTAATACTTGATCTTATTTGTAACAAGTTATGACCTATTTCAGGGTGTGTCCCTAGTCATCCCTTAATTCCTACTCACCCCGTTTTACGGTACCTACCTATATCCCTTACAACGAGCGAATGATAATGATAACCCGCTGCAACTAGGTATTCTATTATCGTTCTAATCACGGCTGAGTGAGTGTTAATCGTTAGGTACGTGACCGCGGCGCGAAGAGTGCGAGGTTGATGACCGACGCGCCGTTCGGAGAACCAAGTACGAATTACGAGTTCAGTCCCTTTTGAAACGAACACGTACATTGGTACGTACCAAGTATGTGCACGTTTACCGAAGAGATGACTAAAATACTTCGAAGTATAGTGTCTAGTCTAGGTATAATATTTTAAAAGCAAAAACAATGTATTTATGTAGGTATTTATACAGCTCGTATGTAACTTCTGGGATTCGTCATAATTGACTGGCTTATCCTAAAATCCTGCACCCCCCGAATGGAGATTCCACTGAGGCAATAAGCAGAAAGCAACCAGAAAATTGCGTCATTCATTAAAATTGTATAAAAGTGCGGCATAAGGGTGGTCGGCCACGGGGCGGCGCCTTGATACTAACCAAATACGCTTCTCCAAGCGGAAAATCAACTTTTACCACAATGCCGGCTTGTTTCGTAAACAGGAACTGTGCGTGCAGCCCGCGCCGCGCGGCGCCGCACCCGTTCTTACAAATTAAACAATTGTTTAACCAATTCAATATTATATTGTCCTAACATTAGTTGTGCTACTTCCTTGGTAGGAATACAAAACCACATTCATTTTATGAACAATAATAACCGATTCCTCATGGACCATCTCATCCGCCTGCTTATCCGTGCTCCATATATGAGAGATCTTAGATCCGAAAATGAATCGAAGTATGTCGTCATCAACATCTTTCAGTTGTCGAAAGAGTTGTTTGGATAGGCCTTATTTAATTGACATTGATAAAGGCGGCCGAATTAAACACAATACCATAACATGTCAAAAGCAAAATGGATTTACCGTTTCGAATAGAGGCCCTGTGCTGTAATTAATAAGTACTGCAACATTCTAAGTAATTTGATAATCCCGATCACGAGAGAGGCAAGGCACACCGAATACTGCTGGGTTGACGAAGTCGACTCGGTTACATGTCCCAGTATAGCTATTGATCTGTACATGGTTTTTGACGAAGGGAAGGACCAACAAGTTCAAGCCCCCAGGGCCGGAAGTCTCTTTCTAAATCATTTTGCTAGAAAGAGAGCTCCGCTTGTAATTTGTAACTTGTAGCTTCGGTAAACGAGCCACTGGTCATGTATCGCCCGTTAGCTTATGAATCTGTGCGACTTACACGAACAATAACTCTAATGTTATACCTATATAACATATATAGGAGAATAAATATTTTTCTAAAATACTTACTTGGATGAATTATGGAAGGCCAAGTCTCGAGATTTACCAACATACCTACTTACGAGATACCTACTTACCTTATCTATATTCGAAGATGTTATTATTATTTACATCTTTAATATTTGAGTAGCTTAGTTTTATTTTAATTTAAATAAGTTTAGTTTTAACTTTTAATTGTATTACAGTTGTATCTGCAGACAAGAAATTTTAACAATTTACCTTACAGTGGGTACGTTTAATAGCGCAATGGAAATAAACGACTCAAATAAAATGACGAGATGAGAAAGAGTGAGTGGACAGGGCGTGGGCAGGCCCGATCCATCCATGACACCTTGGGTGTATCAATCACAGACCGTCGTGTACTCGAGCGGCCGCGGACTAGGCATAACACCCTAGGATTTTGGTAGGTATGCACGAAATCCCAATTTACTAGAATATGACACCGACCAATACCGACCTGGGCGAATCATCATCATAAAAAATGTACTTACATAGTAAATAACTTTAGGTTTCCATATTTATAATGATTCAGTACAAACTTTAACCACGAACGCTTGTTTTATTCATCTGACATGTTATCTCACTGCGCATTCCTCTAAAGTTGATCGTCTAGAAAGTGAAAATGTTAAGTCGGAAAGTGACGTTAACAAATGATGAAGAGGCACATGAATATCCGACGAGATACGTTGGCCTGGATGCGAACTGATGTAACCGCCTTTATACGATGTCACTGCCTTCTGGCATTTTATGCAGCGTCTAATGAAAACGATGAAAATAAAATCGAATTCATGAACATAGTAGGAGATCCGAATAGGAGAAGATTTGCACACATTTTGTTTTTTTTTTGGGATATCCCATTTTTGTGTTTGTATAATTTTTATGTACTTACTTAATAGTTAGTCCTGTAACTAGTATTAAGAGAATACAAAAAAATATTGGAGCTAAGTATAATTTAAACCTGTATGTACCTACTTTTGAAATTATCTGCGGTTGCTCAAGATACAGGCTGTGCTTAGTTTGGGAATCCCTGTTGATGCATGTATCTTATTATAAGTTTTTTTTTACACATAAAAATCTTATCTTATATTATCTTAAATAATACGTTTATCTTTGCCACTGTCACCGACTCAAGATTTTGCACACTTTCACTAACAAGATCCTACCACCAATTACTTAGGTACCTACCGAAGTGGTTGGGAATTGATAAAGACCCTACTTAAATACCATTAGGAAACTAGTTCCAGGATTGATTTTGAAACTAGTTTCCTAATTTCAAACTAGTTTCAAAATCAATCCTCGAAGTATGTAGGGTGATGGAACCAGTTATGGACAAGGCACCAATAATGGACACTTGATTCTTATTTTACAGAAGATAAGGGTTATTCATTTGTTTTGCAACAATCAATTTAGGACCGTATGCAATTCGAATTAAGATTGAAGTGTTCATTACTGGTGCCTGTCAGCTAAAAGTGTCCATCATTGGTGCCGTCACCCTATGTATGTATGTATGTATGTGTAAACTCTTTATTGCACAAAAATATAAATATGACAATATTATTATTAAACAATATAAGTACAAAGGAGAACTCATCCCTAAATGGAATCTCTTCCAGCTAACCCTGAAGTTGATAAGTAAGGACAATGCATGGGGTTGGACACGTACAAGTTTTGCACAAAAAGTAGCAAAAAGAGATGATGATACTTATTATCAGAGGGCGGAATTTTCAAGGCAAACATCAAAAGTCAATAGAGTTGCAACGTTGAATTTTATCGACTATCGATAAGTTGTATTTACGAAGCGCATATTTTATTTATTAACAAAAATAGACCTCATAAAATTAGGAATGATGTTTCAGTGATCGGAAATAGGTGAGCTAATTTACCTAAACTTGACGCATATTCATTCATACGTGAGTGAGATGGGAATACATTATTGAATGAACATGCATCAAGTTTAGGTAAATTAGCTCACCTATTTCCGATCACTGGATGATGAACAGAAACAACAAATACATTTTTCAAAAGAAATACGGAATTGTGGATTGTTAATTCTTTTCCATGGGATGTTGCAAGAAAGTAGAAATATAATGAAACCTAGATAAAAACTATTATTGTCCTTTACCGCTTTAAACTTACGTGAATGTGTTTTACTCGTTATGTGAGTTTTAACGCAATATTTTTAGGGTCCCGTACCAAAATGGTACAAAAGGAACCCTTATGGTGAGACTTCGTTGTCTGTCTGTCTGTCTGTATGTCACAGCAGGTTTTCTCAGCAACTACAAATGCTATCAAGTTGAAATTTGGCATAGTTATAGAACTTGCTTGCCCGCATCTGTTTTTAGTAAAAAAAATATGAAATTAATTTTATAAATAATTAAAAAGGAGTCTAGAATGGGGGGATGAAAAATAAAAGTGGTTTGATTATAGTAAATGGGGTGTCATATGAAAGGACTTAATCTGCACATTTCATAACTATTTTTATTTTTATTTTCTGTGATGTACTTTTTGATTTATAGCCAAAAATGTACAAAAAATGACCGTTCCCCCCTTATCTTCGAAGTTTATGAAACAAAAAATCTGAAAAAATCCGGAAGTAAGTATAGATAATTACTTATATTTTATGGGAAAAATTAAATAAAGTGTTCATTATTTACAGTTTTTGAGAAATAAAAAAACTTTGAACATCTTTATTAAAATTTAGGCTAGTCAAAATGGACCTTATTGGATAGAACATAAAGTTCATAACAAAATGAGTATTTTCTTTTGCGGTTACCAAGCATATTATTTTAAATACGGAACCCTCGGTGCGCGAGTCCGACTTGCACTTGACCGGTTTTTTAAGTTGCTTTTTAAATGTACCTTACATGTAGAGCAGTATATATTGTTGAATTAATTTATGTTCAAGATAGATTGCCTACTTTAGTTGCAAAGTTTGAGGGGCCTGCCTCAATTAAACGCGCAATGGAAATATAACGATCGATCTTTAGCTTGTGTCGCTCAGCTTTTTGGTAGGGGTACTAATTTAGCTCGGCAATCTATTTGCGATGTATTAATCTATATGTTATCTAGCATATTTTGATTATCATTAATAAATAACAAATGAGGGTATATAATTACTAATAACGTATCTCGTACTACAACGTTTTTAAATTTATCTTTAGGGGTTTTGGATGTAATAGCATTAAGCTACAAAGATGTTTAAGAAATGCTGTACAGTCAGACCGGTTTCGATAATCAATATTTCCGGTAGGTATTGGTTCAGAAAATCGTTTAGCATTTATGAGAATACACCTACATACCAAATTTCAACAACATCGTCCCTATAGTCTCAGCTAGGTCTCAGAGTACAATGGCAGTGACCACGTACGGACAAACAGACGGATATGACGAATTAAAACAGTTCCTGGTTGGCAGAATTCGGAAATACAATCATCACATTTTGAGATGATTTTATTTTAACGCGTCATTTCATACACAATGACTTTAAAAAAATATTAAGAAATCAGCTCAGGGACTGCAACATTCCTGCAGCGAAATACAAACATTAGAGCTTGCGAACGTGACCTTTAAATAATCCGACATTCATTATTATTTATACTAGTAGAGTCTAAAGATTCTAAATTTATAAACTTTACTTATTACAACGAAGGAAAGAAAGAAAGAAATTACATTTATTCACAACAACCGTAGACAGAATAAAACAACAGACAAATATTTAGAGTAAAAAACAAATAAATAAAACTACTCATTATATCTATTGTGGTATTATGGATAACAATGTATGAGTTCAAGAAATAGACATGACATTTTAAATATAAAATGTGATAAAAGCCATTTTGAACATCGCGCGTACGTTATTAATTTTGATGTTATATTATTATACAGTAGGTACCTATGAGAAAATGTTTTGATAATGTAAACGACCAGTCAGTGATATAAACCTAATTAGTAGAAAAATGCGTAAATACCAATCAATCACTCATCAATCATAAACTCACGCCTTCATTCCCAGAGTGGGGTAGGCAAAGCCACAGACTCACCAACAACTCCAAAAACTTGTTGATAATTCTGTGACCACATTTTGCACAACCAGGCTAAGATGTTATCCAGTGTATTAGTGACAGGTTGCAAACCCATCGCCTAACAGCACTACACACCCTTTAGTCCCTTAGCCATCTCTTACGACATCTACGGGAAGACATGGAGTGGCAACATTCTAAACCCGGCACCACACGGTATAAATAAATAAATAAGTAAATACCAAATTACCAAATTTAAACTCCAATTATAATAATTTATCAGCGGGGCCTCTTTTTAGCGTTCCGTAGTCAAACTAGGAACCCATACATCATTTTTTAGGGTACCTCAGCTTCACTTAACGTGGGGATGTATTTTTTTTGTCTACCCCTTAGTATGGGGTGTCGTTGGATAGGTCTTTTAAAAATATTGCGGGTTTGTGAAAGCACATATAACGAATTTTACGGAAAAACTATCACGACTAAGTAGACTAGATTGGTTCCTGAGATACAGGCGACTAAATTCAAATTCAAATTCAAATAGTTTTTTGCGTGTCACATTACGTTACAACAGGTGGAACTACAACAGGTATTCATGTGACGCCCTGCGAGGGCACAGCAACATGAGAGGGCTACTGTACCCGCTTAAACCTAGTGTTTATACCTACTAAAATGACCTAAGCCAGCATTAAATAGAGAATTAGTTCATTTTTGTTGTTTTTTGAGGTAGTTTTTGTGTAGTAACGGCTTCGGAATCGTACACTGAGCATAGTCTGACATGCTCTTGCCCGGTTTTAATTACTGGGTAAAACCTGTCAAAGGCAATATGGTTTAACGCAGTAGAATAGAGGCCCTGTCCTTTAAATTTTTGCATCTAGTTTGCAAGCGCTTAATAGTAAGAGTATATACCTGCCTACGTAATCAAATTATGTTGCAATTAATTCCAAGGTATTTTTACATTCTAAGTTAAACTGGTGATAGCCGCGGCATCTACTATAAAATGATATTACTCAATAGGGACATTTAAATGCTAAGTTACATTCATATTTTGGTTGTGATTATGTACCACACAGTACATACACCTGTGTGGTGGACCTACTTATTTACACCACACAGTAGATTAGTGTACAGCATCGATAACATGTTTTTATACATCTGCCGATAGATCAAACACACTCTAGTCTTGACTGTTTTTATCAATTTGTAAATTTCTCTTACGTTCTTAATTATTTATTACTAGGTATCTACCACCTGCTTAACTGTTCCCTTAAGAAAAAAAAACAGCATTTATGTCTGGAAAACTATTGACAGATACAATCGTAACTCTATCGAATAGCCACCCTGCTGGAGAAAGAGGGGCCGGGCCCGGGGCTTCTTATGCAATTTCCGCCCTACTGAGCTTTCTTACTTCCGGTACACTCTAGGACTGAAGATAGTGGATAAAATATTTTTATAGCGAACATCTTAAAATAATTAGCTACATGGAAATGTACACCTCGTAGGCTGTGTATTCAGGCCACGACCTAGCCGCATTCTCGGCGCTGCGATGAAGTTACGCGCTGTTGCAAAACATAATATTGATTCTATCACTGGCTGCCGCAAGTTATCGAAGGAACTGGCACGCCGAGAAAAATGCTCCCATTGCTTGCCGCTACGAGCTTGACCGTGCTGAAATGTTCGATGATATCAGCAACGTTGTAATAAATCAATATCATAATTTAGGGAGATAGGCACCTACTCGATACACTGCGTTAAATGTAGGTACATTTTAGTTTATAATAATGTATAGGTAGCTTGTTAGTTAAAATAAACGTGAATTGCATGTCTGTGGGCAAAATAGAATTGGTCGATTGTTTATAAATATTTATTTACTGAATGTAAAATAACTTTCATAAGGTAGGTATTGATAACTTTTACGTTATGTGTAGTGCCATTCCTCAATGCCAGGCCCTTGCAGTGAGAGGATTGAGGGTGCTTACCCTCAAACACTAGATTCGAAACTTCGGGTGCCGAGCCCGAGTCCCAGTCACTCTTCACTCGAGACTGGAGCTAACGTAATTTCACCTTCGATTTTCAGAGTAGACCCTCTGCTACAGTTCACGCATTTCAGAAACTAGTATGTAGGTTACACTAAAGCGACGCAAGAGAGAAGACCAGTGGAGAAGAATTTAACTTTATTTTTTTACATTTTAAGACGAAATTGGCGTTTTATTCCTGCATTAACATAGCATATTTATTTAATGTAAATAAGTTTTTTTATAATTTTCAATTCCACCAACGCAACATTTGACTCGTCGAACTTTGACATATCAAAATATTTACGATGTAACATTTTTATTTCGATAAAGAATGTTAATGCAACAATTAAATAGTTATGCTAATAAGTTATAGGTCGCTCGTCTCCGCGGGCTGAGTGTCATTTGAACAACGGGTTTGCGCGTTGCGTAAGCGCAGCGATTAGCGCGCGTTGGGTCAGCGCGTGACCCGCCGCCGGCGCCGGCTGCCCTTGACATATCGGCTCTCTGTAGAAAGTACAAATGATAAAACTCGACCGCTCTAATGCGTTCAATAATACCTGACATTTATTGTCATTATTAATAATCAGGAACTGCGAGTAATTTCACCGCTGGTATCTGAGCACGACAGCCTTACGCGTTGATTCCATATTATTTTATCACGTTGTATGAATAGAATAGAAATGGAAAGTACAGTTATTAAACGGTTTATGCAAACACATGCGTCCAGCGGACGTTTCTAACTATACTGTAGGGGAGTTCTTGGGGCTTATATTTTAAACCGGAACTCAGGCCCGAGCTTCGACGCGTGCCGCATGTGCGCACCCCGCATGTGTTCTTCTCAACGCCTTTTATTTCCCATTTGCGACTCTACAATGTCACTCCCACGCCGACTGCTTGTCTCATTGTGTCAAAAAGTTTAATGTTTGGGTTGTGTTGTGCACGATCAGAAATCTCTGTGTAAAATCTTCACCTAGGGCACCTCTGATAAAATTATATGAAACTTTGGGTGTGCATTTTGTCTAGTCGTTTTTTTTCCTTGCAAATCCTGTCTTTCAATCCTGTCATAAGCGAAATAGTCTAGAGAAATTAAAGAAAATTTGGCTAACCCTGCATGAATTAAAAATAGCATTTTTTTCATTCAATAAGTATGTTAAGTATAGACATGAGAGCGTATTAAGATGTAGGTATCCCGCGAAAAGTTCACCCCCGCGCATGCGTTTTCTTTAAAGAAATCACGCCATATTATTATTATATAGTAGGCGGACTAATTATGTAAATATTTAATCCCTAGGAATTAAAACAACGCTTTGCCTTAGGGCAAACCTGCAAAAAACGGGATGTTGCTGTGGGAAAGGGCTCTAAGGCTGGCACCGGGCAGGTGGGCTATGTATGTAAGTATGTATGTATGTCTATTTCTGGGCACGCTCTGCAGCCTAAACGGCTTGACGGATTTTAAAATACGAGGTGTCATGCGATTTGTCTTAATTGCCGACGTGACATAGGGTAAATAATATTAAAACATGGCGTTTGCGAAAAAAAATATGAGGGGGAATAAGTTTATTTTTTATTATAACAATATGGGTATAAAATGAAAGCTCTTAAATAGCCCATTTCAAATATATACATATACACACAAGTCAAAAAATACGTAAATATGTTAAGTAATAATAATAAACTCCTTTTGACAGAAAGATAGTTTCGCTTGTAATTTGTCACTTGTAATAGCTTCGCGACATTACGAGTAAAAACTCGAGCTCCGGAGCTCATATATCGCTTAGCAATAATTAATTAAACCACTATTTACCCGACTGCGTCAGAAGGAGGGTTATGTTTTTCGAGCGTATGTATGTATGTATGTAACTATGTATGTAAGTAAGTAAGTAAGTATGTATGTATGTATGTATGTCTATTTCCGGGCACGCTCTGCAGCTTAAAAGGCATGACGGATTTTAACATACGAGATGTCATTCGATTCGTCTTAATTGCCGAAGTGACATAGGGTATACAATATTTCAATATGGCGTCCGCAAAAAAAATATGGAGGGGGAATATTTTTTATTTTATTATTTTAACAATATCAAATGAAAGCTATTAAATAGCCCATTCCAAATATATATAGGTACATTATAACACTTTGATAATACAATTTTGACAGGAAAGTCAAAAAATACGTAAATATTAAGTAATAAAGTTCTTTTGGTAGAAAGAGTTTCGCTTGTAATTTGTCAGTTGTAGCTTCGCGATATTAAAAAATCGAGCTCCAGGGCTTTTATATCGCTTAGTAATCATTAATTAAACCACTATTTTATTAATAAAAACTACAAAGAGTGAAATAAATAAAAAAAAACTGAAAAGCGAAAAACAAGCTCTATAATTTATAGAAAATTGTACTTAACTAGCTTGTCCCCTCCTGGAACACCTTTTCCAATATTTAAGTTAAATTTAAATATAATACAATTAAAAGTTAAAACTAAACTTATTTAAATTAAAATAAAAACTAAGCTACTCAAATATTAAAGACGTAAATAATAATCACCACTATAAAAAGAACACCCCCCTAGAGCTGCTACCCTGCTAGAGCAGGTCCGCTCGCGGCATGGTCCCTATGACACTGGCTGCGTTACCTCTCTGGATAGCTAGCCCAATCCTTTGGGAGAGGTAAGCACCAGCTCTAGGATCTCCGGAGGTGTCTATGAGCCGGGATGACAGGGCCTTAATAAAGCTTTTCATATCAGCTGACCAAGGTCCCATGGTCTCCACTGCAAGCGCCACAAATTCATAATTATTTAATAATGATGAATATTTGCGGCGCTTGATGGTTTGGGCCTGATCAGAGTGATCAGCTGCTGCAGCGGCCCGATTACGGGTTGACTGGACGCGGGACAGTGCGAATGTAAATTATTATAAATATCAATAAGTACCTACATTGCTTTTGGGTTTTTTGTTTTTTAAATGATTTAATTTATTTAGTTATACATTTAAATTACGCCGACGAAGTTGTAGAATAAAATTTTATCATGTGAGATATCAGTGGATAGTGTTCATAAAAATCATTATGTATACACGTTATTTTATCAATAAAAAATAAATAAATAAATTTATATCAATAGATTTAGGGGACCGCTTTGCAAATATTTAACTTGAAAATTTACATTTTCGCTAGAGGTGCGTGCAAAACCAAAACCAAAACTACAAGAAATATAAATCTGAAAAATATTTTAAATGAAAGGACATATAACGAATTTAAAAGGAAAACTGTCACGACTAACAATAAGTAGACTTGATTAGTTCTTAAGATACAGGCTACTAAAGTGTTTATACCTTACCTACTAAAAATCTAATCTGAGACAGTACCAAAAAACTTTAAATAGAAATTTCGTTTATACTTGTTGTTTTTTGAGATAGTTTTTTGTTTGTAGTAAAGGCGTTGGGACCCTACACTGTACGGGTAGCACAAGTTGTATTATTTTGCTTGTCGCTCAGTGCGTCTCTATCGTTACTGACTAGGTAGAAAGAGAGATCCGAGCGACAACCAAGTCGCGGGCAACTTGTGCTAGCCGCGCCGAGCATGGTCCGACCGACATGCTCTTGCCCGGTTTTTATTAATATTATCGCAGTGCAAAGAGCGAATAAGTTTCAGTCAGGCAGAAAGCATTTTTTTCTCTCCCGCATTGTTTTTTGCTGACCTGAATGGGTGGGGTGGGTAGGTAGGTAGGTATGGCCCCAACTCTCATGATGAAATTTATAATCCATTTATCAAATGTTACAAAGCGAATAAAAAAGGTCTGACAGGCTGCATATCTTCATGTTACTCATGCGTAATGGAACAGATGATTCGTGCTCGTCGAAAGCACGAGAGCGAAAGCTGCGCCGGACGTAACACACGACACGCGCCGGCCGCCCGCCGCCGCCCGCGGCCGTGGTCTCTTCGATATTAACAAATCATTGCATAACTAACTACCATATGATAAAAACCGACTTTTTTTACAGTCACAGAGAGCTTAGGTAACAATTTCTCCGTATTATTTGCTTGTACATTTATCGTTATTAAGATTGAGTAGGATAGGACCTGTATTTTCCTCGTAACATTTTCCTACTAGGTACCTAACTTTTAAAGTCGGCATGCATTCTTTTTCTAATAATGGTAGGTACATAGGTTGTTCGTAGAACAATAAAAATTAACAAGGCATCATAATTGTGCCCAGATTGGTCAAAGGAGTTCCATAATATCATAATGTTTACAGCATACTTACATTTGTAAAGGCTTCAAACGTTAACTAAATGGAATGTTTTGCATTACCTACCTATCTCAGATTCACTTTTAGTCGATTAGCCTTAAACGATGCTAAAACAGCTTTTGTAGCCGGGCCTCGGTTGCCGGAGCTTACACGTAAAAGCGAAAGTGAAGGTCACGCGATGACGCGCCGACGCCGCGGCGGCCGCGCGACTTCGTGCAATCTCACCGAGTTCAACTCGACGCACGCTGCCGAAGGATTTCCGAGCCAACTGAATGAGCCACTAAAGCCGAACCAACCGAAGGGACACATTTACCGACAGGCCGCGATATTAGGGTACAGTGAGCCGCAGTGTGTACCGCGCGATTGATAGAGATCGGCTTGTGCAATAAGAAACCATGCTAATGCGTACCGGTGGTTAATACAAAAAAGCTCTCGCCAGAAATCTTCCGAAATAATTGCACAAAAAAATTACGTCAAAAGAAATGTACGTACACGTTAAACAAATGAGTACTAACGAGTAGGTTAACAAAAGAATGGTGGTTGTACGAGATTAAATTTGGTACCCACCTTAGGTCCAAAGTCAATCTGACATTCTACAACAATAAGGTTGAGTTTCCTAAAAGTTACAAATGACTTATCATCTCTAATGACATTGACGACTTCAAGCATATTTTTCTTGAAATGGGTCCCAAATTAACGCTCGTGACCGTACCTACGCACTCGTTTACAAATCCATCGCGAGTAGTAGGACGTAACTAATACAAAAATGCGTCCGAAATGTTCGAATATCGCTCGTCACGTTTATTTTACTTTCTATTTTACGTGTGTTGCTTTACGCATCACTTCGTTATCGATAATCTGTAAAAAGGTGAAAAGTTTCTCTGATTTGTATTCCAGAAACAAACGCCGTCCAGAATTCCACTCGAACAAACGCAGCGAGCCCGTTTCTTACCGTACCAGCGAAAGTATAGGCCATTCCGCAATGCAGACGCAGTCGCTTAAATTGCCTAATTAGGAAGTGTCACGAAACAATAACAACTTGAGCGATTGTTTGCTTACGTATACTCTTAACGTGGCGATTGAACATTAGATATTAGAACACTCACATTAAGTGGGTAAGTATAATTAGGTTTAGGTATGCGGTTTAATTTTAATACAGAAATACACAATATCGCATAATTTGCTTTGTTGGTTTTGCAACGGACAGCTTGTGACACAAGTGAGGGCAAAGTGTTATTAGCACCAGTTCTCTGATATAAACGGGCTTAAAAATAGCCAGGTTTTTTAAATCAATAATACGAAATATCGCATTTTTAGGGTTCTGTCGTCGACAAGGTATCCTTGAAGTTTCGCAATCTCCGTCTATCCGTCCGCCTGTCCGCGGTTAAACTCACCCTCATAGTACTTTTTTCTTTTTTTTACCTTTGCCTTAATAGTACGGGTCCTCCCGTACTATTAAGGCAACCAGTTTTTTTTTTTTAGTTTTTTTTTTACAACTTTGTCCATGTAACTTTAATGTATAACCCTGCCAAATTACGGCTTTATAATGTAGGCTCCTGGTACGAATTAAAGAAATATAATTTTACCGTTTATGGAAATTCAACCATTAAGGGAATAAAAAAGGGATTGAAAAATTGTACGGGATTCCCGTTGTTTCAAAGCTGCTGACACTATAATTTATGTTTTCATAAATCAGATTTAAATTGGTTCAATTTATTTATCCGTTTTTACCCGACGGCAGCTAAGGAGAAGCGAGTGTTATATTCAAACATTTATTCAATAACAAAGCATTAAAATTGGTATTCAAATCCGATTATCTCAGAAAGGAAAAACTAATATCTATTTACACTTCGTATTAGAACGTTTTCAGTCTTTATCGTAGGTACTTAATAAGTTTTTGTTAAACATTTCACTTTTATGACAACTGTACCTACTATATTATTGCGTTGTCAGTGGGTTGTGGGTTTACATGGTGTAGGTACCAAATTTCAGCCAATGATATGATGATGACTAGGATTAACTTTAACCTAGAATGAACATACTAAACCACACCCGAGCGAAGCCGGGGAGGGCCGCTAGTAGTTACTTAATATTCACGTCACGGGGCGGTCGTAGAGATCGTCGATTATCATTTGGCAGGTGGGTAAAGAGAAGTTACTTAACATATTATTAACGCTTTATTCGGCGTTAAAATTATGCAGATGACCGAACTAAAGTAACATGTACCTACCTACCTCACGACTTCCTTGTCTTACATTACATTATATATACCAATTTATACCAACATCTTACACAATAATCGTATATAGTAGGAACAGGAACCTTACACCAAAATTATATTTTACTTAATGTAAATTTGAACCGCGAAATTCCGAGTATTCCGATTTCCGAGCGACAAGACCTGATTGAGGATTGAGGAAAAATTCAGAGTGCAGATGCCAGGAGCCATTCAAATCGAAGGTCACTTCAGGTCATAAAAAGCTGTTCGCTGTCGCTTTCGATACCTACGGAGTTCAATGCAACGAGGTTGCGCGGCACGACTAAACCACATTTGATAGGTACCTACCTATATGTATAAATGTAAAAGTTTTGTTTCTCGCACGTTTCAACGCACGGCCAGATAAAATAACTAATTTAAATAAAAATAAAATATTTTTATTGTTTAGACTTTACAAGGATATCTAGACAGGATAATGTGAGCTTAATACATCACTATACATTGAGTCTAAAATGTATAGTGTACATACCAATGTAATAAGCTATTTTTAATAAATTCCCATTCTTCCCATTTTTTAGGGTTCCGTTTGTAGTCATCAAATAACCCTATAGTTTCGCCGTATCCGTCTGTCCGTCTGTCCGCGATTTAAATAGAGACTCTTGATATTACAAAGCTGTAATTTGGCATATTGTTACGCCGATGGGATAAGGCGTCTCATCTTCAATCGTGAATTTCGATGCTTTAGAAGCGTTTTCAGCAGGCTGAAATATCGGTTCAGTCCGTTTCAGAGGTAGCTCTATCACAAACTAGATTATCAAAATTTCGACCAACTTGCAGTTGTTTTCAGGCGCCTGAAACATGTTTTCAGTCCGTTTCAGGCCACCCTCTATCAGATTACGCGTTATCCTGAAAACCCATTTTCAGGCGTTTTCAGGACTCCTTATGGGCCTTTGAAGTACATTTCATTATATGGCAATTTTCCACTAAGAGTGAAAGAGATAGCATGATTATAAAGAGAAAGCGATACTGAGAACCTTCGAGAAGCATGTGAAAGAGACAACACGATTAGAAATGAGACAGCAATATGCAGAACATTTCAGACCCGTGAGTCAAGGTCAAGGACATCGCGAACAATACAAGGTAGAAAGGCATAGAACATTCCAGCAACGAATAGTCTCGAACGTCCTTGTAGGGGCAAAGTACATCGATCATTCCAGAACGCATTCTGGAATGATCGGAGACGGGAACTATAAAAGGCGGACGGATTGCAAGTACATTCAGTCTTTAATTGGGAAGCGAACAGTGCGAACAAGAGCGACCCGAGCGATCATCTGAGTATTCGAATTTATTGTGCGACTAAAAATCATCTAGTTAACAATAAGACAGCACCAAATAACTTTAAATAGAATACCTATTTGTTTATGTATTACTTACTTGTTGATTTTCGAGATAGTTTTTTGTGTTTGTGGTAACAGCGTCCTAGGTACCCTGAAGTCCCTGAACACGGTCCGACATGCTCTTGCCCGGTTTTATTTTTCTTTATTTTAAACCAATAATAGAAAAGTTGAGGAGTGATTGGCGTGGTATAGAGATGTAATGAATGAGGCCTTCCTCAGACGAAGGAAATAAGTATACCTAACTAGGCGATTGATAAGTACGAATAGAGATTGATATTATAAGGGTAGAGGGAGACCGAAAAGGGTCTTGATGGACATGGTGGAACACAAAGGTGTGAGTATGGAGCTAACACCGAATAGAGAATAATGGAAGAAGATATCATGTTGTGCCAACCCCACCAACTGTGAGACAAGGGCAGGAGGTTGGATTTATTACAAGAGTACTTAAGTCCTTAAAAAACGTAAGTAATTTAGTCAAAAGACATGCAATGATAAAAACCGGTCAAGTGCCAGTCGGACTGGAGCACCGAGGGTTCCACACCTATGCCGTATTTGTTTGAAATATGAAGTACCCAGTAGAGGTGCGAGTAAGTACGCCATACTTATAGCTCGGCGACCTTACTCGCCCGTGTGTCACCCTAAGTACGCGAACTTCTAAAGGTAAACACGGACGAAAAAGGTCGTCGAGCTTTAAGTACGCGTAGGTACTTACTCGCACGTCTATATCTGGGACTATAGAAACCCATACTTCCTACTAAATAACACCTATAATACAGCACGTAAGTTTACCCTGTGACAATTTTTTAGGGTTCCGTACCAAAATGGTAAAAAAGGGACCCTTATGGTGAGACTTTGTTGTCTGTCTGTCTGTCTGTATGTCACAGCAGTTTTTCTCAGAAACTACAAATGCTATCAACTTGAAATTGGGCATAGTTGTACAACTTGCTTGCCCGCATATGTTTTTAGTAAAAAAAAATGGAATTGATTTTATAAATAATTGAAAAGGGATCTAGAATGGAGGGTTGAAAAATGAAAGTTGTTTGATTACCTACCTATAGCAAATTGGGTAAAAATAAAATAAAGTGGTAATTATTTACACTTTTTGACAAATAACAAAAAAACTTTGAAAATCTGAAATACTTGACCGGGTTTTTTTAAGGATCGGTGTTAAAGCAGTTCTTTTATTTTTTCTGAAAATTCTTTACTAGGAAAGCTAGTCTTTAGATAGTGTATGAAATAAAGGCTCATCTTTTGGTGCTTATCTTAGCGTTATATTTTTTAACGGCAACTCGGTTTTCTTCGGGGCTAAAATTAATAATCTCTAATTTTGTTGCTTTGGCTTTGTTAGGACTACTAAATACTACAGATATTCCCAATTTCATCCCGATGATAGCGTTACCGGTTTCAGAGAAAATGGTCTTGACAGACAGACGGATGGACGAACAACAACGGACCGTACGAAACCCTAAAAAGATAAATGTTCGAAAGTAACTGGAGTGAAAAATGATAGGTACGCGCCCCTGCCCACCCTAGGAACGAAGAGACGGTACAGTCACCAGCAATAATAGGTATATTATTATCCAACATGGGCCCAAAAATATCTGACACGCTCTTATACCTCTAGTAATAAAGACGTGTCTAATATTTTTGCGCCCAACGTTGGATAATATATTATTACTGGTGACTGTACTACGTACTAACTTTAAAAATAGAAAATAAAAACCAGGTATTAAAGCTAGCTGACTGTTTGACAAAACAATACTAATACCTACAACTCTTTTTAAAACCAAATAACATGAGATAAATAACTGCCACTCTCGGTAGCTTATCCATATTACAATTCTTTACTTAAATAACACCCAAAATTTTTTATTCTAGAGGCTGCATCGTAATGCATCTTAAAAACTTGGCTCAATCGAAAAACTATGATTAGGTAAAAACAAAACCTAGCTTAAAATTTTCGCGTAGTAAGTATACGAAAAAGAAGACAGGAGAAACAAATATTTTGGTTACTAGGTATTAATTGTTGAAATGAAAACCAGGGTCAGACAGAGATTGATACTTCGTCTGACTATTTAGCATCCTACAGCGTTTATAGACGATGTAATCACGCGTTGTCATCGCTTTCAAAGCCTTATTACATGACCGTAAATGTTAGGATGCAAACACAACTTTCTGCCATTGTGTTATAACATTATAGCACGTCATCCACTTCGCACCTCGTGTCGCAAGCGTTGCTGGAGATCTTTGACAGTGACGATATTCTATCGAATAATATATCGGCCAGGTAAGGTACCTATATAAATATCAGTTTAAAAAGCGGACGGGTCGTCGCGTATAACTATGTTAACTACTTGCGCAGCTTCCGCTCTTAACAGTGATAAAGATTTTCTCCTGACGAAGGAACAAGTCTATCTAGTTTCTGGTAAGCGCAATTGCAATGAACAGCCCGCGTCGTCGCTGCGCGTGCGCGCGCGCAGGGAAACCGAAGCGCGGAGCTTCTCTCTCGCGAGAGGAAAGTTTCACGGTGGTTAACTTTGACCTGGAGCCAAGCGCTCGTGGTGACTATGTTACTGCAAGTCGTTTGTATACATTTATTATTATGATGTTAAACCTTTTTATAACTTGGTCTGAAGTCTCCATTTGTCTTTTTTTCTGCCCATATCTCCCTATCGGTATCGAACTTTTTTTGGTAATTAAGTATATTGTTGACGTTATAGTAGTTCAATTTTTTTTAGCTGTAAGCAACATAAAACTTAAACAATATGATTACCATATACGTATATGTAGAAACCAGATAAGATGGGCCAAAACAAGTTTTTGTTGCTACAAAATATTGAAATTGTATTTTTGTGCTAACATCTGTGACTGAGAAAAGATTAGGATCTTTCTTTTATAAGGGTACCAAAAATGTAAAAACGAAAACCGTATAGTTCGACTCCGTCCGTCTATCACCTAGCAACTAGGTACACTCTTATTTAAGTAAGTAGTTGCTTGAATTTTTACTTAATGCGAGCAATGTTTAAAGTTTGGAACAGTTTTTAATTTTACCAACCAAACTTTAAGCATACGAAGAAAATGGAAAGTATATTTATTATGTTCTTGAAAACAGGGTCTAACCGATATGAGGCGCCTATATTTCAAAGTGGGACTAAGAGGGAGGGGAGTCCCCCTCCGAAGGTTGTGACTCGGTTTTTTACTCAATCTCAACTAAGGTTTTCCATTATTACATATATTAGTTTCTAATCTAATAGAATAGGGAGTAAATAATCTTTATTCTAGTTTTGTAAATAAATTCAGATATAAATATATCAATGTCCCGGCTGAAGTACATATTGTTGGTCTGGGTCATAAATCAAAACTCAGGAGGAGTGGTTGTTGGAAGGGAGGGCGGCGGCGCCGGGCTCGGCGCGCGGAGACAATGTACTCGCCGAGTCGTGCATATTTTAAAGCAAATGTTTCGCAGCCTTCATTGAGAAACACGCGCCCTCATTCGTGATGTCAGCGAGCTGCCGTTGGGCAATGAAAACCTGATTTCCGCGCAAGAAATCAGATCATATATTTCGGGGCGTCAAACCCCATCCCGGAAATAATGCCGCAAACCGGAGATGCCGGCGCTCGCGGCAGGTCCTCCGCGCAAACATCCGATGAAAGCGATGTCGCGCATTCACATTTTGTCATGCTAATGTACCATTTTTCGATTATGTGTATAATTACGTAGCTACTATTAGAAAGTGATTGTGCAATTTAAACTTTTAACGCGGTTTTACGGCGTATCAATATTTGTCATTGATTATTTTCAATATACTTAATCAGGGTAAAGGTTAGAGCTAGCACTTACAGCGCGATCCTGGCGACCATGGTGGCGGCGGTAGTTGCGTGGTGCGGGAGCGCCGGCCCGGCTCGAAGCTGGGGCTGCAACAGAAACTCAGTCAGCACACGCGCCTTTCCCAAACACTGTTGCGACAGTGGAGCTCAACGAGGAAGCTTCATCGCATGTTAAAATGCAACGTTAATGTCAGAGAGCGTTTAAATGCCAATAGCGACGACCTTTCTGGGGTTGCGCAAGCGAGGATCGCCGGTTGTGTGAGAAAGGCGAGTGTGTGGACGCACCGGGGGGTACACGGCTAGCGACGGGCTGCCGAGCGGCGACTAACCTCGCCGGCGCGCGCGCCGCTCCTACTTATAGCCGCGCGCCCACCGCCGCCGCCCGGCTCTTCCCGGCTTCCCGTGCCCCGCCCTGGGCCGCCCAGGGACCGCCCTGGGGCGCCTGCCCACACCACCTCTCCGTACATCGAAACGGATACGCAGACTTTGAGATTACCAAGATTAACTCGCAGAACTAGATAAAGTTATACCATAGTTTACCAGCGTTTTGAACCTAATTTTCTATTACACTGACTGCCGCACTCAGAGACGTCAATTTAATTTAATGCTTGATTAAAGTTGCTGCTGTCACTTTCTTTGATACAGTAATAGAATAAGACAACACGTCACTAAAGAACCATTAAATTTAATTGACGTCTCTGAGTGCGGCAGTGAGTGTTAAAACAGTTAAACTTCTATTATTTTTGCTAGTCACTAGTAAAAAACATAAACACTAAGTATATTTAATAAGAATTTGAATGTTTAGCTTACATTTTGAGCACACATGAGAATTATTGCGTAAAATTTCATTCTGGAGGGATTATAACTATATCTATTAGACAGTTTACAAGGTTACTATTCCACTTTGTTGGTGCACCATCATACAATACAACACAATAAAAAATGCTTTATTGTACACCAAACAAAAACATTACAGAAAAGCAGCACAATTAAAAATAACACAGGAAAGCTAAGCAACAGGCGGTCTTATCGCTGCTTCAAAAGCATATGTGTGTCATACTGTTAACGTTGTTATGGCTGCTCTTATTTATTTAACATTAAGATGGCCGAATAGGAAAAAGAAGAGACTATTAGGTTCTAAAAAGCTATTATTTGGCATGAATATACATAGTCACGCCGACACACAGGTTTTTTTTTTTAATTTATTTTGGTATCACACAGTCACAATGTGTTAATTGTTTACAATATTATTTAATGATAAGACCTAGAGTGCCATAACTTAAATGATAACATTTTTTGAATTTGGAATAAAGGAACGGTAGAAGTAAATTAACAAATTTAGAAATTTACAAGTTAGTAGTGCTAATAAACATGACTATAATCGACGATAGTCGATAGAAATAATACGAAATACTAACTTAACAACATTTCTTTGAGAAATGAGTTACAATAAGCTTCTTAAATGATAGTCTGTTATTGGAACTAAAAATATCGATATGAGACAAATTCTTATTACAGTAGTTGAAACAGCGATTAAAATATGAGTTTGAATAATAATTAGTGGTAGAAAATGGAATGACAAAAGTTTTTTTATGACGTGCAGTGCATCGTGGAACTTTAAATGAGATCCTACCAATAAGTGAGGGGGAGTCGATATAACTATGAATTAATTTAAAAAGGAATACAATGTCAAATTGGATACGACGGGTTTCTAGAGTCAATAATTTGTGATAAGTTAAAGAATTATGATAAGAGATATATCCTCGACCCATTCTATAATCAAGAGATTTTATGAATTTCTTCTGTACCTGCTCGATCCTATTGATGTGACATTTGTAATAAGGACTCCAGACTATGCAGCCAAAATCCAATATTGATCTTACAAGACTAAAGTATAAAATATTATATGTTATTTCTCTGTGAAAAGGTCTACACACTCTGAGAATAAAACCCAGTTGATTGTAGGCCCTTTGGACAATTAAATCAATGTGTGGGTTAAAAGTAAGCATACTATCTAGAGTCACCCCAAGGTCACGAATTTTGTCAACCCTGCTTATGCTTAAAATCATAACCGAAAAAAATCTTAATCTCAATCTTAATCTTATCTTACATTTTTTTAGGGTAAGTACGTACCTCCCCTACGCGTAACGTGGGAATGTTTTGTTTATTTATGGTCTACCCCATAGTGTGGGTTGTTGTTGGATAGGTCTTTCAAAAATATTGCTGGTTTGTGTAAACCATTTTTCGATTTTATGAAGGGATCCGTAAAATATTAAGATTTAAAGTGCTAATTCTTGTTAGAATCTAGTACTCCCCTTCCGAATACTTGATTCTAACAAGATGAATTTTCCGATATGGTGTTAAAACTCATATTAGTAAAGGTCTATCTATGTTAAATAAAACATGTGCCATGGCATACAACTGTGTTATAATTTCCACTTTCAACTTTACAATGACGTCGATACAATCAACATAACCAAGCCTTCACCAAAAGAACCACCGTCATGGTGTTACTTTGCTTTGTCTCTTTTAATACTCGCTACAAACTTTTATTCGCGTTTTATTTTTCGTTAGCTCATTTTTTTCTCCAACCGTCAAAAGTTCTGTCACTTCTTCTGTTTTTTGAGCCTCCTCGAAACCAAGCAGGCACAAGTGTCAACTATTCAGCTGGCGCAGAACATCGATGTTTCCTTGCGGGACTGCCGATGTTAATCGAGCTTCTCGCACGTCGTCCGTGAGGAATACACGGCCACGTTAAAATTCTGAATACCATGAATATCTGTATATTATCGTCTTTGAAGGTGATATTACTAAAAGCAACAATCATGTTTCCACATTGTTTTTGTGTTAAGTTATCCACTTTTAAAGTCGTAACTCGTAATAGCTCTTTTCTTAGGACAATTCTATTTTCAAGAGAGACTCAACGACTTCAAAAAAAGTTGAAACCGAACCATGGCTTTGTGCTTTGTTTTCTATGTGGCCAGTTTGTTAAGAGGATTGTAAAGCGCCGCTAAAATCGCGTAGCTCAAAAAAAATCATACAAATTTAGCTCCGGGCGATAACGTTTCTCACCCAATTCTCACCCCCTAAATCAAGTCCGATTTCCACGATTTTTGAATGTTTTTGAAGGTGTTGTAGTTATTATAACGAACTAGGTCTGTACGTTGCTGTTCTTTTTAATTTGTTTCATTCAAAGAAATGTTTTCTTTGAAAGGAATACTTTCACACATAGTTTTTCATGATATCTACAACATATTCAAAAATCATAGAAATCGGACTATGTACAAGATTTTTTTAGCTTCACAATCCTCCTGCCCTCGTAAGGCCCACCTTACTATAAACAGCCAGTTTTTGTCAGTGGGACTTTGATTCTACAGGCAATAAAGTTCCATTACGTTTGTTCGAAAATACCATTTTCAATTTATGAAGAAAGGAAAATAAACTTTCTTCCCATTGCTATACAGTTCAAATTGAATTGCCTTAATAATGTACATGCACACTTGGCCTTAGGCACTGGTCCCACCAAGGGCGAGGAAGCGATTAGCTATCTACTATTTTCTCGCTCAAGAAACGAACAAAAGATATAGATCCCGTGTTAATAAAAGAGACACGTATATTCATAGTTGATCGCTGGCTGTTCACACTGCCGGCGACAACTCTTTCCTCTAGTTTGGCGAAACAAAAAATATAGATCGCGTGTCAATAAATGAGACACAAATTTTAATAGTTGAACGCTGGCTGTTCTCGCTTTCCGCTCGTCGTCGGCGGTGGGCCCAGTGCCTTACGAGGTTAAGATAATGAAACTTTAGAGATTACAAAAAGTATAACATACATACAGTAACTCACGCCTTCGTTCCCAGAGTGGGGTAGGCAGAGCTACAGAATTACTAACAACAGAACTCTAAAAATTTATTGTTAAAATCCAGCAACCACAATTTGCCCAATAGGCTAAGATGTTAAAGTGTTTGGACCAGTGTAGTGACAGTGACAGGTTGTAAGTGGCCCCATACATAAGGCCGCCATATACGGAGCGATCCGTCGTTACGATCGATCCGAAACGATATAGTGACGATTCATATTGTATTGAAATTGAGATGCGATATTGCCACACACGTACAATCCATCGCTCGATTTCAGTCTGAACTGACGGATCGTACCGTATATGGGGCCCCTTAAGACTTGCAAGCCCATCACCTAACATTTGCATTTAAATATTAAAATTTAAAAGTTAATGACCGGATAGAACAGCGACTGTTTATTCTTGTATCATTAGGTTATCCCATAATTTTATAATGTATGGTGATTCAAAAACCATTTCGAGAAAAAGGGTTGTAGAACCATTCCCTGTTATTAGATTATTTTACAAAATTAGTATTAAATAGTTATTTTAAATTTATTATTTGACATTATTTGACCTCTAATGTAGTGATGTCACGATCTTGATAGGTAAGTTGTATCTAATCTTTGTTCTGACAAAAACGCACATTGCTGCCAAGCAAAAAAACAATCAATAACGTTTTAAAGAAACCCTCAAACGTTTTAAAGCATGTCTCGAACAAACCAATTTTGTAGTGACGTCAAAACGCCATTTTCTTTAAAAATTCAAATAAATTAATATACTTATTTAAATGGAAAAACCACGAAATTAGTGTGTTCAATTAGTCTATTTTATCGGAAAAAAAACTAGGGGTTAATTTTTTTGGGATAACCCAATTTTGGGAGTCGCTTCCAAGCCAGCAGCGTAGTGAACGCATCTACTGTAAAGCCATGAAGCCTAAGCATGAAGCATAAATAAAATAATATTCTTTTTATCAGTGTTACATTTATACACCGTGCCCGGGACGTACCCGAAGGATTTTAACAGCGTGTTCCTGAGATTAAATGGAGTTAAAAATGTTATATTAACATGGGCCGAATTCAGGTTTTTAAAATATTATATATTTTTATACAATTTAAATGGAATATTTTCGCTTCTCCAGGAAACACAGCCTAAGGACGAGCTGGCAACGCTTTTCTTGTAATTAGTACTTGTTTTTGGGAAATCCCCTTGAAAATTATAAAACCGGGTAATTTGTCCCTTTCTTACTTTTGATTGAAGAAAGAGACTAAACTGTGACATGAATAAGAAGATGTTTGCGTAATAAGCATAAATTATTTCAAAGCAGGATTTACTATAGTAATTTAGTAATTTAAAGCCTTGGCTCACAAGCACCGTATTTCAGATACATGTGCCTATAAAGTACACGAATCAGCGCGTAACATACGCTCCAAATAATTTTGTACATTAGATAAGCAACTTTAAAGTGATGGTGCACTTTAATTGTCGCGAGCTTCAAATTCGTTGAAGGCCCGCGTATATCCATGTGGTTGGAGACGCCACTAAACGAACAATGATGACTAATGTTGGTATCAGTAGTGGTGTACAGACCTACTTTACCCTCACTTTACCTCTTTTGCAGAAATGGTGAGAGTAATCTGGGCTGCCCTAGACCCCACTAAATAAATGTTAAGATTAGCAGAGCTAAGTGTAACTATGAGTGGGCCACACTTTAAGTTGGAAGGCCCCTGCCAAATTCAGGGCACCTGCATCGACTCCACTACCGAAGTAGACGAATGGGTTAGCAGAATCCTCAAATGAGTCCACCAGGTAGCTAAGCTATTTGAATAGGTACTACGTTTGGACATTGAACATTTCCACGGCAAGGCATGCACACGCTATTGGTACATGATAGCTGGGTGGGCACCCTCTACTGCAGCGCACGGTCGAGCTACGCACGCCGGTATAAATTCGCTTCGTGTTTAAAAGGATGTACATACTTACCCCTAGAGTGGCATACGAGAACATTTCGAAAGAATGTGTGATAAAACTGATCGACCCACACCACACGACATAACTTTACCATGCGTAGCAATGAACAAGACTATGTGCGTCTGCGTGGCATGACGGTGCGCTGCACTGGGTTCAATACGGCTGGTGGGGGGAAGTATGTTTGGCGTCATTTCCTTCTTAGGAAGCTTAGCATCTTCGTGTGCCACTGTAGGCGAATCTAAGGACATTCGTACCTACACTTTTATTGAAGCGGATTTATACCTACGTGTGTATCTCGACAATACGCCGCAGTTGAATTCCGGCTTAATGATTTCTACAAGTAAATATGTTCTGTATCATATTTCTTCTACTGAGCTACGCCCAAGTTCGACGAAAAATTCAATTCATGAGTGGAACTTTATTAAAATTACATAGGATGATGATATTTAATAATATCATTAGAAACGAAATTTAGTATAATTTTACACCGATGAACATTGGTGGCTGAAACCAAATAAGTAATCCAATCACCGATTCAAGTAATTAAAACCATTCTGTCCACAAAACGATTAGTATTGTGTCTCTCACTACAATGTTTCAATAAATTACTTATTTCACTGTAATTTTAGAACTAATTGCAGCTTCTAATTTTAATCGTCCAGCTATATCTCACATTTGTAAAAATCTAACGTGTCGAATTTTCATGGTTAAAGGAGTCCTGCATATTCGTGGTCCGCTATGTCGTTGTTATGTCACTGCTAGGTAAAATTAAATCCGTCCCTCCGTTTCTATTTCAGTCCATAATTATCTTGGACTCTCCCCCTTCATTCTGGAACTTAGGTACCTATCAAGTTCATCTCGGTTACATCTTCGGTCGCTTATTCGGTCCACCGCGACGCCAGGTTCGATTCAATTCTATTGTATGGGACTCATTTCAAGGTACACACATTTCTGTAACTAAAACTATTGTTGACTTAAGGTTAGGTGGACAAGTCACTGATGTGATGCAATGATGCGTAGATGCTTTTGATTCTCCATAATTCTCGTCTTTTTTGTGTTTTGCAAGAAAATGTTTCACAATGTTAACCGACATGTAAACAAATAACGACAATGACACGAGCATACTCGAATATGTCATATTCATTCAATCTTATTTATTAGTGTCACGATATACCTAGGCAAGTTCAGGACACGTTGCAGACATGTTGCAGACGAATACAAACCATACCTATCTGTAGAAATTATACACTGAAAAAACAAATTGGTTGATTTTGCTAAATTTTATGGTTTTATTTGCACCGGTCTGCTTATTGAATAAAATTTATACCAAAATGAAGATCATTTCTTTGCAAACACGGTGATATAGGGTTGCCTATGAAAAATAAATCCCGATTCCGGGTTTCCGACTTTTAAAAAACGAAATATTGACGCGAATGAATACGTTCGACAGAGAGATCCCAGCGAAAATTCCAGTGCGATACAAGAGGACGCAGCATTGCAGCTGCTATTTGTTAAAATCAAATAATGTGAATGTGTACCAGCATAAATAAGTGATCATTTATGTACTTTGTCGCTTTCAATCGTTTGACAATTTTGTATAACATTTCAAACACGACGTTAAAGTGACAAAGTACATAAATGATCACTTATTTATGCTGTTGACTGTACAAAAGTAATAACAATAATGAAACAAAATAGAAATAGTTCAAAAAACAAAATAACCTTCCTGACGCACTCGGGTAATAAATATAGTTCAAATATTATGTTAGTCATAAAATGTCAAGAATACAATAATATTTAGAAATGTCCAATAATGTTTAGAAGCAGACCGGTGCAATTTATTACTACCGACTTCCTGTTTATACCTGCCTACCCAATAGTTATGACGGGAAAAAAATAGTCAACCTAACGTTTGCATATTCTATAGGCTTCATACTTTCGATTGGTATGTAATTTATCTAATAAGCAAGCCGGTGCAATTAAAAAAAAAAAACAATTTTTAATTTTTATTTATATATACACTGGACTGAATTTTTTCAGTCAACCCATTCACTACATATTACTTAACATATTAAATTTGATATAAAATACTTTTGATCGAATAAGCAGCTCGGTGAAGGGCGTCTCCTCTTCGGATCTTAGACCAATAGATGAATTACCGAGAGCGTGGAATTGCATATGTAGTGGTAACATGTCTTTACAGGCATTCTATATTTAAATTTCCTCTACTTCTTAACCATCAGCATAAAAAGAGTTTTGTTATATATTAAATAAGTAAGTATAAAAATAATGTCAGTGTCAAATTCTATATACTTTTTACAATGCACTAAAATATACGTCTTATTTTATTGTACATACATACTTTAATACGCCTTTAACCCCAGAGTGGGGTAGGCAGAGCTATAGAATTACCTACAACTTTAAAAACTATTTTATTGGATACTCGCAATTTTCAGAATTATTTTGTCTGGGCACGTGCGACTGTAAGTTACACAGTTTACAAAAAATATGGCAGTAAGTCTCAGTAAATTTTGGTCCGATTGAGAGTCAAAGTAAACAAATAATTTTAACTATCATAAATTTTTTGAACTCGGACTAATGAAAAATTTTAATTCACCTTACACCGCTGCCCATAAGCAATTTCCAACTTTAAAGATGAAAATTTAAATAAATGATAGCGACCAAAAGCAAAAAAAGGACATACTTATTCCTCTTGTTTAGGGTAATCTCATTAATAATTAAGAAGAAAACTTAAATGGTTTTCCTTTTCATCCGAACGGTACAACCACTACATATGCAATTCCACGCTCTCGGTAATTCATCATAAGGGGGTAAGTGTTTATTTACTTTGACGCAAATTAGAAACAAAAATGACAATCAGGGTTGCCAGTTTTCTCACGGATTTTTTTCCTAAATGTTCAGAAATCTGTAACGCCGTCAGTTATGGTACGGAACTGATTATGCGAGTCAGACTTGATTTTGATCGGTTGTTTTACACCCTTTTGACTAAGTCACAAACAATCTAAGAAACTACGAATGTAATTATGTCTTGGGTCTCTGTTTTATTAATATTATTCTGTCGTGCAACCGTTTATTTAAAATGTCATAAAATTTTCTTATCTCTTAGTCCCATTATTTTTTAGTTGAAATTGGTTTTGTCGTTACAAAATGAGAACGGTTGCATGACACAATCGAACCCAATGCTGAAGTAGGTGTACATACATTTTAACATAATTTAATTGTACGAAGTTTTTGCAGCGTTGCAATCGCGATTAAGTCTCGAGGCAGCATCGATACAGTTAGAAATCGCGTACGTTTAGTCGAGATACAGTGGCGCGACTGTTATATTTGTATAACTGCAAAAAGTTGCAGTGGGTAAAAGGACTTAAAATGGGCAATTTGTCGATTTATATGGCAACCCTAATAACACGCACACAGGTAAACGGACGGCCATTTTGCATGCTTCAATCATGATTAGACGAGGTTACATCCGTATTTTTTTTAGATCCGTGATCGGAACGTACTACACAGTGCTCAAAGTATTAAAATACAACTCTAAAATTCATTAAGGGCGTGTATGCTCTAATATATTTGACGGCGACTGTCCCTTATGTCTTAGAAAATTCTTTCTTATCCAATTCAATTTATACGGTTACATTTCCTATACCTTGTCCTGGCCATGAATGTAAGTTGAGTAAGTATTATTGCAATATCAATAGGCATCGTTAAAATTTGCGTAACTATTCTGATTTTATGACATTCCTAATTGTTTCTAGTCATAAGGCAAAACCTGCTTGCTGACGAATGGTTTCTATTATGAAATGTACAAATTGGCGAATCCATTGTTCAAATTAAATATTAATTAAAATCGATGAGACTAGTGCATCATCAACCACTATCCATAGTTCGTTGAGTTAAATAACTTTTAACTAGTGAAAATGGTTTCAATAGCGTGGGACAAGTAGGTATTAGCTCCTCTGATATTTGACATACAGTCGTGGCTCACTAATTAGGGACAAACAAATTTTATATAATTAGATACAGAACAGACAACTATACTTTGCATAAATCAGCACACAATACAAGTAATAATTGTTAACTAAAGCTTTATCATGTATCTAGGTAATAGCAAAATAATTCTGTTTACATACATTACTTTACGAACCTATTGATAATTGATGCGATATATATATAAACTTGTTACCTACTATTTAAAGTACCTACTCTATTACTGGCACTCTAGAACAGTGGGTTTGAATCCCTGTATCTTCCAAAAACATTGAGGGCCGAGTTCACCAACAATTAAACGGACTGTTAGCGATTTAGTGCAGTGTTCAACAACAATTAAACGGACGGTTAGCGGTTTAACGGTTGTCAAATGTATTGAAACAGCTGATTAAAACTTAACCGTCTGTTAAATTGGTTGGTGAACTCGGCCCTGAAAGGAATCAACATGTTGCTTGGTTTCTGTTTCTTGGCTATTCCATTATTATTTCGTGCTTTAAAAGATTAGTAAAAATGGTTAAAAACCCTAGTTGTGATGCCTCCATCAGCAGTAATAGTACGGGCGGTAACGACCATAGGTAAAAATTTTGATATCGGATGAATTCACTTGGCACAGATGTATCCTAGGTCAAACTCAGCTGATTTAGCCCGGTAGCCATCAGCCACCCCCTGGTGGGTAGGGAGGGGGGGTATTCAAAGTTACACGCCGCCGCGCTTCAGATAAAAAATTATATCGGCTTCAGTTTACCTGTCACCTCGAATGTGGTATCATTTTCTGATAAACCATAGATGTGGCTTTCATTTTTGATATAATAATTACACTCCTTCATATAAATTTATTAAGATACATAAAGAAGTTTCACAACATCGGCTTATCTTTTTTGTTTCAACACACAATATTTTATAATATGTGTACAACATCATATTTACAAAAAATACGGTTGAACAGCCCAATTTATGCAGATTTTAAAAACATATAGTTTTAATTTATACCATTTATTTGAGACGAGTAGAATAATCAAATATACCCGCGCGGCAGCGCGAATTAAGACAGCGGGCGGAACTAACTCAGGCGAGAACTCGCCACGAAGCATTGAAATTTATCTACCACCTCGAGTGTGGTGTCATTTTTTGATAAACCAGGCATGAGGAATTCATTTTTGAGACATTTAATTTACAGTTTTCTAGAAAAAAAGTAAAATATTGACGAAAATATCAAAACTGATTTCTATTTTTTTTATTAAATGGTCAGTTTGTTTAAAAATACTAAAGTTTTTGCAAAGAAAAAAATAAAATCTTAAAGAAAATTCATTTAGCTTTAAAAATATATATATTTTATACATATATAGTTATCATAAAACGTCTATGGGAAAAAAAAACGATAAACTTAAGGTGAATTGATTAAACGGAGTTATTTTACGACCCAAAACTAAAGAATATTCCGCCTACGGATGCCAGATTCCAGCAGCATCTCCTAAGAGCCGTTTACCAGGGTGTGCACTTATGGGGCCAAGCGATGGTGCCGATTCTTCTTCCCAGTCCGGCGGATTGGGGATGGGAAATACAATCGAATCACAATTGGAAACCAATTCCGAATACTGCACCCGTTGCTGCTACAGCTTGTCTGGAACTAATTCGGTTCAAGAGCAAGTCACAGTGCGGTGTTAGGTGCAACTGTCGAATAAAACTGTTAAAATGTACTTACCGAATTAATGCCACTGTGGTGGAAAATGTAATAATGGCATAAACGCAGTCATATCTATATAAAAATACTACTGTGACGATAGTTTATATTTCTAAGATACCTACATTTTTATGCCTAGGTCCTTATGGTTCATATTGTAATTTATGGCATTACTAGGAGGACGCCCGCGACTTCGTACGCGCAGAATTAGTTTCCCGCTACAAAATCACGATCGCATCCTTTGTGTAACGAAAGTTAGGCATACAAACTATATGGGTAACTTTCGTTACACAAAGGAATGAATTAAGTTTTGTTTTAATTAAACGCCTTAACAATGTTTTTTTTTTTGAAAACGACCCTTTTAGTACCTAAAGCCCTCCATTGCAACCACTTGCGGCATCGTGCCGAGGACACTCGCAGCGCTCCGCTGCACCGCGATGCTCAGTCTTGGGGCAAAAAAGGAGCCTTGCCTGTGGTCGCCAGAGACGCTGATTAATTTATCTGACACTTCTATTATAAATTTATCTGTGTCAGTTGACCACGGCCTACAAGTTTCTCTAGCAAACAACTACATAATTTGACTTTAAAAAAGCGTATTTGCAGCACTTGATGGTTTGATGGTCCCTAGCTTGCGAGCAGAACCTTGCAAATGAGACTTTGGTAGCGTATCAACTCAAGTAACATCTCACGCCAAGGGACGACCAAGATGCCACGGTACTAAAGTGCGTTCGTCGGGTCTCTTTTCATCTGAGGCAGACAGGCCAGTGGGCTCAAGCGAAGACGGGAATGAAATTGTGCTAAAACCCGACGGATCAAAAAGGTTATCGATGCATGTCTTTAAACTCGACCAGCACTGGATTGGTAACACAGACCGTGGTGTCCTAGGTCGTCGACTGCATTTCCATAACGGCAACAAGGATGCGGCTCGTAGACTTTAAGACCGTGGCGGAGGCACACTGCTATCCTTAAAGTATTAGAATCTAAAAGAGTCCCTCCTAGGGCTCGTGAAGGGAGCAACGGGCCTTCTCGGATGAATTTTGACTGTTTTCAAAAGTTTGCGGTGGCAAATTTAGACTGAAATGAGGTCCCATGCTGCTTGGTTAGCTTTTTCGACTGGCAAATTATCACCCGAGTCACAGACACGCCAAGCATCCTCTGTATCGGAGAAGCACTACTAATAGCCCAAATGCCAAGCCCACCGTACTTTACGGGGAGGGTTGCTTGAGATGAGACCCACTGGTGAGTGTTAGATGTTAAAAATTTTGATAAATAGAAAAGTTAATTTTAAAATTTTGACTTGGATGTTCGATTTTTTTTCACACAGACATTGTATGATAACTATATATTCAATGTATATTTTTTTAAAGCTGAATAAATGTTCTTTGAGGTGTTATTTTTTTCTTTGCAACAACTAGTATTTTCAAACATACTGACTATTTAATTAAAAAAAAATAGAAATCGGTTTTGATATTATCGACAACATTTTACTTTTTTTCTAGAAAAGTGTATATTACATGTCCCAAAAATGAATTCCTCATGTCTGGTTGATCAAAAAATGACACCACACACGAGGTAGTAGATACATTTTAAAGCTTCATGGCGAGTTCTCGCCTCAGTTAGTTCCGCCCGCTGTCTTAATTCGCGCTGCCGCGCGGGTGTATTTATTTATTTTACTCGTCTCAAATAAATGGTATAAATTAAAACTATATGTTTTTGAAATCTGCATAAATTGGGCTGTTCAACCGTATTTTTTGTAAATATGATGTTGTGCATATATTATAAAATATTGTGTGTTGAAACAAAAAGATAAGCTGATGTTGTGACACTTCTTTATGTATCTCAATAAAATTATATGAAAGAGTGTAATTATTATATCAAAAATGAAAGCCACATCTATGGTTTATCAGAAAATGATACCACACTCGAAGTGATAGGTAAACTGAAGCCGATATAATTTTTTATCTGAACGGCGGCGTGTAACTTTGAATACCCCCCCTCCCTACCCACCAGGGGGTGGCTGATGGCTACCGGGCTAAATCAGCTGAGTTTGACCTAGGCTACATCTGTGCCAAGTGAATTCATCCGATACCAAATGTTGACCTCTCCATACATCGGGTGACACTACCGCCCGTACTATAACACCCATTGGTTTTAGAGGGGAAGTCGACATATCGAAAGGTTGCCGAACACCATGTTCGAAAACGAAACTGTTTAACGCGATCAAATATTTTAAGAAGAACCAAACATGCCAGAATGTCTGGCGGAAACAACGACCACGTAATACAACCCCCCGAACTGACGCCCTAATTGTTAGGATAGGAAAAGAATCCTAAACTGTCTTCTATTCAGATAAAACGTCAACAAAGAACGAAAACCTCTTACCCCTGCTCACTTCATGATTGGCAGGCCACTGACTTCGTTGCCGTCGCCGTGTTATGAAGACTTCAATACTTCGCGCCTCGACCGGTTTCAGCGGCTTGAACAAGTCCGTCAACACTTTTGGAAACGATGGTCACAAGAATACGTCGCTGACTTACAACAACGCACGAAATGGCGCGTTAAAAGCAAGGAACTACAGCTCGATGACCTTGTGCTCATCAAGGACGAAACCCCACCGCTGTGTTGGCGCTTGGGACGAGTCAGCAAATTGTTTCCTGGGTCCGACGGCGTTCCACGCGTTGCAGAGGTCAACACAGCCAGCGGGACCATACGGAGGGCCCTTAATCGTCTGTGCCTACTGCCTACCAGTCATTAAGGTGGTATCAAGCTTTCAAGCTAGAGCTTTTAAGGGCCGGGAAGATGTTCACGCCTAACGTTCACATTTAATTTTAAGTCTTATTTATATGTTAATTAGAGTCATTTTATATTGTATTCTGTCACACCAATCAAAAGGCTATAATATCACGACATATTCCAAACAGCCAATCATAGATAACCTCGCATACGTCACACTCCCACTTCAAATACTCTGTACTTGCATCCATCCTCTCATGCAGAAACGTTGTACTCACCTTTCTCTGTAATTAAAATCAAAATTATAAAAAAAACCCAAGTTTCAATCATCTCCTTGTTTCCATCCGGAACATAGGGTTTTCCAAGGTGTCAGCGAGATGGGCCCCGAAGCCTCTTTCACTTGAACAAAAACGCACTCGCCTTACAAATTTACGCGACTGTTTGGAAATGTATGAAGCTGATCCTCAAGACTTTTTAAACAGATTTCTTTCCATGGACGAGACCTGGGTTCACCACCACACGCCAAAGACCAAACAGCAATGAAAGCAGTGGTACGTGCTGGATCTCCGCCTCCCAAAAAGGCTAAAGCGGGTTTATGTGCCAGTAAAGTCGGCATCAGTATTCTGGGTGCAAAAGGAGTAATAATGGTTGACTATCTCCATAAAGGTGCTACCATTAAAGCGGATTACTATTTTGATCTGTAACGTCGTTTACGCGAAGAATTGAAATCGAAAGGACCTGGAATGATGACCAAAAATATTCTGTTCCATCAGGATAATGCACGTGTTCACACGTCACTAAAATCGATGGCGGAAATTCACAATTGCGGTTTTGAATTATTGCCCCACCCGCCTTATTCACCCGATTTAGCACCATCGGACTTCCACGTTTTCCCAAATTTAAAAAAAACATTTGTGTTGAATGACATTTTCGAGCAATGAAGAGGTTCAAGCTGTTGTGGACCACTGTTTTGAGGAAATGGAAGAAAGTTTTTTTAAAAGTGGTGTAATGGCTCTGGAATCCAGGTGGAAAAAGTGTATCGTAAATCCAAGGGGACTATGTAGAAAAATAAATGCCCTCGTACATTACCGATGTATTTTGCAGCAGCCAGCGAAATTTATTCCAAGTAGTTTTACAAAACAGAAAAAAATAAAGAACGCTTATAAATACATATGTTACGTACGACGAAATTTTTTACTTGATGTATTACGTAATAAATCTGTACGTAAACAGTTGTTTCATTAAAACTATCGCATTTAGTACCTTTAGTTAATACAAAGAAACACTTTTCCAGAAATATCTAAGTTCCAAAAATACTTTTAGAGTTTTGATTTAAAAGTATCCTTAAACGTTACTCTTCAATCCTTAAATAAGCTACACCTTAAATAAAACATTATTGTTGGAATTTTACCATGCAAACAATAAAACATAGCTGCTTAAACGCCAGGTACGAGTGTGCGCCACTCACTCGTCCAGAATCTTGTCCCTCGCTTGCAGCTCGGGCCAGGACACCTCGGGATTCATGAAAAATGACATAGGTACCTACTTTCCGCGCTTGCATAAAAATTTACTAATTCTACACACGTATCTAAGTCCTCTATAATGCGTTCAGAATCAGAACCTGTTGGCAATGACCCGCATTACAACAATCAATATTACTATCATAATTTTCTTTTCTCAAAAATGCTATGTAATCTTGCCTTGACACCATTAATTAGGAGCCAGAAGGTTGAAGTTCCTGGTCTACTACGAAAGTGTTCAGTAAAGTCGCGGGATTTTGAATTTGGAATCAATAAGTTTCCAGAAAGTTAAGTGAGTATGTTTTTTTATTCCGTAGAGTAAAATGACAGCTACAAATATCAAACGTAAAAATAATGTGGCCAGCTTTTAAGAATCCGTGCTGTTCTTTGTTTCGGTTCTATTTTCGGTACGTTAAATTAAAATAAATATTTTTAGGTACTTATCGAAAATTAATAACAAATAAAATCTACATTGTATTCAACCTTTAACCTACTATTGGACAATTAGTACCAACATGACACTGATGTGACGCCAATGCATCGCCATTTGTTTTTCGTATTCGAGTACTCGTATAAGTACCTATAAGTAGTGAGTGATCCAATGTGTTCAGTGAGTTTTCTCGTGTTATTGTCGCTGTTGACTTTATTTGGTACACGTCGTGTTGAGCGCTCAGGTTCAGTTTGTCCATATTCTCATCTCGTCCACATTCTCATCTCGCCCACATTCCTATCTCGTCTACATTCCCAACTCGTCCACATTCCCATTTCGTCCACTTCTCATTTCGTTCACATTCCCATCTCGTCCACATTCCCATCTCATCCACATTCTCATCTTGTCAACATTCCCATCTCGTCCACATTCTTATCTCGTCCAGAACCCATTTCGTTCACATTTCCAACAACTAGTGAACAACCGACTGATCGAATTGATATCGAACAGCCCTACAATCCAAGTTAGGTTGCAGACGAGTTAGGAATGAGGACGAGTTGGGAATGTGGACGAGTTGGAAATATGGACGAGATAGGAAGTTCCCAACTCGTCCACATACCAATCCCAAATTGTCCTATTTGGGATTGGTATGTGGACGAGTTGGGAATGTGGCAGAGATTAGAATGTGGACGAAATGGGGATATGGACAAAGTGAACCTGAGCGGTGTTGAGTTTAATAAAAATAATAAAGCGAGTGGTTTGGTGTATTTTCAGCTTTTTATGATAAGTATTGAGTTTCGAATCGAATACAATTTACCTTTAAATATTAGAAATATGTTGTATTTACAAAAATTCTAAATATCTACAAAAGGGTGGCATTGTTACCTAAAGTATTGCATCTTTTTTGAACTTTATATGAATTTTATATCAATAAACATATTACCTACCTATATTTTTGCCGGTAAGTACCGGTGAAATGTCTTTTTAGTCAACGGAATAAAAAAAAATACTTTAAGTATTGAAATTCCATGACATACCATATTACTCGTATTTGAATTTGGAACTATCTATACAGACTTGTAACAGCCTTTAACATACCAGCAGTACCTGGATGACCATTTTGGTAAGTTTTCTAAAAATGAAACCTACCTGGATGGATTTATCGCCCCGGACACACCCTGCAAACTAAATTTCATGAAAATCGTTGGAGCCGTTTCCGAGATTCAGTTTATATATATAGGTACTCGTATATATATGTATACAAGAATTGCTCGTTTAAAGTGTATTAGATAGATATTACTATTTGTACAAACCCGTGACAGCTTTTAACATACCATATTATTTGAATTTTGAACTATGTGACAGCCTTTAAAAGGCTACTCACTCATACTCGTCGAGGAAGGCTCACTTATTACTGGTCTTTGCAGTAATGTAATGGTTTTCCGTTCATAAATGTTATTACTAAGTATTGTTCTGCTTACCTATCACAAATTTGTCTCCTCTGAGCATATATTGTGCTATCTAGTAGTGAAAACTGTTTTGGCTTATGTATTAATCACATTATTTTATATTTTTTGTAATATTTAGGCTGTTTGTTTTCCAATAATAAATAAATAAATAAATAAATGTAAGTACGAGAAGGGCACGAGTTTTATTAATACGACCATGGTTTTAAAACCATCAGGATTTTTGTTAAAAGAACCATTTTTTAAAATTAAACAATTTTATTCGTTTTATAATTAAAATACTCATATAATATTCATATTATGAAAATCTGAACTTTCAGCTCAGGGGTTGTCAGTTTGTTACTACAACGTGGACCTTTAAATTTTAATAAAAAGAAATTGTTACGAACGAGCATAATCTTGCCAGGATTATGATATAAAAAAGTGGGAATAATAGTACATTATTGCCTAGGCACGGAAGTAGGCAACTGTGGGCGAGTATTGGTTTAAACGGACGAGTTTGCGAGTCCGTTTAAAAATACGAAGCCGGCAATTGCCGTTCCTGCCGAGGCAAATATAGTGCTTTTTTCAAGAATCGCAAGAAAAAAATTGTGTCGAGTGAAATTAGCTTCCTCTTTCAATATTTTTGGCGTACAATTAAAATCTTCATCGCTTGAACTCATTTTTTGAATTGCATACAAACAGAAACCTCACGTGAAAAAACCGCTCAGGTTCACTTTGTCCATTTTCCCATCTCGTCCACATTCCCATCTCGTCTACATTCTCATTTCGTTCTCATTCCCACTGAGTTCATATTCCCATCTCGTCCACATTACCATCTCGTCCGCATTCCCATCTCATCCACATTCTTATCTCGTCCACATTCCCAATTCGTTCACATTCCCAATACCCACATGAACAACCGAGTGATTGAATTTATATCGAACAGCCCTACAGTCCTACGTTAGGTTGCAGACTAGTTAAGAATGCGGACAAGTTGGGAATGAGGATTCTATTCAAGACAGATCAAAAAGTTATGTTTCGAATAAAATATGGATGTATAAGACTTGTGCCCTCATTTTATGGCCCTTTTCACTTTTTAAAAAGTTACAAACTAGACAGTACTTACCTAATAAAATGTGTATGCAACATTGCGGGCTTGTGTAGCGAGCACGCAATTTTTTTATTTATTTGTGAACTGTCAGTAAACTATGTACTTCGCGTCCAAACATATACAAAGTAATGTTAACTTTTCCGGACATTTTTGAGAAAAATAAGTTTATCGATCCTGAACTCTTATGTATAAAAAAAGCCCTCGCTCGTGTAGCTGCTGAGCACCTATAGACAATATGTTACAGATTTTCCTTAGGATTCTGAACCTATCTAGAGTACCTACTTATAATATCTGTGAAGATAAAAAAAATACAACTGTTCATAATTTAATTAGGCATTAAACACTCGTGTGGCATAGCATAACACCACACTCGTATTTTAATTTAAGACCTCTCAATATGTATCTATAAACTACTACCACTCAACGATATTTTTAAGCAGTTTCCTCAAATATAGTTGATGGCGAGTGAGAGCTCGGCGTTATAAGTACATACACCTATGTTCCGAAGTCGTTCAGAATATCTACACGCGTCTAATGCCAAACCTGTGAGCACGAATGTCTGACGCATTGGTTGTATAGATGTTTGCAACTCGACTGAACGCGGCTTCTTTAAATCCACAGATCACAGAAACAAGGAAGATAATTATGTTATGGGGGCGTGATTCGTGACGCCTCGGTATGGTCAAAATGACCATATCGGCACAAGGCGCGTCAAGCGTGGCCTTAGTCAATCGCTGTCAATATACGAGCTCCGTTAAAATGGTAAAATGACTGTTTGTAGGGTAAAAGTTTGCAAAAATCCAAATGTTAATTTCAAGGGGCATAGCATGCCACCGGTAAATTTCGTTTTAAGGCATTATTTCTATTATTAAATGATTTTTTAAGGTTCGTATGGATTTCTGAGCGTAAGGATGTGGAGTATGTGGATGCAATTTCTATCGACTGTCGATAAATGGCTTGTTCTACCAGCGATCAACAGAATGAAACGTGTTAATAGTTGAAGTTATTTATCATCATATCGCACGCCTAAAACACAAAGAAAATAATTTAACAAATTTTCACGTTATATAAAATTAAATTTCCGATATAATATAACGAACGTTATATAAAGTTTCTACTGTAAGAACATACTCTGAATGACGTACGTGAATACTTACTAAAATCTGGATTCGGTTCAATTTTATTGCAGAAATGGCTAAGGGCTCGGTAGTGAGCTGTGCTTGCACACAGCGCTGATCGTCAACCCGCGCCGACTCAGTGGGATAATAACTAAGAGATCATTTTAAAAAAAGATTCAAGGCTAAAGGTTGTCTGATAGAGAATGCCCAAAAGCATTAAGTCTATCTTTCTGTTTTAAGTTATTTGTACCATTTATAAAATAAAGTTTACATAAACAAGTACGACAAACTACTGGTTCGTCCCAAACAGAGATCTCGTGACGTGACACTCATAAAAATCTCTAACAGCTCCAGCAAATTTACCACAGAAATGCATACCTATTAAATATAGGTATAATATATTATTCTATTCTAACATTAGTGTAGGTATTAAGTTTAAATGATGCAATCATATTAACCTAGCAGTAAAATAAAAATAAAAGTACTTATTGTGTGAAAATTGAATAGTAACTATATTTACGTCACACCTGGCCATAATGTGAGTTTTATCGCACGCTGCGCGCACGGTAAAACTCGCATTGTGGCCAGGTGAAGACGTAAAATTGTGTACTCATCACGGGCAGTAAAAAAGAAAGCCCTCTATCGCATATTTACAACCCTCGCCTACGGCTCGGGTCTCAAATACCTGCGATTTCGGGCTTTCTTTCTTTTACAGCCCTTGTTAAGTAATGTACTATAACGTTGCAAACAAGTTTTACATGGTTATCGGTATATTTTGAAACATTCCTGTGGCCCGTTTCACGAAGATACAAGTTACAAATAACAAGCGAAACTCTCTTTCTAGCAAAATGAGTTAGAAAGAGACTTCCGCTTGTAATTTGTAACTTGTAGCTTCGTGAAACGGGCCACTGGTGGCATTCCTCAGTGGACTGCAGGAAAGAGACACACACCTCTTGAAAAAAGGATCACTAACATGTCACTGTAAGAGTAGTCCTTAATCTGTTGAACATAAGGACTAGTATCTTGGCGCCATCTACCTAATTAGTAATTAATTAATTACTGGTCGCTAGATGGCAGCTAAGTGACTAGTAAGCGCTACCTTACGTTCAGTAGCTGAACTACAATGAAAACAAAATTTTGTGCTACTATCAAAACTATGTTACGGCGTTTTTAGTTCGTAAGCTGTAACCAATTATAATGAGGTTGTTTTTGTAGTAGTTAATAGAGCGTAAGCTAAGACGCACACATGTTTAAAAGTGGCGACACCGGGTCTGGTACGAATTTGCTCTCATGACATCTGTTCCTCTCCCTTGTTTCTGTGATCTGTGTTTAAATCTCAGTAAACTGCACCTCCATATCACATGTAAATAATTATAACAATATCACATTCATTAACAATATTTGTCGTTTTTATTTATAGTCCATTGTAAAAACTTGCACATTAACATGTTTTTTTAACATGATCCATTTAAAAAAAATCCTTTTCAGTCATTTCGATAGTAACTAAAGAGGCGCCATGATGTGACTTTAATTATACCTTTACGAAATATAAGAAAAACTTGTTAAGTTTGAAATTATTCCAAACCCAATCACAACCAAACATTGCATTACTAAATTTTAGTACACCAGATACACAAGTAGCGTGAACAGATCCGAGGATTGAGGACTTAACGTAAATTTACACCAATAATATGGTAAATAAATAAAAAATATACCTTTCTCTCTCGATTCTGCGAATAATCTACCGAGAATAGTCCCTTCATATGCAAAGCTTTTTGTTTGGAATATAAAACAAAGTCTAACTGCCGCACTCAGAGACGTCAATGAAATCTTATGCTTGTGGAGGAAGAGAGGACAATAGAGAGACCTCTCTCCAGGCGGGTGTTATGCCTGGGGACCGAAGTCCATTGGGATGAAGTTGGAAGTTGTATAATTATGTATATGTCAACCGACTGAAGAAACTTCGTTAGCGCGATGTAGAACACTTTTGTTCCGCTGTCTGACGCTGGTGGCGCTAGCGAGTTAGCGAGTTGGTTGTTACAAGTCTGCGCTAGATGTCGCTAGGTCGCCACACCAGCCCCCCTTTGAGACCGGAGGTTGATGGTGATGACGTGCAGTCTGTGCGTTGAATTGCCGCTTGCAAGTGCCAGTAGTAGAGGTCTCCAGTAGTTCTCAGAGCCGCGTTGGCGAGCGTAGCAGGAGAAGAGGAGTGAGTGGAGTACACAGTGAGTCGTGTACCTGCTCGTGAAGTACTCGTAGTAGGACGCAGTGAGTAGCGTTGTTGATTGAGAGTAGTGTGTGCACACTGTAGACACCAGGCATGGAGATATATCAGAATGCTAGTGGTGCACAGTGCGGGTTGTCCGGCTTGCTGTGAAACTGCGTCATAGTTGCTTGAAGGTCGTCAGGTTGCGTAATTGTCCATTGTCGAGGGTCACCAATGTAGAATAACGATCACGTCGGGGTCACCAATGTAGGAAGAGAGGACAATAGAGAGATCTCTCTCCAGGCGGGTGTTATGCCTGGGGACCGAAGTCCATGGGGATGAAGTTGGAAGTCGTATATATTTCAACCGACTGAAGAAACTTCGATAGCGCGATGTAGAACACTTTTGTTCCGCTGTCTGACGCTGGTGGCGCTAGCGAGTTAGCGAGTTGGTTGATACAAGTCTGCGCTAGATGACGCTAGGTCGCAACACTTGTTTAGTGACGTTTTGTCTTATTCTATTGCTATAACAAAGAAAGTGACAGCAGCTACTTTAATCAAGCATTAAATTTAATTGACGTCTCTGAGTGCGGCAGTAATGTGAATAACATGATGAAAACGGATCACCAAGCTCTTGAGCAAGCGTCATAAATATTTAGATCGCATACATAAATTTGGATGTCAAGCAGACGGTGACGCTTCGGAAAGATCAAAGCATCCAAATGCATGTCACTATAACTCGTTACTGTACAAATTGATTGCTTAGATTAATAAAATTATTGCATTCCTAAATCTATTGTAACAAGTAAAATTTACACATTAATAAAGTTATATTTATATTAAAAAATCTACATAGACAAAATACTAATAATATCTTTAATATGAACTTCTTCCCATGAATGATTCGAGTATTCTAGTTTAGTGCGTATATGATTTTAACTACAATATGAATGATAAATACACATGTATCAATGAATATCAATTCCTTTTAACATTATGCATCGCAGAATTTGATAATTTATTTTATTATGGTGGAGTAACCAACGTCTAGCAGCAGCAGTTGCATATCGACAAATTTGAATTCTCTAGAACGGAGCCGGACAAGCATTTTAATAACGTCTAAATGTTCTGTGCGGGCAGCACAAGTTACCTGCGGCTTGTTTGTCGCTCGGATTTCTCTTTCTATCTAGTCAGTAACGATAGAGATGCACTGAGCGACAAGCGAGAAAATACAACTTCTGCTACCCGTGCTGAACATTACATACTAAGGAAAATATTTGACACCGTCCGGGACAATTGGCTTGCGATTCCACGAGTATACTTTTTTTATTTGCACTTTTTTAGTTTACGTACAGTCGAACTTCGAAATGACTGTACATTTTAGAACCCTTTCGCAATAACGGACATATTAAAGTGAGAGTGGTTTGATTTAGTATATCAATAGCTGCGACAAGGTACTAAAATGTTCAGCTACTTCTGAGTACGACCGTACAGTACAGTTCATAAATATGTATACACTTTTGTACCTTGTCACTTTAATCGCTGTGACATTTTATATATGGCAGTTTAAATTAAATAGACAAGGTATACTAAAGTGTACACATATTTATGACCTCGACTGTACATACTAATTAAATGTATATTTTTGCTGATTTTTAATGTTACAAATCAAATTATTCTTCCGAATTCAACACGCCCTACAAACCGATGGATAGATGTTGCTTTAATTAAATTTTAAACGAAATCGTAAAAGCAGATATTTTGGAATCCAATCTCCGCCAATAGAGTCAATGTTTCCAAGGCGCTAGTATGGGTTGCACTATAAGAACAACAACGCCGGGTCTTTTCGCGGGTGTTTTAATTACGACGACGTTAATATTATTAGCGATCTTGTTCATAAAATAAGTGTTATAGAATCTATTAATAACGCCGTGCTACTTAAACGATTTACACCCTATCATGGCTCCTTCAAGTCGTCCTGGAAGACGGGATGGTAGGTCGAGTCAAGGACATGACTATCGGTCGCTGAACGTCACCCAAACTTCGGCGATGCGGCGTTGGACACGTCGCCTCATCCCGACAGGGTACACAAGTTCATACAAGGGTCGAGACGCCGTGGAACCGCACAGCCGACACATTTCCACAACGAGGTGTCGTTGCCGGCCTCGGCATTAAGTATTCGTTTTGTTTAATAATTGGAGTTTATTTCGTTTTAATTAGTTCTTTTTTCTGTCGAAGATGAGACTGGTGGACCGCTAACTAAACCGCAAATCCACTTGTGTAATGTTTTTCGGGAAAGTAAAGAGCTTATCTTTTAACGAACCATTGACGGATAACTCCGCACCCAACGTTCGCCGACAACGAACGGTAAATCTGCCACGGTTGACAGCTTGCGCACGCCCTGCCTCCTGAATAAACCCGTCATTGATGAACTTAACCACTTTTGATTGTTGTATTTGACATGGCGTTAGAATGGTTAATAGCTATCTTAAATATTACATTTCATACATTAGGTACATTAAGCGAGGAATTATTGTATATATACAGTGGTGGCCACATAATTAGGAACGCTAGAGTTTTGCCTTACAATTGCATACAAATAGGATTTATCAGTTTAAAAAACCGATCAGAATGTTCGTGTACATTTTCATATTTAGTTACACTTATCGTTAAGTAATAAACCAAGGTTTAAAATTATGTACATTTATTCTCTGTTAGCAAAATAGGTTTAATTTTGCAAGGACTTAAAAAAATCTTTTCAACGCACTTTATATCTAAATCCCTACAAAATAAAAGGTTGGTTAAAACGAACATTAGTTAATGATCTAACAGTAACTTATGAATAACAATGAAATTAGCCAACCACTTTTTGATTGGTGTTCAAATTCGATACCTATGTCTTGTTTTATTTGTTTGTAGTCACCACTGTATTCATAAAGAGTTTCAAATAAACGGCAGTAACGAAAGTAACGGAATAGGTGCTTTTCAAGCCTAGTAATTGGTTTTTAAAGATAGAATTTGAAAAAGGGACTTTTTCCAGGCCAACACAAACTAGTCTTTATATTCCAATAGCACCGGCCCCGAAAATGTATGAAATTTTATTTAACTACAGTTATTTAAAACCATATTTGGACTAGGATAACTCCGTACAGCCATACACTCGTACAATCGAAGTTCTCTCATGTTTATTAATAAAATAATTAAAAAAAGGAGGTTCTCAACTCCCTTGTTTGATAACTTTTTAAAATGTCACATCTTTACGACCGCCGTATAAAGCATATTTAAAAGCGTATCAAATATTTTAACTTTCATTTAAAACTAATTGCATTCATAAACAAAAGGAATATGCCTAAATAACTTAAACGCGTTTTAAATATTTTATTTTAAATCCCGATTTGTAAATATTTCGAAAATTATATTATTACTAGAGGACGCCCGCGACTTCATACGCGAAGAATTAGTTTCCCGCTGCTCCCCCCATTTCTTCCCGTTGGGGGTCGAATGAACCCCTGTACCAAATTTCAAGTTTCTAGATACAGTCGTTTCGGCTGTGCGTTGATATATGTCAGTCAGGTTTGCCTTTTATATATATAGATAATATGAGATGAGCGATGCATGATGTCATGTACTTTTACAAAATTATTAAAAGGCGGCTAGGTATTTTTTTCTAAGGCAATTTTAAGACAGTGCTTAAATATATTAACAATTGTGTCAAGTATATGTTCTCGCATTGTTAAGGAAATGCACTACACAAGCCTCGGCCGGGAAGGGGGCGGCCGGCTCGCCCGGCGCGCCCTCGACGCCCACACTCGTCCCGCAACGGCCTTTTCTCCGGTCTCTGCAGTACTGTACTTTACTTTACTTGTAAAAATCACACTTAATGAGTATTTAATTACTTTATTTAAATAAAAGAAAAATAAGCTATATAAGCGTGGTTTCTGTACTTAAGTACCTATCCGACGCGTCCACCGACATAGAAGTGTAAAAATCGCAACGCGTCGATATAACGTTACTTAGATGAATAAAACGTTGGATTGTCGTTAGCCTTTGATATTATGCAACCACTCGTATCTAAATAGCTAGAAACTGTTTAGATTTACTTTTTTATGAATAAGACACTAATGCTTTAAGACCTGATATGTAAAATTATAAAAAATATCGAGATCCTTACGCAATTTAGATGCTCGCCGAGTGCTTTTACGTCCATGGGTATTGAGTGTCGTTGCATTGATATTGTTTCATGTACAACCGCAAGCTTTCGCATCATGCGGATGTACAGTTCACGCGCGGCTCGCGGCGGGCCGGGGCCGGCTGGCTACTTTCAAGCAATTGAGTGATAACCTAACACATATGCCGTTTGCTTTGTTTTTTTTTAGCTTTAGTTTTAACTAAATCAGACCCCTTAAAACTGGCCAAGGCAACGAAATTACTCCACCAGCGTCAGCATTATACTAATAACCCCCAATTTTAGAAAAGCACAATAGCAGCAATAACCCTAAATTTCAATAAAATAACCATTGATTGTTATTGCTTATCATTAAAAATGTGCCGGTAACAATTATATACCAACAGGTAGTAATTCCCTAATTTTATATAGCTACAGGTACTTAGATGATATTGACTATTATAAGTTTTACACGTAAATTTGGCCCATAGATAGTGACAACCACAAAGTTTATTTACACTTCCGTCTCTCCACCTCTAATGTCTAAATGCATGCACCAATCACTTGCGACAGGGCGGCGGCACCAAAAATTAAAATGTTTTATTTTTAAACACCGGTACCTTTAATAATCGCAAATAATCGTTTCATGGTTTAAAGTCTGTTTAATCGTTAGCAACTCCGCAGTAAGGACCGGTTTCAACGCTCAATCTATTCTGGTCTCTTGTGTCCTTACTTTTATCATTCATTCTCGGCACAAGGTTGAAGAGAATAGTCATACATTTTTAACTGTAGATATAAGGTAGATGGAGTATTGGAACCGAGCGTAGGACAGTTAAATCTAAATTAACTGTAAGGTGATAGATTGTAAAGTTACATAACAAACTGGGATTATGTGTATTTATAACCATACGCCGTGTCATGTCAAATTCATAAAAGACTAGTTGTCAATACATACTGTGTAATGTTAAGAATGGAAAATCAAATATCGTCAATAAAACAATTTAACATAATCACACAATAATCACATGACAGCAGAGCGTACCTGCTAATAAAACTGACTTACAAAACACGTGAATTTGTTTACAAACCTATTTATACTTAAATTTAGTTAATTTAGAGCCATTTAAATAAACTGATCTTGACTGAGACGCCCAACGGCCATTGACGCGTCGCGTGCCGGCTACCGCGGTCAGGATCAGCTTACTATTTAATACGGCTGTTGGTCACTAAAGTAAATGTTTTCGCGTTGTTGCGCCCAGTCTATATTATTATAATTTCCATGCAATGCGCGGGCCGGCTCGGCTAGACCCAGGCGGGCGCGGGCGCGGGCGCGGGCGCGGGGACGGGGGCGCGCGGCGCGTGTTATGGCCGCGGCAGCAGCGGCGTCTGCTCGCCGTCCTCCCAGCGGCGCGCGCGCGCGCTGCACCCGCTCGAGCAGCACGCGGCCTCCGCGGCCTCCGCGGCCTCCGCGGCCGGCGCCTGCCACAACACACCACACCCACTCAGGACAGGGACAAATCAACACAAATTCACACTACTCTATTACACGCGACACCAACCGGTGTACAAGCGTTACAGTTACCACCATCATATTGAAATATGATAATCAGAGGCCGAAATTTTCGTAGCATTTTTGAGCTGTCATGGGGACTTCTCGTCTATCGACTTCCAATATACATAATTTATATCGATAAATACAGAATACAATATTTAAAATATGATTACGAGTAGAAGTAAACAACAGGCAGTCTTACCACGAATGAGCCATCTCTTCGAGATAACCTTTTCGTACCAACTTTTTGAAAATTTGAAATAGGAATTAAAACAATAATGTTTTATTGTTTCTTATAGATAATTTGTGGATTTCTTATGCCTTTTAAACATTTTTCGAAACAAATTGCAACAAGAATTGCTATCGATTGTTTTCATTGTAAATCTATATTTTACATTTTGACCTACTCAAAAATTATCTGAGAGATCGCTCTTTAGCAATAAGACCGCCTGTTGTTTACATCTACTTTTAATCTTCTTTAATATGTTGTGTTCTATAATAATATATCAATAAAATATGTTATCGGAAGTCGATAAGCGAGAAGTTCCTATGACAGCTCTAAAGTGCTACGAAAACTCCGGCCTCTGATGATAATGCATCATGCTCAACTTAAATCTAGGAATTTTAACATATTAATAATCAACTAATTATAAGTCTATCACTCCATGTGCATATCAACAACCCAAATGAAAGTTATAACTGACAAATAAACTCTGTATAGCTCTTGCAATTTACGATGGCGAATGGGCTTTACTTGTGGTAAACAAATATCTGTATACATGTCAACATGTGCGTGGGAGCGAGTGGGTATGATAAGCATAAAACAATAAAGGGATAATTATACTCTTCTTGACGAAAGTGAAAACTTTGGCAATCATTGCTCGTCGCTACAAACAATATAAAATAACACAAAACATCGAAAACAACAAACTATTTTTATGTTCTTGCCGTGATATGCGAACTGTTTAGTCAGGTATTTAGTAGCGACCTTCTTGGTTGCGTCTTCTACGAAATTGTTGTAACTCTATCTTATCGTGAAGATGACATTTGAAATGTCTTCCTATTTTCTCTCCTAAAATTACGTACTATTTTAAATGTAGCGTTTGTTTTTATTTCATAGGGCTTATTATTGCCGTGCTTATTGCGTGACTAAACGTGGATAAAACATCCGTCACTCTCGCACTTACATAGTTGTCAGAAAGTGACGAATGTTTTATCCACATTTTGTCACGCGATAAACACGGATAGGCCCACAGTTCTAAATAAATTTACTATTTTTATTTTAGCACACTTCAAAATAAAAATACATTATATCGCTATGAATAACTTTGTGTTTTTTCCAGAGATTAGACAAGCTACAACAACTACCTACTTCGTAGCAGTTAGCGTCGTGGAAACAAATGCACAAGTGACTTGAGCGACGGCGCGCTCGCGAATGATCGCTCTGTCAAACACGCACACTACAGTAATGTGCAAGTACACGTTCAACCACTAATAAAGCCACTCGACAAATTCTAAATAAAAGTGTATGGATTAAAAAACTTCTCTTTTTCTCAAGAACCTTGATTATTATTTGTTATTAGTTGCATATAAAATGTATACGGAACCAGTAATACGACACTAACAACCACTTCTGATTGAGTCACAATTATGTTATAAGTTAACTATTAGACCCCGTTATCTTGGGGCGCTGACGTCGCTTTTTGTGGGGATTGAATTTTTATTTGATCGACTAAAGTCCATTTTTTTATTCCGTAGACTAAAATGACAGCTACAAATGTCAAACGTAAAAATAATGTGGCCAGATTTTAAGAAACAGTGCTGTTCTTTGTTTCGGTTCGTGGTGTAATTATTAATAAAATAATAACATACATACATACATACAATCACGCCTCTTTCCCGTAGAGGTAGGCAGAGACCACTTCCTTCCACTTGCCTCATTAATAACGGATATAATAAAAATGACTACTGACGTACGTAATTTTTTTTTACTTACTTTCCGAGAATGAATAGCATATAAAATCTACACTGTATTCAACCTTGGACAATGAGTGCCAACATAAAAAAATGGCACTGACGTGACGCCAGCGCGTCGCCATTTATTTATCGTATTCGTTACTTTCCTCGTATAGTGATCGGGAGTGTTCAGTGCCTTTTCTCGTGTTATTGTTGCTGTTGAATTAATTTGTTGCACTTGTTGAGTTTAATAAAAATAATAAAGCGAGTGGTTTGGTGTATTTTTAGCTTTTTATAATAAGTATTGAGTTTTGAATCGAATAAAATTAACCTTTAAATATAAGAAATAATAATATGTTGTATTTACAAAAATTCAAAAGATCTACAATAGGGGGTCATTTTTCCCTAAATTATTGTATCATCTTAGAACTTCACGGATTATCCACTATGCATTACAAACACTTTTATATCAATAAACATAAGTACCTACCTACTTATATTTTTGTCGGTAAGTACCGGTTGCATCACATCTTTATTTACGAGTTGTAAAAACAGGCAACACATGAAATGTAATTTTAGTCTACGGAATTAAAAAATAGTCTTGATTTAAATGTCGATGGTATTGTATTTAGAGTTAACGTCATATCACTGACAATTAGTTACAGACAATCACTACTAAAACAGAATGGGACAGATAAAAGTCGCGAGTGTTCGTTAGTTAACCCCGTTTATCATAGTTCGTCATAATCGCGAAGTATTAATACCCACGCTATATTGAAATTGAGCTGAGATTTAAAAGGCAAAAAATCAATCGCATCGTTGCATAATATAAACTACAAACATCGATATAGAGACGGTCGATAAATAGTCATTAAAGCGACGTCAGTGCCCCGAGGTAACGGGGTCTAGTTATATCGAATGTTGTAAGTGAGGTGAGGCGGCGTGACTGACGGTGGAGATGTGCAGGTCGTAGAGGTGCAGCGTGCTGACGGAGAGGTCGCGCGCGGCGCTCCCCGCGCCCGCCGCGCCCCCCGCGCCCCCCGCGCCCCCCGCGCGCGCCGCGCCACCCTCCTCGCCCCCGCCCGCGCCCGCCTCCTCCTCTTCGTCACTCGTCTCATCCATATCCTGCAACCATACGATACTAGATTGAGCAACCCATTTTATCCGGGCCATTTATTTATCGCGCCGAGGACAAGGCCAGATATTCAAGTCGGAGATTAAGTGGGTCTTATAACTGAGTGATACACTTACTCTCCTTTTCACTTCGATTACAAGAAAATGAATAATGGAATAAAATATCATAACGGGTTTTAAGCCCATAAACTGCATTTTTTTTAAATATTCCTACCTGATTTTTAATCTCTATTTAGTTATACAGAGCATAGAAAGATATTAAATGAAATTTACTTTATTGTTCTGTACCTAATGAAGAATGTCAGTAGGTACGCCAAATCGCTTGAAACTTTGTAAGAGTAAAGCTTATAAATAAACAAACATACTACTTTTTGTTTCATTCAAATAGACCCAGTAGTTTTGATTCTACGAACGTATGAAATTACGGTCAAAAATATTAAAGGGTGCGGGCGCCATCTTACTGGAGTGACGTCATGGTTTCGTTGCGGTACGGCCCCTTATATGATTGAGTAAGTTTACAGGGCTATATTTTTTTAACTGTTATAAGTAACCAGTTGAAATTTTCACAGATTACGTGTTATTATAAACTCTATTGTTTAAAATTACAAAATGAACAATAAATCAAATCCCAAGAGGGGTCCCCATACAAGAAACATGACAAATAACCAGTTTTTTTAGCATTTTTATACGGATTATATTTTTATAATGGCTTACTATTTTGATGCTATTTTAAGCTTAAATTGCAGTCGAACTTTCATAGTTTACGACTAAATAACAATCTCAAGTAAAACTGCTAAAAATATTTGACCAAACTGATTTTATCAACACGATGTTTTAAGCGGTCACTCATCCTGTTTTAGAATACGCTTGTAAGTAGGTAGTTGCTTAACTTTGGAAGCCGAAGTACGGGTTGTATTTGTATTAGCTTTTTATTTCGGTGTCACACAATAATCTAAACTCCATACTTACGACCAAACAGTAATCTGTAGTAAAACAACAAACAACAAAATCTTACACGATGTTTAAGCGGTGTTTACTTAACTTTGGTAATAGCCCTTTCTTTACAAATGTCGTATCTAATGTAGAATTCATATCGCTAGGTACCGTATAAAATAATGAACTATAAAACATGAGTTTTGATTGACCTAGGTAGTAGTTCTGATATTTTGTGTACTTATTCATTTCATCGATTTCAAATTTCGCGGGCGGGCGCTGCCAAGTGGCTCACTCGCCATAAGTTAGGTACCTAGACCGCCTCTCTCTCTCTAGTAGTAGTTTTTGAACTGTTTTTGAGCATTATTACTGTTATTTCGTGTATGCAAGATAGCTTAGATAGCGTGCGTGTGTGTGTGTGTGTGTGTGTGTGTGCGTGCGTGCGTGCGTGCGTGCGTGCGTGCGTGCGAGCGTGCGTGCGTGCGTGCGTGCGTGCGTGTGTGTGTGTGTGTGTGTGTGACGTGTGTCCGTCTATCCGCAGCCTAGCTCAGAGACTCTTAGTACTAGAAACGTGTAATTTGGCATGAATATACATATTAGTCACGCCAACATAGTTAAATAAAAGTAAAATCATGTTTTTTTTTTTTTACGTAACGTGGGGAAGTTTTTTTTTCTCGTCTACCCCATAGTGTGGGGTGTCGTTGTATAGGTCTTTCCAAAATATTGCGGATTTGTGAAAACAATATTTTAATTAAGGTATCCGTTTATGAAAAGCTTTAAAGCGCAAATTTTTGTTAGAGTCAAGTGTCGTCGTCCCCTCCCCACTACAGCCAAAACTACAAATAAAAAATATGAAAAATATCTTCAAAGGAAAACTATCACGACTAAGTAGACTTCATTGGCTCTTGAGTTAAACGGTTTAAATGTTTATACCTGCCGAAAACTTATTTGCGGTGTTGGTAAACTGACCGCGACCTATATCGATGTATGGGGATAACAGTTTTAACGGCAAAGTTAAGTTTGTCGCGAGGTCTAATTTGTTTGTAGTAACGGCTTCGGAACCCTACACTGAGCATGGTTCGACAGGCTGTTGCCCGGTTTTTTGCATTAATGTTTAGGTATTTTTATGTAGAATACGGTGAACCCTAAATTAAAAGTGCTTGATTATTATTCTATTTTTATTTAACCAACTTATTCGACAAACATTACAAACAGAAAAGCCGGTCAGCAACGGACAGTTAGTTTAGTTAAACAGGTTAAACTGTATGTAAAACAAAACAATGGATAACCATAACTATCATAGTCACATCAAAACGAATTCGTAAAAAATTACGACTTCCAAAGTTAAGCAACTACGAGCGTAGTCTAAAACAGGATGGGTGACCGCTTAAAACATCGTGTTAATAAAATCAGCTTTGTCACCTATTTGTAGCAGTTTTACTTGAGATTTCTCTTTAGTCGTAAAGTATGAAAATTAGACTAGAACTTAAGCTTAAAATCGCATCAAAATAAGAAGCCATTATTGAAATACAATCCATATAAAAAAGCAAAAAAAAATGGTTTTTTTCATGGTTTTTGTACGGGGACCCCTCTTGGGATTTGATTTATTGTTCATTTTAAAAATTTAATCGATAGAATCTATAATAACACGTATTCTGTGAAAATTTCAACTGTCTATTTATTACGGTTAAAAAGATAGAAGCCCTGTAAACTCACTCATTCATATAAGGGCGCGTACCGCAGCCAAACGATGACGTCATCATCCGTGAGCGCTAGCCGCCGGGTTTCGAGCGCCGCATACGAAGTTTAAAATTCAATATCTCGAAAACTATTAGACGTATCGAAATGATTTTTTTACAGCATTTTTTTGTTTTTAATAAAGAATACGATAAGCCAAAAATCTAAACTGGTTGACATTCTCTATTGTAGACTTAACCTTAGTCTTAGAAAAAGAAAACACTTTACGAACTAAAGCATTTTAAGCGAAACGTTTACTAAAATGACAGTAATAGGCCTTCTACGAGTCCTCCAATCTTGTGTTACAAATCACTAATGTTTGGTTGTTGTCTATAGTTTTAAAGATTTACCAACGGGACCACTAAGATGCATTATCATCAGATCAATTAACCTAATAACACTTCCAATAACTGCGTCTCAGTCTGTACAGTTTCGTAATAAAAAAGCAATGACGACCCCGACGCTGCCGTAAATTACGGCACAATTTAATCCCACTAAGGGCCTGTTTCACAATCGACAAGTAAATTTATGTGCCAGTTAAAGTTAGCTCTCTCCTTGTCTACGTTCAAGTGCAAGAAAAGGAAAGGGCTAAATTTATGTGTCAGATATGCTTTACTTGACGATTGTGAAACAGGCCCTAATCCTACTATCTTACTAATCGGACTAATATTATAAATGCGAAAGTTTGGATGTTTGTTACTAAATCACGCCACAACGACTGAACCGATCTGGATGAAGTTTAGCACAGAGATAGAATATAGTATGAAATAATACACAGGCTACTTTTTACCCCGGACCGGTCGAAATTGGACCGTTTCCAAGGGAATAGCGATAAACGACTTCTACGCGGAAAGAGTCGCGTGCAACACCTGGTATTACTTTAATATGCGAAAGTTTGTGTTTTACTTTGTTACTCCTCTACGCTGCAAGGGCTGGACGGATTAGGATGAAATGGAAATAGCTAATATACCCTGGATTAACACAGAGACTACTTTTCAGCACGGAAAATTTGGAGATAATCGAAACCTACGACGACGTAGTTGCGGGCAAAAACTAGTATAGTGATTTAAAAAAAAAATTGTATTCTTTCTATTCTCTATTTCTATGAAGCAATCATTATTTCAAATAACTAGCTACACTTGAAAATCTAATTCAAGACCAAAATCCTTACCTCAACGGGCGCAAATTGGCTTTGATTAGTGTGATTACTGCATTTTGCTTTAAGTGTAGGTATTTTTGTCAATAAAACTTACCCTAATATTACTGGTTACACGAGTTGTCCTCATTCATGTTTTTATGAAATAATGTTAAAATAACTAAATAATCAAGATGGGAACTGTCAGATTTTGGTCTTGAATTAGATTTTCGAGTATACAAAAACTTGTATCTGTTGTCAGTGATCTAATAAAATAAATAAAATAAATCGAATGATCAAACACATCCTGGTAGTTACAGTAGTTAGTACTGTGCCCTGACAGCGCCCAGTGCCACCGCCGCGGCGCGCGCATAGCCAGTGACGTCTGCAGGGTCTTCGGCGAGGGCATCTCATGAACACCTCATGATTTCCTAGACTTGTTGTACTTGGAGCAGTATCCTTCAAAGAGCGTCTGGCGACCTCCAAATTGCTTTAAATTCTATTTTAAACGATACATGACAGCTGCAGTGAATAAGAGAAGAGTTGATTCAATTGACTTGCTGCCAAAATAGCGGCAACATGGCAAAATGTAAACAGTTTGCCGGTCTGATATTGATTTACATAGCCAAGTGAGTTTTACATTGCTGCATTGCAGTGAACTGACTGTCATATTACCAGAATGACTATGGATTTATACTACCTTTTTCTTTAAGAGGGCAGTTTTGATCACGCGTCTGGTATGTGTGGGCGTAAGATCCCAAGTATCCCGAGTACCGGCGATAAAAATGTTGAGATCTCGGCATCAGGGACCCAATTCTCGTCTCTTCGAGATGATTTTTCATGCGAGATGAACTGTCAACTGCATACATTTTTTCGACATATCTCGCATGAAAATTCATCTCGAAGTCACGAGAATTGGGTCCCAGGCCCTGTGCGGTATGTCCGAGCGTGTATACAATACTCACCGGTAACCGGTAGGGTTGGCGCTGCTGGTAGTAGGACAGCACGGCTGGCAGCGGCGTGTTGGTGCCGAATATACTTTGCTGTATATACGACCCCAGCATCGTCTTGTTCTAAAACAACGTACTATGGTATGGTATCTGATTTTTTTTTTTTATATTTGCGGCACGCTTTCATTGCCTACTGCCCTGTTCTGCACTTTCGACCTCTGCTTATCGAGACTAAACTAACAAATCCAATCTCGGTGGTCTTTCGTTTCGGTACAGCCGAGATTGCGTTGCCTCCATACGACTCCATCATCAGATCAGCACTTAGATTTCATAATAAAAGTGTAAAGTTAATACTATCGGGTCTCTATTTTCAACGGGAGAGCAGTGGCTGGTTTAAGTAATAAAAATAAAATATCAAGCTCAAGGACTTTTCAATAATGAAATTGTATCACTTCTAACATGAAGGCAATGATAAATTGTATAAATAAATAATCTGACGATGCTCAAACTTCAAAAGTACGTGATTATGGAGTGAAAATGGTAACGGTTCCGTTTTGTAGTAGGAGTGGGTGTTACGAGCGTGTTGGTGGTTGGCGGCACGGCGTGGTGCACGCTCTGCCGCAGCGAGCGCAGGAAGTGGCGCTGCGCCGGCTCGGCCGGCTGCCAGCCGGGGTGCCGGCACGAGAACGCCACCAGCGACAGCTCCGTCTTGCCGCCCTCGCCCTGGTTGTACTGCGTGTTACCTACAAACACACACACACCTCGCATATCAACAACCATTTCCACCTTTGATCTAGACCTTTGACCTAGATAGATACGTAGCAAAACATCTATAATCAAATGTTCGTCTTTTATATGATCAAAATATACAGGGTGTCCCAGAAACCGACGTCAACCCGCCTAGGGCTGATAGAGCAGCTAAAAAGCTATCGATTTAACCCCCTTTGTATGTTAAGCGATTTTTGCTAGTTTCGGAAATATTGATCATTTTAATCTGAATTTTTGTAATTTTCCCTTATGTCCATGTTTCGAAAAATTATTAATTTCATCTTTTATCCCGTTTTACGTACGAAGTACGTAAAGTTGTTTTTTCCATACAAAGTGAAAAGCAAACACTGGGATACCTAGTATGGAGGAACAAACTTTACGTAATTACTAAAAAAAAGTACTGATAAAAAACTTCGCTGATTCATAATGATTCTAATTATGTAAGATACCCCTTAAAAACTTATAAAATAAAACAAGAAATTAATATTTCTTCGAAACATGGACATAAGGGAAAATTACAAACATTCAGATTAAAATGATCAATATCTCCGAAACTAGCAAAAATCGCTTAACATACATAGGGGTTAAATCGATAGCTTTTCAGCTGCTCTATCAGCCCTAGGCGGGTTGACGTCGGTTTCTGGGACACCCTGTATAAGTAAACTCAAATTGCATAATATACGAAATTAATAACATCTTATGCCATACGTTTAATACTTCTACGATTTAAATTTATAACGTTTATAATCTATACTGCTCACTATCTATAACGTTCAATATAAATTAAGTCAAATTAAATAACGTACGAAATTCAGAAAAAATAGTGTCATGAATATGAGGTTTAGGTTAAGACTACGCCGAGCGCACAGTGGCGCCCTCATCACTATTATTGTGTTTTCTAATAAAATAAAGTATTTTCTTGAAATCGGACGGTGCATTTTTGTACTACAAATGAAAACACAACTTATAGGACATATCACATAGTTTAATAACAATTGACCTTTGAGTTATCAACTTAACGGAAAAAAGTGGCCACCTTTTCCCGTTAAGCTGACTACTCATACGGTAATTGTTATCAAAGTTTGTTACGTATCCCATAAATTGTGTTTTTACTTGCTCTACAAAAAAGCATCGTCCGATTTCAAGAAAATACTTTATTTTATTAGAAAACACAATAATAGTGATGAGGGCGCCACTGTGCGCTCGGCGTAGTCTTAATGTATCTAACATTAACCTAAACCTCATATTTATGACACTATTTATGACAGATCTTCAGCCGGCCTGAAGGGCCAAAACTCTTAGAAATAGGAGCTAGGCGATAGAGGAGCTCCGTCGACTCTTTTAAATTTGATATACAAATAGAAATTAAACTAAAATTCATAAAAATACTGTAAAATGTACATGACTATACGAACAGTGGCAAGTGTGGGATGACGAGTTTCAAGTAACAGCTGGCCTATTGCCTAACACCTAAAGAATTCTCTTAACTAAAACTCTAAAAACTTGTTGGTAATTCCGAGACCACATTCTGCACAATTGGGATACACCAAAAAAAATAACTGCTTGATTTTACATTTTTATTCGAAAGAATAGCCTTTTAGTATAAGAAATTAATTTGAAGCATTTCATAATTAAATGTATTATTGATATTTAAAATAATTTATTAAATTAAAGTAACCTTACCTACTTGTAACGACCAGATGACGTAGATATTTATGAAAAATGTGTATACTTCTTCTAAGATTTACAAAGACGATTTTTTATTTTGTGTGATCTGTTTTCAAAGTCATAATAGACAAACGTCATTCAAACATAATGTAAACAAACAATCGCAATATGATATAATTTATTATTTCAGAGTATATAAGCATTCAACCATTGCTTATTACCTAGAACTCAAATTAATACAACACTTCCTACATGAGTACATGACCCTTGTTTCTGGACTAGATTTACTTAACACAATCATATTGAATTAGTTGAAAAGGCGGATTACATACTTCCAATCATGAGTTTCTACAATAAATGTTGATGCCGTCATTTTGAACCTCTTGGAAAACCTCACCACACAAATTATTAACATTCATCACACATAACTCAAAAGAGAAATGGTCTCATTAATATATTAATTTCATCATAAGAATTACAGTCAATTTGTAAACAAATAAATTTGACATGACTTCTGACAGCTGTCTTCAAACGTAGGTGCCAGCTAGATATGAAAATTGTACTTATAAAATAAAATATTGGAGAGGCTTTATATGTTTTATGTAAAACCACAAGAGAGATTCGGACCGGCATTTAGGCGTCAAATGAAGGTCATTTCTTAATTTTAATATAATTAATTCATTGTAACATATTTTTTTAATCAAACTACTCGATTCGAGAAGCCTACGAGGGGTGATCAATAAGTTTTGAGAATCAGTATGAACCATCCACTTAATGATATTCTTTTAATGTGGAATATACCACGGCACTAATCAAAATTAAATTAGAGAAAAAAAAATTATACATTATTCATTTGTTTTTCTGCGACAGCTAAACAAAAAACATCTGTATGAACAATTTTACAAGACGGCAAAAATAAGAGTTCGTTTTGTAATACTTTGGAGCGGTGTGGAGAAAGTTCTTTTACACTAATAAAAAATATTGTTATTAAAAATGAAACCTTGATTTATCATTATGATTTAAAGGATTAATAAGTTATCATTGCAGTGGTATTTTTATCTCCAGCTCTGTAACCAAATTTTAGGGTGGTTTTTTCGGCCTTTTCCAGGACTATTGAGGCCTACAAATAAATAATGTGACATTCGTTTTTAGCAATTGAGTTCAAATAATCTAGGAGAGTTATATAACATTATTCTATCATAGTTATGGGAAAATATTAAAAATAAGATGAAGAAAAAAAAACGAATTTGCGGCAGGAATTGTGCTTCAGAGCCTTCTAATTGACAAGGGTGCTGCTCATCGACCAAAGATCAGAACTGATAACCGCTGTCCTCGTTATTTAGCCCTAACTTTCGACTACTACTTCTCATTCACCGATGTTCAAAAAAAAACTATATAATAATCACGAGCTGGTGATGACTTAGGGAAGGTACAAAATTTGACCATTTAGAACTCCAAAAGTAAAATTATTTTTATAGTGGCAAATAAAACAATTGTATGAAGTTAATAAGTGTTTGGAAATATAGAAAGTGTGCTTATTCCAATTAAAATATAACGATTTATATATTTCCCATTTTTAATACCGATTATCAAAACTTATGGATCACCCCTCGTATTCCTCGAAATGGTTTTGAAATTTTCATACTTTGTTAAAAATGGGTGTATCCCAATTAGGCTAAGACGTTTACCAGTGTATAAGTGGCAGGTTGCAAGCCCATCGTCTAACAGTACTACAAGCCTTAATTCCCTTAGTTGGCTCTTTCGCCATGGACGGGAAGACATGGAGTGGCACTATTCTAACCCGGCAACTACACAGTGTCCAATAAATTCGCATACAGTTTCAAACTATCATTAAAACGAAGTATATAGTCTGGCCAAGCTAACTCTGCAATAGAATAACCTGGCAACCACGTGTAAAACTTTATATGGCAATGTTTTGTAGCCGTCTAGAAGACGTGTCTCACAGACTAATAAGAGATACGTATCAGACGAACAACTGCCTTGCAGCCATATTAACCAATAGAGATTGCTTAGAATTGAATCTGACAGTTTTATTTTTTTTAATTTGATTTCGTTTGAAGGCATATGTACTAAATGTAAGGAGCCTAGCAGGGTAGGGGTGCCCTTCCATATATTTAATTTCTAGGTAACGAAAAAAGAAAAATGAAACAACTTCGGCAATTTTTTTTTTTCTTATATTTATTGAAAGCTTTCTGTTGCATTACAGGCAACGTCTTATTTAATCGCGAGATATCCGTGCCTTTCAAAATTCTATTTATCGTTTGACACAGTTGGATCAGTCGAAGAGAGTACAACTCTATAGTAAAAAAAAGACTAACCTACTCTTCAGAAAATGCTGTGAGGTTTTTCGGCATTATTGTACAGGAATCAAACAAATACCCGGAACAAAAGCCCCATATGAATTTTATCACACAGGAAATAAAACGGCTAATTTTGTCCAAGTATTCGTTTGATTTCCTAAACTGTGAGACTCACAAGTTTGGTTGTTCAATATTTTCTTTTAGTTACGATTAAATTAACAGTGTTTAATTGGCGTAAAACGATAAATAGAATTTTGAAAGGCACGGATATCCCGCCATTAAATAAGACGTTGCCACCTAGCACCTTTATATTTAGCACCTTTGCCTTAAAACGGAATCAAATTTAAAAAAAGAAAACTGTCAGATTCAATTCTAGGCAATCTCTATTGGTTAATATGGCTGCAAGGCAGTTGTTCGTCTGATACGTAGTATCTCTTATTAGTCTGTGAGACGCGTCTTCTAGACAGCTACAAAACATTGCCATATAAAGTTTTGCACGTGGTTGCCAGGTTATCCTATTGCAGAGTTAGCTTGGCCAGACTCTAGATGAATTACCGAGAGCGTGGAATTGCATATGTAGTGGTTGTACCGTTCGCATGAAAAGGAAAATCATTTAAGTTTTCTTCTTAATTTAATGAGATTACCCTAAACAAGTGGAATAAATATGTCTTTTTTTGCTTTTAGTCGCTATCATTTAAATTTTCAACTTTAAGGTTGGAAATTGCTTATGGGACAGATGAAAATTATATATAGTTCTCCTGATGACTTCTTGATCGAGATCATCTATACTGTCCGCCGTATATAGATTCCAAAAAAGTTACCAAAGATGGCCGAAACTCACTGTCACAAGTGTCATTGTTATTGTGACGTTCCAGATGTAACCAACCCATGCACATTAATAAAAAATAGTCATGTAATATTTTGTTGTTATTTAAGTGTGAAGATTATCCCAAGTTTTTGATGTTTTTTATACCTACTCATCGCCTACCACATCGGCTTGGTAGGTACATCAATCTAGCTATGTACAAAACTCTACCCCCAAATACTAAATTAACAGGAATCAAAAACTCAACAACGAAAATTACCACGAGTATAGAATAGAAAGCATTCGATCAATCCAAACGTCAGATGCGAAATGATGTGACAATTGGAGATGTCATGGTGGTTTGAGGGTCTTCTTTGAAATCCGTAATTCTAACTTCGTCTATTGCTATCCCTTTTGCTCTCGACGCGTTACTAATTCGCAAGAAAGTGACGGGGCGATCCGAAGTTCTAATTACTGATTTCAAAGTAGAGCCCCCGTGGCCACCATGTTTACTATAAAGTTTGCCATACGTGATTTGTTGTTAATATTTTTATGTGCATACCAAAAATATTTATAAATAGTATATAAGCAAATTATGAGATTAATAGTATCCAAAAAATCCAAATATTGTTAAAACCTGAAGTACTTATTACCACTGTAATATGAACTTTTCTTCTACAAAACAGTTTCAACCAAATATCTGTAGGTGAAATTAATATATACATTAAAATATTTATTTATGCGGTTGCATTTTATTTTAAATTTACAATTATATATAAATGAATTACTAATGTACATTATTTAGAAAAGTTAAAACTTACCGATGCAAAACTTTTTCATTTTATTGGGAACACATTAGTAGTTTTTATGGAATCTATATACGGCGGAGAGTTTACTGCCGTCGGACGTACGTATCTTTTTCTTACTCGGAAAGGGGAATTTTTTCGTTGCTTTGAATTTGTCACTCTTACTCTCAGTCATAATTTTATAAATAGTTGAGAGAGAAACACCTGTAGCTTTTTCAACGAATGGGGCAGCGGTGTCACGGACATTAAAAAAATACGGACGGAACGTTGCATCAAAAAAGTGTGAAGTGAGCAAAGTCGGTGATTTCGTTCCGTCATACACTATCTACCGTCACACAAATGTACTAGGTCGGTGAACCCGCCGCCATTACGCGTCGAGCCACATCACAAGTGACATTACACTTTACGCCGAAGAAATGCCGCATTGTGTAGTAAAAACTTGTAAAAACTACATTAACAAATATAAAAAGCCACTCGGTATCACTTTTGACGTGTAACTTATGATTATTCGTGTTATTTTTCATAAATATGTGTTTATTTACTTTGATGCAAATTACGAACAAGAATGACAATCAGTGTTGCGAGTTTTTTCACGGATTTTTTTCCCTAAATGTGGGGAAATCTTTAACGCCGTGAGTGGTACTGTAATGGTACGGAACCCTGCTTATACCTACGAGTCAGGTTTGATTTTGACCGGTTTTTTACACACTTTTAACTAAGTCAAGGGCGGCTTACGTGTCAGTACCTAATCATTTAATTTAAATAATAAATTGCTTTATTCGTAAAATGTATTTTTATTCACTATGTCCATAAAAATGTAGTTTGATATATCAACATTATTAATATTATTCTGACGTGCAACCGTTGAAATTTAAATTAAATTTGTCATACAATTTTCTTATATCTTAGTCCCATTAGTTTTTAGTTGAAATTGGTCAATTAAATTCATAAGGTTGCATGACGCAATCGAACCTAATGCTCAAGTAGGGTAGTACATAAATGACAACATGATTTAATTGTAAGTACGAAGTTTTTGCAGCGTAAAATCGCGATTCAGTCTTGACACAGTTAAAATTCGTCTACGTTTAGTCGCGATACAGTGGTGCGGTTTACGAGCATTTGTATCGTTGCAAAAAGTTGCAGTGGGTAAAAGGCCTTAAAATGGGCAAATTGACGATTTATATGGCAACCCTCAAAGCACGCAGACTCGTAAACGGGCGGCCATTTTATGTGCTTCAATCATGATTAGAAGAAGTTCTGTCCGTATTTTTTTAAGGTCCGTGAGCGCTGTAATGTGAATTTAAATTTTTCATTAGTTAGAGTTCAAAATATTTATGAGCTAGGGTTAGGATTCTCGTGGCATTTTTGGACAAGTAATGCAGTGGAGTCGTCATTATTTACTTTTTATAATTGAATGAATGACTGAATGGTAAAATCTTAACTTATGTAACATTTTACGTAAACTATTTACATTAAAAAAAAATACGACTCGTATTAAGTTTTCAACTATCTCAAGCTACCAATCATTTCATCAAATATTATAGGTTGACTAAAAATTCTCTTCAAATAAAGTCAATCACTATGACATTTTTATATTGTCAATCTTGACAATTCGCACAAATCGTAGTCTCGTTAATTTTCGGAAGCAACACATAATTTACGAAACGTTGTAGACGTGACCATAAACAATAAATAAAATGAATTTTCGACAAGTTAGAACAATTCTGCGATGGATAGAACCATATGAAGAACTTTTATATAGCGAAGAAAGCAATAGTATACTACGTGTTACAAAATACCCCGTAAAAAATATAATAAATTATCAAAGCCAAAAATATTGTCAACCCTAGTAAGCTGTAATGTCAGGGAACCGAAGAGTTAGCATAGATTATTTAACAGAGTGGCCAACCTACGAATTTAATTATTGTCAACTTTAATGGTTTTTCTGGTTTTCATCCACAAAGGTTCAATACTGTCATTATGCTTAAGTACTGGCTTCAAAAATCGTCAAGATGGAAAAAAAAATATGTTATCAATTTCAAATCTTCTTATCGATACTCTACAATTGTTTCGTGTTTTTCCCAAAATGACGATGTTTTCTAACTCAGAATATTACGACTCCAAAACTAGACTTGTAATATGTGTCTAATCGAATTCTGTACATTTTGTTAGTATGTCACTTGATCGTTTCACGAATTAGGTAAAAATGTACATAAACATTCTGCGTGGTTACTCTTTAATTTTACTGAAATAGGGTTTAAGTACTTTTTTTATTTAATTCTTATGAATCATTCATTCATTCATTCAATCATAAAAGTATCTATAATAACGACTCCACTGCACTCTGTTCAAAATTGCCACACACATTTAGGGGGCGAGGGGGGGGGGGGGCATTTCCTTCAGGCTGATACACCTACATTGTAGTGCCTTAATTTAGAACTTCTGTTAAAACACGTTTAAGTTATTGGTAGGGTGGATGGAGGCCACCTGAGCTCCTACTCTGCCACCACTTACCGAGCCGCCATCGTATCCAGGATTGTCACACACAATCTATTGTTAAAATGAAAACTCACCGTCCATATAGTCTATAGATATTTTTCTTACCTTTAGCTTTCTCAGCATATTTGCCAGAAGTTTGCCAGTCGGGATGGCCATGACGTCGGATGTCCAACTAAAAAATTTAAATTATTTCCTTTAACGTCATATTCCGATTTATATTTGAGATTTTCCTGCGCATCTTACGAAGAAATTTAGTAGTTTTGAACTTTCAATTAAGTCATCGAGGTGGGATGAGAGCTATCCCTCCGCAGTTATACAATTACCTGCGCGAAGGAGCAGACGTCGCCGATGCCGAGCACGCTGACGGTGAAGTTGCGGTAGAAGTCGACAACGTCGAGCGCGCGCGAGCGCAGCCGGTACAGCACCACGGGGCACATCAGCGGGCTCAGCAGCTCGAACAGAATGTACACCTGTGCACCACAATCACCCGCTCGTTATCACTCGCAATAACCACTCTACGCTGTTGGCTTCGTAATATTTTTTTAAATAATAACATTTCCGCCTTTTATTGGTCAAGTTGAAGAATCCAGATGAGAGCAGAAGAGAGTGCGTGACTGACCGCTCGGAACTGGAAGAGCTGCTGGAAGTGCGCGGCGACGTCCTTGGTGTGCGCGCGGCCGCGCCAGGCCGCCGGCAGGTAGTGCACGTGCCCCAGCACCTGCACGAATAGCTCCTCGCCGCGCGCCGGGCCCGCCACGCCGCCGCCCAGCCGCTCCTCCTCGCCGATCAGCGCTCTGCACCACACAAACAAATGTATCAAGGCTGGGTTTGTCGCGACGTGGTTCATCACTATCCACATGCATGCGTGATAACTAAAGAAGCGTCTTAGAGCAACGCAGAGTGCTCTACACGCCTCGCGTCCGCCCCGCTGAATGTGAATGTTGGTTCAAGTTTCAATTAAGGGCCATAAATTATGTTATGGTCGTGTTAATTGCTGTGGACTAATGTAAATAAAAACATCCGTCACTTTGTAACATGTAAGTGCGAGAGTGACGATGCCCTATCCATATTAATCCACCCCTTTAAAATAATATGGAAGATGCATAAGGCAAGGCTGCGGATGACGACTGATGAGATGAGACCTAACGGTGAGTAATGGCATGACATACCTAGCGCCTGCTAGCACGCAGCCCAGGATGGTGATGATGGTGAGCACGTGTTCCACCGTCAGCACGTCCTCGTCGTACACCGAGAGCACCACCAGCACGCCCAGCACGCTGGCCGATATGAACACTACGTTCCTGCATCAACACACGTCTCTATAACGGCACTTCACAAACAGCGACCAGTCATGCTCCATAAATATTCCATTCAACATTATATCACTTTAAGGTTCAAATGAGTATCAAAAATTCTGTAAAATTAAAAATAATATTCATAAATAGTTAAGACTGAAGATTAATACTTAGGTAAAATATAAAAATTTGTTTGTAATTTCATAATGCTTTACAATTTTACATATTAGTTAAAATTTTGAGTGGCCAAAACTGGTACTTCTACCCTAAATAGAAATTACGTAGCTTTTAAATAAAACTCTTTTAAAAGTAAGAAACTTTCCTCACTAACCCAACCCTACCTACGAATGTATTAGAGGCATGCAATACTGTGTCATTAATTTGTTTTGTTTTTTTGTAAGTTAAAAAGTCTTGAACTGAGCTGAAAAGGTCATACTTTTTGGTTATACTTTAATATAAAAGTTAAATACTTGTGAAATCTATAAGCTTTACCGCTTAACACTTTTGTACGGGTAAGATGGCTTTGAGCGCCCTCCAGGAAACAAGGGGTGTTATAAGATCAATTGAAAACGGGAGGGAGTAGGGGCGGATTGGAGCATATTTGCCTTAGAAGTCACTATTCTAAAACTGATCATAATGCAATAAACAACCTTAATTTTCCCAAGTTTTTTTGGGAATAAAATAAAATAAGTTTGTAACAAGTTTACCAATGATTTATTTAAATTTATTTTCCCCAGGCAGTTGACCTTTACCACTTCCACCCTCATGTATGTATGTATGTAAACTCTTTATTGTACAAACAGAAAATAACAAATCAAAAAGAAACAGAAACACAAAGGGTATGTACAAAGGCGAACTTATCCCTTTAAGGGATCTCTTCCAGTTAACCTTTGAGCGATTGGGATATTAATAAAAACAACGGATGGCTAAACGTACAACAATTAAAGATACAGAAGACTAAAATAATAATAGCAAATAAATAAATTATAAATAAATGAATATACTTGTTTAAATATAAATAAATACATAATTAAGTAAATAAATATAAAATATATATATAATATAAGTATGAAAGGTAGAAAGGACATACAGTCTTAGATCAGGAACAAGAGTCAAGCCAGTATTTCTTAAGCCTAGATCTAAGTGAAGCAACAGATTGAGATTGCCTGATGTCAGTTGGAAGACTATTCCATAAACGAACAGAATGTACCGAGAAGGATTTAGAATAACATTTGGATTTGCTAGCAGGAAAAGCAAGGAGTAGGTTGGCACTCGAGCGTAAGCGGTTCTGGGAGCCGGTAGCTAAGAAAGAAAACCGTTCGACAAGGTAAGGAGGGGATTGAGGATTGAAAAGGATATTAAATAGCAACGACAGGATATGGACATTTCTACGCGACCTAATTCCTCATCCCAATGGACTTCGATCCCCAGGTATATTACACCCTCCTGGAGAGAGATCCTACAGTGTTTAAGAAGCTTTAAAAAAAGTAAAAAAACGGACGGGCCTACTTCAGTTAGTTATAATTTATTAAATTTATGTAAATCAATTGGTGCCTTTAAGAGTTATCAGTTCTTAAAGAAGGGGACTGGCGGCGCAGCGTTGGCTTCACAGTCAGCACATGTTGGCACCGTATTTGTCGCTTATCGGTCCGGGTGTATAAAATAGTAAATAAATATTGAAGTTTATTTAATAAAAGTGTGGTGTGGTGTGGTGTTACTTGTCAGAGCGTTGTTACTTGGCGATGACGGTGGTGACGGGCGAGGAGAAGCTGGCCAGGTACTTGGTGGCGGGCTTGTGCGCGCGGTTGAGCCGGTCGCGCAGCTCGTGCTCCAGCTCATTGAAGTGGCGCAGCGTGACGCGCGCGTACAGCGACCACGTGCGCAGGCCCAGCGACGCCGGCGACCGCTTCACCAGCTGCGCACACCCGCCTCCCGTTACAACACGTAACTTACTCGTAAATATCATGTCACGTTTCATACAATTTAACAGCAAGTACACAGGAGCTATTCATTTAAAATTCATATTGAATTAATGTTATACATTAATTTGGCTAGAGCTAGAGCTGGATCTACCAAGGTAATATGTATTAAAATGTCCCACGTGGTAGGCTGGACGAGGTTGACCGCACGCGCACCACTAGGACATGGTGCGCATCTTTTACAGCTTACAACAACTTTATAATTATGAATATCAGCGTCAGAGAGAGATTTATATAAATCCTCACATTTCGGTAAGCGCTTCATCGGGTTACACATTAAACGATTCCATTTGATTGAGGTTATTCGACTTACCGCTTACCAGTATCAAAACCCCCGAATGGGTTACCGCTTAAAATACTGACTGAATACCATCAAGCAATTTTAGTTCTTAGACTATATGTACGACATACTGTACCGCTTAGGCTCAAGTGGCGCGCGCGCTTCAAGCTCACAGTGGCATATAATAAGTGGCGCGCGGGAAGGGAACAAAGGGGTTACCTTAACCCGAAAGGTAAGCGCTTAGAGTCTGTCTAATGAATGATGAACCGGGCTTTTATTTGACTGGCAGGTCTGGCAACACTATTAAAATGACGTTTTGACATTGACAAACAAGTCGTTGTTGGTTCGAGTCTGTCAAATTAAAGTTTTCTTCTCGAAATTTACGGACTAAACATGCGTAAAACTACCAAAAGTGGTGTGCGACAGATCCTTTGTACCATTATAAACAAATATAAAGAAAAACAAGAGAAGAGGGAAGCATAGTTGAAACAAAAAATAGAGTGTTTACATACGGTGACCGAATTCATAGGTTATAACAAGGTTAGTATGGCATGTTAATTTTGATACTTATTATTTCTATATCTTCAACCCAAAGTTTCATAGAATATATACCTTTTCCGTTCTACCTATCTTTTGAAATTGGTATTTCTTTTCCATTAAGAAATTAAACGATGTATTCTTTACAGATAAGCTGGACGTGGATGGTGAAAAACAAACGGTTTTGAAAAATCTTCAGCAGTTGAAAGAGTTGGAGCAAAACGATTTACTATGCCAGAGTAAAACGAAGTATTTAGAAGAATTATCATCAATGACCGGTAAATACTAAAATTAATTAAATCATTGTCTTTCCCTATACATAGGTGTATTGTCTGTACCTATAGCATGTTGAATCTCTCAATCGCAATTTTATTAAATTAATTAAATAGACAGATGATTAATATAACTGACACTCATACCTAGTTTCAGTAAAACACTAAGGAGGTGTTTATATACATTTAGTTAAAAGATATCATAAACATATTAATATGTACCTACATACACTTCATGAGCTCTTGGAAAAGATGTTCGGGTTATACCTGTCTTCCTTGTTCTTAAACCGTTGCGATTTGAACCTCACCGATGCAATTTGATTTCACCTAAACCCAAATGTTCTTAGAGCTGTCGGACCGTAAAATGGGGCTGTACTGCGTGTCACAATATATTTAATTTTGTACATGGTGTTCTGTTTAATTCATTCCTTCTTTCTTCTTACAGATCTCAGTGTTTCGACATTGAAGAGAATGAAGGCAAAGTAAACCATGGTGTCTTCAGTACTCCAGGAAAGAAGCGAACTCACAAGGCCACAATATCCAATTTAGATAGTTTTGACATCCATGCCATCGGAAATAAAGTGAACGAATTTTATATTGTAAAGAAGCAAGTGGCTACACTCAGATGCCTATTAGCAGAGTTGAGAGAAAGCATCGGTTTTACCCTAATAATAAATAAAATATTTTTACGTAATGACTTGTTATTGGTGATTTTATTTACTAAAAGAGCTCACATAATGAGAAAGCAAGCTGATGCAAGCAATATTATGGTGGTTTGCATTTTTTTTCATAGATAATTTCAAAGCATCAAATACTTCGTGTTACCCAAAGTTGCTAAATAGTTCGGTACACGTTTGGCGTGTGTGTGTGGACTGAGGGACCACTTTTTTTTTTAATGGTTTTGTAAGTAAGTGGTAAGTGTAAAATTTAGTAGAAGTTGCGAATTACTTTGTAAAGAAATCCTGGAATTTGTCAAGAATTCACTAAAAAGTTATACAGCCAAAGGTGTGGTCCTTCAGTTCACACACTGAACCTTCCACTTCTGGGCAAGTGTTTAATATGCTGGCTTATTTTGATGTTACAGATTTAGTAAAAACATATTTAACGCATTCGTAATGACCGAAACGTTATTTGGCAATGATTATACACTAAAGCAGTCTTCCTTCTTTGGTCCCTGAGGGACCACATTAAATAACTAATAAATCGGTACATTTATACAAAAAAAATATGCATTTTTCTTTGCAAACATTAGTAAAAATCGCAAGGAAGTTTATAAAAGTTTAACAAAAGCAAAACTATTAATCAATTTCGTAAAATTTATATTTGTTTGTGGTCCCTCAGTTCACACACTATGAATTAATAAAATAATTAAAATATCCTAAAATATAAACATTACGGAAAGGTTTGTCGTACTGAGGTTTAGTAAAAAAGTTTTACTACATATATATATTTTTTTCACGTGGATTGATGGCGTATAATATAAGATAAATTGCTTTTTAATATTTCCTTAGCAGTGTTTATTAGGGTGTCCACACAATGAAAAGCATTTACTAACGTGAATCATTTTTAAATTCAACTTTTTAAATTTGTTTACTAACATTAAATGGACCAAGGAAAAACTGCATACATTTTAGATTCTGTAAGCAAAATTACGACATTAAAAACAAACTAAGTATATGGTATCAGATTTGGTGCGGTAAAACATGTAGCTCGAATATACTTGCCCTGCGTATTATGATTAAAAAATAAAAAGGCGGTAAGTTAACTAGAATTGATGTGTTTGGTTTGTTATTGCTGTGTAATAGGCAAATTAGTACTTATTGTGTTGTAATGGATTTGTTATTTATACTCCTGTTTTCCGCGTTGTTTATCTGGTAAGTACCTCCTTTAAGCAGCATTATTATCATAGTATAAATAGAAAAGTAGCTCGACTTTAGGAGATTCTGATACCTACATATTGCCGCTCGGACGTCAGGGTAGTCAAAACTTGTTTTTCAATTTTAGTCACCTACTTAGCCATACTTTGATCTGTGATTTATAATCATAATAATTTTCATAAATGACACAAACCTAAAGTAAGTATTAATATTGCTAGGTACCTAAGTAGGTACCAAATTTAAATTATTTTACTTACATACTTTTATCTGTTGAAACTAAATAATACTTATGTTTAAAGGTATGTGATGTGATTATGTAAATTCCTTTTCGACCTTTTGATAATGCCGATTTCGCGCTAACCGGCTTTCTTTGACTAGGTACTTAGGTACCTATTATTGGCGGCACGCGCTGCCGCCGCGCGGCTTCCTTTTATTTAATTTGTAATTAATAAATAAGCAATATGATTCAAGTTAGTAAATGCTTTTCATTGTGTGGTCACCCTAATAAACACTCTGCTAAGGAAATATTAAAAATCAATTATCTTATATTATACGCCATCAATCCACGTGAAAAAAATATATATATGTAGTAAAACTTTTTTACTAAACCTCAGTACGACAAACCTTTCCGTAATGTTTATATTTTAGGATATTTTAATTATTTTATTAATTCATAGTGTGTGAACTGAGGGACCACAAACAAATATAAATTTTACGAAATTGATTAATAGTTTTGCTTTTGTTAAACTTTTATAATCTTCCTTGCGATTTTTACTAATGTTTGCAAAGAAAAATGCATAATTTTTTTGTATAAATGTACCGATTTATTAGTTATTTAATGTGGTCCCTCAGGGACCAAAGAAGGAAGACTGCTTTAGTGTATAATCATTGCCAAATTACGTTTCGGTCATTACGAATGCGTTTAAATATGTTTTTACTAAATCTGTAACATCAAAATAAGCCAACATATTAAACACTTGCCCGGAAGTGGAAGGTTCAGTGTGTGAACTGAGGGACCACACCTTTGGCTGTATAACTTTTTAGTGAATTCTTTACAAATTCCAGGATTTCTTTACAAAGTAATTCGCAACTTCTACTAAATTTTACACTTACCACTTACTTACAAAACCATTAAAAAAAAAGTGGTCCCTCAGTCCACACACACACCGTTTGGCGACTTTGGGTGTCACTATCTATTTATTAAATGCTGACTATACGGGTCAATCAACTTTTCTTTGTAGTTCGGTGCCAGGGTGACGTTTCCTGGGTCACTTATTAAAACTATGATTTCAAAGGATATAAGTCCACTACCATTCTTTTATGGCTTTTCTCCTGAGTGTGATAGAAGTATATAATATTATAACATTTTTTCTAAGAAACTATCAATGTTGTCTCCTGGCTTACGGGACACTAACAACAACAAAAAAGTTGATCCACCCATACGTATTAAGTAGTAAGACTCTCGGGCTTCTACTAATAAACTGTACTTAAATATGAAACCGTGTGTGGTCTTAATATGGATAAACGGACACTTGAGCGCTGCGGTATTAGTAGACTTGAGTACCTATAGTTTATTAATACGGGCCTTAGTATTGTGAAAAAGTACGCGTTTCCTCTTCCTTTGTGCCCACCAAAATAAACAAAATAAGAAAAGTATCAAAATCGTTTATTCCTACATTGATCGGTAATCATATGAAGATTTTTTGAATTTGCCGCTTTTTCTCAGGTTCATCTTTCATTAGACAGACTCTAACTAAACAAATATAAAATCCAACAACATTCGGTAAGCGATTACCAAAGGGTTGCGGTTAGGGTATCCCGGCTTATTAGGGCCCTCCTAATCGTTGGGTAAGCCGGTCAAGAGGTAACCGAAACGATACCGAACGAACGAACCGAACGAAAGGCTTATCGTATGAACGGGTAAGGCCTGGTTCCCACTATGCCGGATCCGGTAAGGGTAGTGGCTGTACAATTTATATGAAGCTGTTCACATTATGCCGTGTGAACAGCGTCATAAGCCACTAGCCTTACCGGCATCCGGCAAATTCGCCGGTCCGGCATAGTGGGAACGAAGCCTAAGCCGTCCGAACGGCTTAAGCAAAGGAACGGGTTTTCCGGTCCCTACACCAGAGTACTCAAAATAGTAATCGACACCGACATGGCTCTTATGTACGATTCCAACGACTGGGCCGGGCTCGAGCGAATTTAATTTAAAGTTCTTAATATTTTCATGGAATTTACACAGCTTGCAACCCGCTTGGATTCTGCTATGGATAATATGGATATCTACTATGGGCACACTGAAATGATCGCGAATAGAATATTATGAAGTTTTAAATCGCATTTCTGAACAAAATATGAAAATACCGCAAAAGAAATCACCAAAAGTTAAATTAAAATTAAAATCGGCCAAGAAATAAGGATGATAAAAACATTTTTAACTGCTCATTAGACAGAGATTAGAAAAAGAGATCCGATACGCCGTGTGACGTCATGTAACACGTCGGTCATCTATATATATAAAAGGCTAAACTGACTGACTGACATATCAACGCACAGCCGAAACTACTGTACCTAGAAACTTGAAATTTGGTACATGGGTTCCTTTCATGATGTAAGTGAGCACTAAGAAAGGATTTCCCGAAAATCGACCCCCAACGGGAAGAAGTGGGGGGGAGTAGCAGGAAACTAATTCTACGCGTACGAAGTCGCGGGCGTCCTCTAGTTCATATATAATCTCCATGTTAAATTCTGTTAAGCTGTGCAGCGGTGGCGTTGAAAATATTAAACCAAATCTTTAGGACAAACCTCAGCATAATTGAAGAAGAAATAGAGTATCTGCCAGGCCTGTATTAACGGTATCAGGAGAAGATTGATCAGCGCTAGGAACAGAATCTGCCTCTCCAGCTGTCGCGCCAGCAACATGCGCTTGGAGTGGTCCTTGTAACACTCTCGCAGCTGCCAGCAGTTCTCCCAAGGACTCCACGGACTAGCTGTAGACAAACAAACAATCAGTAAAATATCGTGAACACGTATGTACCCCTTAGATCTAGTTTAGTCCCAAACAAAAAAAACTCGTTAAAATTTCGAGCAATATGCACCGAAGGTAATTATTTTTAAGGACAGTACCAACTCAGCACATGAATTCCGCGCCTCTATTCTAAGCGTTAAAATCCAAATCATATTTGACCTGTTATGGTACTGTTTTTAACTTGGCCGCCATTACTGTCGGCGTTTCGGGGTAGTTTCAAGTTCGCGGCGTCCAAGTGCTGGAATGATTCCCCCAATCCAAGGAGCGCATAGCAAGTACACCTTACGCTTAAAGGCTATTTGTTGACGCTCCAAAATTTATAATTTCTCAACGAGCACTTTGTCCGTAAATTATAATTTAGTTTTCTTTGTTTTTCTTTAGTTTCTTGTTAATTGTGCCAAATTGTCGATGCTGTATACTGCTTGTGAAAAGGATCATTTATAACAAGTATATCTTTAAAAACATTTCGCAACTGGGCCTGTCGCCAATCAGTGGAAATTAACATATGAAAAATCTATTTAATTAGTGTTAGACGTATTACTAGTTGGAAAATAAATTTATAACAAATTTACCACAAGATATTTGATGCAAGAATAGGCGATTTTATATGATTATATATACTACGATTATATTACGTGTGCCTTACGGATGCCTTATCCAAACTTTGTGACAAACGCAGTCATATTAGGGCCCCAGATCAGTAGAATATTATTATTTTGTTTTGTTAAATTTAACACTAAAACGTGTATTAAAGATATCATCAATATAACTTACAAAATAAAAGGAACTCCAAATTCCACTTCAAGCCTTTAGATAAGTAGTGGAAGTCCCCTATTAAAGGGACGTGAATCTGAAGGGGCAGTAGGCTCTTGTTGACCATTGCTACCATATAATTGTTAAACCTGTAACATCAAGAGATACAATATGAGGATCAAAAACTCACTGATGCCTAACTGACAAAATAATTTGAATAAGTGGTTGATACTGGCTAAGTATTCGAGCGACAGCGTTTACTAGCGCCATATCAAAGGGAATGTAAGTAAACATTTGATAATACAGGCGCATACATAAAGTTGTCGAGTTGCAGAAAATTAACGCACTAACCCGCTCTAACCTATCCATACTAATTAATACTAAATATAAATGCAAAGCTTTCACAGCTAAACCGCTAAGCCGATTATAATTGGATTTAATATGGAGATAACTTGAACCTGGGAAGTGACAGGGTATTTTTTTTACGCCGGAAAGTTAAACAATTCCGTAGGTAATAGCTGTAAACGACCTCGACGCGGACGAAGTCGCGAGCAAAAGCCTACTGGCTACTCCTAACCTAACCTAGATAATATTAGTGAAGACGGCATTCGCACAGCAATATGCGGCAGCAGCAAAAACAAGAAATTAGATGATGGTGTGTTAGTTGCTAAGCGCATCCCAGAGAGCTAAAAAATAAAGTGTCAAATCAATAGAAAATATGGACAAGTACATTATCAAAAACAGCTAGCACCTAGCATATACGGATTCATTTATGACGATATTTACTTAAGTATTGCAGCACAAATATTGCTTTATTCGCATTTTATACACTTTCGCAGAAAGTCGACGGAGCTCAGTTGCCGCGGAGCTCCTATTTTTCGGATGTTTGACCCTCTGGGCCAAATGAAAACCTAACATAACCTAAACCTACCTCATATTTATAATACTAAGGGGTGCCTTGGGACCGTAATTGAATTTTTTCATTAGTATAAAAACCAAGTTTCATTATAGCCATTGCCATTATCCTTACAAAGTTATTTAAACCAATTAAACGATCTACACATTCTATCTCCCTTACTAATAAACGTTGAGTAACGGTAGTATAGCTATACAATATTTTGTCTTTATCTGTCAAATCCAAATGTCACAATGACCGATAAGGGCAAAACATTGTATAGCTATACCACCGCTACTCAACGTTTATTAGTAAGGGGGTAAATGTATAACAAACAATTGCCGTGCGTTAGTGTCGCAAAAACTCTAGAATGGCTCGACCGATTTAATGTTTTTTTTTGTTATGTTTGTAAATGTCAGGAAAAAGTTTGTATAAAAAGGTCCCCACGCGACGTCGGGCAAGATCAACTAGTTATATAGTATATAAATTAATCAGTTACCACGTGTGACGGAGCATCACTTGAGCATGGCTTGAAAGAAAAGGCTGTTTTTTTTGTGTTCGTATTTGTAAGGACAAGGTTCGTATGAAAGAAAAGATTCACCCGGAGAACACCAAGCACGGGCTAGTTTTGCTAAAATAACGAATACACGTAGAATAGCCACCGTTTTTATTTTCATTAAATTCTATTCATGAAGGTTACATCTTACTAATCCTACTAATATTATAAATGCGATAGTTTGTGTGTTTGTTTGTTACTCCTTCACGCTGCAACCTCTGGACGGATTTGGATGAAATTTCAAATGGAGATATCTATACCCTGATTTAACACATAAGTTACTTTTCATCCCGAAAATCTACGTGGACGAAGTCACGGCAAAAGCAAGTGGTTTCATAAATATCACTTATGCAAAATGTAATAGTTTTAACCTTTTGACAGCTGAAAACCACTGCGAATGTCAACCTTACGTCACAAATACTCGGGTTAATTTTGCACTGTATCTGTGACCACTATATAGGTCGATGGCGTGGTAGGCAAGACAGTACACGACCACTTTAGTGGTTCTTGGCATCCAATGGGTCAATAATGTAATAAATAATATTTTCACTTCTATTTTCATGCTCGTAAAGTCCTTCTTTATGCTGGGTATAGGCTGCATAAAATACTAGTGCATAAAGTGTTGTCGTCATGTAAACTAAGACTATTAAGCCCTGCAGCCAGACAGACGAGGTGGGTGAATTAAATAAACTTGTTAGGTATTTGAATACTAAATGTATTTGCCTTCTATGTTGCATCTAACAAAAAATAAATTTAAAACTATTAAAAACATGCATTATTAACAAAAATATTACAAAATCAACGTATGACTTGGCAGTATTGCATTCAACTTAAGTTAAAAAATCTAATGGAGAAAATTTAAAAAAAAACAGTGTCAGGAAAGAGGTTATTGTCTCGTTTTGGACCATTAATTAGTTGTTTTCTTTGCAAAACTTGTTGTGTTACGGAATTTACAATTATCGCTGTTTTATTTTGTCGTAATCGAAGTGAAAAGCAGAGTATATAAGTCAGTCTTAAAACCCATTTTATCTTCGACTTAATTATCCATACAATACCATAAGTCATGGATAAAATGGTTTTAGTTTGATGCCCTTGTTGTACAATCTACTAAAGTTACCGTTACCTGAGGATTCGATGATATATGTCTAATTCATTGATTTCCTGTTTGTGCACACACATGTGGTGCTCGGGCTGCGCCTCCCGCACCCGGTCCTGGACCGTCGCCCAGCTGACCCACACCAGGTCACTCTGTAACATCAACACAACACCCTTGTTTCTCACCATGTTACAACTTTGGACAATTTATTTCATTGCAATAGATAATATTTTTTTCACTTACATCATTTATTTTCAGTGCATTATTGTAAAAAAGTTTTGTGTCGTATGCATAATATAAATGGTATATTGATAAAACTAATCTCAGTAGCCAAATAAGTGAACATAAGATGATGAGACACCACCTGAAATAGAAAACAAACAAGATCGATTAAATAAGGTTAAGATATTTATTTCACTTTGCAAACTTCAACAAGTCTAACAAAAAGCAAGTTTTGAAACTCCGACAGCCCTGCAAGGGTGCATCAGCACTGAGGAGGTTACAATAAAGCTTATACCTGTGCCACTCTTGGGTGAATACCAATGCAACGTTACCCTGCCAAGATCACGGCGCTTGGCCTACGGCGAGCCTATTAGGGTCGTGTTCATCGATGTGGATAAACTTAGATAAAACATCCGTTACGTTCTGAGCAGTATGTAAGTGTGAGAGTGACGGAAGCTTTATCCACCGCGATGATGGCGAGCATAATAAGGGCCGAGGAGTTCACAAAAAAATTGAAATTGATAAAAACCTCTCGATATAATGGCCCCCCTACTTTAAAAGTCCAATATATTTTTATTAAAACTAGCTAAAAACCTTCCTAACTTTCATTTAAATAAAATACAAGCGAGTCCAAATTGCTCTATCTTATTACCTATTTTTGGGACAGGCGTTAAAAAACCAAACTGCGGGGCTTTTTGAGTAGTCTGGTAAAAATAAGTAAATTACAGTCTGGAAGATTTAAATTAATATCAACAGCCCAATCCAAAAGCCGATCTACTTACCTATTATAATCTCAAACCACAATTTTACTGTCACTCAGCAATTTTTTTTTTCATAATATTATATACAGATACAGATGGAAGATCATGGTATATTATATACATTTTTATAGTTCAAATTTAAAAAGAAACAGTTAGTTCTAAAAAGCAATATCTTTTTTAAAGTACTGGTAAAAATAAATTATTTAAACGGAATTATCTCTATTTCAAAAACCGGCAATGTGCGACTTTGACTTACGGACACCTATATGAGTATTCCATTTTCGTAAGGGAGTCCCTTTAATTATACATTTTATTTTATTTTAAATATTTGCTGTTATGGCAACAATATAAATAAAAACTTAAAAAATCTACTGTCTTCCTATTACGGTTTATTTATTTAAGTACAAAAGGTGATGCTTAATGCATAATGACATTCTCTAGAAAATTGTTGTAGGCAGTGAAATATTATACGAACAATAGCATTAAGATCATAATATCATGCAGAGCTACAGAATTACCTACAACTCTAAAAACTTGTTGATAATTCTGTAACCACATTTTGCACATTGTATTAGTGCTTTACAGTACTACAAGCCTTTATATTAGTCGCCTTTTACGACATCCACGGGAGGACATAGAGTGGCACTATAATAATCTGGCAACCACATGTTGTATATACAGTAGCATCAAACAATCTATCATATTTGTACTTACATCTCATACAAATGTGACTCACAAATGTTTGTACATATCATACTTTAAAAAAGTTTAGTATTTAAAAAACCATTGCCGACGTGTTCATACTAAATTAACGAGATTTGTATGAACACGTCAGGGATGGTTTTTTAAATACTTAACTTTTTTAAACTACCATAATGTAAAAACATTTGTTTTATATAGGTACCATTGTGAACCGTATTTATTCAGCGAATGAATTGAATAATAGCAATGCAATTGGTCAACTAGTTCTTGATTGGTTGTCAATTTTGGTGAGTCACATTTGTAGGTAATTGTATGAGATGTAAGTACAAAATATGATAGATCATTTGCCGCTACTGTACAGGGTGACTGGTAACTCGACCTATTCCATAAATGAGGTTATACTAGAGCTAATTTGCTATAATTTTGTCCTAGTCAACTAGGGGTCTAATGCCACTGGTTTTGGAGTTATTTAATTTTTAAGTTTATTTTAAGAAATTCCGTCCTTTGGTGTTAAACTATCAATTGTGAAAAAAGTACCTGGCTTTGGGGACTAAAATGACGTTTTTCGAATAGCTGATGAATTAGGGAATCCTTTAAACAAAAATACTTTGCGAAAACTGCAAGAACCTCAGAAATAAAAGGTCCTTAAATCGCAATTCCGTTATTTCTTTTAAAAATGTTTACTTTCGGGGGGGGATTACTCCAAAAAAATGTAAGACACTTGGCGTACAAATTACGTAAATAACTTCCTTAATTTATAAGCTTTCCGAAAAGGTGCAAATGTTGTCAACTTTATTACAGGTTTGAAAAATTAAGCTTATTAAAAGAGCAGAAGGTGTGATATCAATAACAAAAATAGCAAAAAAAGTAGCTTATTTTACCGGATTCTGACTTTAAAACATTACAATTCTTGTTCAAATTGCCTCCCTCCATTACGTATGCATGCATGAAGTCGGCGTCGCACTTCGCTTACTGTCACTCGTGTTGAAAGCGTGTCTTTCATTTTTTGGGCAGCTGCCAAAATTCTTACTCTCAACTCTTCTTGAGTGGATATTGGTGAATGGTACACCAACGACTTCATGTGACCCCAAATGAAGAAGTCACATGGTGTTAAATCCGGGCTTCTTGCCGGCCAAGGAATCGGTCCACCTCGACCAATCCATTTCTGTGGATAGTTATTGTCCATCCACTGTCGTACGCCCCGATGATAGTGGGCTGGGCAGCCATCATGCTGGTAAATCAAACCCATTCTTGTGGCAAGCGGCACATCGTCCAACAACGTAGGTAATTCTTCCATTAAAAAGTTTTCATAGGCGATGCCGGTTAGTCGTGCCGGCAGAAAAAATGGTCCAATCAAATTATCGTGCACGATCCCCATCCATACATTTAGCGAAAATCTACGTTGGTGTGCACCTTCTTTGTATTTTCTTGGATTTTGACCTTTAGGAGCCCAAAAATGCAGATTATGATAGTTAGTAATACCATCACGGTCAAAGTTGGATTCGTCTGTCCACAAATTTTTTTTCAGGTATTCTGGGTCCTCATTATCTGCATTCAGTAAAAATCTACAGAAATCCATCCTCCTTGCAGGATCGCCCTCCTCAATAGCATGTACTGGCGAGTAGTGGTATGGATACTGTTGTGATTGATGTTGTACGGACCAAACTTTCCACTGGGAAACACCAAGCTGGTTAGCCACAGTTCTTGTTGACGTAGTGCCGTCTGCTTGAAAACGTTGCAAGATTTGCTCTTCTACGTTAGGATCTCTAACACTAGCTCGTCCAGTATCGGTTTGGTGTCGTCGAACCGATCCTGTTTCCCGAATGCGCCGATATGTCCCACCAAACACACTGACATCAGGTAAACGGCGGTTAGGGAACCGTCTTTGATACTCTCTTCTTGCTGCAGCGGCGTCACCATCACAAAACCCGTAACAATACATGATATCCGCGTATTCGTCATTTTGGTACAAAGCCATTTGAAAAGGAAGCGGTATTAGCACAGAAATGTTAGGTAACAGGGAAATTGCAATCTCTAAGATGGTTGAAACTAACTGATTTCTTTTTGTTTTAAATTGAACCTGGATTCGTTGAGCGGCTCAATCCCATGACCAATAAGGAGTCTGCATTTAACATCGCGCGACTTCAAGTTCCTAATTTGAACAAGATTTGTAATGTTTTCTAAAACTTTATTTATGCCAATTACAAAAAAATATCAGCAACAAGTTTCGTCAAGAGTTTACGATTAGTTAATTAGCAACATTCTTCGTCAACAGTGTACTTACATAAATTAAATCAGTATCATTTTTCGTCAATAAATCTTCCGCAAAATTATTCCGCGGCTCGGGTAGCGCCTGGTTCAAAGGTATCCAATGCTGGCAACATTGCTATGCTGTGTTGCCAACGAAATGTGATGGAACAGATTACAAACCGGACCGGAGGTCACAGGCCCTATCCCTCAATCGCTGTCCCAAAGCCTTAAAAAAGAGGTTTTGCCTCTACGCACCAAGAACAACTGCGCTCTACAGCTCTGGAACAAACTCATACGCCCGCTTGAGCTCTGAGTATCTGGTGTGCTGGTGCTTGCACCATTTTCAGCAGCGACCTGAGCTCCGTATTGTATGGCTGTGAGGTGCGAGGAAGGAAAAATGCTGAGGCACGTGGCCTCGCACATGAGTCTGCCCTAGCCCACATAACCAGCGGTCCGAGCGATTAAGACCCCGTGGCTCCAACTCATGAGGCACATTGGCTGCGACCATAGTCCGACGAATGTTACCTAGTTTTTGATATCAACTTTCCGAGTTAAATTTACATCGCACCCTCTGCTCTTTTAATAAGCTTAATTTTTAAAACCTGTAATAAAGTTGACAACATTTGCACCTTTTCGGAAAGCTTATGAATTTAGGAAGTTATTTACGTAATTTGTACGCCAAGTGTCTTACATTTTTTTGTAGTAATCCCCCCCCGAAAGTAAACATTTTTAAAAGAAATAACGGAATTTCGATTTAAGGACCTTTTATTTCTGAGGTTCTTGCAGTTTTCGCAAAGTATTTTTGTTTAAAAGATTCCCTAATTCATCAGCTATTCGAAAAACGTCATTTTAGTCCCCAAAACCAGGTACTTTTTTCACAATTGATAGTTTAACACCAAAGGACGGAATTTCTTAAAATAAACTTAAAAATTAAATAACTCCAAAACCAGTGGCATTAGACCCCTAGTTGAATAAGACAAAATTATAGCAAATTAGCTCTAGTATAACCTCATTTATGGAATAGGTCGAGTTACCAGTCACCCTGTATATATAAGCGAAAAGGACAATTAGAATATGTCAATTCTGTGAGGAAATGTGTGCTCAGACTTATTTCTTAAATGCGAATTTATTAGGGGCTAGCCTGATTTTAGAAAGGAGACAACATTTATGAGAAACAGCCTGCTGACAGACAAATGGAATGAAAGACAGTGAAAGCTTACTAATAGGGTCCCATTGGCACGCTTTGGGTACAATACAGAGGATTTTTATAAGTAAAAAATAAAGGTTATATTAAAATATCTATAACCGAGTGATAAGTTGTTTATTGTGAACTCTATATGTATATAAGGTGATGTCAAAATTTAAAAGTCATATTTGTAGGCAATTGTATGGGAAACATGAAAGCTTTCCTAATTATGTGGCCACCTATACACCTATATTCCTAATTATATAGCACAAACTAAGGCCCGACCGAGACAGCTTTTTGAATCTCGGCCGAGACCGAGACCCGAGACTGAGAATAAAATAAATTCTCGGCCGAGGCCGAGACCGAGACCGAGACACGGAAAAATGGGTATTTCTTCTATATTTCCGTTTTTTAAACTAAAAAAACCCCGTTATTAATGAAAAAAAAGGTTTTATTATGGTTTTAACAAACTTAATACTCAAAATTGATAAGAACAATATTGTACGACAAAAAAAAGCAATCTTTCGGCATTGTACCCTGTCAAATTATATTGTCTTTCGTTCAAAATCGAAAGGAAAGGCCGCTCCACCGCAGTAAACCGCGCGCCAAAATTTAAATCGTTTTCCGTGGAGTCTCGACCGCGGCCGAGAATCTCGGCCGTTTTGGGCCGAGATTTGCCGAGACCGAGATCTCGGTCGGACCTTAGCGCAAACTAATAAATGTACAAAAAAAAATCTTACCATTGCCATGATATGTGGCTGACACATTCAGAAGAGGAGTAGATCACATCACTAAGACTAAGTTTCTCACTTCTGTTTGCGCTTGGGTTGTTTCTGAATAACACCGGGTAATTGACGCAGTGTACCAGAAATGTAGAAAACCATATGATAAAAACAAACTGTAGGAGGTAAAATAAATCTGACATAATCATTGGGTAAAATCCTCCCCTTATATAATAGTGATACATCCTTGTGAAAAATGAATCCAGATCTTCTATATGAGTCCATCCTCCTAAAAACAGAAACAACATAATAATTAAGTACCATGTAATAAAAAGTCTGAATCTGAGTTGAAGCTCACAGCCGGTCCCAACTGGAGACGGGTTGCTAAAGACAGAAATCAATGGAAAATGTTAGAGGAGGCCTTTGCCAAGAGGCACACTGAGCTAAGAGACATACTTTAAAAACAAATGCACTACAAATTAAGCTCAGGAAGAGAGGCTCATTGATTGATTGATTGAATAAAAAGTCTAACTTTAAGACATGAAAACAGTTATGAAATTAGAATTTAATCAATATCCCCCTCCTTCTCCAGGTCCAGACAAAACAAAAAAAGAGTATGATCATATTTTTATTGACATCCTACATGAAGACACGGACATTATGTTAAAGGGGCAAAAATACCAATAGAATTGATTGCAGGGACCAACCTTTGTTTTTGGGAACTTTGTGGATGATAACGTTGGTGGCATCTTCGTGTTCATGGTCCAGGGTTAGCATCATTGGTGCAACAATACTCGGGTCCGACGAATTTGTGAACGGAGATATTTCGTTGTTCAATGTCCTATATGTATCGCGTCGATTGAAGTGAGCCATTTTTATTTTATTATGCCTAATCACTATTGTTATTTACTACGCCTAATTTTACATGAGAGGGGTCATTTACTATCATCTACATATTCTTAACTTCGTTGCACAAATGTAAAAATAACTACTGCGAGAACAAAGCGCAACATTCACACAAAGGATTTTCATCGATCGAATATTTTTTACCCTGTATTAATAAGTAACACACGAGTGTATCTTAATTTCAAACAAATGTATTAAGTTCAAGGATACAAATAATTTCGTAAGTCTTTAACTGTCTACTAAAATACGCTTCACAAAATGAATGAAATGATATGACGAAAATAAACTATTCCAAGTGACAGTTCTACACTGAAATGTTTTTCTATCATTACGCTCCATCTTACGCACGCTATTGTCATATTTGTCATGTTTGGCCTACTGTAAAGCTGGATTCACAGTGGTAGATAAGATAATAGAGTCTGGCTAACGAAAGCTGGTGCTCTACTTTGAAATCCGTAATTCGAACTTCGTCTATAGCTATCTCTTTCGCTCTCGACGCTTAACTAATTCGCAAGAAAGTAACGGGGCGATCCGAAGTTCGAATTACGGATTTCAAAGTAGAGCCCCTGAGACTGAAATTGACCGCGAAATTTAAAATTGTACCTATGGCATAAGAAGAAATACTATTAGAAGGGCATCTTCGGCGTCGTTGTATGGATTTGACAGCAAAGCCGTCAAATAATTACCTACAGCGCCCCACGCCCCGCCTTACCACTCTTTCGCATATCGCAAAATTAGGGTTGTCATAAGTATATAATACTTGCTGAACCCGCAACCTCGTTTGCGTAGAATTCATTTATTTGCCTGTAAAACTATACAATAAACCCTCCCATTGCTGACTTACTTAATCATCATTAGGTACTTAATAAAACTAAAATGTCCGTACAATTTCAAATCCGTAAGACTTTCCAATAGTTCCAGTGACGTATGAGTGTGACAGCGGATGACAGCGGCCCAAGTCGGCGCTAACTAGTCTATGTAAAAATTGATTTAATTCTTTCATTTTTACGCTCTTTACTTAATGTGTTTATGTTACAAATAATAAATAAAGATTCAAACTTCGTTGATATCATCCTACAATTATCGTAAAGCATGTGGTCAAATACGGAACTAACAATTTCGTATGGTAAAACCACAGTTTGCGTAGACAGTGGCGCCTTTAAGAGCTTCATTTGAAATATTGTTGCACGTTTACTTCAAGAGCCGATAGGTGGCAACCCGCTAGTGTTTGCTGCGATAAGTAGTCCTGAGGCTCTACTTTGAAATCCGTAATTCGAAGTTCGTCTATTGCTATCCCTTTTGCTCTCGACTTGTCACTAATTCGCAAGAAAGTGATGGGGCAATCCGAAGTTCGAATTACTGATTTCAAAGTAAAGCCCCTGTACAATACGACGTCATGAGTTCGGTTCAATCAAACTGTCCAAAGTTTAGCGATGTCCTACGTGGGCGATTCAAAGCGAACAGAATTGCGAAGCGGTGCGGTGCGCTGACACGCGGTTTCAATGCGAAGCGGTGCGGCGCGGCGGCCCTGTCCTACGAGCGCGCGAATCACCCCGCCTCTCGCAGGACTACCTCCACCACCGCCGAGAACCGACATTGCGTCGGTTCGCGCGAAAAATATCAAACCGTTTGATTGCGTTCGCTTCGCGCCGCACGCACCCCGCGCCTTTATTGGCCGCGCCGCACCGCATCGTATTCGTGTGGAATTTGCCCACCTAGGACACCGCCTAGGAAGAGAAAATTAATTTATATACGCATTAATTCGCTGTTAAATATTAAAATAGAGTTGTCCACACTGGCTCCAACTCCGTCATTAATTGTGTCGACACATATCAAAAGTGGCTAAATCCACTTTTCATTTTTTTTGAGTTGATGATACTATCAGATAAATAATAAATTTATCTTTATTATATATAACACAGAAAATCATATATCTTTGTAAATTTTGAATAAAACTAATTTAAAGTACGGGTTATTTTTCAAACTTGGGTAAATCCATCTTGTCGTTCAAATCAAAACTAGTTAAATCCATTTGAACCAATCAGAAAGCTTAATTGTTTCAAGATGGCTGTCAGTTTACTTCGAATATCCAGTACAATTATTTCAAACATAGTTTAATCCATCACATGTTTTTTCAAACTTGGCCAAATACGAGACAAATAAATCAAAATTGGTTAAATCCAAATTTAAAATCAATTTTTTACGCAATATCCATGTTCTGCAATCAAAATTTAATAGGCTTTTGATTTTTTAGGTAATCCGTCATATCAAAATACTGATCTAAGCATCCTAGTAATAAAATCAGGATCAGGAAAGGTTTTTCACGATTATCTCAAAATGAAGTTCGATGGAGTTAGCCACGTTTGATATGTATCGACACAATTGTAAAGTCAAATCCTTCTTTAAGTGAAAGTTTTTGACAAAGGCGTTATTGCTTAATTGGTAAGCATCATTTCGCCATAGCACACAGCGCCGCGGCACCCTTTCCCCCAATTCCGCCTCTAAATTAATAAATTGGTGGAGAAATCCACCATGAATTCGTGGGCCATTTGTTAATTTAACCTTTTTCTCATTTGATAAATATTTTCGACTAAGTATCTAGACAGCGAAAATCATCAAATACCACATGAAATACAGTCTCGACCATATCTCGACTACTAAGGACCTCACGTTGCATGTCGAATCTCTATAGTGAGATAACGAGTATACGAAAAATGACTTTCAATCGAGATTTGCCATGTTTTTTCGAGATATCTCGAATTCGAACCGATCTCGAAGTCACGAGAATTGGGTCCCAGGCAGAGTGCTTTTTCATATAGACGGTTTATGTCTGGTCTGGTCTGTGGTCGTTGTTGTTCTCTTCTCTTCTCTTAAAAGTAATTAATTTACCTAGGTAGATCTTTAAAGCCATGTAATTTTTTAAAATTTATTTAACAATGTTCATTGTTGGTCTTACTGGAGGTGTCGCAACAGGCAAAAGCACAGTGCTGGCAATTTTTCGGGAAAACGGTGTAGCCGTAATTGATGCCGATGAAGTTGCTAGGAAAGGTATATGGTTATCAATATATATTTTTATAGCCGTTATTAAATAAATCATTTACTTTAGTTTGGACAATATTTATTTTGCAGTTCTGGAACCCGGGACTAAGGCTTGGGAAGAATTGAAAGAATACTTTGGAGATGTTGTTTTGAACCCTGATGGGAATGTTAACAGAGCTAAACTAGGGGAGATTGTGTTTGATGATATAGAAAAAAGGCGTCAACTTAACAAAATCACTCATCCTAGGATTCAGAAAGCAATGATCTGGAAGGCTATATTATACTTATTTTCTGGGCACCGATATGTTGTAATGGAAGTACCATTGCTATTTGAAACGGGGAACATGATGACATTCATGCATAAAATAATTACTGTGACTTGGTAAGCAATCAATACCAATAGATTTTCTTATGCTTTCACAATAACACATGTTTGTGTGAATGGGACTTAATCCCGTTAAATAAATATCGTGAATTAACATGATCTCGCCTGGTTATGGTTGCCAGGCCCAAGATTAAAAAAGCTGGACACAGATTCATATTTACCTGGACATTTTGCTCTAAAAGTCTGGAACTGGTAAAAAATTATATTTATTGATGTTTTTACCCGACTGCTGAAGAAGGAGGTAATGTTATTGACCTCTATGTATGTGTGGTTCTTTGTTCCATTGTAAAGGCTGAATGGATGGCCTGATTTTGACAAGCAAGGCATCATTAGATTTGTCTTAGTGTTGCCTGCCACAAGGTACTTTGTTTTTTAAATGTGAAGTTGGCAAAATGAAACATACTTACATGACAACTAACAGGCGACACCACCCACAGTGTAGAAAGTCCAATACCGGCGACTTGTTCAGATGGATCAATGTTTTATTCATTTTGTGTAGTTGGTCAAAAAATTTGTATCATTATTCGCTTTTTTGTTAAGGATTTGTGTAAGTTTTTAAAATGACTTTTTTTTTTTGGTTTTGTTTGCCCATTTTTTTATTTTGTTTTTTTCTATTTGGGTTTTGATTTTTTTTAGTTTTAGTTTTTGGTTTTGCTGGTTTCGTGACCTGCCCTAGTTTAACCAAATGGTTCCTGCGGAAGACCAGCTCTGGCCTAAAAACCCAGTAACATGCTGGGCAGGAACCATTATGCTCCATCTGAGACTAGTTCAGATATTTTGGTGTTAAGGTGTTTGTTTGATAATTTGTTCCTCTGTATGTGTGTTAGAAATAAGCAAATGAACATGTTTTCTTTCTATCTTTCTTTCTGTCTAATATTATGTTGATGACATTATACAAGCAGCAGTTGGGTTTTTAAAGTCAACTCTTTGTTTGACTTGTTATTACCTACTGTTATTCATTTGACTTACTTTACTCTTAATTATATTTTATATATATATTACACGAGGCCGATTTTTGTACATGTCATCAGATCTACAGTTATGGTCCGGTTATGATAAATGATGTGTCATTGGATTTGTCTAGGGTTTGCAAGATCCATTGAATTTGCTGGATCTGGATAATTCGGATTTGAGGACATGATGGATCCGGGTATCCAGATATTTCGGATAATAACGGATCCGTTTTAAATAAAATACATATGGATTAAAAATATTTATTAAGATTTAGATGCACGCACGATGCAGGTAGATTTTAAACATAAAATCACCAGTGCTATTTGCAAAAATAAATGGCTACTTAATAATCAAATGTTAAGTAATCTAAAAATTACCAATATTTTTAGGGACAAATATAACCACACCAGTCACTCCACTCGACACTTAAAAATATATAAAATGAACAGAGCTCGGAAAGGGTGAGCTATTCTTATGTCATTAATGTCATGTGTAGATATTAATATGGATACACCCTGAAAATAAATATTAAAACAAATCAAAACAATTAATTTTGATTATTAAACTTATTTGAATCCACCAATTTTTTTAGTTACATCGCCCGGCGGTAAAGATTGCACATCGACCTTTGGAAAGAGAGAATCGGCTAATTTCGGCTTCGTAGAGCGTTATCTCTGTCGCACACTACTTTTATAAAGTTAGCTAGTCGTGGTTCAGATGCGATAGAGTGCGGTCGCGTCCAGTCCAAAATATATATAGAGTTGTTAAAATCCCAAACATTAAATATAATAAATAAATTTGAATGATGGCATCTATAGGAAAAAAGGGAAACCTTTACGAGGCCAGTTACGCGAAATTATCTACAATGTTTATAAATATTTTCTAACCGTAGCCGATTATTATTGCCCAACCCAAAACCAGAAATAAATATAGGTATTTAGAAATTATATCACAATGCTTCTATTTTTTTAATGTCTTCCGGCACACTTCGTGTTTCGTCAGTCGTCGGATGAATATTCATTACACCATACCTACCTACCTAATTGTCGAACATAAGAACCTCCTCTTTTTGAAAGTCGGTTGAAGAAGTTGCTCTAATCTTAATTCTTCTTTTTTTAGTATTTCTATTGTGTTGTAGTGTATTTTTGGCAAATATTTTTTTTTAATTTGAATCTGAAATTATGTTTAAAAAGGAAGCAGTTGTACAGCTCTATATAGTTCACATGGGAATCAAAACAAAAGAACGATAAAATACTTAGTTCTGAATTCAAATTTTGATAAACGGTAAATCTAATAATTGATGGACATGGAAATTAGCATTCGTTTGTGTTCGTAAATCCGATGATTGCCGATGAGCAATCTTTACCGCCGGGGACTGTATGTTGTTTTTGCAAACATCCCTTCAATTGAGAATGTATAAGAGACTTGATTGACACTAACTTTGTATTCATCTGACATAATGTATTTCATATGACAACCCATTTTCTATAATCGAACCACTTTCATTTTTCAACCCCCCCTTCTAGACCCCTTCTAAATTATTTATAAAGTAATTTCATATTATTTCTACTAAATACAGATGCGGGCCAGCAAGTTGTACAACTATGCCAAATTTCAAGTTGATAGCAGTTGTAGTTGCTGAGAAAACCTGCTGTGACATACAGACAGACAGACAGCGAAGTCTCACCATAAGGGTTCCTTTTTTACCATTTTGGTACGGAACCCTAAAAACTAGAGTCTGTGCGGAAAGAGAACTCTAAATACGAACATTTTGCTACTCAAATAAAGCTGGCCATCATGGATGAAACAGGTTATTAATTATGGCTGATTTACATTGGTCCAGCAAAAGCATGCCAGTAGAAGTACATTGAAGAGTTGGTTTTCAAGTTTGAGGCGAGAGCTAATTGTAACGACGCAATGTACATCTACTGGCATGCTTTTGATGGCCCAATGTAAATGAGCCATTAAAAACAATGTACTTACTGACATACTGAATTAAAATTTTGAAATTAGAACGATGATGATAACTTGCTGACTGAATGACGATGCTTTATTTGAATTTTCGTTTTCCTCTGAAACATTCTGTTTAGGGCCTGTTGTTGATCAGCAATTAAACTAATCGTAAAAATCGTAACTAATGGTTAAATCTCAAGGAAATGCGTCAAATTTTCGATTCCTTTTTCGAATTTTAACAATTAGTTAAGTTAACTAGGGTCAACACGCCTGTTTGGCGTCCTCCGCCTTTTTTCGTTCATATGCTAGTCTGTTTTAAAAGTATTGCGTGAAATAAGTCTATTATCGCATTCACAAGCACAATTCTAAACCTGTGCGAACTTGAACGTCTCAGGAACACGCACACATAGACAAATATGCCTTACAAGCAAATAATAACTAGCAAAAAAAACATTAGTCTGTGCCCCGCCATTGAGAAGTGAACGCATGTTGGTTTTTGTCAAAAAAATAGTGGAAGCTACGTCTTACGCGGTAAGTATGTCATGTTAAATTGTATTTTTTTCGTAGTCTTATGTTTTGTAGATGTTGTTCATAAAGTATATAGGACTCATAAAATAGTTAATATGTCTACGAAAATGCATTTTAAGTATAAATATCGAGTGGACGGATAACTGGACTTATATTTTACAAAAAATCCTTTTGCGTCCGGGGGGACGAAAATAGGCTTGGTTAAGCCAATAAGGTTCCTTCTACATTTTCATGTGGACGAAAACCAGGATGTTGTAAACAGTGTAACAGTTTTCGACCAGTCCATACAATGACACGTGGTGGACGGAAACTGGACATGCTATGAACATCAGCCACAGTTTTAGTCCATTCCATACAACTATGATAGGTCGAAAACTATTCCTGTAATTCAGAACACTACCGAATAGCCGTCCACTGCTGTTTTAAATGAAATTATTTTGCTTTTTTTAGAGTTCTTCACAACCAAAAATGAAATTAAAAAAGACCCCAGCTTATTCAGAAGAAACCTTAAAAAAAGCACTAGCTGAAATACGATTAAAAGAAAAATCAATAAGGCAAATCTGTACAGAATATGGAATACCGAAAAGTACGGTTACGGATAGAATAAAAGGCCGTACATCCGACGAAATAAAAAAACGAGGACCAGACCCAGTTTTAGGAAAAGAACGGGAAAAGAAAGTAGTTGAATGGTTAATAAACATCTCAAAAGTAAAGAAAAAAGAACTTTTGGACACAATACAAAAAATAATAACAGACAGTGAAATCAAAAACAATTTCAAAGATAATCGCCCTGGAGACAAATGGTTTCAATTTTTTTTACAACGTAACCCAGAAGTGTGGCTTAAAAACGCTGAAAGTATAAACAAAGCTCGAGCTCTAGTCACGGAGGAATCCATCAAATTATGGTTCAAGGGACTCAAAACATTTTTAAATGATATTGGCCAACAAGATATCTTAACAGATCCAAAGATAATTTTTAATGGCTACGAGACTGGCTTTGCACTTTGTCCAAAAACTGGGAAGGTGATGGGTCCACGCGGTTTTAAAAATCTTTACCAAATTAAACCTTTAAGCGAAAAAGATAATATCACGGTCATTTTGACATTTAACGCAGCTGGAGAGCAGTGCCCACCGTGCCTGGTATTTCCTTACGTGAGACCACCAAAGGCTGTCGTCGATAGTATGCCCCCAGACTGGTGCTTAGGGAAATCAGAATCCGGATGGATGCGAGGTGACGTTTTTTTTGAATATGTCACCAACGAATTCAACAATTGGGTCAAAAATAATAATATACCAAAACCAATCCTGTTACTAGTTGATGGACATAAGTCAGATAATGTCTTTGATGCTCAGTACTATATGCGAGGAAATGGATATAATTCTGTACGCACTGCCACCTAATACGACGCACATTTTAAAACCAGCCGATGTGAGCGTGTTTGCACCATTAAAATCATACTGGAAAAGCACTGTGAGAGATTTTTTAAGCAAAAGGGATAACTCGACAGTCACAAAAATAATTTTTTGCCCATTGCTGAGTGACACATTATCAAACCCTAATATGCGACAGAATATAATTCATGTCTTTAGACGCTGCGGCCTCTATCCTTTCGACGAAAACAGTCCAGACTATACCAAATGTGTCCGAAATACCTTAGAGGACTTAGACTCATTCTGACATGTTCATGACATCATGACAAGTTCTTTCATAGATTTTTCGAAAGAAAACAACACAGGACAAAACAGTTCAATAAATGTCGAATATGAACTGAATGCAAATCAAGAAATAGCTTTCAGTTTATCTAATGAGAGTCAACAAAATAAGGAAAACGATTCTTGGCCTTCTGCAGTGATAGAAACGGTATCTGCTCAAACACATGATAAGTCTCGTGAAGCAACCACAAAGAAATAGAAACCGGCTCCGAAACAAAAAAAAATGATACATGTATTATTCTGAAGGAACTAAATGTATTAAAGAAATCGTTACCATCTGAAAAGGGAGAAAATGCAGAATTATCCATTGAGACCGAGTCTGAAAACAATGAAAGTTCTTTCATAGATTTTTCGAAAGAAAACAACACAGGACAAAACAGTTCGATAAATGTCGAATATGAACTGAATGCAAATCAAGAAATAGCTTTCGGTATATCTAATGAGAGTCAACAAAATGAGGAAAACTATTCTTGGCCTTCTGCAGTGATAGAAACGGTATCTGCTCAAATACATGATACGTCTCCTGAAGCAACCACGCCCCAAGATTCCTTATCAACTTTACACATGATGCCTGGGAGTTATCTCGACGCAGATTCCATTGTCTCTTTGAATGATGTCCTTATACTGCCATGTCCGGCTGAAATAATATCAGAAAACTCCTGCGGCGATCTCTTCTAGTGCGTGGCGAAAATATTACGAAGATAAGGAGCGAGTTCAGAATGAAAAGAAAGAGGCAGTATTAAAAAGAAAATTAGAAAGACTGGAAAAACAAGAGACGACTAAACGATTAAAGGAGAGTGCAAAAACAAGAATAACTAGACCAAAAAGAACGACTAAAAATAATATAAAACAAGGACCAAATAAGGACTCTGGCGAAAATGCCGAAAATCATCCACCTGCAACTGTAAATAAAATAAAGTGTGCGGAATGCAAAGAGACACTTATCTCAGACGTCGAAGATGATGAAGAAAAGAACCTCGGCTGCGACGAATGTGTTCGGTGGTATCATCTAAGATGCACACATTTCACTGGAGTCGCATATCTTGATGTTCAAAATGAAAAATTTATGTGACATATGCAAAAAAAAGGATTTATCATAGGATAACCCCAAATACTGATTTTTTTATTAGATTGAGACAAGAGAGATGAGACATTTTGCTATTTTTTATGCATCATCTGCTCCAATTTAATTATTTTTATACTTATTTGTTACTTTGTTTTTTTTGAGATCTCTATAATATGTTCAAGGATAACCATAACAAAGACATATTTTTATTTTTCGTTAACGTGTTACTGTTAAGCCGTTTGTTCTCCGAAGTAAGTGAACATTCTGAGACTGATCAATAAGTTTTAGTCTGAGAGTTCTGAGACTGAATAATATAATTTCAGAGTAAGATTATGATAAAAAGTTAACTTTTGTGCAATCATTTACCAAAATAAGTTGTTTTAAGTTTAACTTGCTGACAAATATATATTAATTAATATTTTTAAGGTTGATTTTTTAAAAAGTTTAAAGAAAATCATGTTTACCAAATTATAAGCTTGCAAGCATGCAAAAAAATGGTTTGTACTGATTACCACGACTGATTATTGTTGATAAATAAATAAAGGTTGATTTGAAACTGTTTTTTTTATTGTATGCACTTGTTTTTTCTGGGTTTTAAAAAGTGGGCGAAAACTGGACATGAGCTGGACGAATACTAGATTTTGTGGGCGAAAACTGAGGAAATCGCTTTATTGCTATTTTTATATTTATTAAAAAAGAATGGTTAACTTAACTGTAATTAGCTAAACACTACATTAAAATAGACTACTTATATATGACGTTCATAATAGTAAACATGGGTTTCATTACATATGAATACTAATCAAACAACGGACCCTTACTGCCGCACTCAGAGAAGTCAATTATATTTAATGCTTGATTAAAGTTGCTGCTGTCACTTTCTTTGCTATAGCAATAGAATAAGAGAACAAGTCACTAAACATGCATTAAATTTAATTGTAGTCTCTGAGTGCGGCAGTTAACGAGTTAAAATGACTTTTTTTGTCTGAATCTGACGTTTACTAACCCAGTATAACGTTTTTGGTGCAAGTGGCCTTTAGTTGTCTACATACCTACTGTTTAATTTTCTTTAAGCATAAAGGACTCATAAGCGTAAAAAACAACATGCAAAATGTACACTTTGTAATTACCCTACGAACTGTATGGAAAAAAAATTCTTTGATTTGTGGGTTTTCTAGTACTCTAACCTTAGTAGGTCCCAAAAAATGTTTTAATCCTTGATAGAAAGGGGACGGATTGGCATTAAAAAAATGTTTACTAAAAACTGACGATTTTCTCGCTGACTGTACATTTTATCAAAAATCTGTGAATGTCGATTTTCATCAATTAAAAAGTTAGTAAAGGACTTCTAAGAGCATTTCCGCGTAGCAGCAAGGGATATAGTAGCTGCCCTTACTGCCTCCTCTCAACTTTCCACCCTGTACATTTGGCCTGATACAACTGTAAAAATGCCAGACATGTCTGGCTGAAGCCAGTCCACAGGCAACCCTACGCCTGATGCTCTGGTGTTGAACACAACAGAACCGCCAGGTTGCTTCTTCTTCAGTGAATTGTGTTAACTTTTGTCTGCCATGTCACAATCCTTAACTCACTTGGAATGAATTCCTCATTCACAATAATCTAGATCAGGGTTTTTGCACCAGTGGGGAGCGAAATGATTAAAATTTTGGATAAAAACTTCAATTTAATGTGTAATATAAGATTTGTTGTGTATAACATTGATTGTGATACATACGGTTTCTATATCACAACGCGTTGTCGTCGGTCGATACTGTTAAATTAATGTACCTATTTACGTTTGTTTTTGTCACGAAAAAAACATTTGATTTTTCATGAAAATATCATTTACCTACTATCTGGGGAGGCTCGACGTAAAAAAAGCTTGGGAAGTCCTGATGTAGATGCACGATGCACGGTAGTGTTTAGAAAAGTTCGAAGCAAATTGTAAATCAATGTTCGAAGTTTTGTTAGTCGTCCCCAGTGGTAATAAATGGGAATGATTTCAACCCAGCTGTTCCCAATGGTAATAATGATGGGAATTATTTTTATCCAGTTACACAACATTGAATAAATAGGTACTTACTTAATAGGTTAGTCCAACTGATGTCGGCTTTTTGTTAAAAATATTGTGGGTCCGACTTCATAAGTATAAATTTGATGAGTCTACTGTTCTGGTCACCTTCGAATTTCACGGCCTGTTCTCATGCTCGGTTTATTACAAGTTGGACTAACCTATTTATATTAGGTACCTCCCTCGTAATTTCGCCTATTTTCATGCAAAGCAGATACAAGTCCAAGACTATTCTTATTTGCATTTAGTTCATGAAAGTTTTCGATTTAACCCTTTCAGTGAGGAACATCAGCAGCTAAAGCGGCTATGCAAACGAAACGACTTCTCTGTTGAGGTTGCCAAAAAACGAATAGACTGTCAGATGCCACTAGATCACAAAGTGGCTCACTCTCATTTTGTTATAGATAATTCTGGCGATCTAGCTAGCACCGAACACCAAACAGAGTGCATTATGAGGACACTGAAAAAGTCAAAGTTTACTTGGTAAGTAAAACAAATTGAGAATTGCGGGTGGTTCTATAAATGTTGGGTAACGTATTCCAGCGCAATTTAATTTACCTACATGTCTATATTAAACATATCCAATATTTAGAATTAATAATAACAGGGTAATAAAGTAAGTTTAAGTAGGTTATGTGACTTTCTATCAGCTGAATCCCATATAGGAACGTCCCCACTGAGAGCATTCGCGTGTAATGAGCAATCGGCGTCGAACATAGAGTGGTGTGTAAGCTTTTGTAACGCTCGGCTCAACGTCCAAACCACTCGAATATTCGACGCCGATGCTTTCAATGGGGACGCTCCTTATTTTGTTACGGAATATAGTTCTTACCAGTATCAGTAATAAACTATCTTATTCACTGCGTCTCGGCCGCGCTAACTCATACTCGTCCCGCAAGCAACGGCCTTTTCTCCGGTCTCGTATGTAGTTAGGGACTATTACATTGGCCTAATCAAACTTTTGTTTTCAGGTACTTTCGGGCAGTCTTATTGGTTACAGTTTTATCGGTGATTGTTGGTATTTCACATGTTTTCTGTATAATTTCTAATTCAATTTAGTCAAAAATTGGTGTAAGTAACTTTATTTTAATGGCAGAGTTACTGAAAATTATAAGCAGAGTCCTGTATGTTAGGGCTTTTACTTTAAAGCTTTACTTCAGCACACTATTTTACACATATTATATTTGTAATACTTATAGCTCTTGACGCAAGTTTCTTAAGCGACCAAAATTGGGATAAAGGTCTGTTTTTATAGAGCAGATCTTGCTACGGTAACAAGTTGTATCATTATTGTAAAATCTGATGTCGTACGCATAGGACCTACAGTGTTTAAAGGGTAGACTACCAACGAAAGTGACGCATGAATAATGGATGACGAAAGCAGAATGAGACGAGCTAAGAACTTGACAAAAAACGAATGGGATGACCCAAGACGATACCGTTTAAAGATTTATTTAGCGCAATACATCAATATAAGAAACTTTTTATTTAAACAAGTGGCTGCTTGCTTAAAACTGCCTTCAATCTCACTTCTGGTGCTATGTCTACCTTTTTCTAAAATCTATCCAGTGTGCGGCTCATCTGTTTCGATCGGAGGGAACTTTTTACGTTTGCCCCCATGATTTCAACAGCATTAGGTACAGTCAAGGACTTTAATTGCTATGCCACTATGGAACCCTGTCATAATGACAGCGTCAAACCAAATGAAAGAAATTACGCCGAATTTAATGATTAACGTTATGCGACAGGGTTCCATAGTGACATAATAATTAAAGTCCTTGACTGTACAATGGAATCTAGTAACAGCTCTTAGGTGTCATTTTAATGTCAATATATTTTTATTTATTGAAACCTTGTTTTATTAACAAATATCCTATAGCTTGAATAAATCTAGCGTATTGACGACTAAGTACCAGGCCAACGCCGCTAACGTTTTTCTGTTCTATCGTCTTGAAATGTATGGGATCACAAATTGATCACGTGGTTTATCTAAACGAATAGATAAGTCGTAGACAACGATCTTATTTCGATCGTTTTAAATATATCGAAACGAACCATAAACGAACATAAAAACGCTCAGAGCTGTCACAATGACATAATCCATACAGATGGTTAGCCAAGTGGCATTTTTGACGTGCATTCTGCTCTGTATTCTACAGTACAATGTAGAAAACTATTCTAACGCCGAAGACTTGAAGAAAAGCCCTCAAGTAAGCAATCAAAATGGCGGCTTGTGAATCAGCTGTGCGTGAGTGCTTATTTATTCTTGATAACAAGCGGTGATAAATCAAGTTTTTGAATTGTTATTTTTCAAATTATGTATTCTTTGTGACTTTTGTGAGTTGAAAACAATGAAAAGTGCTTAATAAAAGTATCAAGGTGCTTTTCCTCCGGCGACGTCAGACGAGACGAGGTGGCGCGAGATTTTTTATTTGTACTAAAACACCCATTCCCACCGCGCGCGCACTAGGAAGTTGCTCTAGTGTATCATCTGGCTCCACGATTTATCATTATTAGATTTACATTTAAATTATTATTTTATCTACACTCATAATATAAACCCTCTATGATGCTTTCAGAAACCGCAAATTATGACCAGCATAATAATCAACTCTGTTCTTAGAGCATTTTTTTTATCTGTGGTAGTTTTCTTATGAATTCATAAGAACATCAATTTCGATGTTCTTATGACATTCAAATTTCGAACTTCTCTGAAAAACGAAGCATTTTTGATTAGACCTCTATTCTAAATCAGTCGAGATGACATTTTATTGAAAGTGAAATGTCAATTTCACACAACTTTGACACATCTCGCACGTTACTTGATATCGAAAGATTTGATAGTTGATGCTTAATCTAGTTGTCTCTGAATTAAAAAAAAACAACTTGTCAAATTTTTATTTGCCGCCGCATTTGACGCTGATTTTGTCGGAAAAATAAGTTTGTTGTGTTGTTTTGTTCGTAAATAATTATTGTATTGTACGACTACTTAAAATGAGTGGACAAGATAGTGATCATGATCATGATATTTCGGAGACGCCACCTGATATCAGGGATAAAGCAATGAGCGTCGAAAATATGTTGTTGCCGTCAAAATCCACGAACATGATTCTACTATCAAAACTGGAAAAGTGGAATTCAACCACCGCACAATTAAAACTGTAAATAATAATTATTACAATAAATAATTGTCTCTGTTATCCCATTTATTTTTTGTATTATTTTACTAATAGCTCTAATCAATGCTGCAATGCCGGTCATTACATGCGATTTCTGAATACATCATAGAGAGCTTTGATGATATGTGTGTAGATAAAGCAGTGTATGTAACTTTACATAATAAGCATTAAAATACTCGTGAGATGCTATTATGAAACTCGCCTTCGGCCAGCCTTCGGCTCGTTTCATAAACACTCACTCGAATTTTAATGCCCCTTATTATGTAACAGTCACATAAACTACTATTATTGGACGCATGACATAACCTAATTGAATTTAAAATGTGATTTGTAATTAATATCCATAAAATAAGGCAAGGTGACTTTTTTTTTCATAAGCTACTTATTAACTGATGTACATTTTCTTTTACTTGACCTATAATTTATACGGCTATTGGCGGGTAGAAAGTGGATGAAACTATTTTATTTAAGACCTACATTATATACTTACCCACTTTTAGAATTAAATAACCGACCATTTTTCATTAACCAACCGCCGAAAAATAAAATGACTGCGTAATTTTTTTCAAGTGTTCGGTCATAATTACCGTCCTAATATTAAATAACAACCTAAAGAAATAATACGCGTTGAATTAAGTCTGAAAAATTGTTAAAATCTGTAAATGTCAACGTTGTCAACGTCAATCTGACACCGCTACTTTTTACATAAGAATAACAAAACAGAATGCACAAAGCCTCTTACATGTTGTCACACTGGGTGGCAGAAGCCATAGGATAGGACAAATAAATTAATCAATTGTACAATAAATGCATACTTAAATTCAAAAAAGTAGGGTCAGGGAGGGAACAGCAGCTCGGTGGGAACAGTGGCTCGAATGTGCTGTACTCGAAAGGGAAAGAGCTTTATGTCTGTCCTCTACATCAATCGAAGGTGTTCGGTACCCGATCATGCTCGAACTAGTTAGTGAGTCGCTCCGGCGCCATGCGGATGAATTACGATGCGTTTTTGTTATAATCCCTGATAAAACTACATCGTCAGATAAGTTTCACTTAATTTTATTCTTATCTCGTACGAGATTTTTAATTAGTTATATTTTTGTCTAAGAGCGTGTCTAATCGACTTAGTATTGGCTGATAATTCAAGGCCCTCAACTTTTGTGTTTGCTTCTAGTTGGATCTAAAATCCAAAATGGTGACAGGGTCATCAGTAGTTCTTGTATCGCCCTTGATCACTATATCAAGGGAAACAGTACGCTTATAGAGACAGTACCTATTCAGTGTTGAAAGAAGATATAGGTACCTACCTACCTCTCACTGATGCTTAGCAAATTAGCATTCGTTCACATTTCTTGTTTGGGGTAACAAAATCCATATCTTTAGTAGTTAATTATTACTTAATGGCTGGTATTACTTACTAGTTTACTAGGTGCTGCATGGCAACCATTTTCCGTTGGTCATATCCTATTCCCATTGGAAATACTTACACAGAACCTGCAAAAATATTTATTGGATCATAACTAAAATGACATTTAATGTTGAGCATTAAATCTTAAAGAAAAGCAGTATTTTAATTGTAAAATCACAAAAATAAGCAAAATCAGCAAAATTTCATGTACGGCCTCTTAACTAGAGACGCAATTGTCAATCAAAAGCGACGCACAAAACGTGCCAACTACTAGTAATCGCGAAGTAGCTTTGAAACCAATAATATTTGAACAAGAAAACTATATCTATCTCTTTTACACTAATACGCTAGTAATACGCAGTAATACGCAGTCATCTAGAATAGACAAAGATGGCGAGCTCACCTGCACGGGTAGCACAAGTTCTATTTTCTCGCCTGTCGCTCAGTGCGTCTCTATCGTTACGGACTAGAAAGAAAGGGAGATCCGAGCCATAAACAAGTCGCGGACAACATGTAGCACATGCCGTGCTGAAAGGAAAAGTTCAGTGACTATGGTGACGCCTACAACATGAAAATTACCCCCAAAAAAATCGAGTAAATTCTTTGATAATATGATACGTTACAATTACTTAATATATTGTTTTAATATTTCAATTTGTTTCACTTCCCGCTTACAAAAATGGTATAAATTAATTAAAAAATAAATTTGCAATTATTTTATTTGACGACGTCGTAGCCTAGTCGGCAGTGACCCTGCCTATGAAGCTAGCGGTCCCGGGTTCGGATTCTTGGTTTGCAAATGGTTTCCTTTTGCATTTTATATTCTTTCTTCTTTCTTTAATGGACCCCTTCCCGCACTGAAATGAAAAAAAAAGTCATTCAGTGCGGGAGAGGTCCAATGTGCTCCCCTGACTTACTGACTTTTATATCAACGCACAGCCGAAACTACTGTACCTAGAAATTTGAAATTTGGTACAAGGGTTCTTTTCATGATGTAAGTGAATAAGTAAGGATTTTCCGAAAATCGACCCCTAACGGCAGAAATGGGGGGAGTAGCGGGAAACAAATTTGACTTTATTTTTATAGTAAGGATAATTTTTTACAATACGAAATGTTATTAGCAAAGCAATCTCAATTTAGACTGAATACAATTGGATTAGGTAAGTACTCAAATGTTATATGATTCCAAGATATGCTCCAAGATATAATTATGTTTATTAAGTTGCTACAATGAAGTACAAAGTTAATGAAATGTGTAGATTTTTTATAATACGTACTTAAAAACACTTTATGTTTTTCATTGTTTGCAACTAATTTTTGACTGGTTTCACCCACGTTTCACCACTAGGTACACTTTCAAAAATGCATTTTTAATATTTTTATTGAGATCCCAATACCGGTGTCAATACCGGTATTGGAAATCCTTCGGTACCTATTGCATGCCCTAGTTCCACCATCCGGGCTCATCCAGGTCCACACGAAAAACGACTTCATCTTATAGGATTTCTCAGCGATTTAACGTGCACCACGCTCGCCACGAGATCGGGGCGTGCACGTGCCAGCGTGGTGCACGTTAATAAATCGCTGAGAAATCGCCGGACAAATCGCTAGTGTGTAAGGGCCCATAGAGTCCCTCCTTCTCCATGAAGTCAGCTACCAATTGGCCCCGTGGATTCCAGTGTCCAATTCCAAATTACCCCATTCTCAGCTCATTGCCGCTTCGTTGGCCCAGCTTCGCGTTTAAGTCCCCCATGACAACGGTGTAGTGAGTCTTGGAGGTATGCATGGCATTAGAAATGCCCTCATAAATAACTTCGACCTCATCAATCTCATCATATCGGAGTGTTTCGAAGTTGGTGCATATACCTGTAAGACCTTCAACCTTGACGACACACTCACGATCTCGACCACGTTGTTCACGAAGGACTTAAGCCAGGGATACACTAGGGGACAAATGTCCTGCAACACGTGTCGCCAGCGACGTCAGGGTGAAGTGGCGCGACGTTGCCGGACTTCGCTCGACATGTCTGGCAACATGACGTCGCTACGGACATAAGTTGCGCGATGTCACCAGATATGTCAGGCGAAGTTTCGCAAAGTCGCACGACTTCGCCTGACGTCGCTACGGACTTAAGTAGCGCGTAGTCGCCAGATATATGTCAGGCGAAATCAGCCGGCTTCGCTTGACATGTCGTGAGACATTTGCTCCTAGTGTATCCCAGGCTTTTAGGACGATAAACCCGACACCACCTTGGGACAGTTGGTCGCCCTCCCGGAAATAGAGCAAGTTACCAGATTTGAGTACTATCAAGTCCTCCCCCTGTATTCGGACTTTTGATAACCCAATAATATTCCAACGTAACCTGGGCCTCTATTCAAGACGGTACAAACCATATCGTATTTGACCTGTTATGGTATTGTTTCTAATTCGGCTGCCATTACTGTCAAGAAAATAAGAGCCATCTAAGCGTTGACAACGCGATAACAGTTCAAAAACGATATTGTTTTTAACGTGTTGAAAGAATAGACGCCCTGCTCAATTCCTCCTCCAGTTCGGCAAGCTTTCGTCGGTCCGCAGAGTACGCATATTTAATGTTGTCAGGGCCAATATAGTCGTCGGTGGTGGTAGCCTTATCCCTGCCGCAGATTCTGAACACCCCCTATCTATATTATATAATCTAATAAGATGATGATGATCTAAAAAGATAACACAATATAAAAAAAACCATGTCATAATTTGTCTGAATAATTTAAACCGACATTTTAAAAATTACTTTATAGAGGTAGGTACAAAAAGGGGAGTCTGCTGTTTAGGCGACATGTTTTTGGTCATATTCTATATCACTTCCCAAACTAATTTTAGCAACTGTGTTTTTGCCAAATCAATCTTTGGCTTATTTTAATTTAGTCAATTTATCACTTTCCAGAATATTACTTGAACAATTTTCATCAAGACATTTAATTAGTTGCCAAATGTTTTTCTTAAGCAAAGAATTATTAGTCGATTTTTTTTTGGGAAGTTTTAATAGGTAAAAGAAAACCCCTATAAATACAATATCAATCCACAAAAAAGGTTAACTTTATTTTATTCAAAGCAAAAGTAATTAAAATCTCGATATTAGATTCATTGTAGATTTTTCGTACAACACGAACTGAGTCCTGAGCCCGGTCCATTATAATTTAGTGTTTAGTCATGGATAAGTTTACTTTTTCACTGAATACCTCGAGCCCTCTGAGGCCTATTTCGGATTTTGAACGCAGGTGATGGGGAATCAGCGCGCTTACAAGCTGCATCTTTTTGTAACGTTTCTGTGTGGTCATCGCTCGCATTCGACCAGGCGGAACCACAGTCGACGACGGCGGGTACATGATGAACGGTGACGTCTTCTTGTCACCATTATTCTCCTCAGGGTTATTCTGATCATTGTTGCTTATTGTCGCTTCCCCGGAATCTGTTGTCGTCTTCGTTTTAGTATCAAGCAAATGTATAACCGTGTTTTCTATTTGTTCATTTGCAGATGCTGTCGTCACCTGAATAGGTTTGTCGTTTACTTCGAATGCTTGATTTATAGGGTCATAGCTGTAAGATCCAAAAATCGGCCTGAAAAATAACTGATCCCTTTAGCTAGCCAATCGAATTGACTCTTAACGAAAAAATACCGCTCAAGTAGGGACGAGTCGGACTCGCGCACCAACGCGCTAACCAACATCTTGAATGGTTGAGCCAGAAAGCCTATTTCTCGTAACTTAACTCAACTCAACGTTATTCCCGGGATACGCTTATATATAATCGTGAATGGGTATTAGGTATGGCTATTATTATACATAGGTAAACAAAACAATGTGTACTTACATTTTGTAACCATCATCTTTGATGTACCTTTGTATTTGGTTTTTGTCTCCAAGTACTCTAAAATCAAGCGAATAATGGTAATGCTAATAGGTGATGATAAAACGGCCACGGGCCAGTGGGAATCGCGCCCGAGGGTTCAAATTTTCTGCAAGTACCTAAGTAGTTACTTTTTACCCAATAAAGTCCATTTTGACTTATTTTTGGTGATTTATCAAATAATAATATCAGGGCACAATGACACACCAATAATTGATCTAGTCCCAAACTAAGCTCTAGGCTTGTACTATGGGTACTAGACAACTATATTTACTTATATAGAGAAATATGTACTTAAATTAAAATGACTAAGGGCTGATTTTTGAATCCCCAGATAAAAGTATCCGTCAGTTCAATGTATTACTGTCCTTTTCTGAAGTCATATAAAAGGAAAGGACAGAGCTAAAATTTACCTTCCGGATAGCTTTATCTGGGGATTGAAAAATCAGCCCTTAGGTAAATACATAGAAAACGTCCATGACTCGTTAACAAATATTCGCGCTCATCTCACAAATATCTGCCCTTACCGGGATTTGAACCCAGGACCGCTAGCTTCGTAGGCAGGATCACTACCAACTAGGTCAGCGCGTCGTAAAGTTTAAGAGATGATGCATGTATCTTTTTACAGTTCAGATACACAGAAATCCATAGCATTAAAAACTTCATTGAACATGTTATGTTCCTAAAATATTCTTATGTTTAAACCATTCATTCTCTCTCAATCACTCTCTTACATTCATCAACCACTTTTGAAATGCGTGAGGCGAACCCATCGCCAAGTGGCGCCGCGGCGGGCGCGGCGCGGCGTTGAGTATGAGGAGTGGCCGCTGCAGCGGACAGTTGCGGTACCTAGGTTGCGATGCGCGCGCGCGACGTGTCGAGTAGCGACAATTTAATAAAAAGAGCAGTGAAAAAGATTATATTTACAGAAGATAAACAAAGTGCTTACAAACACTTATAAAAAATATAATTAAAAGGTGATGGTGAGCAATGAGATGAGAGTCTTACAGCAGCACCACGTAGTACCCTGGCAAAGAAGCGTAGGTACAGCAATAGCAGAGAACGTGAGGTACCTACGGCATAAGGTACCCTCAAGGAGGGGATGCGGTACAGCAGTAGTACGGGGTAGGGGAGACCGGGTATGGTTGTCACGCGGGTTGGTTGTCACAGCGGCCATCCTCCTGCTATCCTCCGGCCATCCAGAATTTCTGGAGCGGACTGAGGTGAAGTAGGGAGGGAGATATATCGCTCGCGGTCTTTCGACACCGGTCGATGAACTCATTCGTTCGTTCAGTTTTCTGTTATGGCCGGTATGACAACCAACCCGTGTGACAACCATACCCGGTCTCCCCTACTCTGGTAGAGGACAGTCCCGACAGGAACGTGGAGATGGTGAGTGCAAGCCAACTTGCAACACAAAGGAGGCCTGGGAGTCCACGTTAACAACAGCAGCCCAAACGTAGCCCCGTTGGATGGCCTGACTTAGACTGTAAACTTTGCCCCCCTGATATTTAGACGGGCTAATTCGATGTTTACTTTTTAGAGTTAGAGTACCTAAGCTACTTAGTTTAGGTAGGTAGTTCATTTCTTGAAGCTGGAGTAAGAATGACCATAAATGCGGGAAGTATGCGCTTTTATAGTTTCCAGGACGACGATGGTAAATTTCTTAATTTTACAATTATAGAAACATTTTCGAGACGATTTATAGTGTGCCAAAAGAATTTTTAGAACAAACTCTCGAAAGAAAACTTTATGGTCCAAGAGCCCGCGACGACGTTCCTTATTTTATAAATCCTGAAAGTTTCTGTATGAATGTCCCTAATACAGGTAAAAACGAACCCCGAGTATGAAGTTTGGATCACGGTGGCTTTGAAAGGTAACAGGTAGCTAAGGTGTATAAAATTGCACCTCTATTTCGTGTAAGTGTAAAGCTCAGTTTTCACATATTACATTTGGAATAATATAACAAATCACGTCGTCTATTGTCAGACACTAGTACAGTTGCAACCCCCTGTCAGACACCCTTAAATTATAATGAATTATAGTATAAAAGCTGAATTTTATACACCGTGCCCGGGACGTACCCGAAGGATTTTAACAGCGTGTTCCTGACTTAATTCGAAGTTAAAAATTTCGTATAATGTAGGTTCGATTCGGTCTAGTTTTCGAAATAAGTATAGGTATCCATTGTTGTAATCAAAACTTGTTGCGAAAACTTGGTGCAACAGACCCTTATAATTGCGACGTTGCCACTTTTAAGGCAAGTTAAGTCACCTGTTTACATATCCCAAGGAACTAAATCAAATGAAACTCGCACGTACAACTCATCCATAACTTCTACAGTTACGGTTTATATTCGTCTGCAACGTGGCCTAAACTTGTTGCCTATTAATATGAAACTCATAAGATTGAATGAATATGACAAGTATGCTAGTAAGTGTCATTGTCATTGTTTACATATCGGTTGATATTGTGAAATATTTTCTTGCAAAACACAAAAAAGATGAGAATTATGGAGATTAAAAATCAGTAACTTATCCTTTTAACCCTCATTCAAGAATAGCTCGTACAATAGAATAGATCCAGCATTGCGACAGACCTAAAAAGCGACCGAGGATGTCACCGGTATGAAAACCTTAGTTCAACACTGGAGAGAGTGGAGAGAGTCCAAGATAATTATGGCCGGAAATAGAAACGGAGGGACGCTTAATTTTGCTCAGCAAGTCAGCAGTGACATAACAACCACATTGCGGGCCACGAATATGCAGGACTCCTTTAAGATGGATGTTTCGGGTCTCCTTTGAGATACACCTGGACGATTAAAATTAGAACCTGTAATGAGTGCTAAAGTTTCAGTTTAATACTTTATTGGAACATTGTAGTGAGAGTCACAATACGAATAGTTTAGTAGAAATCATTTTGTTATAATCGGTGATTGCATTATTATTATTATTTATTCGGTTTCAGCCTACCAATGTTGATCAGTGTTAAATGATACTACTTAGCTATTGTTTCTTTTGTTATTTATTAAATATTGCTGATATGTGATTTTAATAAAGTTCCAATCGTACTTGGGCGTGTAGCTCAGAAGAAAAATATGTTACAGGGAAAGGCCCAATAGCTTAGTCACCTAGTGGACTCATTTGAAGTCTGCTTAGCTAACCCATCCGTCCACTTCGGCAGCGAGCTTCGGCAGAGGCCTTCGAACTTAAAGTATGACTATGACCCATTCGTAGTTACACTAAGCTCTGCTAGTCCCAGTGGCGTAGCGTGGGTTTTCGCCGCCCGGGGCCGACCAGAAATTCGCCGCCCCCTAATTTTAACCGATTTCTAAAAAACCAGGAGGTTCTTAATTCGTCGGGTTTTTTTTAATGCATATTCCCCGATAATATAATAATACAATATTTTCCGTATGCCGCCCCTCTTTTGTCTGCCGCCCGGGGCCATGGCCCCCCCAGCCCCCCCCACGCTACGCCACTGGCTAGTCCTAACATGTATTTAGAGGGGTCCAGGGTAAGTGAGGCCAGATCACTCTCGCCACTACTGCAAAAGAAGTGAAGTAGGTATACCACCTCTGATACCAACAACGGTCACCATTTTTTGTTTTGCGCCATCTGCATCGGTCATATCGGTATTAGGTACGTTTATCACGCGAATAAATACATGGATCATCAACGAATTGTAAACTCGCAACAATTAAAGTGCACCATCACTTTTTAAGTTGCTATTTATTTTATTTATGTTAATGCACAAAATGAATCGGAGCGTATGTTATGCGCCGATTTGTGAGTGTAGGTACACATGTATCTGAAATACGGTGCTTGTAAGACAAGCCTTTAAATTATTCAGCATTTAAAAAGGATTTATGAATGAAACTTCTACTAAATCATGTTTTCCAATAATCTGTGCTTATTTCGCAAGCTATACGTTAATATCTTCTTATTCATGTCACAGTTTAGTCTCTTTCTTCGATTAACTCTTCCAACATCACAAGTAAGAAAGGGACAAATTTACTCACATACATAACGTTGATAAGGAATCGACGGAGAAATAGGTGGAAGAAAATTCTAAATAACAGGATGCGGCTTTTTGAAAAAGACTATAACTAGAAAGGTTTTTATACTTGTGTGACGCGTTCATTAGGAAAACCACTACCTTAGTTAATTAGAATTATTCGCTTTTGAGCGATGCGCGAATTAGAAATAGGTATGACGCGTTTATTTGAATAATTTTTGCATAGGTATTATCTCTAGCAAGAAAAAAACTCTCCCTCACAAGGGTTTGGGCACAACTGACGGCTTACGGGAAATGCGTTAGCGACATCTGTCTCTTTCTTCAATGGACTTGGTTGCACCAGAATGAAATTGACGCTTTAATTAGTACTTGTCTCGGGACAAAGTTACTATATTTTATATCTTTGTAATATGTTACTAAATATATTTGGTTATTTTGTTGTTATGGGGACATCTAATCTTCTATTATATACTTACATTCATCTTTCTTGTTGTATATCATCAAGGGAAAAATATATTTAAGTTAGTGTTTTCAGAAGTGGGACACGAGACGTGTTAATTAGGAGAATGGGGATATTGATATACCTATTATTTGTCCCAGAAGGGTATTGAATATGTACCTACTTGAAAATTCACGTACACCTCAATACGAGTACCTTCTACGATCCAAAAATATAAGATATGGTAAATTCAATAGTTTTGTATTTTTTAAGCGCGAGGCGCCGAGGACATACAAAAATGTATGTCTCGAGAATGGCCGATATTCGTTACAAAATATTTACGTAGGTACTTGCAAAAGTTACAGGAGTATGAAGACCAAAAATGGCACATTGTTCATACGAAAACTGCTCAACTTTTCTAACAGTCAGGCCAAATGGACGACTCAGATATTTGTAGTGGGCCACTGACGATCGGTTTGGTTTATACTGAAGAAAAGTACTACCTATGTGCATAGTACCCACACCACACCCAACGCATGGACCGACCACAGCAAAAACGGGGTTAGAGTCCCTAAAGCAAAAGGGCAAAGACTGATAGCAGTTCACTCTTATGAAGGTTTTATAGATAAGTAATGCTCTGTTGATATTCAAATCCAAACAACAACAGTCTAGATGTCGAAATTTAAATGACAGCGAAGACAAAAAATCTTTAACGTCTTATTCAAGTAACGAAATCTCTGATAAGCAGTATTTAAAATAGCTATAATTTACTGGCTATGATATACAGGGTGTCGCAGAAACCGACGTCAACCCGCCTAGGGCTGATAGAGCAGCTAAAAAGCAATCGATTTAACCCCTATATATGTTAAGCGATTTTTGCTACTTTCGGAGATATTGATCATTTTAATCTGAATTTTTGTAATGTTCCCTTATGTCCATGTTTCGAAAAATCATTAATTTCATGTTTTATTTCATAAGTTTTTTAGCGGTATTTTACATAATAAGAATCATTATGAATCAGCAAAGTTTTTAAAACTAGCAAAAATCGCATAACATATATAGGGGTTAAATCGATTGCTTTTTAGCTGTTCTATCAGCCCTAGGCGGGTTGACGTCGGTTTCTGGGACACCCTGTATACAGTGGTGGCCACATAATTAGGAACGCTTGCGTTTTTCCCTTACAAATTGCCTTCAAATATGACTTTTCAATTTTGTCCACCAAATAAAAAGTTCTTGACCAATTATTTTTCCATTTATAGAAACCATTTATTTTTCTGACACAATGTCTAACAACATCTTAACTCGATTTTGTAAAAATTCTCGTGAAAAAAAAATACACTATCGAAAGTTAACTATTGTAAAAACTTGTCCGTTTAATAGGTACTGATTCTAACAACATGCAGGGTGACAGGAAGGTGGAAACAATCCTTTTAAGGAGGCATAGTAGAGCTGATTTGGAACAAATTAAGTAGGTCGTGTCCGTACGTACGTCGATTCCACGTAAATTTAGTAATTACGACCTAATGGTTACTATATAGGTAATGTTTGCGACGTGGATTGAACGTCGCCACGACGTGTCATGTGGTTGCAATGTACAAAATTGGTAAGACTTACCATTTTTCAACATGATTTCAACTGGTTTTTTACCATTTATTTACCCAGAAAGGTTATTTTTATGAGATATCATGCAGAGAAAGAGACAAATATATTACGAGAGTATTATCTTTTCGCTTACAAACAAAATGTCTAACTAAAAATCTATCTTAAGTTTTGCAACGAGAATGGCGGCCATTAGGTACTTGGCGTAAAATAATTATTCAGGTCGATTACGCAGGAATTATACGATAAAATCTTGTGCGCTGAAAATTTTCTCGTGCAGTATGTTAGGTTTTTATTCAAAACTACTGATGGGCTTTCGAAATACTTAAGTACTAGCTGATGCACGCGACTCCGTCCGCGCAGAAAAATAAAACATAGCCTATGTTCATCAAGGATAATTTAGAATTCAAATTGTGAAAGAATTTTTCAAATCGGTCCAGTAGTTTCAGAGCCTATTCAATTCAAACAAACAAACAAACAAACAATCAAATCTTTCCTCTTTATAATATTAGTATAGATTACTTTTTTTAAGCTCATAAGTATATATATTGCTTGTAATTGGGGTTCGTAAATTTGTGTTCGGTGTATGTAAATATATTAAATTGACTTTATATATTTTTTCATGTAAATGACAATAAAAGTACCATAAGATTTTATTGTTATAGGTATTACAATATACCTAAATTATGCAATTTGCAATAACACGTCCTAATAATAACAAAACAAAATGTCGGCTCGACCAAGAAGTTAAAATTTACAAAAAAATACGACGTACTGGTATTTAAGTCAATTTTACGTAATATATATTTAATTTGACTATTAGGTTATGTAACTGAAACCTTATGGTATTTTTAGTACCTTACAAGTGTTTATAACTTTGTTAGTCTCAAGTTGGTATCTATGGAAGGTAATATTTACTACGAAATTGGTAGCAAAAGCTACTTAAATCGTTGACCTAAAGGTCCCCAGTGTAACAAAAAATACGTCGCATATACACCTATTATGCACCTAGAAGTATATATTAACTATTGGTCGAGTTTCGAAGTTAATTTTACCTTATATTTTGCTCATTCTCAACCTTTTCTGACGTTATGGTGTATTCGTTAATGGAAATTTACGTTTTAAAGGCTCTATATTTTTACCCGGAAGTATAAATGTACGATATGTGAATTTATTTGGTGCATATGATGTAATTTTTACCTAAATTAGTAATATATTCTAGAGCCTGGGAAAAAGCACAGAATGTTTGCTGGGGTAGTACCATAGCCGAAAATTTTTAGTTTCTGAGATATTCATAATTTTAATCTGAATTTTGGTGACTTTCCCTTATGTCCATGTCACAAAAAATTCTTAATGCCATGTTTTATTTTGGAAGTTTTTATTGTATTATTAGAATCATTACAAATCAGTGCAGTTTTTAAATGCGTTTGCCCGTTTTTTTAAACGACTTCAAAAAAAGGAGATATCCGAGGTTGTTACCAAGATAAGGAAACTGATGAGAAGGATCTGACGAGGGGATCCGTGAGGGATTGAGGGAACTCCTCAAATATTGTAGGCAAATATAGCGATTTTATAGTATTTTTAGTGACAACTCCAGCATTTGCATTCAGAAAGTATCATTTGCTGAAGTGGAACTGATGATGAAGACCACAGATGGCCACCGGAACTCCTCAACGGTACCGATTTCAAAGGTGGCAATAAGATATCTCGATTAAAATAGTTGAGAGACTACAACGAAGAACATTTAATTGTTTTAAAATGACTATGATTTTCCCGCGGCGTTGCTTGCGGCGAGCTTGAAATGTCTTAAAGTTTCATAATTATATCAACTAAGAAGTGGGAGTACATAAGCTTATTATGATCACTAAAAACTGTAAAATAAAATATGTTCTAAGAAACCAAAAAACCGCCTTCAAAAACGCAAAAAATAACTTCTTTTAAAATGGTAGGTACATATAGGTCAGTCAAACTGAAGTCGGCGTCTCTAATTTTTAAGGAAATCACCGCGTTCGAAAGTCATGAATACGCAGATGTGCATTTTATATATGGTTATTGGATATGGAAGCTACTGCTCTTACGCAGAAGGCAGAAATCTTGGGCTGATTCATTCAATTCAATTCGTGTACTACGGACTAACCTAACCTAACCTAACGTTCTTGACATGCGACGAACACTTGATACATTTAAGTAGAAAAAGGTTCGAGCTATTTAATTTAAAAGTTAATATTGGTCAATCCAGTGCAATTATGAATTTTTGAAAAACGGGAGTCACTCCAAAATGTTGAATTTCGAAGTTTAAAACCGGCCTATCCGCTATTCAATCTCACTAAAGAAGAAATGGAAGTAAAAACAGGGCCTGCTGGATAAAAAAATTAACAACTCCTCGATAATTAACAATAATACCATAAAACGGACAAGTTTTGACAATATGTGGTTAACTTTCGATAATGTATTTTTTTTCACGAGATTTTTTACAAAATCGATTATAGATTTCGTTTGACAGAAGTCTTTGTAGGAAACCATGAATTTTTCTGACTCTCTAATTTTTTTTAGCTGAATGTACCATGTTAGTAGAGTAACACTATCCCAAAACCTATTTAAAAATAAAATAAGCCAATAGGTTCACAGATTTTTTAGTTTTTTTCTGAGAAATAGCAATTTTATCAAAAATCATAACCGTCAAGAATCGAATCAGCACTAATCGGTTAAAATTATTAGAAATGACCGCTTCTATGTCCCTGTTCGATTTGATCCACACTTCCAAGGACATCCTGTATACCTACGTACCTACTTATATATAAAAAAATATGTAATAAAAAACGTTCTTGTAGTTGAATGCATTTGTAAAACCCTCAGGCACGGATGCGTGCGTCACGTTCAATCGAACCTTTATTTTTTTTATTATTATCTGTACATTTACAAATATACTTACTAACTTTATATATATAAAATCTTGTCGTATAAGAGGTGGAGTTAATGCCACAAAGCATGTTGTATCAGTCAACGTCATTTAAATTTCAAAATTGCACTAGTACTTTTTACAAACTGCACAAGGTCTCAAAACACAATAATTACTTATTGCCTCAACCGGTATACGTATAACCATTTTGTAATGCAAAAATAGAAAATTTAATTAATTATCATTCACTTAAATATGCGACCCATTCATGCCAGCACTTGTAAATCGACAGGCATCTTTTCTAAATAAACAAATTGTCTTTGACCTGTTACGGTATTGTTTTCAACTCAAGCCTCCATTACAGTCAAGTTAATAAGAGCTATCAAAACGGGTCAAAGCGACGTGGCTTTTACCGTGTTGAATAGAGGCCCTGCTGGCCTATTGCCTAACGCACTCGCAATCGCAATCGACTTCAAAGTGGAATATGCATGTTTTTTTTACAGCTTCAATAAACGCTGATTCATGTAACAAACAGGTGAGAAAAAACATTTTTTGAATAGCTATAGAAATAACCAAGATATAAGCTAACAAAGATTTGTTCCTATCTCTTTCTAGCAAAACAGAAGGTTATTTGGAGTTTATATAGCCGAACTGCACAATGACGTCACCGGTGCACTTCGGATCTCTCTGTCTAATTAGCAGTTTAAAATTGTATAGTCCGTATTTCTTGGCCGATTTTAATTTTAATTTCACAGTTGGTGATGTCTTTTACGGTATATTAATTATGTTTTGTTGACAAATGCGATTTAAAAAATCCATGCATATTCCCTGTTTTAAAAGCAGATTCGCCTTTGGACTGTAAAAATGAAAACGATTGCGATTTCGAATGCGTTAGGCAATAAGCCATTAGTACTTACCTATTACTAGGTATACTACTAACATGAAACGTATGCGGAGTGAAATTTGGACAATGTTCAAAACAATATTTAATGTAATAAAGTAAAAAATCTGTTTTGTTAAAAATGTTTATAATAAATAATAGTATTATTAACAATGTTTAAAGCAAAAAATAATTTACTCCTTTGCGAGCTGCTTGGCGACGTCTGCATTTTATTTAATTCTAATTTAATCTTTCGAATTTAACTTTGTACATTATTTCGGCGAAAATTATTCGAGTAGATTCGCCCTTTCATATTTGCCCAAAAAATCTTCGATTGGGCGAAGTTCTGGGGCGTTAGGTGGTTTTGCTCATTTGGGGACGTACGGGATTTTTAACTCGTCCAGGAAGCCAGATCTGGGTAAAACACCACATTAGCTCCTCTATGTTCCGATTTTATAAAATCCCGCGCAATTAGCAAACATCGCTCCATGTATCGGTCGGCAGTAACGGCTAACCCAGATTAAAAAAAACTAGACATACCGCGAGTGCAAGCCACAGTAGAACTTTTTCGGGAACCTTCGTAGGCTCCACATAATTCACGTTTTCTTCAGTTGGGCCATTGGTGTTTTTATAGTAGTTTATGTGACTGTTGCATAATAAGGCTGCTTTATCTACACACATATCATCAAAGCTCTCTATAATGTATTCAGAAATCGCATGTAATGACCGGCATTGCAGCATTGATTAGAGCTATTAGTAAAATAATACAAAAAATAAATGGGATAACAGAGACAATTATTTATTGTAATAATTATTATTTACAGTTTTAATTGTGCGGTGGTTGAATTCCACTTTTCCAGTTTTGATAGTAGAATCATGTTCGTGGATTTTGACGGCAACAACATATTTTCGACGCTCATTCCTTAATCCCTGATATCAGGTGGCGTCTCCGAAATATCGTGATCATGATCACTATCTTGATCACTCATTTTAAGTAGTCGTACAATACAATAATTATTTACGAACAAAACAACACAACAAACTTATTTTTCCGACAAAATAAGCACAGTACATAAATAAACCAGTAATGAAACTACGAACAAACGCTCGAAACGACGCACTCACACATACGCACGCCTCTACGAGACCGCTAAGAGGATTTGGCGGTGCTGTCAGTCGCGAGTGTCGCGTCGAGACGAATGGGCTCCTTCGCATTTTACGTTCTTTCTTTAGAAAGATGCCACAAAAGTATTCCTTACAAAATCGAAATCTGGGGATCTGTGTGGTCTCTGACAATGATTTCGTTGGCAGCATGAGAAAAAGTAGGCGCCATCTTGAACTTCTTAGTTATTCAACCGATTGCTTCCAAAATCGATATCTGGGGATGTGTATGGACTCCGACAACTAATCTATTGGCAGAATGATAAAAAGTAGCCGCCATCTTGAACTTCTTAGTTATTCATCCGATTGCTTCCAAAATCGATATTTGGGGATGTGTAGGGTCTCCGACAACGAATTTGTTGGCAGAATAAGAAAAAGTAGCCCATTACTTTTTTATTATTCGACAGTCTGCTTCCAAAATCGATATCTGGAGATCTGTGTGATGTCCGATAACGACCATAGATATCGATTACGGAAGCAATCGGATGAATAACTAAGAAGTTCAAGATGTGGGCTACTTTTTCTCATTCTGCCAACAAATTCGTTGTCGGAGACCATACACATCCCCAGATATCGATTTTGGAAGCAATCGGTTGAATAACTAAGAAGTTCAAGATGGCGGGGCTACTTTTCTCATTCTGCCAACAGATTCGCTATCGGAGACAACACACATCCCCAGATATCGATTTTGGGAAGCAATCGGTTGAATAACTAAAAAATTTTGTTGTCGCCATGTTGTCGCAGATCACACATATCGATTTTGCATTAACTAGCTGAGATACAATAAACAAGAACTTTTTTCAATTTTACTAAATGTTAGTGGACAACCCTTACGCTCAATTGGAGCGTAGGTATTTATCTTGAAAAGTAGGCCTAGTTTCATTACTGGTTTATTTATATACTGTGAAATAAGCGTCAAATGTGGCGGCAAATCAAAATTTGACAAGTTGTTTTTTTTAATTCAGAGACAACTAGATTTAGCGTCAACTATCAAATCGTTCGATATCAAGTAACGTGCGAGATATGTCAAAGTTGTGTGAAATTGACATTTCATTTTCAATAAAATGTCATCTCGACTGATTTAGAATAGAGGTCTTATCAAAAATGCTTCGTTTTCAGAGATGTTCGAAATTTGAATGTCATAAGAACATCGAAATTGATGTTCTTATGAATTCATAAGAAAACTGCCACAGATAAAAAAAATGCTCTAAGAACAGAGTTGATTAGGTATTATGCTGGTCATAATTTGCGGTTTCTGAACGCATCATAGAGGGTTTATGATATGAGTGTAGATAAAAATATTAATTCCCTTGCCATTCATTTCCGTCTAATGTGAAAATGATTCGTTGTTCATTAAGCACAAGACGTCGTTTTTAGCGTGGAATGTATCTTTGACCAAATTGCGAAGCCGGATTTTTTAAGTAAATTTTAGATTTTCGGACACAGTCGTCTTGACTTTTCTAGATTGTTTTTCAATACCCACGTCTGCAAGATACTTTTTAATAAATTTGCCGTCGCTTTTGAATTTTCTTCCGAGCTCTCTTCACGGTGACTTTGAATTAGTAGAGGTACAGTCGGCCTTATAAGACGCTGAACACTTTTGTACCTTGTCGCTTTAACGCCTTTGACAGATTAGTGCAGAAGTTCAAACATGGCGTTAAAGTGAAAAAAAAAACCATTTTTTCTTACTCAGTAATCGATGGCAATTACATTTCAATTGAAAGTTCGTAAAACTAACACGATGTTTAAGAATCCTTCTTTTTATTTAGGATTTTATTTTAAACCGAAATTATTGTCACCCTATGCCTATACTACGTTCTTATTTGTCTTAACTGTCGTATGCACCTCAAGAAATGTAGGGTGACCATATAATTAGAGTACATAATGTTTTATCACTTTATCATTAATTCAATAATTCAGGAATTAATTAATTACTTTTCACATCACCTATTCGGAATGGGCACTTTGCTTCCCTGCTAGGACGGAGCAAAGTGGCACTTTTCTGTTCAAGGACATTTTGTTGCAAACTTGATTTTTTTATTTGTCGTGTATTACTATTTTACTTACTAGCATGATGATGATGATGATGATGATGATGATGATGATGATGATGGTGGTGTGATGATGATGATGATGATGATGATGATGATTATGATGATTGTGGTGATAATGATGGCGATGATGATGATGGTGATGGCGATGGCGATGATGATGATGATAATGATTGATGATGATGACGATGACGATGATGGCGATGACGATGGCGATGGCGATGGCGATGACGATGACGATGACGATGATGATGATGATGATGATGATGATGATGATGATCTTTTATTTTCCTCATAGGTGATGTGAAAAGCAGTATGTGTCATACGGTAGCAAAATTATTTCCACCTTGGGCTTTAACACTTGAATCCCTCACTACGCTCAGGATTCTATTTTAGAATTTTCAATTATAGAATCCTTCGCTTCGTTCTGGATTCAATGTACGCCCTCGCCGTAAATATGTCATTTTGCTCCCTTGTGACACAAATAACTATTAACACACGCATAGTTAGATTTAATTTTTCCTAGGCAGTAAGATAAATTGGTTCCTGGTATACTAATTTAAAGTCCCGTGTATATGATTTTACGACACGGCCGGCGCGCGGTCATTTTCTTTTAACGACTCCTCTTACTAGACTGGCTTAAACTGGATAGACTTCCAGAACCGGGCTTTTTTGTATTCGTTTTTCTGAGTGAGTAGGTAGGACGCTACATACTATAAACTGAGCTTTGACTCTCAACCTTTTGTGTAAAATGCTCCAAGACCTTCTCATTCGACCATAGGGGATGTGTATCGAAGAAATTACAAACAATTTCGCGACTCATTTTTTCTCGATTTACCAAAATTGATGTGAAAAAAATCCTACGTCCATGAAAGCAATTTAAAGATTTAAATTTAAAATTTAAAGTTTAAAGATGAGTTGTTAAACAAAAGACAACTCATTTTTGTACTTTTTAAAGGAATTTAATATTTTAAACAGAGGTTAAAATTTTGTCCAGATTTCACTCCGGTTAGGTACGTTAATCAATCACTACACAGAACAATTTAAAACAACAGGGCCTCTATTCTATTCTACGACGTAACGTAACCAGGAATGTGAAATTACGTACTTCCGTGGATGTTAATGAATAAGGACTTACACACTTAAGATTGTTAAACCGGCAATAAATAAAAATAAATACATTCTATTTGTCATGCAAAGCAGAACTGAGCAAATCAAATTCATTATTTATGAGTGAAACCATTTTTATAGGTTATTTTTATTTTATAGGCTTTGAATCGAATTGAAAGAGTTTCAATAAATATAGTTCCTTGTAATTTTATTGCTGGTTTTCAGTACTAAGAATAAACACCGTACAGCTACCATGAGGGGTGTCATGGCCTAGACCTTGTTGAGTACAGTTAGTAGGGGGTTACATTAGGTAGGGGACTACGGGGATAAGAGCAGTTTCTTACTAATGTCACGAATGGTTAATGAACATAAAAAATACGTTTTAGACAACATACTTAGGTCTATTAGCTTTAAACAGAAAAAATATTTAGTAAATATAAAGAGTGTTTTCGTTAAACCATCCCTACCCCTAGGAATGGTTGTATCTGTGCATATGGATAGGTGTACCCGTGGTTGTAATGCTGCAAAATTAGTTTAATATTTATTTGTAATTAGTATTTCATTGTTTTTATAATTAAGTATTATAAAAACAGTGGTTCAAAAAGAAAACAATTAATCATGAATTTATAAATAAATAAATTAGAACTCAATGTGATAACTATAATGGCACATAATTATTTCGTTACTGGTAGAATCTATATGAGCCCAAAAGTGATACTTAGTACTGTGTCCCTCATAAGGACTAAACGATTTCCTTGTGAGATTCTGCGAACACTCGCTGAAAAGGGGTGAATGACATTGATGGAATGCCCAGGTCCTCTGCTGGAGTACTACTGATGGTGACCGATTGGTAGTGAAGTTAGTTCAGGTGGCGTTTCAGGCAGTGGCGTGAAGCTAGCGGTGCCGATGAAGCTGGTAATGGTGATGACGATGAGGGTAGGTAATTCTCGTCGTGAGTTACGTGGCTAAGCTGACACGACATGAAGTCACAATCACAACGTCTAGAAATGAGGTAAGGTGGGGCAAGTGCGTCTACGAGGCAAGTCCGTCAAACCAATAATATCTCCTAGAAAATATTTAGATATATACGGATTGTCGCACTTACCCCGTCGCGGATCTTACCCCTCCTGACCTTGGTACCTGCCTTAAATTATTCTGCAGCCATTTGGATATTTTTATAATCATAGGGCATTTTGAAATTAAATACGTATAAGTAGGTATGTCAAGGCTTAGATTAGGTTATCGGTAGATATACATTAATATGATATAAGTAGGTACACATTAACAATCTAGTTTGAGACAGCTTGATCATAATCGGAATGAAAGTAACAACTTTTATCGCAAACTGGAAATTTACCCGTATTTGACAAAAACATGCATAAAAAAAAGGTCAAATGCGAGTCAGACCCTATATACCGCACGGACTGCACCTACGTCTTATTATTATGAAACATTGGAATCCAAGCCCTGCTATTGCTTGCGCTATCTTAACATTTTACAAACTGATCCCTTACTTACTCGGAAAATTATTTTCCCAAACCCGCAACCGCAACATTTTTGAAAGACCTATCCAACGACACCCAACACCATGGGTTAGATGAAAAAAAATAACATCCCAAAGTTACGGCAGGCACCGTCAACTGCTGCAACTTTGCCAACTAGCTACAACATTACCCGTTTTGTAAAAATTTGATTTTCTACCAAAGCGTTATCTATTTTTTACTACCTACTATTAATAGGAGAAATATTATAATTTACCTGGAAACACATTTCAAAAAAAAACGATGGCAACACTGATTGTTTTGAACTCCGACGCCGCTGTCAAAGCTTGTAAAACGGACATGTGTTTTTTCGGTGTCTCCAAAACTTTTGTTATTACTCAGAAAACACATAAGATAGCTACTTGCTGAGTGTTCATATGATAAGTTTAAGTAGGTCTACCAGAATCTCATGAAAAAAAGTAAAAAGAAATCGGTTTTCATATGGCAACGTTGCCTTACGCCTGTCAATTCAAATTTCACCGCTTTTCAGAGTTTGTTATTGCTTGTTATTTTTACTCAAATATAGCGTTAGTAATTAGAGAAACGTGATAAAATCCCGTCAATCTCAAGCGAAAAATATCGTTAATCATGCGTAATGTAAAATTTGCGAGGAAGAAGATATAAATCAAACACTAGTAACTAAAGCAAAATAATATTGATACTTTAAGGTCCGTTGTAGGTACATTTTGCAGAATCGTTACTTATCACCCCATTTGGCTTTTATGTCTGACACGAAAAAGTCTATTTAATAGAACCCTTAATAATTAGGTGCCATTTAATTCCAGGATTACCCATTACCACAATTCGGCGAACCGTAGCTGTGCGGCACGGTGTTCATGATGTTTTTATGATAAATTTAAAAAGAAAAGAAATATCGCACATCTCCTTAGAATACGAGATTGATTCACGTTAAAGTTGCACAATTGAATTAAGGGTTAATTTAATGTTGACCTGTGCGGTATTGTGAGCTAAACGACGGTAGGTAGGTCATCGAATTTTTGAAATCATTTCGAACTTAATCCTATTAAATATACATAATTATAACACACGATTGTTTCAATTTAACCTTAATACTTATTATCTACTAGGAAATGCAAGTCCGAAGTTGATAGTCCGTCCGTGTACCATATCGCGTTGTCTTCCTCTGATAGGTGCAACCCATTTTTTTTTCCATTAAAGTTTTTTCGGAATACATACTTGGGTTGCACCCATCGTCAGTATTCTGTCAAGAACAACATTGTGTGCCACTTTTGTGTGTCTGTTTATAGGCGCTACGTCGTTCCACAGGTCAGTCTCTTTCAACCTCTGTAGTGACTTACACGCCTCAGACTGTATGGCGATATGCAGCGGTGCGGTGGGAGGTTTAGTAGGACCTCCATTGCCGCCGTCGGCGTCGTCCTGAACGCCCCTGTTATAGCCATGCAGGCCACCCTCTGCACCTTAGTTAGAGAGTCCTTGCATGTCCTTAGTGTTGTTCTTGGCCACCAGGCCAAGCAGTCTCACATAATTATAAGCCTTACTAAGGTAAGGTAAGAAGGAGTATACATTAATATTAACAATAACGCATAACAGCTATAGTTTAGCAGATAATGGGTATGGGCAAACATGGACGCAAGTGAAAGTAAATTTGCTCGCCATTAAAATCATAAGTTGCTCGAAATCGTATATAAATAAGACTGAATTAACAACAGTAACGCAATTTTAGGGTCAAAATGCCACCCTTGAACAAGCATAGCGAAACATTATTATTTTTAAAGAAAATCAAGATAATACTAAATAATTCCGATTATTTACCTTGATTTTCTTTAAACTCGGACGGTTTCACAGTATTAATAGTTTTTAAAATATCAGGAGGTAGTTTTAAACATCTCTTATGTTTAAAACTACCTATTGATATTTTAAAAACTACTTACTTAAACGATACACATTCTTTGAAAGAATCTAACAAAAAAAAACCGGTCAAGTGCGAGTCAGACTCGCGCACCGAGGGTTCCGTATCACTACATAGTATAAAACAAAGTCGCTTCCCGCTGTCTGTCTGTCTGTCCCTATGTATGCTTAGATCTTTAAAACTACGCAACGGATTTTGATGCGGTTTTTTTTAATAGACAGAGTGATTCAAGAGGAAGGTTTTTATGTATAATAAATGCTGGTTTATTGTACGGCTGTTACAGAAAACTCAAATAAACCGAAGCGAAGCGAGGGCGGGTCGCTAGTTGAAGATAATATGCTTGGTAACCGCAAAAGAAAATACTCATTTTGTTATAAGCTTTATTTTCCAGGCAATAAGGTCGATTTTGACTAGCCTAAATTTTAATACAGATTTTCTTAGTTTTTTTGTTATTTCTCAAAAACTGTAAATAATGAACACTCTATTTTATTTTTCCCAGAAAATATAAGTAATTATCTATACTTCAGGATTTTTTTCAGAATTTTTGATTAATAAACTTCGGAGATAAGTGGGGGGGAACGGTCATTTTTTGTACATTTTTGGCTATAAATCAAAAAGTACAGAAACGAAAAATTTCAAAAAAATTGTTTTGAAATGTGCAGATTAAAACCTTTCATATGACCCCATTTGCTATAATCGAACCATTTTCATTTTTGAACCCCCCATTCTAGACCCCTTTTCAATTATTAATAAAATTAATTTCATATTTTTTTTACTACAAATAGATGCGGGCATGCAAGTTGTACAACTATGCCAAATTTCAAGTTGATAGCATTTGTAGTGGCTGAGAAAACCTGCTGTGACATACAGACAGACAGACAACGAAGTCTCACCATAAGGGTTCCTTTTGTACCATTTTGGTACGGAACCGTAAAAACAACAAATTTACTTATTTCGTCAATAATATGATCAGTAATTAGCATGCACCATGATTGGAAGTCAATTTTAAGCTTTTGATACTGTCAAGGTATAATTTTTTTTCAATTACTGGCCAGAATTGTGGTGGCGCGCGAATTCGAGGTCAATGACCCCGTCGCCCCGTCGCATACAAACGTGAATATTAATCTAAATATTAATGGTATTGACATGTAGTTTTTTTTATTAAATGTGATAATAAAACAGCGTAATCATGCGAGTTAATAAAATAATACCCTTGTAAGTCAAAGTCACTACAGAGGTTGAAAGAAACTGACCTGTGGAACGACGTAGCGCCTATAAACAGACACACAATAGTGGCACACAATGTTGTTCTTGACAGAATACTGACGATGGGTGGCGATAAAATGCAACCCAAGTATGTATTCCGAAAAAACTTTAATGGAAAAAAAAATGGGTTGCACCTATCAGAGGAAGACAACGCGATATGGTACACGGACGGTTCTTAAATGTGCTCCGGTACGGGGGTGGGTATTCACGCCAAAGACAGTAGCATAAGCATGGGCAACAACGCAACGGTCTTCCAGGCGGAGCTGTATGCGATAGTTGCCTGCACGCAGGAGAATATTGGCAAGCCTCCACATGAGAGAACTATCTATATTCTAAGCGACAGCCCAGCGGCACTTAAGGCGCTTACAGTGCCAAAAGTAGACTCGAAACTAGTCTACAATGGAGTCCAAGCCTTATAAACAGGCTTGGCAGGCACAATAAAGTGAAACTGATGTGGATTCCAGGACACGAAGGCTTTCCCGGGAATGAAGCCGCGGACGAGCTAGCAAGGGAAGGGTCCAAGGGCGCATAAGTCGGACCTGAACCATTTGTGGCACCCTCACTGGGCACCATAAAAGCAGCCCTGAACAATAACGCCCTAGAATATCACTAAAAAGAGTGGAAAACTACGGTAGGCTTAGGGCATGCAAAGCTAATCATAGAAATAGTTGATCAGAGCTGGACCAAAAAACTTTGGGAACTCAGCAGAAGACAACTCCGATATATTATCGGAGTGTTTACCGGGCACTTTGGGATTAAACATCTCCTAGCAAAGATGGGCCTTTATGACAACACAGATTGTAGAATGTGCGGCGAAGAGGTGGAGACAATGAAACACTAAACTGTGTGAATGTGATACTCTCGCCGGAGTAACAATGAAAATCCTCGGTTTTGGCTACCCAGAACCGAACGATTTCAAGGCACTCCACTATCCGCTTTTAGGAAGGGGTGTGGAGGCTGCACTGGATTAAGCGCTTAAAGAGGGGTAACTACACAAAATATCCCATAAGGTCGAAGTGTATCCGTAAGGACCCCACCAACAAGATAAGATAAGATACTCCTTCTTAAACAGATAGTTTAGCAGATAATGGGTATGCGTAAACATGGACGCAAGTGAAAGTAAGTTTGCCCGCCATGAAATTCATAAATTGCTTGAAATCGTATATAAATAAGACTGATTTAACAACCTTGAAATGAAAAAGCATAGTGAAACATTATAATTTTTAAAGAAAATCAAGATAATAAAAAATAATCGGGCGAACTTGGACGGTTTCACGGTATTAGAAGAGATGTTTAAAACTACTGATATTTTAAAAACTACTTAACCGATACACATTCTTTAACGGAATCTAACAAAAAAACAACAACAAATTTGCCTAGGTATTTCGTCAATAATATGATCAGTAATTAGCATACACCATGACCATGATTGAAGATATCCTAGACGTAAATTTTTAAGCTTTTGAAATTGTCAAGGTATATATTTTTTTCAATTACCCTATTCTGGCGAATTGGGTTGGCGCGCGTATTTGAGGTCAATGACCCCGTCGCCCTCTCGCATATAATCTAAATATCTCTCTAAATATTAAAGGTATTGACATGTAGTATTAAATGTGTTATAAACAGCGTAATCATGCGAGTTAATAAAATAATGCCCTTTTCTTGCATTTTTTAATGTAAATAAGTAAAAAAACTGGTGAATAGCTAAAAAAAATTAACAAAAATGAGGGGTTTTTGGTAGCAAATATGTTTTGTTTTTTATTCATTGTTTAATTATCTTTCGATTGACACCCTAACTATTGAAATCGGTACAGCCGTTTAGGATGTAGAATTTTTTGAAAAATAAAAAATTGAAGTGGCGCCGTCTGTGTTCCTAAGGGGTGAAAGTTTTGCTGCTGCGGGTAAAATCGCTTATTTTGGTAACTACTATGTATGTACAAAGCGGCTTGCTTCCATCACAAAATGCAGCTTTAGGCCAAAAATTCGCCATATCAACTATGACTACATAGGCTCTGAGTACTTTAATCTACATAACTCGTCTAGTAGAATAGGTTGACCACACGGTTGGTAATTTTTACTCTTTAAAGAAATTAAGTTTTACTTCAACAAAGTTTAATTGTTGGTTTTAGGTTTTAATGCACTGAATTCGGTTTGAAATGCTGCGTTCGAAACCATAATTTCGGTTCACGACTTAGGAGTCAACCTGTATATTGGTATATCCATACATTTTCTTAACAAAGGAAACAAGAAATATACCTAGACATGAAACACACTATGATAACTTACATATTGTATAATGTACCTATCGATATTTATTGCTATAGGTGAAAATAAATTCCGCGAAGTGATAATTTATCTACGAGCCACATACATAGCTACATAATAGGAGCCTTACTATTTAATACTTTAAAAATAGAAGTTCCAAATAACGATAGTCTTCCTCTTTCTCGCATTGTGGTCACGAAATGAAAGTGACAGAGACCGAGCACCCGAATTTAGCATTAAGTGCTTTGGAGTAAGCCATAATTGGGATAGGCCCAAAAAAAATAACTCAAGGTTTTTACTTTCTAATTTGAAAGAATGGGTAATTTTAAGAGACCAATTTCATTCATTCTGTCTTGGCTCAATAGTTTTATTTTAATTTCTTTATTTATTTAGCAGATATTTTATTGATGACATGATTATTTCAAATTTAAGTTGGCATATTCTAATAAATTACAGCAGGTAAATGATATCTAATGATAAAAAGTTATTGTAATAGTGTATTAAAACATAATATTTCAAGCGGTTTTCGCCTAACCCGTAAGATACACCTAGGAGGGCTTCAAGCCGAAAACGAAAGTCAAACAAAGGTTAAGTATACTTTTGTCGAAATATCTGAAATAGATAAATATTTCAAAAACTTAATTATGCAGAACGGCTTTAAAACCCTATTCCTCGAAATGGTTTTCGAATCAGAGTAATTGTAAAAATATGAACAATGCCAATTCTAACCTATTCGAAACGCTCCTCGCGAAAACGAAATATACCTATGTAGGTAGAGAGGTTTATAAAATAACGAGAATAAATTTTTCCCTCTTTATCGTATTTTCAATTTTAAATGTGCACATCTAGAACCTTTCCTGTTCACCAAATTATTAAACCCATACGTAAGGCCAACATCCCTAATCAGAGTATAATTTAGGAAAAATATTGAATTTTCACTATGTCTGAAAGGCCTACCCTATCCCTCTCTCTGCTTTAGGCGAAGATATTAAATAAAGGGAGAGGTAAGCATATCGCATATCGGTTGTGGAAATATGGGCGTGAGGCAACAAATGGGCGGCGCCACCCTCTTTTGCAGTTGCCGACTCGGCCCTCCCTTCTATAGCCCTCTGGGGCTCACTACGAACTAAGCTCTCTATATTACAGCTCGCAGCAGACGAATTAATGGAAAAACTCGGTCATGCAATTTTACGCACTAGGAACAATTGATGTGTATCGCGGCCATAGCTCGGAAGAGAGTTCTTGGATCGATTCAGTGGAGCGGTGCTGTGTGGGAAAGTGTTCGCACGATGTTTAACATGGACGGAGTGAACGGTGACCACCGATGTCCACCTGTGGATAGCTCCGGCGTGGTTCCGCTGGGCCTGGTGGGGTCTCCGACGTCGGCCAACGGCTCTGACCTCTTTCTTTACGACGACTCCTCCATGTCCGACGGTAGTCTATACGCGAGTGATCAAGAGAACCACTCGATACCAGCTAAAAGGTAAATACTTTCCTTTGTCTAAGCTATAATCATTTAATGAAGATTTAATTGTATTTTTAAATAAATTTATATGTACCTACATTAGATAATTGTTTACTGCCGGAACTCAGAGACTTTTTTCAGACAATTAACTCGTTCCATTTTTAAACACTTGTATGTGCAACTGTCACTAAATAACGACTCTATCGTTATTAACGTTATTAACCGACTCTGAGTGCGGCCGTTATAGTCATTTCGTATCTAAGCGCTAAGCGATTGTAGTAAGGCGCTACTTTTTATTTGCTATTTGCTGTAATTTCAACAGAGGACTATTATTATTCTCCTTAACATAGTATTGTTCTTGGATCTCCCGACTTACTATGTTTTGCTATTGACTTTAACTACTTATATGTATATTATACCTATTATAACTGACTTAGTTCCTTTTTTAACACCAGGCAAACAAGACGGGTGTTATATAAGTTTAAAGTGCATTGCAACGACGCGGGCCGTCGGCCCCGGCTTGTTCACCGGCGAGCTCACCGACATGCAATGCAACATGCCACGCTTGACCCGGGCTCGAATTGAGATTGTGCAGCAGTAGGTGCACAATCAAGAAGCCCATGGTCAATATGAGCATGTCGGTAAGGCAGGGACCGGAAAACCCGTTCGTTTGCTTAAGCCGTTCTAATCGATATCCCCTTCATACGATAACCCAAACGTTTCGGTAAGCCTTTCATCGGCTTAGCCGTTCATTACGATAGCCCGTTCAAGCCGGGTAACCCGATCCGTAACAACCGGTAACCGCTTACCGAATCAGATAGGTTTTCGAACTAACCGCTTATCGTTTGGGTTACGGTAACCCGTTCCATCCCCTCTTTTCTCGCACCGCACGCGACGTGGTATGTGTAAAAACTAAAATATCTTAAAAGGTTTAATCAGCGCAACAAGGGGTAACCCGTTCGCGGCTTATTGATAGCGGTAAGCGGTGAGCCGAATTAATTCAATGAAGCGATAGCCTTTATAGCGGGTAAGCTGATTAGAGGGTTACCGAAACAGGGGGGTTTTTAAAAACCAGCTTAATAAAAACCCGTTCAAAAACCCAGGTTAAGGTAAGCGGGTCCGGTCCCTGCGGTAAGGTCGTTGACGTGGGGTTTTGAAGAGGATATCCCTTCAGGTCGGAGTCCCGGCGGCACCACAAGCGACGCGCGCACTGCCCGCAGCAGCAGATTCAGCAGCGGCAGGCGGCAAACCTGCGCGAGCGGCGCCGCATGCAGTCCATCAACGACGCCTTCGAGGGGCTGCGGGCGCACATCCCTACGCTGCCTTATGAGAAGCGGCTGTCCAAGGTCGATACCCTCAAACTGGCGATAGGATACATCAGCTTTCTTGGAGAACTGGTAAGGAATAAAAATAAAAACTAAAATTTATTTACAAGTAGGTACTAGGTAAAGACTCATATCCTTAGAGTCTCCAATTTTAAGCCTCGACTTAGGATTTTAGACTCTAGTCATTGAATGGAAGCTCGAGTCCTTTTAAACTTGGAAGGGACTTGAGTCTTCTGTAGTCTTCTATAGAGACTCAGTTTTATATAGAGACAAGAGCCTTCTGTAAAGACTCGAGTGTTTTGTTTACGCTTAAGGCTTTTGTTACATAGTTATTATTGGGTATGATTTAACCGATCAGCAAGATATTCTTATTTTGGTGAACAGAAAAATGTATTTGGTCAGCGAAAATAGCTAGTTGGTAAGCAACTTATGGTTAGCAAACATTTATTAATCTGTCTGCAATTAATGATATACTGAACGGTCTAAATTATTTTGGTCAGCAAATTAAATATTTGAGCTGCATTAAGCGACCCACAATTAATCAAGTTTTGGTAAGAAATCAGTAGGTACGCAAAATATTTCATTTTGTCCAGCAAAAAAAAGGGGGCAAATTTACTGCCGTGCCGGCAACGCACATACGCCGGTGACCAAAAGTGTAAAAAACATGATATGATGATGATGATGCTGACGATGACGATGACGATGACGATGGCAATGGCGATGGCGATGGTGACGATAACGATGACGAGGGCAATGGCGATGACGATGGCGATGGCGATGGTGACGATGACGATGACGATGACGATGACGATGACGATGGTGATGATGATGATGATGATGATGGAAATTTACAAATTTAACAGAGTCGACGGAGCTCCGCTCACGCGGATCTCCTATTTCTGGGTTGTTCTGGCCCTCCGGGCCTGATATAAAAACGAACCTTAACCTACCTCATATTTATGACACAAATTTTGGTTAATGTAGGGTGCCATTGTGATTTCTAAATTTGTGTCACAAAACTTAACTTGTAATTACTACTTACTAGCCTCAAAAATAACAATGCTTGGGTGCTCGCTTCACGAGGTCTGATTTCGCTCAGCAGCCCACAAAAACGAACACTGCTGATTTTTCAAACTAAATGCAATCCACTTATTTATATAGATAACCATTATTTCTCAATTAAACTGCTTACAGACATGTTTTCTCTGCTGACCAATTGTAAAATCTTGCTGCCCAAATAATTATTTTGCAGCTCGACTGTTTATTAGGCAGACCGAAATTGATTAAAATGTTACCCGTTTATAAATTATTTGCTGAACAAAGAGTTGTAGCCCGATTTTTATTTATTGCCACCCAAATCTTTTTATGCTGCCCAAATGAGTTAATTGCTGATTTTTTTTGCTGATCAATTTTAATAACGGCTGACCATTTAATTACTTCCCGTTATTATTAGAACTCAACTAGACTGTATCCATTTCTTGCCCGGTCCAATCTTGCTCAATCCAATAAGAAAAATGAATTAATCACAAAAAAAATATTTTCACTGAAATTGACAACCATATTGGATAGAAATTATTAAAAAGGTTTAAGTTAGTTCCTACTGTGTCAATTTCATTCTTTCTTTCATATATTTGGATTATTTGGACACGGATCTAAAAACAATACGGATGTAACCTCGTCTAATTCAGCATTGGGTTCGATTGTGTCATGCAACCGTTTTAATTTAAGTAATTGAAGTTGGGTTATTTTGGAACGACAAAACCAATTTCAACTACATAACAATGGGACTAAGGCCCCATTTCACCAAACTGGAATAAGACTTAATCCGAGATTAGTCTATACAAATTCGGCGTTTAATCTAGGTGTAAGACCTTATTCTCGCTTGGTGAAATCCGCCATAAGAGATAAGAAAATTATTATGACAATTTAAACAACGGTTGCACGACAGAATAATATTAATAATGTTTTTATTTTAATGGCAGCTTCCTCGGGCAACGAATTAGCATTGCTATAAGTACAACGAGGAAATTCTGCCAGCTTCTGTGGTACTTTGCCACGGGGGCCCTCTCTTTTTTAGTTTTTATTTAGTTTTAATTTCATTGTAAGTACTATTTAGCTTAGTTATAATTTTTGGTTTAATTTATCTTTTAATTTGCCATAGTTTTAATTTTAATTCGTAATTTTTAATTTGTATTGTATTATCACTGAATAAATATATTCTCTTTTTAAAGTTAATAATGTTGATAATATCAAACTACATTTTTATGAACATATGTATTGATTAAACATACATTTTACGAATAAAGCAATTTATTATTTACATTAAATATTTGGCTTTGCCCGGGTGCATTTTTGTAATATTTATTTTCTTAACAAAAAGAATAATGTTCAAATTGGTCGAGCCATTCGCGATTCATTTTCAACCGACTTCAAAATAAGGAGGAGGTTCTAAAGTCAACCCGTAGGTACAGGGTGACCGGCGGCAGATTTATGTTTTTAAAGTTTAATAAAAAAAAAACTATTTTACATATCGTTTTAATTTATATCTTAAAATGCAGAAAATTAATGCGGATTTCACTTTTTAAAGATGATGTTGTCCAAATGTCGTCCATCGAGCTGCCAACACTGCTCGAAACGGAGCCTAGTGTTTTGCGCCACACGGTTTACTAGGTTTGGGTCGATCGCGCCGATTTCCCAACGAATATTTTCTTTCAAATCTTCAATCGTTTGCGGATTTTTGCCATAAACTTTTCCCTTGAGGAAGCCCTACAAAAAGGAATCCAGAGGACCTAAATTAGGCGACCTTGGAGGCCACAGGATGTCCCCATAGCGACTGATAAGTTTTTTGGGGAAAGTTTCACGAACCAAACACATGGAAGTTCTGGCCGTATGTGGGGTCGCGCCATCTTGTTGGAACCATGTGTGTGACGAGTACGACGGGTGAGCTCGCAGTTTTGGTAAAAAGAAGTCCATGATCATTCGCCCAAAATTCTCATTGTTCACATTAATTGCCTGGCCTCGGTAATTTTCAAAGAAAAATGGCCCAATAATTCCGTTAGAAGACAAAGCGCACCAAACAGTAACCTGAGGACAATGCAGTGGTTTTTGGTGGTTTTGTCGTGGATTCTGAGTTCCCGACGCCCAATAACGGCAGTTCTGCTATTAACGTGCCCATTCAAATGAAAATGGGCCTCATCACTCCAAAAAATTGAATTAACAGTTCGGAACTTCGCTAACATAACATCATAGAATTTTTTGCGTGTAGTGAAATCATTATCTTTCAACTGTTGCACAATTTGAATTTTAATATGATGAAATTTTAAATCCTTTTTTAAAATTTCATGGACGGCTGCTTCCGGAAGTCCCAAAGACGCTGCGCGTTTCCTTATTCAAAATCGAGTATTTTCACGTAAGCTTTTTTCCACCATTTCCACACTTTCAGGCGTGCTTGACGAGCGACTAGGTCCGGTTCGGGAGGTATTCCTAGCCAAACCAGTTGCGCGAAACCTCTCTAACCAGGTCCGAATCAAATTAACAGTTGGTTCATCACTTAAGCGGCGAATTTTATAGTGCGAACAAAACCAACCACGCGCAATAATACAGAAATCGTTACCCTTAAAAAACGCTTCGACAGCAAACGAGCGAAGCTCTCCTGACCACTGCGACATCGTGTCTAACAAATCCGCACTATCGGTGATTCTAATGACGCCCCCCACTCCCCCGCACCATTTATTACTTTTTGTAAAATCGAGTTCTAAAATGTAAATCTGCCGCCGGACACCCTGTATATATTTATTATGTATGATATGATATAACTTTTTACAGAGTTGTCTGATTTAAAAAAATCTTTTTGGTTTGATAGAATATACTTCCGAGGTGGTCCCATTGTCACCAAATCTGAATATGATGAGGGATCCGTGATGAATTGAGGAAACTCCTCAAATATTATAGGCATACATACAGCGATTTTAATATTTTTAGTAACAAGTCTAGCATTTGCATTCAGAAAGTATCATTTGGTGAAGTGGAACTGATGATGAAGACCACAAGTAGCTACTGGAACTAAGTTAAAACAGAGATCCAAGACTTAATTACATTCTTAGTTTCTTAGATTGTTTGTGACTTAGTTAAAAGTGTGTAAAAACCGATCAAAATCAAGTCTGACTCGCATAAGCAGGGTTCCGTACCATAACTAACGGTGTTACAGATTACTCAACTTTTAGAAAAAAAATCTGTGATGAAACTGGCAACAGTGATTGTCATTTTTGTTTCTAATTTACGTCAAAGTAAATAAACACATATTTATGAAAAAAAACACCAATAATCATAACTTACACGTTTATCACGAGTGATAGCGTGTGGCTTTTGATTTGATTTGGTTTGATTTGATTTATATTTACTGTTGTAGTTTTTACACGTTTTTACAACGCAAGGTGGCATTTTCTTTGGCTCGACGAGTAGGGCGGCGGGTTGGTGTACCTAATTCATCTGTGAGACGGTAGATCGTGTATGACGGGACGAAATACTTCACACCTTTTTAATGCAACGTTACGTCCGTATTTTTTTTAGGTCCGTGGTATTTGGATATAAACTTCAAAAGTGAGTCTTCATTATAGGACTTGAGTCTTTTTGATGCACATCTACATATGAAAAAAAATACTATAAAAGATACGATAGCTTGAGTCTTTTCTAAAACTGGAATTGTGATTTCAGGACTCGATTAGACTCGAAAAAGGACTCGACTCACGACTAAAAAGTTCAGAGTTCCGTAAATATGAGTCGAGTTTTTACAATTTAGACTTCAAAAACTTGAATCGTTACCAACACTAAGTAGGCACCCATATCTTTCTACGCACCTCCCTATATTACGTGTTTCAACAGTTGCCTTTATTGTCTTTGATACGAGTAGGTATTGACGAATATAACAATGATATAATCAGATAAACAGCCACTTTAACAAAAAATATACCGAAAGGACACCATTCATTTTGGTCCAAAAATTAAAGTGCCGGCCAAAAAGCTAATGCTATATTTTATCATAATTTGTCCACCTGAACATTTATTATTATGGCACCAAAGCTGTAGTACTAATATCCATGGTTATATGAGTACCTTGCGACTAGTTTAATTTTAGTTTAATTAATTAAATAAATATTATATATGCTGGCGTATCTTCGTTTAATTCAATGATAAAGAATCACCATCGTCTGGAACAACAATAATATTCCCAAGCCATAAGCTGAGGGTGTTATTTCTGGAAAATGTATCGCATGGCTACTTTGCACTTAATACCATACAATGCATATGACATAGGTAGATGATTTCTTTGTTTATTTATAAAAAAAAACAAATACACGCAATACATGATTCTCATGTCAAAAAGTATACCTAACCATTCGAACACCGAAAAAAAATTTCAAATCGGTCCAGTAGTCTTCGAGTAATCGGGGAACATACATAAAAAAAAAAAAAAATCCGACGAATTGAGAACCTCCTCCTTTTTTTTGAAGTCGGTTAAAAATAGGTTTTAAGCCACAGAATCTTACCAAAATAAGTTTAAATGTCAGGTTATGGTAGAACAATTTCATTCATTTGTTTTTGTTACTTTAACTAACCGAAACAAAGAATTTCAAACCTAATATGAAACTAAGGTCATTGACCCTACAACTTTAGTGCCATGACAATAAATGCTCAGATAGATAAGTTCTAACATAATATAACATTATTTCTCATAGGCCGGCACTTACATGTTTGTACCAAAGATGTATGAAACCCGGAAGATGACCTTTAAGACAGCATCACACAAAACGAACGTTATCGTCGCGAACGTATTGATTTTTTGACCCTTTTCAAAATTGTTAATAATCATATTGATGCCCCTATTTTATTACAGTCACTTACTTTTAGAGTACCCCGACGTTGTGAGCGAGCTTGCAGAAAAAAACCTCTTTTTTATATCCCCCGTAGTCGTACTTCTTATGCGGGTAATGGTTTCATAAAAAGGGCATGCAGGTTGTATAATGATAAGTTTGTACATTTAGATATTTTTGGTAGTAAGTTAAGTAAACTCAAAAAACTATCCATGCAAAGTACTGTGGAACCAATTTAGGCTGGTTTAGTTTTTTTTTTTTTTTTTTAATAAAAAATAAATGAATGTGTTTATTTAATGGGGTATGTGCAGTCACCCAGTAAAGATGTTAAGCATACTTGGAACCTTGTCATTGTGTCTGCCATTATCATTGTCATACTTGTCTTTTGCTGTTCAGTTTGAAGTACTAGTTTGAAGTACTGTGACAATGCACTGAAGTGCTTGGCGTTTTTCATTGGGGTACTGTACATACATGTAGATTTATTAGTTGTATGTAGGTTTTTTAGTTTTATTTTATTATTTTTGTATCCCCTTTTTTGATTTGTTATAGCAATAATTATAATTATATATAAAAAAAAAAAAAGAATTGTGGCACTGTTAATTTTTAAGTCGTCATGCGCAAAAGCAATTCTGTCAACATTTTATGTTTTGGTTCGTAATATTATTGTTAGGAAACTGTAAGTCTACTTTTTAAGAGAATGTTCATGTATTACTTACAACTATGTGAGACTGTTTGTTTCTTTAATAAATTAAAAAAAAAAAAAAAAAAAAACAAAATATCAAAAATAGGCAAAAATTAGATAACTACATATTTTTTTCAATAAATAAGGTGGTAGTGTAAAAGTGTTGATGATCGTGTGTTACGGCAGGTGCGCTCGGACCGCGGGCCCCCCGGGAACCTGCTGGCCAGCTCGGGCAAGATGCACAGCAAGGATGAACAAAAGAAAGTCGTCGTCCGAGGTAAGTTCACCTCGCACCCGCAACACAGCGAGTCGCGTCGCGAATCAATGGTATGTAAATATTATAATTTCGTAAAATTGTGAAATCAATTAATTAAAAATCAAATTCATTGAGGTTGTTACTTGAAGTAGGTATTCATAAGTTCATAGGTACCTAGTAGGTATTCTTATTGAAATTACCGTTGAGTTAACTAAACGTAAAATTATTATTATTTGTGTTTGTAGAATACATGTAAAATACCTAAAAATTACCCAGCAAGGTACAAAAACATTTATTCTTAGTAAACTGAAGGATATCTTAACGGTCATTCTCCAGACAGACATTTTTGAGTGTCCTCGCGCTTAAAAATACAAAACTAATGAATTTGCCATATTTTATATTTTTGGATCGTAGAAGGTATTTGTATTGAGGTGTACATGAATTTTCAAGTACATATTCAATAACCTTCTGAGAGAAAAAAATCAATACCCCATTCTCACAATTAACACGTCGTGCCCATGTCGCGTGCAACTTCCGAAATCACATAGGTATATACTTTTTCCAATGATTTTCATTTAATAGAAGATTAGATGTCCTCATAACAACAAAATAACCAAATATATTTAGTAACATATTACAAAGATATAAAATATAGTAAATAATTTGTCCCGAGACTGTACTAATTAACGCGTCACTTTCATTCTTGTCCATCAAAATCCATTGAAGAAAGAGACAGATGTCGCTAACGCATTTCCCGTAAGCCATCAGTGCCATCACTATCAGTTGTGCCCTAACCTTTGTGAGATAGAGACGTGTTAGTGTTGTGCGGGTCGCCGTGTACGAATGTGAGTATCTAATTCCCGCATTTTGGTTCTCAAAAATTCTAATTAACACAGTTACGTTTTTAAAATCAACCAATAATTCTATGGCTCTGTGAATTATTGTATGACTCAGTATTTGACAGCTACTGGATCTTGTAGTTTATTACGTGTAGGTACTTTTTTTTTAAATATAAAAATCCCTAATACTCAAATCTAATTCACGCGTCAAAAATTAACGCGTTAATTAGTCAATATGTAAGGGTTAAGAAAATATGGAATGTAAAGGTTTTTGGTCCATAACAGCTATTAAATTCTAGTTTCTTGCTTGAAATATGGAAAACCAGTTTAAATGAATTCACGGAAATTATCTCTTTAAAAAAATATCTATTGAACGCGTCATATTTCTAATTCTCGGATCGCTCAAAAGCGAATAATTCTAATTAACCAGTCGTTTTTATAATTAACGCGTCGCAGAAATATAAAAACCTTTCTAGTTAATTAACCGCTACAAATAATAAAGTGCCCAATAAACATTTAAGTTTAAATGGGCGATATGTTATTAAATTTGGTACAAAATTTATCAAAAAGCAAGTGGAAAAAAAGCGACGCTTTAATTAGACTGAGAACACAAATATGGAGTACTTATGACCGTTAAACGAAACTTGCTTACACCCTGCAAGAAAGCGGTAATCTGAGCTGGCATTATAATATTGATTCACTTAAAACTACTGCACACTCGGTCGATTTCAATTGTACATTACTGCGGAGACCGGGAAAAAGGGTGTTGCGGGACGAGTATACGTTAGTGTGGCCGAGATGCAGGCCCAGTGTAGAGTTCCAAAGCGGTTACTACACAAAAACTATATCAAACAAGTTTGAACTAATTATCTATTTAAAGGTATTTGATGATTTTAGTAGGTATAAACACTTTAGTCACCTATATCTCAGGAATCGATTAATTATACTTACTTGTGATAGTTTTTCTTTAAAATTTGTTTTATGTGTTTTCATTTAAGATATTTTTCAGATTTTTAGTATTTGTAGTTTTGGCTGTAGGGAGGTGGGTACACTCGACTCTAACAAAAATAAGCACGTACAAATAAATAAATTAATCTTAATATTTCACAAACGGATCCCTTCATCGAAAAATTGTTATGCCAAACACAAACCCGCAATATTTGAAAGACCTATCCAACGATACCCCACCCCATGGAACAGACGAGAAAAAAAGCGTGCAAGAGCATGTCGGACCATGCTCAGTGTAGGGTTCCGAAGCAAATAAGATGAGCATGTTGCATGCAAATTTGTTACTTATAAATAATTTGTCCATAACTAGTTAGATATACTAAATCTCATGATATGAAATTAATGTATAAATGTTTAGGCATACTGCATGTAAAACCATGAATATTTGTACGCCCCGAGGCACCTCATAGTGATACAAATAACAAGTGTACCTAACATCTTAACTTACCTATCTATGTTGGACAAATAAATATGTAAGTATATGAGTATGAAAAAAAAAAGGTGGAAACCAAAAGATAATGTAGGGCATTTCATTGTTGGTATGTATGTTAACTCTTTCTTTCACAAACATGTAAAAATTACAACACTTTAATAATAGTACATTAAAAAAAAAAGTACCTACAAAGTTGAACTTATTCCAATACCGGATTTCTTCCAGCTAACCCTGAATTAGATGAGTAAAGGGCAGTGCTAGAGTTAGACACAAAAATTTAATTAATTAAACTATCTTTTAAGAGTTCCGTAGTCAACAAGGAACCCTAATAGTTTCGCCATGTCAGTCCGCCCGTCTATCTGTCTGTCCGCGGTTTAACTCAGGGACTCTTGGTTCCACAAAGCTGTAATTTAAGAGAAAGAATTTCAGAATTTTTGATTAATAAACTTCGGAGATAAGGGGGGGGAACGGTCATTTTTTGTAAATTTTTGGCTATAAATCAAAAAGTACATCACAGAAATTTTTCAGAAAAATAGTTTTGAAATGTGCAGATTAAGACCTTTCATATGACACCCCATTTGCTATAATCGAACCACTTTCATTTTTGAACCCCCCATTCTAGACCCCTTTTCAATTATTAATAAAATTAATTTCATATTTTTTTTACTACATATAGATGCGGGCAAGCAAGTTGTACAACTATGCCAAATTTCAAGTTGATAGCATTTGTAGTTGCTGAGAAAACCTGCTGTGACATACAGACAGACAACGAAGTCTCACCATAAGGGTTCCTTTTGTACCATTTAGGTACGGAACCCTAAAAATGAGTTCAAGCGATGAAGATTTCAATTGTACGCCAAAAATATTGAAAGAGGAAGCTAATACCCCAACACAATTTTATTCTTGCGATTTTTGAGAAAAACTCTATATTTGTCTTGGCAGGAACTGCAATTGCGGGCTTCGTATTTTTAAAAGGACTCGCAATCTCTTCCGTTTAAACCAATACTCGGCCCGCAATCACCTACTTCCGTGCGTTAATAATGTACTATTTTTTCATTATGACCATCATGACGTCGAAAAAGGCATCATTCAATTGCTCTTCATGTACATGATGATCTTTATGCTCCTACACAGGCTCCTACATTTGTAATAAGTAATCTATATGTATAAAAGGCAAAACTGACTGACTTATAATATCAACGTACAGCCGAAACTACTGTAGGTACCTAGAAACTTGAAATTTGGTACAGGGGTTCCTTTCATGATGTAAGTGAGCACTAAGAAAGGATTTTCCGAAAATCGACCCCCAACGGGAAGAAGTAGGGGGAGTAGCGGGAAACTAATTCTACGCATACAAAGTCGCGGGTGTCCTCTAGTCAATTATAGATTTGGGGGACCGTTTTGGAAATATTGAACTAGAAAAAGTGTAATTTCCGCTAGAGTTATCTTAAATGAAAGCAGATAACGAACTTACACTTGATTGGTTACTGAGGTAGGTACAGGCGGGAAAAGTGATTATTAATGATTAACCAGTAAGGAAAGGTTTTCGTCTCTGTCGCACTCAGCAGTGCGACAGGGACGAAATAAACAGTTTAAATATCACATAATAAACAGTATAAACAACAAAATCAATAGTGTTCTTAATTATTTCGAAAGGTTTTCTGTTTAAAATAACACAAGCTTATTACTATGGCTACGAGAGGATTCGAAATCGATGTTACGTTAACCTTGACCTGTCCCTTTCTTTCGATCACGGCATAACTGTTGAATAAAAGTACTCGTATTTGGAGTATAGGTGTTTCGGAGTAACCCAACTGGGTCACCATTGGGCTTATGAAATAAATCGTTCCAATCTAACAAGAAAGTTGAGATAGAAACGCATAGAACAAGAATAGCATGGAAACCGGACTATAAAATGAACTTTGCACCAGCTATATTTCTCTACTAAGTTTATATATTGCGCATTAAGTAAGAGAAAATAAAACGTAAAATACCCTGTTTTTTCTTCTTTAACTGTTTTTTTGCACGAAGTTTAAAAACGTCAAATTTTATTGGACCTCGATATGTCCGCAAATGTGCGTATGTACCTATGTAAACACTTTATTGCGCAAAACACAGAATTTCAAATACAATATTTACAGAATAGGAATAAACAAAGGCGAATTTATGCCTTTAAGAGATCTCTTCCAGCTAATCTTTGGGTGATTGAGGAAAACAAGAAAAACAGAATGTGGCAACGAGTAGGTAGGCATAAGTACAAAAACAATGTTTACAGAAACTGCATGAACTGAATTTTATACCTAAAATTATAAATAAATACTAACAAGGGCATATTATCTAATATGCTTTTGTTTAGCAATTAAAAAAATCGGCCCTTAGTCCATTCGGTTACTTATAAATGATCATCCAAAAGTTAACTGGAAGAGATCGTTTAAAGGGATGAGTTCGCATTAGTACATTCTTATTCTGTAAATATTGTGTTTGAATTTCTGTGTTTTATGTGATAAAGTGTTTGTGTTTACATACATACATAAGTACACACGTTCGCGGACATATCGAGTTTCATTCAAATTTCGGGTGTGTAATGATCGGTATAAAAATAATTAATATAATTTCATTTGATATAATAACATTTGATATAATTTTAAAGGATATAATCACTCATTTAATATAATAAACGATTGGTATATTATCAAAATATCTATTTTTATTTACTATAATTATCATTTGGTATATCATTTATTTATTATAAACATCATTTGGTATAATCATCATTTTGTATAAAAATCATATTGTATAACTATCATGTGGTATATTATTTTTTATTGCCACATATTTGGTACAACGCTGGCCGTGAGGCAAAGTCAACGGAGCTCCGCTTTGCGGAGCTCCTATTCCGCGTAGTTATGGCGCTTCGCGCCTTGACACAATTCTAACCTAACCTAACCTATATATTAGTTGAGACCTAGGAGTTACCGCTCTGTAGGGTCACAATAGGTTACTAACAAACCGACCCTTGTGGTTGGACACGAGTTAGTATAGACAGTATTGTTTTATACCAACTGTACTTTATATGAAATTAACTTTATATCATAAGTTGATTATAGTAAATATGCATTATACTTAATGTATGTTATATAAAATATTTTTAGAACAAATGATCGTTATATAAAATGATAATTATATCATATTTAAATATATTAAATGTTGTTATATGATTCAATAATTATATCAAATGAGCGTTATATCGACTGATATTATAGAAAATATTTTTATATCGATCGTTACGCACCCTCAAATTTCAAGTCTTAAAACCTTGTACAAATGTTAGTTAAAGAGAAAAAACAACATACTTTTTGCATCATTTTCTCTTGTGCAATATAACAAAAGTAGAGAAAGATAGCTGGTGCAAAGTTCATCTTATAGTCCGGCTTCTATGCTATAGTAAGTTCTTATTCTATAATGAATTTTATTTAACTAGCAACTTTTTATTTGACACTAATTCATGAATGACGTAAAATGTGACACTAGTTTACGTGTAACATACTAAGCACACTGTGTGGCGCTTACGGAATCGCGACGCTTACTCAGGGTCCGTGGGGCGCGGAATTATGCGCTGCGTTGGCATCGCGCCACGTGGATGTTGCGCACTCTGAGTGCCAACCCTTTAGCTTAGAACTTTTTTTTAGAAAAATAATGGTACGTCTAATTCACCATAAGCATAGTAGACTCAACGAATTGTCTGGCTGGTCTGACATCGCAAAACGACGCCTTGGCAACGCGATTTACGGACTGTATTTTCTGATTGAAAAATGATTGACTTGGATCTAGAAGGCAAGAGTTCAGAAAAGTAAAAAGAGCGTCCACTAGGGTCCTATTACGGGGTTTATTTATACTTACGTACCTACCTATAGGTCTAGAGCTTAACTGAGTAGGTTCTTGCGGTAGTAGAGCGGTGCGGGAGGAGTGGTTTTCGTCCCCCTTTCCACCTATCCTACCTTGCCATCCCCCCTAGGAGGGGAGTTTAAAAAAAATAGCACACCTTTGACTTTTTCTTCAGATTTGGGATTCTTTTTCCCAAAAATATGTATGGGATTGTTCAGTTTTGTTATCAAAATCTAATACGTTTCTTGGTAACAAAACGGACAATTCCATACATATTTTTGGGGACATATCAGGAGTACAATTTTTTCTTGTTCAGAATGATGATCCCAACCAACGTGCATTTTTTTTCCCAAATCTGAAGAAAAAGTCAAAGGTGTGCTATTTTTTTGAAACTCCTCAGGAGGGAAAATTTGTGTTTTTTTCCACTCCTCCAACCCTGGTGGGATAAGAGGAACATTTCAATTCCACTCCTAGCGCCCCGGCTGCTTTGAACAAAACGCGCACGAGATTTACAACCGAAGAGGATTCCTCCGATTAGGGATCAAACTAAACAAGTTGTTTTAAACAGTACGAATATTTAAAGGCAAGAAAATCAAATCAATAAAGCATAAAGATGATATTAATGTTCATAAAACTGTTGCCAAGGTTACCGGATTGTCAGAACAAACCGTACGACAAATCATACACACAGTTCAAAACATTAATATTTAATCATGTTGTAACTCATTTTGTCGGTTTATATTGTCATACGCAATTCTATACCAATTTAATTTAGGTACAAACTTGTAAATATCGTAAGAGATATTTCGATAAGTACTATTCATCACGTGTATATAGCGAGACGCATCACATGTCCCGCACCGTTCACTACCGCAGGAATCTACTCAGTTATGCGCTATATTTATACAGTTACTATGAATTAAAAGACTTATATTATATCAAACGTATTTGTTATTTGATGATTCGTAAAAAAAACATTGCAATTAAATTTACTCAAATCCAATTCTCTTTTGGTGTCTCCGGTGTAGAAGCCCCTTCAAAATTATTATTTAGACATGTAATACGATGATGATGATGTATATATATTCAACCTTTATGATTAACTAATTAGAGGTAAAATTATTCCCATCACTATTTCATCCTCTATCAAAAGACAATTACACTCAGGTATACGTACTTGTTATTTTCATTGCCAGTCCGAATAGGAACAGACTTTAACGTCTAGGGGAAGTACTAAACCTTAGTTTTTTTTCCAAGATTTAATTGTACCACTTTGTCGGCGTGACTAATACGAGTATGTATATTCGTGATAAATTGCAGCTCTCTAGAACTAAGAGTCTCTGAGCTAAGCTGCGGACTGACGGACGAACGGTCATGGAAAAACTTTAAGGGTTCAGTTTGACTACGAAACCATAAAAATGGCCAAGTGTGAGTAGGGCTCGCGCTGATTCGATTCGTAATCGAATTCAAAATGGAATATAATAATACCTACTAAGTATGCGGTGGTACGGAACCCTCAGTGCTCGCGTACCGAACCCTTAGTGCTCGCACTTGACCGGTTTTTTTCAGATAGGTATTTATTTTTATAGCAGCGGTATTTCTAAGAAAAGAGACTTTAAAAAAAGTGAAACAATAAGTGGGGGGTTCCCATGCAACAAACATTTCGTGTGTTTTGGCACAGTGTGAGTGGGGCAGTACCTGCGTCACCCACGGCGCGCGAGTTCCGGATGGGCTACCCAAGTACTGCATTACCGTCCTCTCGCTCGACCTACTGTGTCGCCCACCACCTCGATCGCGAGCCGCCAGCCGGCACCGTAGGCCCAGAGAGCTGCGAGGGGTGCGCCGCCCCTTGAGGCGCCAGCAGCAGCGACGGGACGACTTCGCGGCAAACGCGTTTTCCATCCTGGGCCTGGGCCTTCATCTCGGTAAAATCACCAGCTTTTAACGTGTATTCGTATCGCAAAAGTTTTGACAGCTATTTACTTGACAGCAACGACAGCCGAGTTAAAAACATTACGTACCTAACTAATAAATACCTATACATATAATCTGTGACAATACGGATAACGCGTCAATATGGTTTTACCCAGTTGAATAGAGGCCCAGCAACAAAGTTTAAAAAATCGAATAAACGCATGTTGTTCATTTATATCGCCCGCGTTTAGTGAGTATCACGAGGAAGTAGATTATACTCAGGAGCTAAATTAAGCGTGAAGTAATTGCGGTGGGTGAACCCCGACCCCCGGCCGGACCCGGTGCCGCGACCCCTGCACAATTTGTTTGTGCACCTTGCGATGGTCGATACTTGTCAATTATACCGTTAGCCACTGAATTTTACTTTACGTACGCAACTTTACGTGGATGGACTTTATATTCAGTGGACAAAGCATGTGGTCATGAAAATAAGACTGTTTATTTCTTGCTCGCACCCGAGCACGTTTACACTAAATTAAAAGTTTGAAATTCCACTCGTTAACAAATATTAAAGTTAGTGCGGATGTTTAAATGTTTGTGTTTTAAGCACACGGACGGATTTGGATAAAATTTAGCACAAAGATAGTCCTTACCCTGGATTGATACAAAGTATATTTTTATTATCCCGAATAAATCGACGTTCTTGAGTCAAAAGCGATAAGCGTCTTCTTCTGCACTGCACCTCTATTCTAGGCGGTAAAATCCAAATCGTATTTGACCTTTATGGTATTGCTTTTAACTCGGCCGCCGCCAACTGCCAAGTAAATTATAGTTATTAACTCACTAGAGGACGCCCGCGACTTCGTACGCGTAGAATTAGTTTCCCGCTACTCCCCCCATTTCTTCCCGTTGGGGGTCGATTTTCGGAAAATCCTTTCTTAGTGCTCACTTACATCATGAAAGGAACCCATGTACCAAATTTCAAGTTTCTAGGTACAGTAGTTTCGGCTGTGCGTTGATATGTCAGTCAGTCAGTTTAGCCTTTTATATATATAGACTAAAGGACGCCCGCGACTTCGTACGCGTAGAATTAGTTTCCCGCTACTCCCCCCATTTTTCCAGTTGGGGGTCGATTTTCGGAAAATCCTTTCTTAGTGCTCACTGACATCATGAAAGGAACCCCTGTACCAAATTTCAAGTTTCTAGGTACAGTAGTTTCGGCTGTGCGTTGATATATAAGTCAGTCAGTTTTGCCTTTTATATATAACTAGAGGACGCCCGCTTCTTCGTACGCGTAGAATTAGTTTCCCGCTACTCCCCCCATTTCTTCCCGTTGGGGGTCGATTTTCGGAAAATCCTTTCTTAGTGCTCACTTACATCATGAAAGGAATTTAACCCATGTACCAAATTTCAAGTTTCTAGGTACAGTAGTTTCGGGTGTGCGTTGATACATCAGTCAGTAAGTTTAGCCTTTTATATATATAAGAAGCTAGATTGACAATACGATAACAGTTCAAAGACGATATGGTTTTTACCGTCTAGAATCTCGGCCCTGTACTTAGGTATTAGGTAATTGGAAGTGGTACAGTCAGCAGCATATATATTCATACGTTGGGCTCATAAATATCTGACACGCTCTTATACCTCTATCAATATAAAGAGGTGTTAGATATTTTTGAGCCCAATGTAGGATAATATATCTCCTGGTTCTAATCTGCTGGTGATGCTTCTCCTTTAAATTGATTCGGGACTTGAGACATTTTCACTGAAGAGTTGTTCAGTAGTAATTTCGCGTTAGTCTTGTCGTTAATGTTTATTAACCTCTAAATATAAACGTGCATACCCATATATATATGGACTAGCGATGCTGAATGCTGTTTAGCGACTCGACGGTCACCGCGCCGCGAGGCGAGGGCCCGATGGCGATGGTCGCGCCTAGGTACGCGACGCGCGCATTATCCGTATCTCGATCGATTGGTCCAGGTGCGGCGGGCGCGCGGTTCCCACGCCGCGCCCGCTCGACGCGCGACGCCCGCGTGAGCCGCCCGAGCGCCCGGGCTGACGCACGACGGCGCAGCTCCCACGCACTCATCAACATGTCATCTAATTTAAACACCATTTTATTGCGAATCGCTAGAGCTAATCAACAGACATTTATCCGAATTATTTGTTTACATTAAATTAGTTTCTCTATCGGCATATCTCCGTGTCTGCATCAGTCAAATGTGACTGCGTTGTAGATTACGACGCCCGCCTCACTTCCACAAGTTGATAGGTACACGATAATAGGAATACTTTTGTAAATCAGAAAGATTATGCTAAAGATCTAGATCACAATCCGTTCAGTGCAGGCTGGTTGCCGCGTGGTGGCATGGTGGCGGCTTCAAGAATAATCATGATAATTAATATAAACCTACATACTGATGTAATATAAATTAATTCGGGTATTTATCTTAAGCGATTGTTTTATGCGAATCGGTTCCCGCTGCACTTTGCTGCACTTGTATACACAAGAGGGTGCTAAAAGCGCAAACAAGGGCGTGAGGCGGTTGTTTGACAATCACGCCGTAGCAAATTAAGAGATCGCCCTTCGTTTCATAAACTATTAGGCGGAGTGTATTAGAACACAATTAAACTTCCGTCCGACACCCCTCTCTACGCACACGCTTATACTTAGTCACTATACTGGTAAGCATAATAAGTGTGTTACGAACAGAATGATCTATTATACACAGATTTGAAGTAAATAAGTGACACTCAATCGGAATTTTCTTGACAACTTTCATACCAGTTCTTATCACGTGTGGAAGCACCGTAGGGTCAAAATTTATTTAGTATTTAATAATATTGATACGTCACTTATTAAAAACTTAAATGTGCTATGGACTGTATCTATGCGACTACGGGTAGCCTATTTTAAACGTCTACAATATTATAATAATAAAAACTAATAAACAATGTATTGTCAAACAATAAACTGCACCACATAATCTTTTTTTCAATTACTATAAAATGCTTTATCGTAATAATAGGGAGATTATCACGCACGTGCGGGGCTCCCGGCGCCCGCGGCGTGCCGCTCGCGCCGCGCCCGCGCCCGCGCCTGCGTGGGCCGAGTTGTTGAACATTTCACTCTCAGTGCCGACGACACTACCGATACCTTGCGAAGCATAAATACGAAAGCTCCGGTGCAACAAGCCTTTATAATTGCGACGTTGCCGCTATTACGCCAATTATGTATTGGCCGATTCTTAATTAAATCCACAAACGGTCGCAGGCGAAACTCATAGGAACTTGAAAAACTTATAGTCCAGTCAGTAGGTATTTATGCTCTACAAAAGGTGGCGTACAAAATGTTTTGAAACAATATTGTTTAGGTATGACAGGTTAATAAAAATCCAAGTTCTCGACCTTGAAGGACCCAGGCGTTAGCCGCCATCTTGAATTAAAGGTGCCAAAATTAGGTATATTTTAAATAACTTCTCAATTGTTTACTAAATCACAAAAGTGTCTATGAGAGGTATAAAGAAGACAAAATTGTTTACATTTTTTGCATACATGTTTATTCTATAAGTCTTAAAGGTAAGAAGTTACAAGCGACGGAAATAATAATATTTACAAAAATCATCAATATAATTTTAATTTTGTTTAAAAATTGTATAGCTATCATTTTTTAATTCTTTTTGATGGCCCGGGCTGGTTAATGGTGCCTTTTTCATTATCGTCGCTGAAGTTTTAATTGTAATAGAGAACTTACATACCTATTTTCATACTTCTAAGTCCTAACTTCCCCCCCCTATTTCACCCCCTTAGTGGTTGAATTTCTAAAAATCCTTTCTTAGTGCTCACTTACATCATGAAAGGAACCCATGTACCAAATTTCAAGTTTCTAGGAACAGTAGTTTCGGCTGTGCGTTTATATGTCAGTCAGTCAGTTTTGCCTTTTATATATATAGATATAAGAACTAAACTCGCAGTGTGGCCAGGTGAAGACGTAAAATTGTGTACTTATCACGGGCAGTAAAAAAGAAAGCCCTCTATCGCATATTTACAACCCTCGCCTACGGCTCGGGTCTCAAATACCTGCGATTTCGGGCTTTCTTTCTTTTACAGCCCTTGTTAAGTAATGTACTATAGTGTAATTAAATTATTTTTTGTAAATATTGTTGTATCTGTCGCTTGTAACTTTTTACCTATAAGACATACAGAATAATCATGTATGCAAAAAATGTAGGCAATTTTGTCTTCTTTGAACCCTTCATAGACACTTTTGTGATTTAGCAAACAATTGAGAAGTTAATTAAAATATACCTAATTTTGGCACCTTTAATTCAAGATGGCGGCTAACGCCTGGGTCCTTCAAGGTCGAGAACTTGGATTTTTATTAACCTGCCATACCTAAACAATATTGTGTCAAAACATTTTCTACGCCACCTTTTGTAGAGCAAAGGCTTTTACAGTTCCCCACAGACTGACCTATTATACAAATACAGATTATAATCGTCTGCGACATGTCCGGACCTTATTGCACTTCATTTAAAACTCTTATGAGTGTCATTTATCAATTAATATGTTAAGACAGAGTAGGTATGCGTTTTTCATTGTCACTGTCACAGAACAGAAAAAACAGTAGAAGTGGGAAGTGGGCGTGTCACGTGTGGCATAGTTATGCGGAGCTCCGCATAACCTAGCTCAGTTTGCCGCTGTCACTTGTACGTGACCGTTGTGCGAATAATATTTTTAGAAAAGGAAATAAACCAAAAAGCATGCCTTACTGTGCTATTTTGGAGTGTAAAAACGATAGCCGCACCAAAAACGTCTCCCATGGTGGCGTGTCGTATCATAGGTAAGTATTATTTTATTTACTTTTAATATATTTCTCATTTTATGTTTTCCGCAAAACATTATGATTTGTGTACCAACCAAAAATGAACTTTATGTCAAAAGGGTAAGGTCGATTTGTAACCTTGATAGAATAAGGTGATAAATCTCGAATGTTCCACGCTACTCGGACCGAACGCGCTGCGCGAGTAGAGAGAGGGTGTTGTCGATAATGTTATCGATAATTCATATTCATATCATAGTATAAATAGAGAAGTAGCTCGTCTTCAAACAAAGGTACATCGCGCGGCTTGCACGTGTGCGTTACGCCGACCGTACGGCTGTGGGCGGGGCGAACCTCCCACACGAATCTACAAGCAGAGGTGCGGGAATGGTGATTAGACGGGGCCGCGGCGTCATTGCGTTCGGTCACGTTTGGTTGTAGGTAGTGCGCATTAAATTAAAACGTCGAGCGAGTATGTCTTTATCGAAAACTAGAAAACATTGTTCAGTTTACGGGTGTTTAAATAATGGTATAAGAAATCCGGAGCTATCGTTTTTGCACATACCTTTTGAGTCGGAAAGGTACCTAAATACCTATTTAGAGCTTGTGTTGTGAAGAATGCTGTTTATTTTTTGATATTTACCTATAGCTTATAGCCCACTTGCAGCATTTGTTAAATCTATTTTATTGTCAGCGTGACATTTTCTTTCGTTTCAAAACGCCTAAACTGTGCCCTAAACCTAGCTTAAGTAGGTACTTACAACTATCCAGATTTAATAAAAGCTGCAAGTGATTAATGTAAATACCTACTCAATTAATGAGGTATTTCGTACCGGCTTGCCTATACCTATAGAATAGATACCTACTTAGGTGAAATAAATACGTATTAAGTAGGTAATTTAAGTTATTGAGTGTGACGTGTCAGTTAACATGTGACGACGTGGATGGCCTAGGTAGTTGGTAGTGACCTAGTGACTAAGTACTGCTTACGAAGCTAGCGGTCCTGGGTTCGATTCCCGGTCAGGGCAATTCGTGTGATGAGTGCGAGTAGGTATTTGTTTCTGAGTCTTAGGTGTTTTATATGTACCTATATAGTAATATTAAGTAAGTATGTATTTTTCACTACATAAGTAATTATGTATCGTTGCCTAGTACCCAAAGCCTAAACCTAGTTTAGGGCTACGTAGGTCAATTTGTGTGAGATTTTCCGGTGATGTTATTATTTATATATTTATTAAATTTTCGGTACATTAATATTATTATTGTTCACATCACATCGTATTTTTTCTTTATCCATGTTGAGTAGCTATAGACGGGAGCTACTCCATGTTTTCGTACTTTATTTATTTAAAATTAAATACCTATACTCTATTTAAATCCCGACAAAAAAGAGAGATCTTACAAGTTAAACGTGCATATCTGTGTGCTTATGTGTGTATATACTTAGGTACCTAACAATATTTATACTTACCTACTTTAGGTTTGTGTAATTTATGAAAACTACTATGATTATTGATTATAAATCATAGATCAAATTAGGTTTGGTCAAGTAGGTGACCAAATTTGAAAAACATGTTCGGACAACCCTGACGCCCGAGCGGCAATAGGTATCAGAATCTCCTAAAGGGCCAGAGTCGAGCTACTTGTCTATTTATACTATGTTCATATCATAAAATTCATAAGACTTCTAAGAAGAAAAAAATAATTCTAATTATTTTATCGACATAACAACTGCAATGAGCTACGTGCATCACTAAGTTGCGACAAAGAAGGTGTCTGTCTCTGTCGCACAAAAACAAACGTTATCGTTCCGCTACTCAACACTAGATGGCAGCACTTTGTAAGCTAACTTGTGGTTTTACATCTGTTTGTCATAAGTCGTAAAAATGCGTTCTATAATTTAAACTATGCTGCATGGAATTAAAGTTTACGTTACGTTAACGGATTATGGTGCATATTCTTTTATGATTTAAAATCCTTCGACCAATCATTTTCAAGATTTCTTAGTGGTTGTTTTTATGATAGTGTGAGTTTTGGCGACAACCGGTCTCATAGTTAGCGAAGCTCATGCCACTTCCACTGTTTTTTCTATTCCGTGGTCACTGTTTACAAAATCTGCTCCCTATTTCACCACCCTGACAATGACAGGTGACAGGTGGCATTTCAGTGTACATGGCGCAGCTTATATGAAACCCAGTGATGTATCAGCGTGTTGACTTTGCTATGTATGCCGAATTGTCATATGTCACATGTCATTGTCAAGAAGGTGAAATAGGGGCTGAAGTTCGAAGTTACGTAAGCTCCATCTCTGTCACTCCACATTCAGGACTAAATCGAGAGGAAGGGATGGAGCTAAAGTAACTTCAAACTTCGAATAGCCCATTCCAAATATAAATACATTATAATTATTACAACACTTTGATGCTACCATATTGACAGGAAAATCAAAAAAATACGTTAATGTTCAGTAATAAAACTCCTTTTGCTAGAAAGAGAGTTCCGCTTGTAATTTGTCACTTGTAACTTCGTGAGCTCCGGAACTCATTTATTTAACGCTTAGTAATCATTAATTAAACCACTATTGTATTAATAAAAACTAAAAAGAGTGATATAAACCAAATTATTTAAAAAAAACACACACACAATACTATACCATTTATTATCAGATTAATACAATTAAAAGTTAAAACTTAACTTATGTAATTAAAATAAAATATCGTAGTTTCTAGCAGAGACTGACATAGGTATGTATCAAAATAAACAACTCCATTTGAATAACGAATAGTGCGTTCTGATTGCGTCGATTGCTCACTAATAGCCAGTTTCATATCAACCTGCCAGGTTGATTGAAACCTTACAACACACCCCCTCGATCGACTCTCAAGACGCACTCCCGTTTTACATACCTATAACAACTTCTAACTGTTATTCAAAAAATCTATCACCTCCGTAATTTCTTTAAAACACCGATAACAAAATTCACTTCAAAAATCAAAACCAATTTACCCGTTACCAAAATTAGAATTTAAAAGCTCTTCAAAAACAAAACCTTGTTTCTACCAAAATAATTTCTCTTCTTTTATGCCTCAACTTCTTGACAAAATATATCTGAAACAACATAACACCATGTTTCCTTCAACCCAACATTACAATTTACATAATATTTCTCCTCCTTAAGTCTCCGTCAGTTCCGCTTCAGCAAATGATACTTTCTGAATGCAAATCTCATCAGATCCTGGTTACCTTATCATGGTCACCCTTGGGATATCTCCTTTCCAACAAAAAAAGAATCATCAAAATCAGTTCATAAACGACAAAGTTATCCACGAACACACGTAAAAAAATATATAATATATACGGTCGAATTGAAAAACTCCTCCTTTTTTGAAGTCATTTGAAAATAAAATTACACACCCTATAAAAACTTACACACTATAACATATAAAAAAAGGGTCAGCCGAAAAAAAATTTTAGTTCACTTTAGCCCACACTTAAACTAAATCCCACCACTTCCACTAAAACACTAACGTTCGCTGACATTTTTCAAACTTTAAAGGGGCCCATTTCTCGAAACTTATTAGACTAATAATATTAATCCATGAACTAATATTTTTTACAAGTTTACTAGTGTGCGTTTCTCGAAGCTACAGTAATAAATTATTAGTTATTAGTTACCAACTCATAAATATTAGCTAATATTATTAGAGTCAATTAGGTTTTGGTATCATGAACATAAAGAAAAAAAAATACACTAGTAAAATCCACTAATAAAGCTTATTAGTCTCGGAAGGCTTGTAAAAAATATTAGTCGAAACTATTAGTGTCACATTTTAACAAACAAAGGGTATACCAAAGGTATAACAAACAAAATAAAATGTGGACAGATTCGGACGCTTTCGACGGTGAAGAAACTTTAATAATAAGTAAATCGCCGTCGTCGAGTCTTTTTGAACAGAAATACGTACGAACTATTTGAGTCCACGTTCCAGTTTAATGAAAGATTTCGTTTTAAACCAAACAATCCGCTTGTACCGCCAATGGGCAAACGTCAAAAGAAAACGAATACAAATAGTCTACCAGTATCAGTTACAAGACTAATCATTATTTTTGAGAAACAGAAAATATTAGAACTCTTAAATTTTTCACTAATAACTAATAACTAATGTACTAGTACCTAAACTAATACTTTCGAGAAATAGGGCCCTGGGGCCCGTTTCTCAAAAAGTATTAGTCTAATAATATTAGTGTTTTGTCTCATAAATAAAATTAAAAAAAGAGACAAAACACTAATATTATTAGACTAATACTTTTCGAGAAACGGGCCCCTGGTGGTAAACTCTTCGTTAATATATCTGCCAATTGTGATCCCATTGGACAGTATTTAACTGATATCTGAATCTCATCGATTTTCTCCTTTAGGTAGTATAGATCGATCGACAAGAGCTGGCACGAATGGATTGAATGAGTGAATGAAAATATCTATGTGTGCATCACAAAATGGCTACACACAGATTGATTCAATAAGTAGTCTACCTAGTACTAATTGTGTTATTAGACATTCCTTAACCGCCCAAAATTAAATGTAAAGCGTAATATTTTTATGTTAGTAAAATAATATGCTTCGTAGCATTAAATCCGCAGAAAGTAATTAAATCCGTAATTGCAAGCCGCAGTAAAAATACCAACATGTATTTTACCTGCTTAATCTTAATAATATGCAGATGATACGATTTTTTTATTTATATACTGAATAACTAAAAAGTTCTAGTTGTTTAAAAAATATTAGGAGGACCCTGTATCAGAACGGCAATCACACAGTGACAACTGACATTACTTACGTTCTGTCCATTCGTGCCAGCTCTTATGAATCTACCTATAGTAAGTATTTGACATAAATTTGTTTGCTTCTTTTGCTCATGAAATCTTTTTTCATTAGCCAAATTGCTGATTGGTTATCCACTTTCATCTCAATTTCCAACTTTTCTTTGGTTATATCGTTGACCAGATATCTTATGAAGAGTAATTCTTTACAACATTCTGCAGCTGCTAGAAATTCTGCTTCTGTACTGCTCAGCGCGACGATTGCTTTCTGGAGCTCCATGCCACTGGTCCACCGTTCAGCCAAATCACGAAACCGGTAGTGCTCCGCCTAGTATAATAATTGAGGACAATTTAATCGCACCACATTTTTTACCGAGCAATCTAAAAGCTGCAGCTTACGATTTTTTTTGGACAAATGAAATGTTTGATTTCCTCGAAGACGTGCCTTTGGCTACAAGGCAAAACATGATATACCAGCAAGACGGATGTCCAGCACATTTTGGTGTCAATGTTAAGCGATGGCTCTATAGCCATTTTCCTAACAGTTGGATAGGGCAAAGAGGACCCATTCTGTGGCCTGCGAGGAGTAACAGGTTAAGTCACAACTCAGAAAAAAAAATGATATTTTGCGTTCGCAATAGGGGAAGTCACTTCGAGCAATAACTTTAATAAGGCTAAATTACAAAATGTCTTAATTGTTAATTGTTATTACTAACTACTACTAAACTGTTACTGGTTCTAAATTTTATCTTGAATTTGTATTTTTTGTTTTATTTCAATTGGGTATTGTTTTGAATTAATTTTATGGAAATTTTAAAAAACGACCTTTTGTTTAGTTCGAATACAAATTTCCGCCGGCTTCCTTTGTGATAATTTTTTTTCAGTTTCTTTAAAATAAGTTCCTAAGTAGTTGCTATGCATTGTTGGAGAGCTAAGAAAACGGTTAAGTATGTTTTTAAAATAATCTGCAAGCCAAGTCTCATAAGGTTTTTTTTTGAGGTATTTTAGTAGAAAAATATCTCAAAAAAATTAAATAATATCGTTTTACCGTCTCACATTTTTAAATTTTGACCGATAATTGTTTTTTTAATAATGATAAATAACCAGTGTTTATTCGTTTTTATTAATCAGAAGAAAAATATGTACTTATGTATATTCATACTTTGTTTTTTAATACATTTTTGACTTATTTTGCTTATTTTGAAAAAAAGCTAAAAAACATGATAACTCAAAAATGGTTCACTTTTGCATAATGCATATGGATTATGGGGGTTAAATAAATAGCAAATAGTCACCCCTATCACCTCCTAACGGGAACGCGTCGAATTAAACCCTGTACATAAAAGAATTGCTCGTTTCGAACCGTATTCGGAAAACGTATGTATTCGGCCGGCCGCGGATGTCCGAATGTGGAAAACGCATGGGGAAAACGTATTCGGAAACCGTATATTATACAGAAAACGAATGTATGCGGCCGGCCTTAAAGGTACCTATTAGATTCCTTCGTAATTTATTTATAAAGAGGCTAGATATGGATTTCATGGAACGGATTTAAGGCCCTATCTTCAAATTCAGTTGTCTTTGATTGGTGGGTAGGTACGTTAAACCTTTTTAAGAAAAAAGCTCCTGGCACGAAACAATTGAAATAAGGTCCTTAGTGTTTTTAAAATTGTGACAGATTGAAAATAATTCAAAGAATAGAACTATTTAAGAGGACCCTAATTTAATTTTTTACTCTAAATTCATAAATATTCGTTTTTACTTTTTTACAAAATGCCTATCAAATTGTTACTAGCTCGTCAAGTTTTCGATTCCACTGGTATACCAACTGTTGAGGTGGATATGGTGACCGAGCTCGGGCTGTTCCGCGTCGGCGTGCCGTCCACGGACGTGAAGAAGGTGGCGGAGGCGGTACAGCTGCGCGACAACAATCCCGCCGAGTACCGCGGCATGGGGGTGAGCCTGGCCATCAAAAACATTAACACTATCATTGCGCCCGAGCTTATCAAGCAAAATTTAGAAGTAACACTGCAACACGAAATTGATCAATTTATGATTTCCCTTGACGGTACTGAAAGTAGGTCGCGACTCGGTGCCAACGCCATGATGGCCGTTTCGTTGGTGGTCGCCAAAGCCGGCGCGGCTAAGAAAGGAGTACCGCTGTACAGGCACATCTCGGACATGGCGGCCGTCACCACCATCATACTCCCAGTGCCGCATTTCACTATATTGACTGGAGGAATTCTTTCCTCCAATGGGCTTCCTTTTCAAGAATATTCAGTCATGCCAACCGGTGCTACTTCATTTGCTGAAGCAATGAGAATGGGGACAGAAATTTATCAGTATGTTAAAGAAGTTGTCAAAAATAAGTATGGCATCGAAGCTACGTACACAGCTGCCAACGGCGGCTTCTCTATTCCCCTATCGCAACACCGCGACGCATTGGTGTTCCTCACCGATGTCATCAAGCAGTGCCGTATGGTAGGGAAAATGGAAATAGCTTTTAACGCTGCTGCTACCGATCTCTACAAAGATGGCTCTTACGATTTAGAATTTAAAAATCCGAATTCTAATCCTCAGGACTATGTGTCATCAGATAAGCTAGCCGAGGTGTATCTTGACAATATAAAAGAGTTCGGTGTGTGCTCTATCGAGGACGCGTTCGGGTTCGATGACTGGGCCGCATGGTCTTTGCTGACCTCTCGTTGTCCAGCTCAAGTGTGCGGAAATGATCTGACACAAACTAATTTGAGGAGAGTTGGTTTGGCGGTAGAAAAAAAAGCTTGCAACTCAATAGCTCTACGTATCAATCAGGCTGGAACTGTGTGGGAGATAATAGAATGCTTTAAGCTAATGAAAGCCAATCAAGTCGGGTGTGTGGTGATGGACCGCTGGGGGGACACCGAAGACCTGTTCGTGGCGGACCTGGTGGTGGGCCTGTCAGCCGGGCAGATCAAGTGCGGCGCGCCCGCGCGCTCCGAGCGCATCAGCAAGTACAACCAGATCATGCGCATCGAGGAGGAACTTGGGGCCCTATCCAAATATGCAGGCAAGAACTACCGCGGCCAATAACTTTTGTATTAAAGAAAATAATAAGAGAAAATAAATTATTCGTTTAATTTGCTAACTAGTAGAAGATGCAGCGTCTCCATCCGTCCACTCGTTGGTCTGTCCGTCCATCAGTTTTCCACTGGTCACCGCTGTATGTTACATCCAATATGAATACTAACAAGGAATTGAACTTGAACTTATGAATGTAGTATATATATTTTTACCCGACTGCCCGAAGGAGGGTTATGTTTTTCGAGTATATGTAACGTAAAAATAATGGGACCACGAAAAAACAGGGGTATGGTTCTATGCATTTCTATACGGATGCTCTGCAGCCCAAAGTTGTCATTCGATTCGTCTTAATTGTCGAAATTACAGAAGAATTCTGACAGGAAAATCATGAAAGTACGTAAATGTTAAGATGAAACTGAAAAGTGTGGAAAAAAACTTAAATTACAAAAAAAACCTTATAAAAAAAACTTTCTATAGATTATGGAGTTTGTTTTTCGCTTTTCAGTTGATATTTTTATTGCAGTCGGGTGTTTTATTTTTCTAAATAATGAAGTTCATTATACATAATAATTGTTCTGTTCATTACGGAGCATCAATGCCGTGATTTAGCTGTTTTTTTCGTTGTGTTCGTAATAAAAGTGTAAATGTTTGTATAGAAACGCCACTATGTTAGTTCGCCTTCAGGACCGGAACTCGAAGCCTATCCAATTGCAGCGAGGAGTGAGACAGGGAGATGTAATATCTCAAATTGTTTACTGCTGCATTGGAAGATGCTTTCAAGTTTCTGGACTGGGGCGGTTTTGGCATCAGCATAAATGGCGAATACATCATTAACCTTCGATTCGCCGACGATATCGTCGTCATGGCTGAGACCCTGGAGGCATGCTGGAGGCTCTACAATGCTCGATAGCCTCAGCAGAGTCTCTGAACAAGTGGGTCTTAAAATGAATATGTGGCGTTATCTATGAAAAGGGACCTTATTGTCGATGGCGCTTACGCCGCACTGCGTCACGCGACGTTGTATTTATATCGGAGCATCGTTAATTGAAGGGGCTTCTAAACGGGCCATATTTTACTGCAATATTGTGGCCGGCAACTATTGGTGTCTTTCTCTAACATACGAGTAAGAGAGGGACGCCAATAGTTGCCGGCCACATATTGCATTGAAAATATGGCCCGTTTAGAAACCCCCTAAGGCATAGATAACGCCACATACATGGACAAGACAAAAATAACGTCAAATGTCATTGTCGTACCCACTCCTGTCAAATTTGGAGACTACTCTCGAAATTGTTGACGATAAGGTAATGTATATAACCTACTAGAGGACGCCCGCGACTTCGTACGTGTAGAATTAGTTTCCCGCTACTCCCCCCCATTTCTTCCCGTTGGGAGTCGATTTTCGGAAAATCCTTTCTTAGTGCTCACTTACATCATGAAAGGAACCCATGTACAAAATTTCAAGTTTTTAGGTACAGTAGTTTCGGCTGTGCGTTGATATCTCAGTCAGTCAGTTTTGCCTTTTATATATATAGATTATGTATACGCCATTAAATAAATAAGTAAATAATAATAATAATAATGTATAACCTAAGACAAAGAATCCAGTTAGGTAAGTCCAACCATAGGGATAATTAATAACTACAAGTAGGTACGTAGAAGCGAAACTCCCGGCTCCCGACGCGCGCTCGCCGCATTAGATACCTACCGCCTGGCGACACCTGAGGTGTCTAGTTAGTCAGGGGCGTCACACACGGAATACATTATTAATATGCAAAATATATACATATTTGCATATAGCAATGCATCTTACGATATATTTTCCGTACTAGTTGACAGAGGCCACACACTCAGCTATAATATATATTATAGCAAGGTATCTTAAGATACCTTAATAGACCTTGCTGTAAGATATATTTATCTCATTCCCTCGCCCATTCATAATAAATGGGATGGATATATATTTTCAAATCTTAGTATTGTGTGGTACTTTGCTATATTGTCATATATATTCGGTATATTTTTATATATATTATGGCTCCGTTTATGATGGGCTACAAGCCCGCTTTACGTTTGGCTAAATTCAGTGTGTTGAATGAAAAAGACTCTAAAAATAGACAAGTGTAAAGGCAGTTAGCATGTTAGTCAAGCTAATTAGACAGCGAGATCTTATCCCCTCCACGCCGCCTGTCTAAATTTAGCACACTGAATTTAGCCAAATGTAAAGCGGGCTTTAGGCCCCGTGCAGCGCGGCGCGGCGCGGTCGTTGTATTTGTTTCACCGAGCGTGTCGCGATTTAATTTTTTTAAACGTATCTATTGAATTAGCCATGGTAAAACACTATTGCACTTTGTTTGGCTATAAAAGTAAAAGTGACAAAAAAACATGTCTTTGGGGACTGCCGATAGAAGTGAAAATTAAGTACCTAGCTTGTGAATTGTATCGTCGAGCTATTAGATTATTATTTTTGAATTATTTTTGGTTTGTAAAGAAGTGTTAGTGACCAAGTTAAATTTAATCCTTGATCATACACACTTCTTTATAAACCAAAAAAAAAACGCAAATAATAATCTAAAAGCACGGATCTAAAAAAATACGGACGTAACGTTGCACTAAAAAAGGTGTGAAGTATGCAAGGTACACCATTTCGTTTCGTCATACACGATCTACCGTCTCACAGATGCACTAGGTACACCAACCCGCCGCCATTACGCGTCGAGCCACAGAACAAAAGGTCAATCTTTGTTTCTTTATTGAATACACATTTGTTTTCATTAAGCGTTAGATTGTACTAAGCGGCGGCCTCTCTTAATTTGAATAAAATGATATCATACTCCTCCTTCGTCTTTCCACATATGGTAACGTCATCTAGGTAGGCAAATATGCCACTTAATTTTTCAGTTCCTATAATGTGATTCAAGGTACGCTGGAAAGCCGCGACGCCGTTAGTTACTCCAAACGGAATTCTTGTGAAATGATACACTTTCCCATTTGCTTCAAAAGCGGTAAAAATTCGCTCCTTCTCAAGAATAGGTACTTGGTGATACGCACTTTTTATGATTGTATTTGGCTGCTTTTGCCGCAATTGATTCTATCTTTGGCAACGGAAAAACGTCCAATTCAGTATATTTGTTAATAGTTTGAGAATAATCTATTACCATCCTCTTCTTGTGTAAACCTCCCCCGGCGATTAAATCTTGCGCCCGCCAGGGTGAGACACTATAGGTTCAATGATTCCGTCCTCGAGAAGCTTGGAGACCTCTGTTTTTATAAATAATTCGTCGTCCGCGCTATGGCGTCTTGACCGGACCGCTATTGGTTTCGTGTTCGGTGGCAGGTTAGTAAACAGTGACGCGGGCGGTACCGATGCTTCCATAACGTTGCAAATTCGTAGTGGCTCCTGGGTGCCTCCCAACTCTAGTTCCAAAGAAGAGTGGTTTTTAAGATTATCGTGACCGATAATGGCCTCAGCGCAAAGATTGTTGACTATTCGAAGCGGTTGGTATTTGTATTGATACTTCGTAAGTTGAATATTTACATTACAAACGCCTTGGACGAAAGAAACGTGGCTGAGAAAAGCCAAGGTGATGGTTTGTCGGGTAGTTTTTATTTTTAATTTTAGTATTTCAGACTTCTATGTATAAAACTTACAGAGCTTTCGGCAGTGGCTTTCGGTATCTATTAAAGCCTCTGCTTTAAACCCATTGATTGTTATTGGTATGGTGGCTTTTCTTAAGCTACTCGGAGATGCAGCGGAGATTGCAGACAGGTTGTCATCACGTTGGATAATATTATCGGTAACAGCGTTAGCTCTTTGTGGTTGTTTGGATATTATTATTATTGTGATTCCAGATATTTATTTAATTTTCTGTTAATTAGGTTTTTGACAATAATTATTCAAATATAAAAGTAAAATAACAATACTAATACAAAAAATAAACATTTTAAAAAACCTAACCTACGAGTGCCGCCGGCAGCGAGGCAGGGCTCGCTACCGGTGGTTAGGGCTGCAGAGAAAGGAGCCTCCTCACAATGCGTGCAGTGTCGAGGAGTACTGCCTTCTGTATCTGGCCCTTGATCCAGCCAACTAGCGAGTCTCTTAAGATGTTGGTCGAGACTCTTCGCTATAAGACCGTTTGCCGAAACAACTATCGGGACAATGATCGTCGCGTCAACATCCCACATGGCGGTAACCTCGTGAGACAAGTCAACTGCTCAGCTTGTACAACTAACTAACTAACTAACTTGTCAACTGGTACTTGCTGAGCTTGTCCTTCTCGGCCTTCACGAGGTTCTCGTCATGCGGGTTGGTGGCATCGACGAGCACTGCCCGGCGTTGAGATTGATCTGTCAACACGGTATCAGGCTTATTATTAGTATAAAAAGTAACAATTTTGATGAAAATAACGAAGTCAGAGTTTTACGGGTCAAGTTGTCATCTATGGAAAAACCCGGTTAAAAGCAGCAGGCTTCCAGATATTTTTACCTAAGTTGTTTGTTACTTAAGTCAGGGTCAATAGAAATGGCAAAAGATGTAAACAAATCAGTACTGTTTGACACAACCTCAATATTTCTGCAAACGTGTTTTTATTTATAAGAGTCTGTTAAGGTTTATTTTATTTTAAACAGAATGTGAAAGTAGCGATCAAGTGTGTAAATAATTAAAAATACCTCACGCGATGTCCAAAAGTAGGTACGTGATTATGGAGTAATTATGTTAAATTGGTCCTTTTGGTTTAGTTTACGTCGTTTGCCATTTCTATTGATTCCGACTCTAGGTACCTACTTACTTAATTACGTATTCACCCGATTTACCATTGAAAGAGACCACTGTATTATTGAACGGAAAATGATACGCGACAACCGGACAAATTGCCGGAAGTTGTAATGTATGTTGTAAAAACGCTTAAACTGTTATTAATTCACTTGTGGAAACTAGCGTAGGGCTATTGCTACTTGGTGGCGCATCGAGTGTCGATGGTTCTGGCATTTTGTGAGTGTGATGGTGTACTTTAAGTCTTAAAACTTAACGTGATATGTTGCTTTAGAACTATTAAATAGTGTCACCTTTCTACTGGGAAGGTGTCGCGGCAGCCGCAGGCATTGCCCCGCTTCATTAAACCTGGCTTAGAAGGATCCCGATTTCCCGATAAAATTAGCTATGTTTAAAAAAAAACGCGCCCAAGTCCGTCCAGCCGTTTGGAAGCTACGATGCCAGAGATAGACACACAGATACACATACACACAGATAAACGCATACACAGACACACAGACACACACATACACACATAAATAAGATACCTACACATACACACAGATACAAAGACTCACACATACACACACAAACACACACACACACATACACACATAGAAAAGATACACATACACACAGATACACATACACACGGATACACAGACTCAAATACACACATAGATAAGATACACATACACACGGATACACAGACACACACATACACAGAGATAAGATACACATACACACAGATACACAAACACACACATACACACATATATAAGATACAGTACACACGGATACAGAGCCACACATACACACGGCTACACAGACACACATAAACACATAGATAACATACACATATACACAGATACACAGACACACACATACACACATAGATAGATACACATACATACAGATACACATACACACGGATACACAGACACACACATACACAGAGATAAGATACACATACACACAGATACACAAACACACACATACACACATATATAAGATACAGTACACACGGATACAGAGCCACACATACACACGGCTACACAGACACACATAAACACATAGATAACATACACATATACACAGATACACAGACACACATACACACATAGATAGATACACATACATACGGATACACAGACACACACATCTACACATAGACAGATATACATACATATACAGTGTGTGGCCCAAAACCGGGGCGAAAAAATTAAATGGGGATTCTTTAGAACATTTCAATTAACTATCACACGAATCTAATATTACAAAGTCTATAATTTTGGAGAAAACAGCCTACAAAGTTAAAAATCGTAGGTAATGTATTTTCCCGTCGCGATATCGTCGCTTGGTCACTTGGTACGAGGTATGTCTGAGTACAGGGTGCCATTCACAACACGCGGTAGATTGTCAAGTTTCTTGAGCGGTGTTTGCATTACATTGAATTTGCGATTAAGTTTGTTAGAAAAAATCTGTAAGTTAAGTTTTGATTTTAATTAGGTAGAGCCCCTGTTTTTAAATATTCGCCCCGGTTTTGGGCCACACACTGTATAGATACATACAGATGTTTAACTCAAAATGGCCGTCTTTTGTCGGGGTTCAACGCTACCAATGTTAAAATCACTATGTGCGATAAATTTATATACTTAACTATATTTTATAGTTTAATTTAGTAGGTAACATGACCTGGATTCGTCGAAAATCTGGGGCCTTCTACTTTTTCTCTAGATGTATTTTATCGCATTGTGTTTAACTCGGCCGCCATTACTGTCAAAGTTAATAAACGCTATCATAACGTTGACAATACGATAACATGTCAATAGCAATTAGTTTCAGCCCGACTAGAAATAAGGGGGTACAGTCCACTACAAAGAGTCCACTGCAATAATTTGAACAAGTGGATACATCTCTTTGTAATCGACTTTACAGTAAGTACTACCAGCTTCTTAATAGCTTTCGGCTAGCTATTGCTGTCACCCTTGCACTCGCAACTGACAATATATTTGTCACTCGTCTTTCATAGAATAACGTAAATTGCCGATATATATTAAGAAACTGGTTGTACTGTACATCAGAATATCGAAAGTTAATACCTATAAATATCTAAAGTTAAAATATCGAAAGTTAAAATATTGAACGATCGAAATATTAAACATCTACAGTCATAAATTAAAATATCTACGGGAAGGCCTACGATCAAAATGTAACCCGATTAAACTATCGAATCATTAAAACACCAACAGTTATTGGAACTTTGAGTTAAAATATCGAAGGATAAAAGTACCGGTTTTGGCCATCTTTTCACCTTTTTTGGCCACTCTAAATTTTAATGAATATCTAAAGCATTATGAAATTAAGTACAAACATATTTTCTACAGTCTTAACTATTTATGAGTATTATTTTTGATTTTACAGTATTTTTGATGCTCTATTCAACCTTAAATGGCCAAAAAGGGTACAGTGGCCACGAACGGTACTTCTACCCTAGGTATATCTAAAGTTAAACTATCGAAGTCCTAAATATCGGAGGTTACAAAATCGAACGGTCGACTTATCTACAATCGTAATATCTACGTCTATGGTTGCGTTTATCGCGTGACAAATATGTGCATAAAGCATCCGTCACTCTCGTACTTATACGTGTCAGGAAGTGACAGATGTGTTATCTATATTTTGTCACGCGATAAACGCATCTATACTAGGCCCCCTGAAATGCCACACGGTTAAAACATCGAAAGTTTAGATTTTTTACATTTTTCTAGAATTTTTCACGTGTTTCAGTGAAGTGAGCGCGCGTAGTGAGCTACGCTCGTCGTCGAACCTAAACTTTTAGAATTCAGCTACTAATCTTTACATTTAGGAATGAAACAGACTGTTAATATTGATTGGAACAAAATCCATTTCGTCAGTACTACTTTACTTTATAGGTACTATTTAGAGATTAGAGTTAAAGGTACCTACCTAATCAATAGTTTTTTTTAAATGTCGACATTTTGTTGTTTTGAACTTATATTTCTTTGAAAGAACACATAGAATTACTAAATTCCTAAAAACAAAACTTCGAATATCAAAATGTAGGTATAATGTATGAAATTCCTACAGATGAATGTCTTATGTTTAATTAAATTAGCCTGTTTTAAAATATCTAAAGTGCAATACCACTAGTGCACGAAAATGACATAAGTTTAAAATGTATACGAGGGGTGGCTGAAAAGTTCTGAGTTTAGGGTATTTTGAGGTCGTATATGTTTTCAATGTACTATCCAAATTTTAAAAACAAATAATGTAGAAAACACATTATTACTACATTACTGTGATTGTTTCTTGAGATATTCAACGATAAACAGAACCATGTGTGAATTATTAACGCACATGACGAAAATCGAGTAGGTACCGGGCTATAATTAAGTTCCTCACAAAAAGTAAAAAAACACCACAATGCATTTCTGAACAAATGGCTACTATTTACGGTGTCTCTGACCTTTTTTATGTTAAAGTCAAAAAGTGGAGTAACTTATTTAGACAAGGACTAGAGTCGATCAAGGACGACCCCCGCTCAGGGCGGCCAGTATCGGTGGTCACCGAGCAAAAAGTAACAATAGTCAAAAAATTGGTATTGGAGGACCGAAGGATTAAAATTTGATAAATAGCTGAAACATTGGGCATTAGCAAGGAAATGGTTGGAGAAATCCTTCACACGCATTTACACATGCATGACCAAGGTCAGTCCGCGTTGGGTACCGACAATGCTGACGGCGTTTGACAAAGAGCGGCGTGTTGGAAATTCTCACGCGATTCTAAAATTTTGTGCAGATGGTGTTGACGAAATTTGATCCAGAATAGTGACCGCTGGTGAAACATGGGTTAGAGAGTATGATTCTGAGTCCAAGGCGGAGTCCATGCAATGGATTGAGAAGCGTAAACGGCCACTGAAGAAGTTTAAACCGTGGCCTCTAAGCTAATGGCCACGGTTTTTTGGGACTCGGATGAAATTATTTTAATAGATTATTTGGCAAAAGGCTCTACAATAAATGCAACTTACTATACTGATCTATTGAGATAAGTGCGTCAAGTCATCGTTGAAAAAAGAAGAGGTAAACTCCGTAAAGGAGTTTTGTTTTTACAGGACAACGCGCCCGTTCATACCGCGCGTGTTGCAAGGGTGGTTCTGAAGGAAATCGGCATCGAAGAAATTAACCACCCGCCGTATAGTCCAGATTTAGTTTCTAGCGACTATTTTATATTCAGTCATTCGAAGAAAGACTTGCGGGGAAAGCGATTTGGAAGTGATGTAGAAATAAAGGCGGCGGCAGAGGAGCATTTTGAAGGCCAAAACAAAAATTATTTTTTAACGGTATTAAAGCATTAAGTACATACAAAGTGTTAGAAATGCATCGAGTTAGGGGGGGGACTATATTAAAAAATAAATACAAAATTAATAATCTAACAATTTTTTTTCTATCTTAGGCTTAGAACATATCAGCCGCCCCTCGTAAAGTGCGAAATTTCGAACGACATTTGTCCTACGTTTATTCTGTTCTCATTCTTCATATGCCATGCCGCTTCTGCTTAAAAAGTATTATATAGGAAATACGTTCTATATCAAGATTTGACCAGGACAGACTAATATACATACAAACATTGCAAGTTAAAAAGGTTATAAAGTCGGGTACGTACTCGTAGCAAAACTTCGAAAATCAGAATTCCTAATGTACATAATTCCGGAAATAGTTCTATGGAAACAAGATTTGGATAACTTTCCAGCATTTTTTTAGGAATTACATACATTAGGAATTTTAATTTTCGAAGTTATGCTACGTTCATTAGGGGTAGAGTTTTTAGCATGAAATCTATTGATTTTCGTAGAATTATCACTAAGCTTATTGTACGTGTAGCGATTTTGAGCACTAGAAATATTGAGTTTCAAGTATTGTCACTCATTAGGCATTTTTTAGAAAGGAATATTGATTTTCGAAAATTAGATCATTCGATTAAAAGTGCATTAAGACATGCATCTTTAGGAATTTCGTACATTAGACATTTTGATATTGGAAGTTTTGTGTTAGGAATTTCGTACTTATGAAATATGTTTTTTAACCGACTTCAAAAAAGGAGGAGGTTATACGTTCCACTGTATGTATTTTTTTTTTTTTTTTTTTTTTTTTTTTTATGTATGTTCACCGATTACTCCGCCAATTGTGGACCGATTTTAAAAATTCTTTTTTGGTTTGATAGAGTATACTTCCGAGGTGGTCCCAATGTCAGCAAATCTGAATCTGATGAAGGGATCAGTGAGGAATTGAGGGAACTCCTCAAATATTGTATGCAAACATATAGCGATTTTAGTATTTTTAGTAACAAGTGTAGCATTTGCATTCAGAAAGTGTCACTTGGTGAAGCGGAACTGATGATGAAGACCACAGATGGCCACCGGAACTCCTCAACGGTACCGATTTCAAGGGTGGCGATAAGATATCTCGATTAAGATAGTTGAGCGACTACAACGAAGCACATTTAATTGTTTTAAAATGACTATGATTTTCCCGCGGCGTTGCTTGCGGCGAGCTTGAAATGTCTTAAAGTTTCATATATCAACTAAGAAGTGGGACTACATAAGCTTATTATGATCACTAAAAAGTGTAAAATAAAATAAATGTTTTAAAAAACAAAAAAACCGCCTTCAAAAACGCAAAAAATAACTTCTACTACTAGGTACTTAGTAGTAGGTACCTATCCTATTAGGTTAGTCTGACTGAAGTCGGCGACCACAATATTTTCAACAAAAAGCCGACTTCAGTTGGACTAACCTAATAGGATAGGTACCTACTACTAAGTACCTAGTAGTAGAAGTTATTTTTTGCGTTTTTGAAGGCGGTTTTTTTGTTTTTTAATTGATATTATTCTACGGACCCGTTAATTCCATCTAAGTGATTTATTTTTATAACTATTTTACTAAATATTTAATTCTGATATTATCGAGGCATAATTACTTAATAACATTAATAACCGTTCGATATTTTGGACTTCGATATTTTAACTTTAGATGTATCAACTATCGATATTTGATTTCATATCCAACAAGTACGTTCGATATCTTAAACGTCGGTATGGTAAATAAACCAATCATTCGATGTTTCGACTTTCGATGTTTTGGACATCGATATTTTAACTTTAGATGAATCAACTTCCGATATTTCATTAAATACTCAACAAGTACGTTCGATATTTCAACGATCGGCATAGTAACCGTTCGGTATTTCAACTTTCGATGTTTCGGACTTCGATACTTATGCCCTTAATTATAAACGTGGAATAACCGTGGATTAGCTATCTTAACTGTCGTTGTGACATTTCAATTCGACGGATAAGGACAAAACATGGCATAGCGAATCCAAGGTAATTCCACGTTTACAAGTAAGGGCTTTAAACTTTAGATTATATTAACTTTAGATTTATTTATATACGTACCTACCCGAAATAAGGCTCCGGCTAACAAACGTATAACAATATAATATATATATATTTTAGTTGTTAAAAAAAAAACATTAGTTAAACTGTCGATGTCAACGTTACAACAATTTCAGAAAAAATGTTAAAGTTAACTTATCCACTTAAGAAAAATATTTAGCTACCGTCTTGAAAACAATGTAATTATGTAATCTTTTCGATTGAGTAGTACCTAATATGGTGTCATTGAATGTTATTTAAACTTTTATTGTGCCGATGATTTGTAATCGACATCGGGTCAGCCCTACGCTCAGGAGGGGGCCTGCGTAACAGGCCGCACGTGCACGGCCCTCGCTGCACCCCCGCCCCCCCTGCCCTGCGGAAGAATAACACCCCGGCATTATACCGCGTTGCGAATAGTGAAATTGTCTCGGGGGCTCTCCTCACTCTTGTCTAAATAATTTTAGATAAATAAACCTTAAATATACTTACTCACGTTAGGGGTCCATTCAAATCGGAAAACCAGCCAAGTGCAAATAGCACTCGCGCTCTTTGGGCTCCGTAGTTATTTAGATTTATTTTATAAAGAAACAAGTAAGGTCAGGCGGGGGCTAAACACTCTTTACAGAAAGGTAAATGCGTCATTTAATTTTGTTCAAACGTATGCGCAACGGTTCAAAACTATTTTCGCGCCCTATTATAGTTGTTTAAGTAGGTACCTACCTTAATTTCTATAAAGGGAGCGAAAATTGTTTTATAACGTTTTATTCCTTTATATCGAATCGGAAATGGTAGTGTAGGACGCCCTCACACTAGGTGGAGCGACGATCTTCGCAAGGTGGCTGGCGAGCTGGATGAGAGTACCTACCAATAAATCGTGGTCGTTGGCGTGCAATGGGAGAGGCCTATGTCCAGCAGTGGACTAATATAGGCTGATGATGATAATGATGATTCTCAATGACGCTTTTACCCCTCTGTCGGAATAGCCCCGCCCGACCTTAAATCAATATATTACATTGTTAGCCCCATCCGGCATTCTTATATTAAGGTAAATGTACGTTTCGACGAACGCTTAAGACCTGGATGTACGTTTATTTTAATAATAAGGTCTGGGATTTTTATACGATTATTATCAATAGAATAATGGTAACTTTAATAAATTTGTCATCATTTTAATGTACCTGGAAATAAATTACATGGTTAGAAATATGTTTAAAATATTTTTAAAGGTTTTTGAGTCGCTTAACCTGGTTTGTACCATTTACCGAACTAAGAAACTTTAGTTTGCACATAATACCGAACCGAGCCGACGCATCACCGAACTAGGGAAGAAATGTATGAAATTTTGGCGCTGAGTGATGCTCAAACTTTAGTGAAACAATAGGCATTTATAATTTATTTATTTATTCAAATAGTAGCAATTTTAATGAAATAGTAAATATATGGAACACTATAAGTTTTTTTTATTTGATAGGGTAAATCGCTTGTTACTGGCAGTTTATTCAATTACTGGCCAGAACTTTGATGAAATGCATACTTTTGAAAATACGTAGTATTGTCGAGGAAATTCGATAAGTGCTCATACAGAGAACCCTTCCTTTAAATCATATTTTTACATTATTTATTATTTATTATTATTATTAGGTAAACTAGCGTAAATCAAAACATGTAAGCTTTTATTCTTTTTTTTTTATTAGAGATCTTTGACAAGTCAAGATGTATAAGTTTTTAATCAGCTACTGTCACTGTCACTTCCAATATCGGAATATATTCTAAAAACTCCGTTATTGTAAAAAAAAAATTTTTAAACCTAAAAAATTGCTAATCTCTTTAAGACAATTTAATAATCATTTTTTAATGAAGTAGGTAAAAAGGTAGGTAACCTACCTTGTAGAATTTTTCAAATGCGGTATAAATGTTGAGAAGCACTGGCCTTTACAAAAATGCACGAAAAATAATACATTTTAGTATCGGCCTAGCTGTTAATGGATTAAGGATGATATTCCAACGAACGCCGTGCAGTAATTTGGCTGAGGCAGACATGGATTCGGTAGCAGAGCCCATGGGTACTAATCACCGAACGCCCTTCGGTGAATTGGACAAACCAAATTATGAGGAACCTATCGAGCGAACAGATTTAAAAAATAGTGTTTAGACGTAAAAGTATCCTTATAATTACAAATCTGACATTATTATTAACAATTAGAACTATTATGTAACCATGAATATATATGGCTTTTGCTACTATTCCTTAAAATGTATATATAATCCTTTTTTTAAATAGCCTTGCCAATAAGCTTATTTTCATGTCAAAAAGTCGTAAAAATCATAAATTTCCAATGAAGTTTTACAAAAAATGTCTAATTAATTTATGTTCGGCAATTACTCACTAAATTTAGAATACTTCTAGTTATTCGAAAAGCAATGTAGATTATATAAGTAAGCCATGATCAACCAGTAAATAAATAATTCAAAAAACATACGCTTTCCCTGATTCCGAACGCTGTTCGGTAAAACCTTCCAGGCAAAATGAGGGTTAACTTTTCACCGAATTCACATTTTTGCTATTTTTTATAAAAATGACTACACTAAATTCACTTCATTTATCAGAAAACAAAAACTAATTAAATAACAACACAGGAAAACCACATTTTCAAACACAAAAGTAATGTAAAACGGTTTTATGACCTTAAGAAGTATACGCGATTTCTTATTGATTTTCACAAGGATTCCCATACAAAACGGGGATCCACCGACTTGATCGATTGTTACGTCCCGACTGAGACAGCAAATAGCCGGCTTTGCCGCGTAATGGAAGGGATAGGTATTTAGCTAGCGGAAAAAAATATCAAAACTTAATATTAACTGTCAGTACTAGACCAAAAGCTCAAAATAGAAGAAATTCGGTGATACGGCAGATTCGGCGAAGCGTACGTTTACCTTAATACTATTAAAGTGAAAACAGCAATAAAATAATTTTAATCTAACTAAACAACTTTTTTTCAAATGTTGATTGGAATTTTACGTTAGTAGGTAGCTACCTACCCTTCTTTTTACCCGACTGCTGAAGGAGGAGTGTTATGTATTACTTAATCAGCCTATATATGTTTGTTTGTATGTTTGTTCCTTTGTGGAGCTCTAGAAACTAATAAATAAACGCGTGGACCGATTTTGATGATTCTTATGTCAATCGATTTTTCTTAATCTTTTGAGTTTCACTAAAGATATAAGTCCACAGTGTTTTTTTTGGAAACCGTCATGGAGGGAATATGGCCGATTGAAACATGTCCGGCCTTTACTTTTGATTTACATTATTTAACGATTATATTCTCATTCACTTGACATTGGCGAAATCTCTACATACGAAACCGCTATAAATAAAAAAGAAGAAGAAGAAGTCCACACAATTGACAATTGGGGTATTCGACAGGATGTCACAAAAAAACTGGGAACGATCTCGGAAATGGATTATGGTAGGCTGACAGGATAGAGGGCAACTCCCGGACTCCAAATATGTCGGTCTGCCTGCGCACAGTAGTCGCGTTATCTATATACCTATGGAGGCTGAAAAACGTGTTATCGTTCCCAAAAAAAAAAGATAAAGGAAATGGCTGAACGTTTTATATAGAATAAGTACTGGTTGTATTTTTTTTTATACTCAAGTCAAATATGCAAAATCTAACCAAAATTGTGGTCGCGTCATGGCCCTATGACATTTCAAAGATGGTTTATTGTTACCAAAAAAACGGGGAACTGGCTGAATGTTGTCTATAAAGTAAGTAGTAGTTAAACCAATGCCAAATATGTAAAAACTGACCAATATTTTGGTTGCGTTATAGCGCTGTACCCGTTCAAAGATACTTCAGTTACCTACTTACCAAAAAAAACGATGGCTGAATCTTATGTACCTATAAAGTAAGTACCTACTAGTTGCGCTAATGCCAAATAAGTAGGTATTTAAAAAGTGACCAAAATTTTGGTTGCGTAATACTATAGTACCCGTTCGCAGATACTTTGTGACCAAAAAACGATAACTACGATAAGTTATATGGCTGAATGTTGTATGTAAAGTAAATCTTACGTGGTATTTATGTCAATTATGTAATTAAATTATTTAAAAAAATAACCCGACTGCAATAAAAAAACAACTGAAAAGCGAAAAACAAGCTCAATAATCTATAGAAAATTGTAAGAGCAATGTACTTATTGATATTTATAATAGCAGTCGGGTTTTATGTTTTTTTTTTAAATAACTTATCTTCTCGGTTTTTATTAAAAAGTGGTTTAATTAATTATTTCTAAGCGATTTATATGAGCTCCGGAGCTCGATTTTTTAATGTCGCGAAACTACAAGTGACAGATCTGCCGTCCAACGGCAGAACGCTGCAAGTCAAAAACACTAGTTTTGAGAAAAACGCGTTTAAAGGTTTTTATGTTTCACGCTAGAAATCACCTATTAATTATTGCTTCCAAGGGTTGGTGGTTTTTGCAATTTATGAGTATTTATTCCTTCTATGTAGCCGAATAGTCAAATAATGATTAATGAATATCATTAATATAATATATGCGATAAAGTGTTTTGCCACAAGAGCTATTAGAAAAAAAACGCTTCAAGGCCTGGGAAAAACGCTATAAGTTGTAAATTAAAGCGTTTTGCCGTGTTTATGAACTACTTATGATGTTTTGGCCTTTTCTCATCTCGCTTTTCTCTTTTTAAACGACTATACTAAATATTATTACAACTATACTTGCAGTGTTTTAGTCAGTTGAAATTGCCTTATTATATTGGGATTTTTACTATAGTCTGTTTATTTTATATGATGTAGTAGGTAGATAAAAACACAACGCTCCAAAAAAATAACCATTTTTTAATCAATAGACGGACCGAAATTACTTTCGCATTTAATATGAGTATGGATAAATTTTAATACTTAAACAACTTTACATGTAATATTAAAGCTTCTTCCCACGACTTCGTACGCGTAAAATTGAATTTCCGAGGGAATAGCCTTGCAAAAGGTATCCTGTACGTTACTTCAAGTTTTAAGCTAACTACATTCCGAATTTCATCAAACATACATACACGCATACATTCATCATCACAATCTATCGCAGTTATATAATACTAGCTTCTGGCCACGATTTCGTCTGCGTAAAATGATGTATGATGTGTTAAGCCAAAGTATAAGCCAACTCCATTCCGAATTTCATTAAAATTCGTTTAGTAGTTGTTGCGTGAAACATTCACAAACATGTATGCCTGTATCCTCGCAATAAAATAAAGTACCTACTAAAGATACATAATCTCTCATTTTCGCCATCGTCCCTTTCCACCCTATGTATACCTACTTAAACATAAACAAATTGTTAAATTTTGTGTGAATCCGTCACCAATTTAAACGTAAACTTATTAAGGAGATGACACCGGGGTACTCACGTAAAAATGGTCGAAAAACGCTCGACATATTTCACGGAAGTTTTATGTTTAAACATAAACTTCTTTGTTTTCTTGTCATTTTAAACACTCACTGTCAGTCGTCACTATATTATTAAACAAAAATCAATCAGATATTTATTTTTCACCCGCAAAATGCCCGCAAACGTTACCGTATATCGAACGACTAGAAAACAAATTACAACAAGTGTGTCATGTTTCTAATTCGATTTTTTGGAAACGAAACTGTATTAAATATGCCTACCTCATTCTGTAAGCTTTAAAAGTCAATGTAACTGTCTCTTTTTCTCTTTGTTACCGCGTTTTGCCGGTGATGCAGCACATAGATTAAGCAAAACGCTGCAAGTGGAGATAACGCGTTCAGACTTGCTCGTTCCTCGTTCCGAGGTAGTGGCCATTTAGTACTTGCAGTGTTCTGTTATGATCAGTCGACATTAACGGTTTTGATAGAAACATCACAATTGCAGTCATGGTGTTTTGGCTAGTTTTATGCAGAGTTGCCGCGTCTTGACAGATTTCTACAGCCTAAACTAGAACATGTATTGAAAAGGTCTTTAGTAGGTACGATATAGAAGCACTCATGAGGAATCGTTTGATGCAAGTTAACACAAAACGCTGTAACTCGAGTTGCAGCGTTCTGCCGTTGGACGGCAGAAATTACAAGCGAAACAATCTTTCTAGCAAAAGGAGTTTATTACTTAAAAATTACGTATTTTTTGACTTTCCTGTCAAAATGGTAGCATCAAAGTGTTTAATGTGTATATATTTGGAATGGGCTATAATAGCTTTCATTTGATACTCATATTGTTCTAATAATAAAAAAAAATCCCCTATTTCACTTCGACAATTCTGGGGTCCTAGTGAAAAAGGGTACAAGTCGACTTAACTCGTAATAAAAAAGGGTATATACATGAACGGAATATACTAGACTTAAACCCTTTTTCACTTGATCTTCAGGAGACTTACCTACACCCTTTTTCACTAGGACCCCAGAATTCAGACGAATCGAATCTTATTTATCTCTTATTTTAAAATCCGTCAAGACATTTAGGCTGCAGAGCGTGCCCTGAGAGAGACATACATACATTACATACGGGCGAAAAACATAACCCTCCTTCCTCCTCCTTCTGACGCAGTCGGGTAATAAAAATCTAATTAAATATTTGGTCGTGATATGGTGCTACGCCGTTAACCTATTGTGACCGAAATGGACGAATAGGAGAATTTTTCGTTTACCTACAGCATTTTTTTTTTAAACTTGCCTTTATTTTCAGACATTGATAGATAATAAATACCTAGACACCTAGACCGACAACAAGACACATAAAGCTGGGTACTGACCAACGTTACGAGGTGTAATTTAACATGTTACACAGCGAGCATTCATGGAGTCAGTACCTACGTAATTGCTCGCTGGTTTCCCCGTAACACTACGTACCTACTGACTGCATGAATGCTCGCTGTGTAACATGTTAAATTACACCTCGTAACGTTGGTCAGTACCCAGCTTTATGCTATCAAATAAAAGTTATCAAATGTCAACCGACCGTCAAATGCACAAATGAGGTGTGTTGAGTGACAAGGCAATTTTACATTACAACACGGATCTAAAAAAATACTGATGTAACCTCATCTAATCAAATCATGATTAGATGAGGTTAGGAGGAAGCATGCAAAAATTGCAAAATGGACGTCCGTTTACCTGTGTGCGTGATTTGAGGGTTACCATATAAATCGTCAAATTGCCCATTTGAAGGCCTTTTACCCACTGTAACTTTTTGCAGCGATACAAATTCGCATTTGACAGCCGCGCCACTATATCGCGACTAAACGTAGACGATTTGTGACTGTATCGAGACTGAATCGCGATTGTATCGCTGAAAAAACTTCGTACAATTAAATCATATTATCATTTATGTACTACCTACTTCAGCATTGGGTTCGAATGTGTCATATAACTAACTGCTTTCTTAAGTTTTAGGAAAAACTGGCAACACTGATTGTCATTTTTGTTTGTAATTTGCGTCAAAGTAAATAAACACATATTTATGAAAAACAACACGAATAATCATAACTTACACGGTGATAAGTGATACCATGTGGCTTTTTAAATATACAGGGTGTTCGGCAGAAGGTTGGACAAACTTCAGGGACTAACTCTGTAGGTCTCTTTAACTTTTATTATGGGACCAACATCCAAATCGCGAAAAAAAAAACAGCTGTTCCATACATTTCGGCTGTTTAGCTCTCAAAGTTTGTTTTTTTTCCGCGATTTGGATGTTGGTCCCATGATAAAAGTTGATGAGTATGACCTACAAAGTTAGTCCCTGAAGTTTGTCCAACCTTCTACCGAACACCCTGTATGTCACTCGTGCTGTGGCTCGACGCGTAATGGCGGCGGGTTGGTGTACCTAGTGCATAATGTGAGACGGTAGATCGTGTATGACGGAACGAAATGGTGTAGGTACTTTGCATACTTCACACCTTTTTAGTGCAACGTTACGTCCGTATTTTTTTAAGGTTCGTGTTTTACAATTCACTTCATTAAATTCGTTTAATAAGTACGTGTATAGAGTTTATCACCACCTGCCGGCATGATTGACTTGACAATAGTAACAATATGTAAAATTGTTTGCATTTGTAGTACCTAGGTTCGTAGTGTACCTGCCTATGTAATAAATTGGTCTAAAAAGAAATACATCCACTTTTGGACCTTATTAAAATACAGTAAGGTGAAATAGTATTTTTCACAATCGTGTTATAATAGAGAGCTTTTTAGTCGAGCACCGTGTTTAGGCCACGAAGCTTGCTGAGTGGCCTAAGTAAGGTACGAGATTCAAAAGCTTGATTATGACACTATTGTGAACAATACTTTTTGTACGAGTTCATTAAAATTTATAATTTAAGTCATTAATACGAGTATATAAGAAAACGAAATATCGTAACTACTATCACACCACCGGCGTCCGTAATGTTGCAGTCTGGTTGCAGTACTGTGCTGTGATTGGCTAACTAAATACCAGCCAATCACAAAGCGTAGTTTTTTTTTATACCCTTGGGCTCTACTTTGCAATCAGTAATTCGAACTTCGGATCGCCCCATCACTTTCTTGCGAATTAGTGATGCGTCGAGAGCAAAAGGGATAGCAATAGACGAAGTTCGAATTACGGATTTCAAAGTAGAGCCTCTGGAGACAGCAGCTAGTTTAAGTAGATTTTTGACAGATGACGCGACGCTACTACGTTCCGAAACGCCATAGATTGACAATTTTGTATCGGATCGAGTCTCCTTAAACAAGGACACATATTATTGAAATGCGAAGTTCTATTTTCAAATTTTTTTCGGTTGTCTAGAGCGTATCGAAATCATGATCGAAATAGTTATTTCGGTTGTTTCGGAAGTAACATAGACTATACAACGATGAAAAGAGTGACGTTGCAGTATTCTGTATGAAATCTTAATACACTGATTTTAATCGACGTATACAAAAAAGTGGTTATCTGTTTGTACCTACTTATTTGTGTTTTAGTTGGTGCCGTTTGTTCCAGGGAGCAACTACCAGAGCCACACTCTGTCGTGGTCGCGGCGCGGCGAGCGCCCGCCCGGGGCCACGCTGCACGCCAGGATCTGGATCCCGGAGGACCCGCGCTCCCTCACCAAGCCCAACGAGAAGGAGGAGATCAGATAGATCCACTGCGCTACACCGTCCCGTAATCTCTACTTATATAACGGACACCCCTAACCATAGAAAGCGATATAAGTAACTAATTGATTGATCTCAACTTAAGTAAGATAGCAATGTAAGTTGTAACAGGTAGGTAGGTTATCAATCAGTAAAACAGTCGAATAACAATTGATTTAACACAGTCTGTAAGTAATCGCGTAACAGCTTAGTTGCTGTTGCCAGAATACCAATATACCGTGTAATAACGCGGTCATCACGGGTATTTACCAATTTTCACTATTTGTGCTAAAACTATAATCATGTCGAATGAACTTTTACAGCACTTTACTATAGCTCATTTTCTCCACCTTTTAAAAGGTGCTGAGTTAACGTGACCAAATCAATTTATATCCCTTTTTTTATTATAGTCTATAGATCAGCTAAATCACTGAATTGGGCGCTTTTATACAGGCTATTACTCGACACTCTTCTCTGTTTCTATAAAAGCCTAGTAAAAGCAATCTACTACTATTTAGTAGGTACCTAACATTGTTGCTGTAATTACACGTTTATATGATAACTCGCGTAATAATTTTTATTCGAAATTTACTCAGTTTGGAGTGCTTTTAACAGAGTTCTGAAAAACGTTTACGGCACAAGTGCGTCCATTTTATTGCCTTAATTGCGTTTTTGTTGTAATATTGTTAGTGGTTCCGTAGATATTAAATAAATATGTCTTATAATTATTTTTTTCGTCCTTAATTTGTCGAAAATACAAAGAGTCGGGAATTCAGAACTCTTTAGATGTTAAAACAGCAACAGTTAATTACCACAAAATACCATATAGTAGCCACATAAATTGAATGTAATGTTTGGTAAGTTCACTCACTGTAACGAACATTGTCAAATTAAGGGCGGAACCATAAATCCATTTAAAAAAAATACTCGACTGCAATCAGATTTTTACTCGAATTGCATAAGCGAAATGCTACAGAAACTATGCTGCTATGTACTTGTACAGTCACCAGCAATAATATATTATCCAACATTGGCCGCAAAAATATCTGATACGTCTTTATTACTAAAGGTATAAAAGCGTGTCAGATATTTTTGCGCCCAATGTTGGATAATATATTATTGCTGGTAACTGTACCACAAACATATTTTTTCAAATAAAAACGTTATTTTAACTGATATTTTACTATTCAAATTCAAGAAATTCGGCGTCGCATGAATTTATAGGTACTCAAAGTCATTTATTCAGAAACAAATATACAGTGCATTTAAGACACATAACTAATAAATCATTAATAAGAGCACTTCATACTCAAATGTTATATTAACTAAAGTGTCTCATGTTTTCTTAAAATACATAATAAGTATTCAAACAATTATATTTTAACACAAGTATACAACGTGTTACAAAATACCCCGTAAAAAATCGAATAAATTATAAAAGCCAAAAATATTGTCAACCCTAGTAAGCTGTCATGTCAGGGAACCGGAGTTAGCATAGATTATTTAACAGAGAGGCCAACCTACCAATTTAATAATTGTCAACTTTAATGGTTTGTCTGGTTTTCATCCACAAAGGTTCAATACTATGATGTCATTATGCTTAAGTACTGGCTTCAAAAAACGTCAAGAAGGTAAAAATGTTATGTTGTCAATTTCAAATTTTCTTATCGATACTCTACAATTGTTTCGTGTTTTTTCCAAAATGACGATGTTTTCTAACTCAGAATATTACGACTCCAAAACTCGACATGTAATATCTATCTAATCGAATTCTGTACATTTTGTTAGTATGTTTCTTGATCATTTCACGAATTAGGTAAAAATGTACATAAACATTCTGCGTAGTTTACTCTTTAATTTCACTGAAATAGGGTTGGCACATCAATGAAAAAAATAATGATTTTTTTTTTTTTGCCGGTAAGTCATACGGTGATAGTACGGTTCTCAAATATTGTAAATGGACTTCTTATAAGGCACCATTTAACCCCCTTTAGGCTTTACGGGTATTTTTGTAACACGTTGTATATATACTATTAATTTATCGTAACTTTTAATCAAAATTTTAATAAGTATAAGTATAGACTTCCTTTCTTCCTTCCTTTTTTTTTAGCCTTTTTTATACAATATTTATATTTGAAAGCAACTTCAATTACACAGGCAACTTATTGAATAGAACAAATGCTTTTCATTGGTGTTCAGTAGTTTTTGCACGATGTTCTATGATATTGCGTGTAGGTAGTTAAAATACAATAAACATTTATCACATACATGATGCTGAAACAACTTCAGATTTAAGCAGTAAAAAAATACCTTTTTAATCATGATATCTGATGATTTCTGGTGTAGGTACTTGCTCGGCGAAACGAAAATCTCACTTCAAATAACAGAAATAACTGCTTACAAACCTGAGATCGTTTTATATTTAGTCGAATTAAAGCAATTCATTCACTCTTACTCATGTAAAACACCGAGTAAAAGCAAATCGGCTGATGTTAACCTCGCGCCGCCCAAGAAAAAAAACGCGAGATCAGCTACACGACCAGTGTGCATGTATGTATAAGCCAAAACATTTTTATGTCCAAACTGCTTATGAGTAGGTACAGTGTTATGTTCACTGGGCGTTTAGTTCAATTTTGTATTTTTTTTATGGTTTGGCGTTTATGCTAAGTGTTACTTTGTACAATGTGATGTACATTGGGCGGCACAAGGTTAAAGTAGGTACACATTTTCTGAGTAAAGTAATTCAGCTGCTTTTACAGAACATACTTGCTGGGTAAAAGTATTCAGCTCCTTATAATTTATAAACAAACAAATTTGTTAAGTAATAGCAAATTGCTATCGTTGATATGATATAAAAATAATAAAATAATCTTATAAATGCATTTCTGTGGCTTTTAAATCAATGGTAATGTTTTTATCCATATTTATACTCTAACCTTACAGAACCTTTTTGCTTCTTATAGAGAACTTATCTACTTTTTAACCGACTTCAAAAAAGGAGGAGGTTATACGTTCCACTGTATGTTTTTTTTTTGTATATGTTCACCGGTTTTTACTTCAATTGCGAACCGATTTTATTTTTTTCATTACTCTGCTCACACACACTTTTTGGGGTCACAAAACGTCACTAATAAGGACACACCAAGAATGTTTGCAGATTGGTCGAGAACATTGTTGTCCAACTTTAAGAACCAATGAAAACCTATCTCAATCAATTTTTGTGTCATAGCTCCTTAAAATGAAAAATTGAAATCGACCAATCAGAACACACCATTTTGGGTCGTAAAATATTAGGTTTATTTTTGCTAAAAGATACACAGACTATAAAATATGTCACTGCTTTTTTTAAAAATGAAATTGAAAGGCCCGATATCTCGAACCACTAGAGATGAAATTTCATGGGAGATATGGCAAAACAAATACAATTTTATATGGAGTTGATATCTTCATCTCATATGTTAGTTTATTAATCTCAAGTGCCACGAGAACAGGGGTCCAGATTAAAAAAAAGTTATCTATGGTAAAATTGGCGGTGATACAGCTTCTATACTACCTTTGAAAAACCGACGCCAATTGACTAAAACTATTGAAAGTGAAATGAAAGTTTTGAATATGATTTTTTATTTTATTTCCTCTCAGTAGGTAGTTGTGAAAAGCACTATGTTTGTTTCGGTAGAAAGTGCAATTTATGGACTACGTTTCGGCCCTCTATATGACTCGTCCAAAAATCGCGTACTTTCTATCCTCTGGAACAATGTACTATTTTTGTTTGATAGAGTATACTTCCGAGGTGGTCCCACTGTCACAAAATTGTAATCCTGATGAGGGGATCCGTGAGAAATTGAGGGAACTCCTCCAATATTATAGCCATCATTATTTTTAGTAACAAGTCCAGCATTTGCATTCAGAAAGTATCATTTGGTGAAGTGGAACTGATGATGAAAACCACAGATGGCCACCGGAACTCCTCAACGGTACCTATTTCAAAGGTGGCGATAAGATATCTCGATTAAGATATTTGAGCGACTATAACGTAGAACATTTATTTGTTTTAATATGACTATGACTTTCCCGCGGCGTTACTTGCGGTGAACTTGAAATGTCTTAGTTTCATATCATCTAAGAAGTGGGACTACATAATAGCTTATTATGATCACTAAAAAGTATAAAATAAAATAAATGTTATAAAAACAAAAAACCACCTTCAAAAACTTAAGAAATAACTTTTTTTAAATATGGTAGGTACGACGCAGCGCCACCATGGTGGCAGACGAGGTTTGTACTATTACTTATTCTGTGACGAGGTCCTTGATGTATCTTATGGTATAATTATCGCTATTAATAACGTCTGCCACGTGAACCTACTGATTATATTGCCATCGCCCTAACTATTAGGGTGGTTTACCCTACCTCTAGATTCTCGTCAATAAAATTGTATTTTCTTATTACAACTTATCTACGCCTTTACTACATTTATTGAATGTTTGTATGTATGGCTATGGTGCTTTCATGTAAGTGGGTGATCAAATCAAGACAAGTGACGTAACTGGTGTATAGATAAATTACCGAGAGCGTGGAATTGCATATACGTAGTGGCTGTACCGTTCGTTCGCATGAAAATTAAAACCATTTAAGTTTTCTTCTTAATTTAATGAGATTACCCTAAGCAAGTGGAATAAGTATGTCTATTTTTTGCTTTTAGTCGGTATCATTTATTTATAGCCAAAAATAAACAAAAAATGACCGTCCCCCCCACCCTTATCTCCGAAGTTTATTAATCAAAAAGTCTGAAAAAATCCTGACGTATAAATAATTTCTTATTTTTTATGGGAAAAATAAAATTAAGTGTTCATTATTTACAGTTTTTGAGAAATAATAAAAAAACTTCGAAAATCTGTATTAAAATTTAGGCTAGTCAAAATGGACCTTATTTCATAGAAAATAAAGTTCATAACAAAATGAGTATTTCCTTTTGTGGTTACCAAGCATGTTATGTTAAATACGGAATCTTCGGTGCGCGAGTCCGACTCGCACTCGACCGGTTTTTTATGCTGCAGTGAGAAGAAAAACAGACATTCTTCCGAAAAATTGTCTTCTAAGTTAGTAGAATAAACCATTTGCGATGCTTTTTCGACTTTTGAGATGCTCAGTTTCGTCAACTTATTGTGAAGTAATTTATCCCGCCGTTTTTTCAGTTCTTCTGACAATGTATCAATTACTACCAAAAAGCTATTTTCTGATTCTGAAATTTTCGCGAAAATTCTTTTGCTGCATCTCTTCACCTTTATTAGTCTCGCCAAGAAGTATTACGCTTTTGATTGCGTCGAAAATCTCTTTCATATTCCTGTACGAAAGACAGTTTTTTGGCTTTGTTTTCGAAATTATCGAAGTTATCTCTTGTTTCGCCAATAAAATGTATCAGTCTCTCATAGAGTTGACAATGGTAATGTCAATAACTAGCGTGAATCGCGAGCGAGTGTTTTTAAAGCTCGCGTGCGAGCTTTACAATATTCTTTCTAAATCACTTAAATTACAAGTACGAAATATTTTATAAGTACGAAATAATTACTTATCTATATTTTATACGTGAAAAAAGTGATTTAAGAAGATTATTGCTATACGTTGCGGTGCAGTGCGGCCCGCCATAATATGCGTAGCCTTTTAAATATTTAGGTACTTTGCATTTGAGTTAAATATGTGTTGCTATCATCAGTGATTTTTTGTCACGATTTGCCGCCCCTAATATCTGGCCGCCTTGGGCCCGGGCCTACTGGGCCTTAGGGTAAATCCGCAACTGTATGTACAATAAAATAATACGTATATTTTAGTACTTACATTGTAAAAAGTATTTAGAATTTGACACTGATATTATTTTTGTACCGTTTACTTATTTAATATCTAACAAAACTCTTTTTATGCTGATGGTTAAGAAGTAGAGGAAATTTAAATACCTATATAATGCCTGTAAAGACATGTTACCACTACATACTTATGCAATTCCACGCTCTGGGTAATTCATCTATGATATTTATTTTGCAAGGTTGTACGGTAGGTACCCAAGGTAGGTACTATAGTGTTATAAATACTTACTACGCTAACCAACAGTTTACCAGGCCTAGGCTACGTAAAACATATTGAGACAGCATTATCAAAATATTAAAATAGTAACAGGTACTAATAATGTTTACAGTATAAAACCAGAGCTATAATAATAATACCTTAAGCTCAGCTGTCTATCGCTTTCACACTCGCTCTGGCAGATTTCTGAGAGAGGACAGCGATATACAGCCAAGTACTTACTACCTATTAGAACTGTTGATTTACTGTAGGTACCCATGCATGTTCAGTTTTTTGGGATAAAACCATTAAAACAGTTATAACATCCAATCTCAAGAAGTGAAAGTTCTTATTAATCGGTATCCGAAAACACTTTAAATAAAGGTATTCTTAATAACCACTGGTTTTTTTCTTATACCCCTTTAACAAGTAGCCTTAAAAACAAGTCATCATCACGCTCATCTCCCGCCAAGTACCTACCTATATAGGTAATTAGGTACCAGGATATCTTTTATCCACCAACTTATAAACGGAACCCTACACGGCACGTGACTCTTCAATCAATAGCTGTCTTACTCTAATTTCGTGTAATAGAATGAGATGCCCGTACTGTTGAAGGGCAATTGTCGATAATTATATCCCGTATTAATGCACCTTTGGTAATGAACGAAACTGTGCACAGTGGCTGTCGTTACACCGCGTCACGTACAGCAAAGCCAAGAGCATTAGAAGCACTCGGCTATCCATCGCTGCCACTCTCCGGCGTCTGTCTGTAGGTATATATTTGTTATGCCAGAGAGAGTGTTATAGCGATAAACAACTAAGTATTAAAATAGGTAAGTATTTATTAAAGTCCTAAACTAAAGGGCAACAGACTAACATTCCTCAATTTCGTATATTTACTAACCGAATTAATTGACTAAGTAGTTACATGAAAATTTATGAATGGAAATACATGCGTTGTTGCCTATCATTTGGGTTGGAAAAAAATGGAAAGTGCATAATATGCGAATAACTCACGTTTATAGCGATATCGCCACACCCGCACGAGATGCAAGGATGAGACGAAAGGCGACGAGCTCTGACGCCACACGCTACTTTCTGTGCCTAGTTACCTAGAGCTACGTCTACATGTATCAACGGATGGTTATCGAGCTGCAAGCTCGTCCTCCCTAGCATTAAGCAGGTGTTTCCATTCCCATGGGGCTCACATTAGTAAGCAGTAGTTTGTTGTCAATATTAAAAAGTTTGCTGCAGGGCAATTAGGTTTTCCATTATTTAGGTAGGAAAGTACAAGGTGTTGAGTATTAAATTACGGGATGAAATACTTATAGGCTTCGTAATTTCATGATGTGTACGTACGATTGTATGAAATTGTAAGTACCGTAAAATGTGTTTACTTTTGTCCCCATGGGTAAATATGCTCCATAGTAGGTAACTATTTCGTTTGTTACTTATAAGTTAAGGTTGATGACAAATTTTCTAAAAAGAATCGATGAATACATCCAGCCACGAAGTGAAAGCAATAGAATGATTTACAATACAGATTACCTCAATATAACCATGGAGTATAATTAATTACCCATGGGGGAGCAAAGTAGTCACATTTTACGGTACCTAACGTAAATAGGATAGAATAGCAAATATTTATTCAACGCACACGGAAGAAAATCAATATCCAAATATAAAGTAAAAAGAAGACATAACGTTGAATAGGAAGCCCTCAGTTCAGCATTATGCAGCAGTGAAACTGCGGCGCTGATTTTCAGAGGGATCCTGACTTAAAACTAGGTAACCTTAAGTAAAGATAAAACGGGTAAGTATCAGTAAACATAACAAACACTAGCGACAATTTTATACAGAAGATGAAATAAAAACAATATTCATCACTAATAAATAATACACTTAAAAACCTGAACAAAGACTGATTGTCAATTTTGTGTGGCAACAACAGAACAAAACAACCGTTTCCTGATAGATCGTTGCAAGCTTAGTTGCAAGTGACGACGGCCAGTTTATATTTAACCAGTCAACTGCATACAGTTTTTCGACATATCTCGCATGAAAAATCATCTCGAAGTCACGAGAATTGAGTCCCAGGCCCGTTCTCACTTCAAAAAAATAAATGTTACTATTATTTATTTTATTTCCACTGGACAAAAGTGGGACGGATCGGAATTTAAAAAAAAAACTCAAATCTGACGATTTTCTCGCTGCCTGTACATTTTATAAAAAATCTGTGAATGTCGATTTTCATTAGGTAGGTAAGTACTTAAAAAGTTAGTCAAGGTCTCCTAAGAGCATTTTCGCGTTGCAGCAAGGGATGTAGTAGCCCCATCTCAACATTCCACCCCATGTATATTAAAGCTTAAAATTTAAATTCGGACCACAATTCATAAAAAGAAAAAGTTAGTAAAATTATTGTAAGCGTCTAGGTTTACAACTCCTGCAACGCTAACTGGTTTGACTAAGTAGACGATCGTATCACCGGTACCACAAAACATTAGCGAAAGTAAAAAAAAAAACGGTCAAGTGCGAGTCGGACTCGCGCACCGAGGGTTCCGGATTTAAGATTCACCTTACACCGCTGCCCAATTCGTTGAAAAAGCTACAGGTGTTTCTCTCTCAAATATTTATGAAATTTTGACTGAGAGTAATAGTGACAAATTCAAAGCAACAAAAAATTTCCTCTCTCCGAGTAAGAAAAAGTTACGTAGGTACGGTCCGTCGGAAGTAGATGATTTTGACCAAGAAGTCATCAGGAGAACTATATATGTATAATTTAATTTTCATCTGTCCCATAAGCAATTTCCAACCTTAAAGATGAAATTTTAAATAAATGATAGCGACTAAAAGCAAAAAAAGACATACTTACTTATTCCACTTGTTTAGGGTAATCTCATTAAATTAAGAAGAAAACTTAATAGTAGGAGATCCGAATAGGAGACGATTTGCACCGGGCTGCTTATTCGATCAAAAGTATTTTATATCAAATTTGATACGCTAAATAATATGTGGCGAATAGGTTGGCTGAAAAATTTCAGTCCAGTATATAATTAATTAAAAAAATAAAAATTAACTTTGGCTTAAAAGAATGCAATTGCTTGTTTAATAGACAAATTACATACCAATCGAAAGTATGAAGCCTATAGATCTTGCAAACATTAGGTTGACTATTTTTTTCCCGTTAAACTATTGGATAGGCAGATATATAAACAGTAAAGTCGGTACTAATAATTTGCACCAAACCTAACGTTTGCATATTCTATATTAGTATGTAATTTGTCTATTAAACAAGCATTTACAATTTAAAAAAAAGTTCATTTTTAATAAAAAAAATAATGATATACTGGACTGAAAATTTTCAACCAACCTATTCGCCACATACCTATTATTTAGCGTATCAAATTTAATATAAAATACTTTTGATCGAATAAGCAGCCCGGAGCAAATCGTCTCCTATTCGGATCTTAGACCATAAATGGTTTTCCTTTTCATGCGAACGGTAGGTACAACCACTACATATGCAATTCCACGCTCTCGGTAATTCATCTATACCAAGATAAATTTAAAATAAACTATTTAATACTAGTTTTGTAAAATAATCTGATAACAGGGAATGGTTTTACAACCCTTTTTCTCGAAATGGTTTTTGAATCACCATACATTATAAAATTAAGGCATAACCAACGGCGTTTTCATGGTAGAGGCAGTAAAGGGGTGTCGATGTCCTGTACATATTGCCATGTTACTGGCACACAGTATACCTACTTGCGGATAAAATCCCGTGTATTGAGTTTCGTTGGGCCGGTGTCAATGAAAATGCAAGATTATTTTAATATTTTATTGAAAAATCAACTTCTTACTTTTAATATGAATCTATTATGCTTACCTAAACCAACACTCGGTAATATAATACCTAATAGGTACTTCGATTCCTTGCTTATCTAGACCGGATTAAAAGCCCTACTTACCTACATTAAACCGCATTCGAGATATGAGTGTAATCTATAACTGTTCATAGGTGTGTGTTTACGCCGCGGCCGTTATGGAAGACAACGAAAAAATAAAAGAGTACCTACTTGTTGGAGTGATAGCTTGCAAAGCTTAACCTGGCTATGCACGAGTACCTATCGATGCAGTCGCCATCCAAGATGAAATGATGATACCTGCACTAGAAAGCCAAGTTTAAGATCTAAGTAGGTATCTTGTTAAAAAAAACTGATGCAGAATTTGTTTAGGTACTTTAGTAATGTGCATTTATCTGGAGTGTGAGTGAATAATTGTAAACTTGAATAAAGATTAAGCAAACCATGTATTACCAAAATCTAATACTTAACGCAGATTTTACTTAATTTTTTTATTCGGCCTTGCTTTAGGCCCCCGGCCCCTATTTATTCTTACCTCTAAATATAGAAGTTTTGGAAGGTGCGCTACGACAGAGTTCGTATTCCATAAAGTCAGGTTCAATAGAAATGGCAATAGATGTAAACAAATCAATACATACTGTTTGACACATATTTCTGCAAACGAGTTTTGAAGTGATAAAACTTCTTATGGGAGGGTAAACCCGTTCGTTACGTTACGCGTTACGGCACCCTTTCTCTCACGCATACGGCAGCGGTAGGCAGGCTCCTCCTCTCACTCTGACCCACAGCGCTAACCTTATTTCGGACAGATTCTTCCCCCTCCATCTACTCAGTGTTTAGTGCGCGATAGACATTATACTGTTGACAGTGAGCATATAACCTAAAACTATCACCAAGTTAAACAATTTTAATATTAAATAGTTCTACTTACATTAGTTTAAGTTACCACTTCTGTCGGGCGTCCCGAGACGCACAGGTTTTATTTTATTTAAAAAAGCCTATAGTTAATGGTTACTTTATTTTAAACATAATGTGAAATTAACTCTCAAGCGTGTAAATAATTAAAAACACCTCAATGTCCAAAAGTACGTGATTATGGAGTAATAATGTTAAATTGGTCCGTTTCGTTTTGTTTACATCTTTAACCGACTTCTTTGCCATTTCTCTTGATCCTGACTGTACAACCTGCTTCGCACCTACCACATAATTGATTAATTATATATTCACATGTCAAATTGTAAGAAGCTTTAAGAGTAATAGAAAATACTCTTGATAATAAAGCGTTTAACAATTATTCATTTTGTTCGTAAATATGTAGTTACTATCATCAGCCCATTGGAACCCTGACCCACCATAGAACTGTGTCACAGTGACGTCATGATCCAAGGCGTAAGAAGTGTCAAGCAAAGTTTTATAATGTCACTGTGACCCGTTCTATGGTGGGCCAGGGTTCCACTGGGCTGATAGTACATTATTATTATTGTTTTTAAAACCTCACCGCACCGTACTCAGAGACATTAACTCGGTCATTTTTAAACTTGTGTATGAAAAACCGTCGCTGAGGTAGGATTAAATCGTCATTAACTGACTCTGCGTGGGGCCGTGAGCGTGACTCACTTATCCTAGTACACAACTTCTTCATCTATCAACTTGCAATGGAAAATTGGAACGTCATATTGAGGTTCAGTCGAAATGTTACTGGCATACGAGTAGGTGCTTGTAGATATTTTTAACGTCTTGAAAACGTGTATAGTTGTATTTATGCACCTATACACGTTTTCAAGACGTTAAAAATATCTACAAGCACCTACTCGTATGCCAGTAACAAATAGACTATGTACTTACAGTCAGCGTTATATATAAGGTAACATTCAAAGTGATCAAATAGTTCGTTACACCATATTAATTGTATGGTGTACCGAACTATTTGATCACTTTGAATGTTACCTTATATTTGACGCTGACTGTACACATATATGTATACCTGGCGCGATGGTCGTACAGATATTATTCTCTCGACTGTTATACCTACGAGTGAAAATAGTTGAATAGGTCGGATACATTGTATATTCTGTTCTAAATGCCTTAAATAAACTTCATTAGGTACATCTCTTTCGTGGAGCAACCAGCATAAGGCCGGCCGCATACATTCGTTTTCCGTATACGGTTTCCGAATACGTTTTCCGCATTCGGACATCCGCGGCCGGCCGCATACATACGTTTTCCGTATACATTTTCCGAATGCGGCCGGCCTAAGACTGCTACATTACCAAACATTCCGAGCGAGGGCCGAGATTCAACAAGGTAAAAACCATATCGTCTTTGACCTGTTATCGTATTGTCAACGTTTTGATAGCTCTTATTTACTTGGCAGTAATGGTGGCCGAGTTAAAAACAATACCTACCATAACAGGTCAAAGACGGTATGGTCCGTTTCGTCACGTATAGGCCACTTCCTAAAACGACCACATCGCAGAAAGACCACTTCCCATAATGACCATTCCTATAAAGACCGGTTCCCAAATTGACCACTTCCCAGAAGGACCATTTCCCAAAACGACCAATTCTCAAGTCACCCACTTCCCAAATTGACCACATTCCTATAATGGCGGTTTCCCAAATTGACCACTTCCCAGAAGGACCATATCCCAAAACGACTACTTTCATATTGCCTACTTCTTAGAATGACCAGTCTCGTAACGTCCAGAACATGCATTGACCACTTCCCAAAACGACCACATGTCTCAAAGACCACTTCCCGTAATGACCATTCCTATAAAGACCGGAGGGGAATAGTCATTATGGGAAGTGGTCTTTCTGCGATGTGGTCGTTTTAGGAAGTGGCCTATACGTGACGAAACGGTATTGTCACCGCCTAGAATAGAGGCCCTGCAACGAGGAGATAAGATCATATCACACACAGCCCTTGCTTGCTGCCGCTGCTGTTCCGAAATATTAATAGGAACGTTTATTATGTCAAAGGTTACGGAAATGACATGTACCTATGTATGTCTGTCTGTCTGTCTGTCATACATGGTCGCTTTTTGAATGTGCCTTTAATCTCAAATTATGTTATTTTTGTAGAGTAGGTACGCTAAAAATAATTGAACTTACCACTCAGTTACATGTATAAATCTTAACATACATTATCTTTTCACTTTAAAATAAACCGGACGCGGAAAACACGTAATGCGCTTATTACACCTTCCTAAATTAGTCACTAACAAGAGGGACGCAGCAATACGTTGGAACGAGATGGAAATATCTCCAAACGTATCTAACGTATTGCGGCATCCGTCTTGTTAGTGACTAATTTAGGAAGGTGTAATAAGCCCTTAAGAAATTACATGGTTCCTAACTTTCAAATCGCGATAACTCAAAAAGTTAATAATTGTAAGGTAGACTACTGACTAGACCTTCTTTCCGTGTACCCTTTAATTATGTAGTTAAGTGACTAGGTTTATTTTCAATCGGCCCTATTACTTAAGCATACGATATTTTGCACAATTTGCTAAAATTATTGCCTTTGGTGACCACCAGCACCACGCACGATAATCAATCAAACACGATAAATCTTACTACACATACCTAATAACAATTTCAGCGATAAAATGGGGCGTCGCGACAGGTACATTTAAACCTACCCACAGGTCAAGTGCAATTCGAGCCATGCTCAGTGTAGGTTTCGAACACAAAAACTTTTTGTTAAAACCATATAATATTAGCTAGTTTTCTATTTAAAGTTATTTAGTGACCTAAGACGATTTCCAGTAGGTACCTACAACTTTTGGTTGCTTCTATCTAACTGCAGAAACAATAGTCATTTATTGGTTATTTGTTATTATTATCTTTTAAATTCGGTACAGCGTGTCTAGACCAGAATTACATTCTACGATAGCTATAACGACTTAAGAAAAATTACAAAATGTATGGATAATAGGTAGGTACCTCATTTCTCTGCTTTCAGTGGTAGTTGAGGTCCACAGAATGCTTCTTGTCTAGGGCAACTCAACGATTAAATACGATTAAATCAGCATTTCTCAGTTTTATCGAAACAGCGGAAGTGAAAAATTACAATATAATAATGACTAATTATTAAAAAAATTACAATATCAAAATAAGTAAATTCAAGTAGCAGTCTGAAAAGTTATGTACCTACCTGCGGCAGCCACCGTAATGACATTCTGTAAACGAACTTCATAATTATTCATATCGATGTGCCACACTTAATCCTAGATATACTATTTGATAAACATTGACTGTGGTCACATAATAAGAGACGCTTGCTTTTTTTCCCATACAATTGCCTGCAAGTATGACTTAAATTTTGACCACCATTTAAAAAGTTCTTGACCATTTGCAATCGCGTTCTCGAAAAAGGATCTAAAGATTTCTATTTTCTATAAAATTTCCGATGTAGGGGCAAAAAATCAATCTGTCAAGTTGGGCCTGTTCCCAGTTGTCCACACCCTCGAAAATTCCCAGTTGTCCACACTCTTTAATTCGACTCAACTGTGTTAGTTTTTATTAATGTACTTAAGTAGATATATTCGTATTTATATATTTTCAAAGATAAGATTATTTATTTTTAAAGTTGAGTTTTAAAGATAATATTAGCAAAAATACATGTATTAGTGATTATTTTCATATTTGTGGAACATTTTTTTGTAATATAAACCAGATTTTAAGTAAACGTTTGTTAGGTACCTACCTGCTCTTAAATGACTCTGTATTTTCCTGAACCAGGGTATAATATATAAATACGAATATATCTACTTAAGTACATTAATAAAAACTAACACAGTTGAGTCAAATTAAAGAGTGTGGACAACTAGGAATATAAAATCCTAGTTATCCACACTGTCGACAACTGGGAATAGGCCTTAAGTTGTCATCTTCAGGAATACTCGTGTTCAACCCGAGTGATGCTCGGTTTGCCGGGTTCACTTACACGAGCAATTTTATGAGCAATAATTGCCCGTTCTCATTCACATTACAAGAAATTAGAGTTAATATAGCTGCTCTAATTGTTGACGGGAAATTATTGCTCAAACAGTTGCCCGTGTGAGTGCACCTTCAGAATAAATAAATAATACAGTAAAAGAAGCAAATAATGTTACGGCAGAAATAAGTTTGTTGCCGCGATCATGATAAAATTACGTAAGTACCTATTTAATGTAGTTATCGGTTATCATAATTTATTCGCAACATTTTCGCAACACATATTTATAAAAACACAGCTGACCACTGCCTCGAACTCTATGAGGCTCAGGTCTGGCCGCATATGGAGTACTGTTCTCATCTCTGGGCTGGGGCACCCCAATACCTCCTTCTTTCACTCGACCGGATACAACGCGGAGCGGTTCGAATCGTCAAGGACCCAGCGATCTCTGTCCGATTAGATTCCCTCTCTATTCGAAGGGACCACTTTGCCTTTACAACGGGGAGTGTTCTGAAGAATTACTTATTCGGACTTTTACCGGCCGCCGAGTTCCACCATCGAACTACTCGTCGTAAAGCCAGGTTCCATCAACATCACCTTGATGAATGGCGTTCTTCCACAAAAAAAACAAAAAAACATGTTATCGTAAAACATCAACACACTGTTGTTCGATAATTTATTCTCACATCCTCGACACATAAAGTTTAATCGTGATGAGATGACACCGCAGGACAATAAACATAGGTACTGTTTTTTTATTTAAATTGTACTCCCAGGTAGTGTCTACGATTTTAAACTCTATTTGAAAAAAACGATGTTTTCCGGACTAAGTCCGAGAAAAGCCGAGCCCCAAACTTTAAGTAGGTACCGAGCTAATCGTACTGATGTTCTTTTAATTTAGTTTTATTTTTCTAGATAGAGTATTTGTAGTTTTGGCCGTACGGGGTTGGGACACGTAACTTTAGCGAAACTGACACTTTTAGAGTTTAATATCAATAATAAATTTTAAAAAAAATCAGCATTCCTTTACATATACCGAAAGAAGGTTGTGTTTTCAATCCACGACGATGACGCGCCCCATTAGTCAGAAATTTCCAAGTTGCACGGTTGCTTCAATGTACAGTCGACGTCAAAGATTACATACGATCGCTTTCTTCAGTGCATCCATACTGGCATGTTTTCTTCTCCTCACCTTGCTCTCCAAAATGGACCAGATAGAAAATTCCATAGGATTCGCGTCTGGGGAATTCGAAAGCCATTGTGTGGACGAAATTTAATATGGAACGCGGTTTTTCAGCCATTCTTGGTTCACACGAGCTTTATGAGCCAGGGCCGAGTCTTGTTGAAATGTGCACGGTCTACTACCGAAATGTTTGCGTGCCCAAGGCTCCAATGCAGCTTCCAAAACAATTTTCCGATAGTAAATCGCATTTACTTTGACACAACGTTCGATGTAAACGATTTGGTAACACTTCTTATTGTTCGCCCTGTACTATGAAAACAATAACTAGGAGAATTAAAATTTGTCTGTTTCAAACTATTTTGTCACTACTGTACTTTCTGTACTCAATGAATACAGCTTCTTCCGGACCCCTTGCATATGGGATTTTACCGAGCTTCTTTCTTCGTTTTTCCGTCTTTCTTAAGATTCCCTTGACTTGGGCCCAATAATGCTCGATTGGGCGGCACTGCGGGACATTCGGTGGTTTAAGTTCTATGGATACGACATCTATATTATTCTCCTTTAGGAACTTTACAGTGTGCTTGGCGTAATGTGCTGGAGCGAGATCAGGCCCGACCAGAACAACGTAAGGACTTTGTGCTTTCTGTTAAACGGCAGCAGTCGTTTCTTTAAGCATATGAATATGCCGGTTGTTTGTATCTTTTGTTAAGAAAATAGGGATTTTTTAGGCACATTCACAGATGGCCTGCTATACCTACGAGAAATTTCTCATGAAATTTTCCAACGCAAACGGTCGTTTCTGTGTCTGAGAGTCTCGTCTCTGCTGGCTGTGTAATATTGCGGAAGGGTGGAAATAGTATTTTATGTAACTGATACATAAGAAGGTCCTTAAAATACGAGTGTGGTTTTATGAAACGAGCTGAAGGCGAGTTTCATAATAAGATCACACGAGTGTTTTAAGGCCTAATTATGTACAGTTACATACATTACTTTATCTACACACATATTATAAGTACTCTAGATGCGTTCAGTAGGCGGCAGAACAAACATGGCGGCATAGCTAACCTGGGGCTCTACTTTGAAATCAGTAATTCGAACTTCGGATCGCTCCATCACTTTCTTGCGAATTAGTGACACGTCGAGAGCAAAAGGGATAGCAATAGACGAAGTTCGAATTACGGATTTCAAAGTAGAGCCTCTGTGTCACGAATATGATTTTTTTTTTAAATCATAGACAAACTAACAAAGTCCCTATTCTAATGTCATTCGAAATCAAAATGGCGTACAACACTTTACTTCAAATATACCGAGTCGACGTTCAATTGATACTAGAATTGGCCCCCTGTTTGAATTTTGTTGGTTTTGGAAGATGTTCCAAATTTGAACAACATTACCTTTATCAAAAGTTGTATCGTAATTTTTAACTTTTCATTACAGCTACAGATAAGAAAACATATCATAGTAAAATTTTATCAAGTAATGCTGGTCATTGTCTACGGATTCTGAACGCATTATAGAGAACTTATGATATGAGTGTAGATAAAACAGTTCTACTGTACGTTTTATAGTCAATTATCAAATGCGGTTTTTTTGAACGCAATAAATCGTATAGTTTTCGAGCTCGCCTTTTCAGTAACTTTAGCGGACTTGACTTTCTTGCGTGTTTGCATAACTGCACGCATCCTGCACGTCTTTTAGCTCGATGCACCATAGATGCGTTTGGTCCGCATTTTTTCGAGATATCTCTAACCGACATGCTTCGATTTCGCCGAATGCAATCACTGATCTTTTTGTGGAGTCTTTGGTAGCTTGGACCACGAGGACTTCCACTTCGAGGTTTCTCTTTGAGAGATAAGGTGGTAAAATAGTTTCTCAACACGAAAACCACAATGTTTCGAGGTAGTCTCAGGTCCTTTGCGACTCGTTGATCGCTGCAGATTCTCACGCCATTTAAAAACGATCATTTTTCGGCGTTCACTTCTCTTCATCGTGTCAGCTTATTAGATTTTATTATCTGAGTATTTCATATAACAACTTTTAAATTAATATTAGGTGGTCTTAACTTGACAAGAAAAAGGCAGCTATCTTGTTTGGAATCGAAATTACATTTGTTTAAAATTAATAGTTTTTTTTCGTTACAGCCTTTACTAACAGGCTGCTATTGATTAAAGACCGAATAGCAGTAACACCGTAACAAAATCAAAACAAATATTTGTACCGCGCATATATTCCAGATTAGTTAGCTAACTGGTAGATATTATGTAAAGAAGTTTTCCCATCAACAATGTTATTGGTTATAGTACAGTCAGCGTCATATATAAGGTAACATTCAAAGTACTCAAATAGTTCGGATCACCATACAATTAATATGGTGTACCGAACTATTTGAGCACTTTGAATGTTACCTTATATATGACGCTGACTGTACTAACAGAACACAGTAAAAACGATCTATAATATATCGTTATATATCATATCGGATTCAATATAATAAACCACCTTGGCCTTATTCTTTCATTTTGTAACAAATCGCCAATGATGATTAAAACTTAAATAACTAAATGAATTTTACGTTATTTTTAAATAGGTAGATATAGTACTCTATAAAAGTATCAGTCCCTGCTCTCTAATATTAATTCAAGCTTATCTAGTACTAGAAAGCTTTGCTTAAAACAAGTTAAAAATATGCGTAAATCAAATGTAACAAAAATGTGAGTCATGCCCTCGTATAACCTTTAAATCAGACATACATAGGTATTAAAGGCCAACCAGAAAGGGAACAAGAAATATAAGCAATGCACTTTTTGCGCAACTCCTCACAGCCATATTATGCTAAGTTTACAAGAAGTAATTATTACTCTCTATTATTCAAAAGCCAAGATTTAAAGTTATTCCTATTCACGTCAAACGCAACAGTGACAAATGAGATGGTTTTTCTGACAGGTCAGCCGACGTATCTGGGAAGATGATTCAACATTCTTGTCGCTGGAAGTATCGAAGAAGAAATGCTTATATCAAATAGGTACAACTTATTTGTTTCCGGCAAGTAATTCTCTTTAAGGACAACAACTTTTCGGTCGCCCCAAACGGCTGACTGACCTTTTAAGCTGACTTATCAAGTTCCATAATGGTATCCAAGATATCCTTGTGAAAACCCCATACAGTCATTAAAAAATTCATAAATCTATTTCTTAAACAAAATTGTTTAATTTTGTATGAAATAGCAAATAATGGTTTTTCAAATCATCGCAATAAAAAAAACTGGTGATTTAAAAAGGATGCCTCTCGCACAGATATGAATATATATAAGTATATTTATATTTCTGTATATTAAGGGGCTTCTAAACGGGCCATATTTTCACTGCAATATGTGGCCGGCAACTATTGGTGTCCCTCTCTTACTCGTATGTTAGAGAAAGACACCAATAGTTGCCGGCCACATATTGCAGTGAAAATATGGCCCGTTTAGAAGCCCCTTTATCTTCATAATTTTTTTACCAGCATCTTAAATAGTCCATTGGTTCTGATTCGACAGTATGATGTTCAAAGTCATTTTTGTAGGCAATAGGATTTTGTAGGACTAAATAATGAGTGCCTAAATACTTATGAGCGGTAGTGTAGCTATTAGTAGGTGACAATGACAATGACAGGTACGGCGTAGCTAGCTGATAAACAAAGCCGTAAGGGTTATTTACTAGAGATCAAGTAAGCAGTACTAAGTACTTAAGTAATAATTTATCTACTCATAATAAACGAAGTCACCTATTTTATTTAAATACTCTGACCACTTCGTGAAGACTGCAAATACTCGGCAGCATATTGAGGATTTTACATTACATTCACGTATACCTAATACAGTTGTGAAGAATCTTACTTTTTAAATTGTTAACAACATTTAGGTCCAACCGTGTATTTGTTGGCGAGCAGAACACTAGTTCTTATTTTTATGTATCACATTTCTAAATCTACTTACCAAAATCAAATAAGGTATTCGAATACGAATTTGTGTTTACTACAAGCAGAACATAATCGTTACACAGTGGCGTAGCTGCCAAAGGGCTAGGCGGGGCAGCGCCCGGGGCCCCCGAGCTCGGGGAGGGGCCAAAACCTGATTAGCAAATCTTTTATTGAACTAGCTAGCTAACTAGATGATGATACCTAATCATGATTATTTAAAAAAATGTAGTAAAAAAAGATTATGATAAAGTAGCTTTGCATTTTTTAAATATTGGGCAGTGTCCCGGTTTTTATGTGTCCTTGGTCTCCTTGCTACGCCACTGTCGTTACAGAACAGTTTTGTACGAATTTAGCCTGAAAATTATGACAAGCACGTAATATCTACATCCTAAAATGCTCAACACACCTTTCACAGTCTTTTTAGTAAATATGTACCTACCTATTGCATTGGATCGTCTGTACTGTGAGTTAACAAAGATACAAGTGCCTATTTACATACCTTTTACAATTGTAAAACAGTACATGACTTGCGCTTAATCGAGCTCAACACCATCATTTTGTCTTTAATAGGACATCGTATTTGTGTCAAAATGCACAAAATGAATTACCTAGACTAACAAAATGAACAAAATATATACTAACCATTCGTACTTGCCTTTGATTATGTAATAAAATAATAACAACACGTAAAAATATTGACAACATTTAAAATTTACAACAGACCATAATTAAAAAATGTGATAGATGGACTGGGATCTACGAGGGAACAGGGGAGCATGCAAACTTACTCACATGCTTAGGCTGCTAAAATCATAACCCTCATTTTTACTTTGCCGAGAAACGAGTCGCAAAAATATAAACATGTATCTCATAAAGTCCTTTCATTTTACATGTACCACAAAATAAATTTTAATTTCATAAAAATGCTTTGTAAAGTAAACACTAAATGATTCGTAACACCCACAGGTCTGACTAAACGTCAAAAAAGATATTTTGAAAATATTAATATTTACTTAACTAGGTTTATTTTATTACCGTAAATAGCTGTTGGTCTCCCGAATACTCCCGAAATACCGAATAATGATGGTAGGACACCACAGAACTATATCGAGATAGAAGGAAGGAGTGTATGTACCTCGTGTGCCGAAAAGGGGTACTGAGCGCCCCATTGCTCGCCGCAATGCTCAGTCCGCTCTCGACCGGTTTCCGCGTGAGACGTTCGAATATAAAAACAAAATGCCCTCTTGCTCGATAATCAACTGTTCAAACACCACCAAAAAATTATGAGCTGTAAATCAAGATATTTCCTTTTATCGGTAAGTACTTTTTGGCCTAAAATCTCTGTTATTATTTATAAAACAATTTATTTTGTTGCTCCGTATTAATTTTATATAAACAGTAGCGGGAGACTCTCATGTCTAATGCTACTTTTTCATTGCGGCTTTAATTTGACGCGCCAGACTTGGCATGCGTTGAAAACCAGCAACGAAAATAAAACAATACAAACTTGTTGAATTCTCATTTTTCTGTCAAAAGTAAGGTATAGTGTTGTACCCTGCGATTTTCAATGCCGATTTCTTAGCCGTTTAAAATAGTTTCTATATTGCAATTTTGTTTCAGTTATCCAAAAGATCCTCTTATATATATTTTTTGGGTAGATGCAACGGATCGCTCGTCCTCTCCCGTCGAAGTTTGTTGGCTCACTGACACTCTTCGCCGTTGTCCGTTCGTTGCGATCTGTGGTTGCAATCGATGACACGATTGGAAACGATTCTGTTCATGTTTTACACATCAGCATCACTAAAAGAGTCGCGTGACGTCAAAGTACCTACCTACGCAAAATGTTACACGCTCGGTTCTTATATAAGTCGTCGAACTCTTTCCTTCTATCTCGATATAGTTCTGTGGTATTTGTAAACTGATTATACTAATTGTAAACAAACATAACCACGTGATTAGTTGGTCAGCCGATAGATGCAGAACACTAAAAAGTCATATTTCGAAAACACCGTTTTGATTGTCTGTGTAACAGACCTACACTTAGTTTGGTTTGTTTACAATACCAATATGTTTTCCAACATTGGGCTTAAAAATATCGCACCTTTTTCTCTATCACTAGAGGGGCATAAAATCGTGTCAGATATTTAGAGGGCGATGTTGGATAATACATTATAGCTGATGGATGAGTGATGACAGTACCTAACCAAATGGTGGTATAATCGTCTATGGAGAGTAAAACTCACTAAGTACGAGTATAAGTATAAGTTACCGCTGCACTCAGAGACATTTAACTGGTAATTAAATCGTTCTTTTTTAGGGTTCCGTAGTCAACAAGGACCCCTTATAGTTTCGCCATGTCCGTCTGTCCGTCCGTCCCCGGTTCAACTCAGAGGCTCTTGGTACTACAAAGCCGTAATTGGGCATAACTATAACTAAAATACAAATACAACTAAAGCAAAGGCGTTTCTTTTACATTATGTCATCGAGTGAGGTATCATTGGATAGCTCTCAAAAAATCATTATCAATATTTAGGTTTGGGGGACCGTTTAGGAAATATTGAACTCAAAAGTGTAATTTTCGTTTAAGTAATAAAAATCTGAAAAATATCTTATATGAAAGCAAATATAACGAACACAAAAGGAAAACTATCACGGCTAAGGAGACTTGATTAGTCCTTGAGATACAGGTGGCTAAAGTGTTTATCTAATATATAAAATTCTCGTGTCACAGTGTTTGTAACCAAACTCCTCCGAAACGGCTCGACCGATTCTTATGAAATTTTGTGTGTATATTCAGTAGGTCTGAGAATAGGTCGTAAACTATTTTTCATAAGGCTTGTATGAAAAAAAAAATTACACCCGGGCGACGCCGGGCGCGGACAGCTAGTATCTACTATAAAATCTTCTAAGACAGCACCAAATTAAAAGTTTTAAAAAGAAAATTTGTTCATACATGTTGTTATAAATAGTTTTTTGTATTTTAGTAACGGCTTCGGAACCCTACACTGAGCATGGTCCGACATGCTACTGCCCGGTTTTTTTCAAACTTGTGTATGAAAAACAGTACGTAATTAAGGAAAGACGTAATCGCCATTAACTGGCTCTCATTGCGGCCGTTAGTGAGTATTTCTTCTCAATAGACGGTATCTGTTTAGTATTCTTGGTAGATTGTACACATGGAGCAGTAAATATTATTATTGACCTGCCAAAGATAATCACTGGTACAGAGCATACACAGTCTTATTATCTCGACTCAGACGTATTGCAAGCACGTATGGGGTGGGTAGGGCCTCTGTAGAAATTCACCTCTCACGTCTTACTCCGTTTTAGGTTTTAGAAGCTTTATTCCTTTGATAAGCAGTGGTTTGTATACAAATGCCCATGGTATGAAAAGCAAGAATCCCGAAAAATAAAGACTTGAGTAAATGCTCCACCACTTGGAAAACACCTTCAAATCAAAAGGAACCAAACTCCAACCCATAAACACTATCGTGTATAACTTAAGCACGGCATACAACAAGTATTGTACCGCATTGTTTGACCACATTTTATGATAAATCTCAGTTTTGTTTAGAATAGATTCCAATTCCTTCTCCATGTAAATAATAATGAACTCGTTAAAGAAGGTTACATAGTAACCGGATCTGGTTCCGTGCCAGAGCGCAAGAAAGAGGAGAGTGAAGAATTGGCTGAGGTTTCTGTTGCCCAGGAACTTGAGCCGTTTGTAGATGTACTCTGCGGCGAAGTGGTTGGTGTTGCAGTTGAAGCTGTCAATATAGTGCTGGAACTTGGTGGCGAACTCGAAGCGACGCAGAGCGATGTTGCTGCAGCCGTCCCAGCGCGAGCTGCCGGCGCCCTCGCCCGCCCCGCTGTACGACAGCCCGAACCGGATGCACGAAGCTGGAACCACACGCCGCGCTGGTTAGCCTCCGACGCTTACCACACATCTACTCTTGCATACGATACAACGCACACGCAGCACCTACAGTTGGACTTTTAACCGTGTTCAGTAAAGTGACATATTCAGTGTTAATGGTGAAAAATAAATTCAGTAAGAATTAATGACATTGAAAAAGTTAGTAGAAAACGTATAGGTACTTATATCTATTAAAAAATGCCTTATTGCTGCATGTTCTTAGGCTCTTAAATAACAATAAATAATTAAACAAGTTCGTTTTACAAAAGAGTTGTCATGTTATGAATGTCCATATTGTCCATATATATTTCAGTGAAAAAGATAATAAGAATGAGTTTTTTACGTTATAGAACTTGTCTAAAATTCATTTTACCTATGCTACAAAACTTTTCTCATCAGCCAGTATACTTTTTGGGCCACTGTACGATCTTAGTTTGTGCATAACAAATTAGTGAATGAAGTGCTTTTATGTGGTATCATTATTTTACAGTTTGACAATAGTGGTTGTCATTTTACTAAACACAATATAAACGTCAGACCTTAGTCATTGTTTAAAGCAGTGTTGCAAGAATATAATTAACAAGTTTAGTAATTATGCAAACAAATTGTCGGTCGGCATTGTTTACAAATTTCTAGTCAATGTATATAACGAGTAGGTATGTTCGTCCCCTACCGACGTCAAAACATTCATTTTACTGTTTAGTGTATATTTAGTGTACCTACATGTACCTATTTATATTAAACGTTGCTATTTTGACAATAAAGCTAGTAATTGTCATGTGTAGATTGGCTGCAGTTTGTATCATGGCGCAGTACCTTCAGTGAGCAGCCAACAGGAAATGTACTTGTAGAGAGCGAAGTGCGCCCAGAGGCCGCAATACAGATGGCGATAGAAAATGGATCGATCCCAGAACTCGTCAGAGAGCATATACTTCATGCTAAAAACGGTCACTGCAACAGAGAAAAGTAAAATATTTAGTTTCAGGAGCATAACTTGTTCTAAAATCGTTCGTAGAACGTTCCAATCCAGTTAACGCAAAACTGTTATTTAAGGTCAACTATTATCTGCAATCAGAATCCATCAAATGAACGGTCATTATTCCTGAATCTGATCCGAAATGACGACCTTACTGTTTGTTGGGTGTGTGTTAGTTAGAAGGACAGTATTACATATAGCAAATAATTGAACTCGAGTGAGAATACTGAGAATACAAACTTGACTCAAGTTATCCTTGAAATACGCAGAAAGCTATTGTACAATAAGTAGGTATACCTACCAAATTAAATTTTCAGAATAATATTGGATTAAGTAGATTTTAAGTTATTTTATGAGTTGAGAAAACTAGTTGTTGTCCAAGGAGAATCTTAAAAACTTCCGAGCGTTCTAGGCACTCGAGAGCTCAATACCAAATATTGTTTAAATAAGAAAGATACTAAAAAATAAAAAGTATGTCTAAGTATGACTATGCACTCTTTAAAATAGTGCACGGTGGCTGGCCATGCACAGTTTCAAGCGACAAAGAAATTGACCAGGAATCAAAAATTGTTCGCTTTTCCCACCGATAACAATAATGTTACTATAAATGCGCCCCTCATCAGAATGTGCCATCTTTATACTAATTTGAACTTCGATATTTATATAATAAAATAATAATAATAATAAAATATTCGTATATATGAATGTTTATGTAATATCTACTTGCAGAAACCAAGCAACTATATAACTGTGTAAAATGTCTTAAATTATGTAAAAAAATATTTTGTGCTTTTATAAATGTCCTGCACTAAAGTCATATACAATTTTAATAGTGCTGTTTAATTGATCTGGATTACTTATTGTTGTTGTTGTTGGTAAGTTCTTGTGTTAACATCATGTTATTGTAACAAATGAAAAAAAATCTTACCTCCGAGTTGAAATGCTACTAAATAAAGTATGCCTTGCAGAAGTCTCTTAGCAGCTATATTTTCATAAACATTAGCCTCCTTGTCCAGAGGGAATTTATCTTCTATGAAATCCGAGTATCGACGAAATGAAAATTGGGGACCGACTAAGAAGCAGGATGGAAAGTATACAAATCCCAGTAATTCCAGTATGGTTGGTGGGTCCTTAATAGCACTTTTTTTGTTATTGGCAGATAATTCTTCTCCATTTGCCATTCTTTGGTAATCCCACATGTCAAAAGACAAAGCTACCAGTTTCAGTGTCAATACACAGTGAGGCATTGTCCATGTGATATCGTAGTCCTCTGATTCAGTCAAGATGTATCCGGCCAAGAGGTAACTCATGTTAAACACGAAAGTTGTAATTGCATTCAACTTCCCCGGCCCAAGCACTATGGTAGTTAAATAAATAACGAGAGTCGGTATGAGGTTGTGATACATTGTAGTACCAAAGTTATAAAAGGCCATATCAAATCCAGTTACAACAAAGTAAATATTTCTCAGTGCCACATGCTGTTTGATGTACTTATGGTATACGATCGCCAGAGGATAACACATTAAGATTGATATGAGAAGTTTTAGTGCAGGTTCTGTAGTCCCTATCAAGCCGGCAAACAATGGGACTGGGCTGAGGCCGACCCAGCCCAGCAGCGACAGCACCAAGCCCCACATGATCTAGAACAAAAACATAAGCAAAACGTTTACAACTGTACAAATATGCCAAGTGTTGCTTATAATAGTTAAATACATGACAGCTCATTCACTCCTATATACATAGGTATTCTTCCATTTCACCAGTTATTCATGTTCCTAGAACGCCACTTGTCCCCCATTATAGTAGTCTTTAAAATAACCGATCATAGTAAAAAAACCGGGCAAGAGCATGTCGGACCATCGGACCTGTGTAAGGTTCCGAAGCCGTTACTACAAACACAAAAAACTATTCCAAAAAACAACAAGAAGGTATGAACTCATTTTCTATTTAGAGTTATTTGGTGCCGTCAACTGCCGTCTGAGATGATTTTTTGTAGGTAGGGGAGGTAGGGGTGCATAGGGCAGACGGGAGGTTCGGGCACCCCCTTGTAACTCGAGACGTGTAGTAGATATTAAATTCCGTGTACTGTGGTAATTTAGCTTTGCAACTAGCAACACAGCTCAGATAAATGTCATCTGTCATTTCGTTTAATTGTCAGTGTCACGTGCGGTCGCCGGTTTTGTGCGTGCAAAAGTGAATATTAAGTTGTGATTTTGAAGAGAAATAACAGAGCAATCCGCAGAAAGGCATAAGTTTCTTTGATTATGTCTAATTATGTGTTTATCGAAGATAATATTATTCTATAAATTGAGGTAAACATTTGATAACAACAAACATATAAGACTTCATTTGTAAAATGAGGGTATAGGGAGCCTTTGGCACTGATTTTGAAGGGAGGTTTGGGCATGCATATCTTAGATAAGTTTTATTACTTAAGTAAGAATACTAATTTTTGAGTACATAATACTATAAATCGGAGTAAAACTATAAATCGGGACTTAATTGCGTAATAAATAAACGATTACCTCAAAAATAAATAAGAAATAGTACTGTAAAATGTTTATTTACTACGTGATTAAGTCCCTATTTAAAGTTTTAGTATAATCTCCACTATTTGTTAATATTTTCAAGTAAATACTCTTAGAAAATGATTGTTTGTTGATGTATATAATAAGTTTTAATAGTTATGTTATATAATATTTAAATAATCTAACATTATGTGGCGTATATAATACAATGCCTAAACCTCCCACAGAGGTGCCCAAACCACCCCACCATTGGGAGGTTCAGAAGATCTTTTATAACATTAAGACTGATTACAATTGTATAACTTATGTTCGCAATAATTTGAGCCAAATATATGTGCTTTTGACATTGTTAAAGTTGATTTTGTTAAAAAATAACAGTTTTATTATGACTTATGTGAAAAAGTGCCCAATGCACCCCTACCTCCCCTACACTTTGGTCGCCTGTATTTCAAGAAACACTTAAGTTTGCTTAGTCATTCATTATAGTTTTCCTTTTGAATTCGTTATTATGTGCTTTTATTAAAGATATTTTCCAGATTTTTAGTATTTGTAGTTTTGGATGTAAAAGGACACTTTTTAAAAATGATAATGGATTTGAATAGCTATTGAACGATAAATCATACAATGCTGTAGAGGAAAAAAAATACCTTTGCTTTTCATGTAGGCCCTAAAATATTTGTTCATAATGATCTTATTGCGCGGTATAAATATTCTATTTGTGTACAAAATTTCATATAAAAGTGAATGACACATACAGAGAGACAAACAGACGGACGACGTGGGGAAACAATCGGTAGGTACCTAAGTGTTCCTAGTTTGACTTCGGAACCCTAATAAGTAAAATAAATGGCTAATTAATTACATATGTAGGTTTATCTCATTTCACCAAGCTTTTCTCAAGGAGCAAGTCTTAAGACAACTGAATTGGTCAGAATTTGGTATAAATATGAGAGGTTAGGTTAGGTTAGGTTAGGTTTAGCAGTTTGCAGTGACATAATTATTTTAGCTAACAGCTTGGGGTCTCTAGAATTCATGATCCAAGAACTTGACAAAAGAAGCAAAGTGGTAGGTTTGTATATGAAAATTTATAAAACAAAGATCATAATAAATGGTACTGCAATAGATATTTACCTAGATGGCCAACTGCTGGAACATGTTGACCAGTATGTAGCTAATATGACTTAGGCCAAGTCGTATCAGGTAAAGATTACACACACAAAGATAATAGACAGAAGAATTACCAATACAAGGAAACAATACTCGGCACTAAAGGACAGACACAAAGTCTAGAGGTACAGCCTTGGCCAAAGGTGTTGAGCACCCTATGTTTTACTTTGAAACTTATAAATAATAATATACTATTAATTTTCATGTGAACGGTACAACCAGTAAGTACATAATTATACAATTCCACGCTCTCGGTAATTCATCTACATCAAAACGTTGACAGTACGATAACAAGTCAAAAGCAATATTATTTATGTATATTATGGTTCTTAAGATTATGGATTTATTATTTACTTAATACCAGTATCAGTATCCAGTAAACATCAAATTGCATGAATTGCACACATTGTTGTTAAACGTGCCAAATAGTCCTCGGATGTGAGCCCTAGGGCGGGGGGGGGCACAAAGAAGGTACCGTTTTTTGGTTTTTTGTTAATATCTTGAAAACGATGCGTCATAGGTAATTTTGTTGTATGGCATTATTACAGCTCATATAATTCTCTACAAATTTGAGTCAATACATTTTCTACCTATTTTCAATCGTTGTCTAGATATGAGCTCCAACAAACGGCTGATTTTCAAAAGTGTATTTTTCACCTCTTCTGAAAAAACAGCCCCCTTAATAGCTTGCACGAGGAAGGCAGCTGTCAGAGAGGAGTGGTGGCGAGTTGTGAAGCTTGCCACCAGCGCCTGATATGATGAGCACGACCACTCTGTCAAGAGTGAAAACGGCGAAGAAGAAGACTTAGCTTGTAGAGGGTTAAATTCTCTTTAAGAATATATACACATATATTAAATATTAATATATCATGTACCGTTAAAAAGTTAAACCACATTTTAAAATTTCAGCAACTTTAAAATATTTCACATTAATATAGTGCAAAGGTCATTACTTCGCTATTATCAGATGCAACCATAGATTTCAGGATACATATTAATTAAAAAAATATATATATTAAGATTTGAACTCATTAAAAAAGTTTTTTCTCAAAAATATCCGTAAAACTTGTTATTATTTATTACATATCATGATATCAGAAGGCGAAGTGAATAGATTTATGGTGAATGAAATATTAAAAAAAAAAAAAAACTTTGCTGGCTCGATTTACTCGACAATAATGTTTAACCTTTTTTTATTGAGTTCAAATCTTAATATACATTTTTTTTTATTAATATGTAACTACGGTTCCATCTGATATTAGCGAAAGTAATGAGCTTTGCACTATATTAATGTGAAATATTTTAAAGTCGCCGAAATTTTAAAATGTGGTATAACTTTTCAACGGTAGATGATATATTAATATATGTATATATTCTTAAAGATAATTTAACCCTCTACAAGCTAAGTCTTCTTCTTCGTCGTTTTCACTCTTGACAGAGTGGTCGTGGTCATCATATCAGGCGCTGGTGGCAAGCTTCACAACTCGCCGCCAGTCCTCTCTGACAGCTGCCTTCCTCGTGCAAGCTATTAAGGGGGCTGTTTTTTTCAGATGATATATACGAGGGGTGATCAATAAGTTTTTAGAATCAGTATGAACCATCCTCATAATGATATTATTTTAATGTGGACTATTATACCATGGCATTAACAAACGTTAAATTAGAGAAAAAAAATTATTATTCATTTGTTTTTCTGTTATAGCTAAACAAAAAACATCTGTATAAAAAAAATTACAAGACGGCAAAAATAAGAGTTAGTTTTGTAATTATTTGGAGCGGTGATGAGAAAGTCCTGATGCTCTTATAAAAAAAAATGTTATTGAAAATGAAACCTTGGTTTATCATTATAATTTAAAGGATAAACAAGTTATGTTTGCAGTGGACTTTTTTATTTCCAGCTCGGTCACCAACATTTAGGGTGGCTTTTTCGGCCTTTTCCGGGATTATTGAGGCCTACAAATAAATACTGTGATATTAGCTTTTAGCAATTATCAAATAACCTAGGAGAATTATATAACACTAGAGGAGGACGCCCGCGACTTCGTATGCGTAGAATTAGTTTCCCGCTACACCCCCCATTTTTTCCCGTTGGGGGTCGATTCTTTCTTAGTGCTCACTTACATCATGAAAGGAACCCCTGTACCAAATTTCAAGTTTCTAGGTACAATAGTTTCGGCTGTGCGTTGATACATCAGTCAGTCAGTTTAGCCTTTTATATATATAGAAGATATTCTGCCATATAAATATGGAAAAAAAATATCTAAAAAACCGATGAAAAAAATTAACGAGTTTTCGGCAGGAATTATGCTTCAGAGACATCTAATTCACAAGGGTGCTGCTCTCCGACCTAAGTTCAGAAACGATAACCACTTCCCCTGTTATTTAGCCCTAACTTTTGACTAGGTACTACCTCTCATTAACCAATGTTTAAAAACAACTACTTAAAAATCACAAGCTGATGATGACTTAGTGAAGGTACAAAATTTGACCACCAAAAGAAAAAATATTTTTATAGGGGTAAAATAAAACATTTAAATGACGTTAATAAATGTTTGCAAATAAGTATAGAAAGTGTGCATATTCCAATTAAAATATAATGATTTACATATCTCCCATTTTTTATACCGATTCTAAAAACTTATTGATCACCCCTCGTATGCAAGTTAGAGAAAAATGTAAACCAAAAAAGGTGAGGTGAAAAATACATTTTTGAAAATCGACCGTTTGTTGGAGCTCGTATCTAGACAACGAATGAAAATAGGTAAATAATGTATAGAATCAAAGTTGTAGAGAATTATATGAGCTGTAATAATGCCATGCAACAAAATTTCCTATGACGCATTGTTTTCAAGATGTTAACAAAAAACCAAAAAAACCGGGACCTTCTTTGTGCTCCCCCCTTAGGGCTCACATCCGAGGGGTGGGGACTTTTAGTATGTTTATCTCCTAACTAGTCCAAACAAAGTTCCGAACTCAAACTTTCTGCTTTCAACTTTTCCATCCACACCCCCATTTTAAGCATTCATTTACCAAGCTAAAATCAAGGTGTTTATTTATGTAAGTAGGTAGGTGTATAATATTTTTAAATTGACTTGTTTAAGGCTTAATCTCTTGTGTGCTTAGGGATCTCTTGGGTGCTTACATCATTTTGTATTTTTTTAAATACATATATATTTGGATTTAATACAAAATTAAACAATCTGGACCTGAATAAAAGTTAAGACAGCATGTTAGTTTGGTATTGTGTTTAAACCAGCATAGGTTTATTAACACATTCAACGCCAAGCACTCTCATTTCCATTCAAAATAGACCCAACTTGCAGGTTATTGGCGCTGAATGTGTCAAAATTTACAAACTATTGTAAGTTTTGGCTCATACCTACACCAACATGGTTTTTGCATCTCTGCCGGTCATTGCAGGATCGGGATGACCCGTGGTGCTGCCTATATAGTGGGTAATGTTTTCTAATCTAGTTACAAAAATTAACCCACAAAAAGCTTTCACACTTTTTAATTTGACTCAACTGTGTTAGTTTTTATTAATGAACTCATTTATTTTGTTATAGCCTCTTATTCATAAAAATATACAAAAATTCTTAAAACTACAGTAACTGCATGTTATTTATATTTCTGTGTGTCTCCTGGCACAGGCCTCCCCCAGTCTTCTCCACTCCTCCCCGTGGTGCCGCCTATATAGTGGGTCATGTTTTCTAGTCTAGTTACCTATTTTTGTCACCACAGGGGAGTCTTTATTGATGCCAATTACAAAAATTAATCCACAACAAGCTTTGTCAAATATTTATCAAGAATCATCAGCAACATGCTTCATGAAGTTAGTAGTTTAGATTGTACCAATATTGTATTTTGTGTTTTTTTACTAGTTTTCTGGAATATAACTATTTCTACTCAAGAGAGTAAATTAATGTAGTGTTGTTGTAGTGTGTAGTGTGTGTAAAAAATGTAATTTGAGCTAGTCTTAAGTTTAACCTAATGAATGTCTCACCGAACCTTTCATCACAAAATTAAATGTGTATCCTCGTAAGGCCCACATCAAATTTTGTAAGTTTTGAAAAATAATCTTATGTCATTCAACTTAAGTCATAAGTCACTTTGACAAATGTCCTAAATTTAGGACATTGGGCCTAACGAGAGTATTGCATTTGATGCTTATCTTCAGTGGCGGATTAACCATGTAGCAAGAGTAGCAAATGCTACGGGCCCCGCGCATTGGGAGGCCCCGCGTACCTACGTCTCCCTGATATGTATTCCTGGTTCCAAACAAACCAAGACTACGGCAGGGGCCTCTTTATACAATTTGCTACGGGCCTTGTGCTTGCTTAATCCGGCACTGTTTATCTTAATTTCATAAAGCTTACTAATTCTTCTACAATGGTACCTACAGCTCATTTCAGAAACACTTATTAAAAGAAAGTGTATTGACGGGCAGACCATTTCACTAAGAAATGAGTGAACATTGCAGTAAAAATTACTATAACAACAATATCATGTAGACTGTTTTTTTTTATAGGTTTACATTGATGCAATACTAAAAAGTATGACAAAAGTAAAAGTTATTTAAAATCATGACCTAGATTAAGACATAATTTGTGAATTTATTGTTCAAAAGGCAAAATCAATTGATTTATAGGTACATGAATGTGATCAACAAAACTTGGTCAAATTTGTGGCATGATCAATGGTTATGGTAAATACTTAAATAGCGTAGCAAACAATAGTATTTATCATGAAGGAATTTCGAGTCAGAATAAGAAAGTAGGTAATTTTTTGATTAAGAGTTAATATTAACAAATTTAGGTCAAGAAATTTTCAGCACTGTGACAAGAGAAAGATTAATCCATTACCTAATTACGTATAAAAATAATTCTTACCTTTTAAATACAATTGAAAAAACAATAACAAAGAAAACTATGTTAACGTGTTGTTATTCAATTCAGAACAGGCGATACGACAATGCGCATAGACAGCAGCTACTGCACTGTGTGACCGTGTGGTAAGCCAGATGCCCGTTTGGTGCCTGCAGCAGTAACACGTAGGCAGTTTTGGAAAAACACAAATCACGGTAGGTAGTCACATTACACTGACAATGTTAGCCAACTTCAGAGCGATGTGTGAAATGGTTCCATTTCATTTCATATGAGAAAATGTTCGTAAGCCAGATATTCCATAAAGGGCGAGTTTGTATTAAATAACAAAGTGTTTTTATTTTTGGTTATATTCAATTCAATTATGGGAGAGTAATGGCCCCATCAATGTTTTGATGATTATTAATACTCATCTATTAAGTTATTAACGCACGATTGACGTGACGTGAATCGTTTAATTCGTTTATGACATAAACAAACATTTATGTCCAAAGCGTAAAGTGGTTGACATATTATGCAATCTTAAAGCGCGTCAGAGACACGGCTATAAGATGGAATTTCTATATAAAAAATACAATTATATAAAGAAATCTTCAAACATATTTTCTGCAAGAAAAAGATCACACACTAAAGTATTAAATATTTATCTTGTTAATATAATGCGAAGGAATTACAAGATGTTATATAGGTCTAAGGCCGGATATACACTTGTAAGTTATTACTGTAAGTTCTGAGACACAACTATGGGTAAGAGTGAGTGGCAAATATCCGCATCTCTTTCTTGCATATAACTTTGTTTCAAAACTTACAGTAATAACTTGCAAGTGTAAATCCGATCTAACCTTGGTCTAACGGAAACTCATAACAAATTTAAAAGTAAAAAGAAATCGATTGACATCTGTGGCCTGAAGGTGGCCTAAGGCTCTACTTTGAAATCCGTAATACGAACTTCGTCTATTGCTATCCCTTTTGCTCTCGACGCGTCACTAATTCGCAAGAAAGTGATGGGGCGATCCGAAGTTCGAATTACTGATTTCAAAGTAGAGCCCCTGAGGCCCTACTTTAAAAATCGAAGTTACGTTAGCTCCATCCCTGTCAATCGTAAATTCGAGACTAAAACGAGAGAAAGGGATCGAGCTAACGTAACTTAGAACTTCGATTTTCAAAGTAGGGCCTCTGTTATAATACTTATATTATACAAACGTTGACTTTATGGACGGACAGCTGGCTACGGAAATAGGTTTGCAATTTATAGAGAAACGAAATCCCTCTCGTTAGTGTGCCATTCTTGTACCATTCTATCATTATTTATTAATCCGGGCGCCTGGCGGCTGTTCAGCGGTGGGTGTGAGAGTGGATGGGCAACAAAGGGTTTGTAAAATCAATTGAAGGTGTGCAATTTATAGAGCTCTGTGTTTGGTGTAATATTATAGCTAATTATGCATTTAATTCTAATATAACATTGCCAGGAGTTTTAATTGGGGGAAAAGCCGTGCCAGTGACCCGTTTCACGAAGCTACAAGTTACAAATTACAAGCGGAACTCTCTTTCTGGCAAAAGGAGTTAGAAAGAGACTTCCGCTTGTAATTTGTAACTTGTAGCTTCGTGAAACGGGCCTCAGGTGACGTAGAGCTAGCTACGCAAAAAGGTTTGCAATTTATTGAGCAACGAAATACCCTCAGATCACAGAAACAAGGGAGATATGTTATGGGGTCGTGGTTTGTGACGCCTCGATATGGTCAAAATGACCATATCGGTACAAGGCGCGTCAAGCGTTGCCTTAGTCACCCGTTGATCGCTGTCAATATGCGAGCTCCGTTTAAATGGTAAAATGACTATTTGTAGGGTAAAAGTTTGCAAAAATCGAAGTCCAAATGTTAATTTTAAGTCAAGGGGCATAGCATACCACCGGCAAATTTAGTTTTAAGGCATTTATTTCTATTTTTAAATGAATATTTAAGGTTCGTATGGATTTCTGAGCGTAAGGATGTGATGTATGTGGACGCAATTTCTATCGACTATCGATGAATGGCTTGTTCTACAGCCAGTGGCGTAGCGTGGGGGGGGGGGCTGGGGGGGCCATTGCCCCGAGCGGCAGATAAAAGGGGGCGGCATACGGAAAATATTATATTATTATAATATCGGGGAATATACGCAAAAATTATCCCGAAGAATTAAGAACCTCCTGTGCCCCGTTTCACGAAGCTACAAGTTACAAATTACAAGCGGAACCCTCTTTCTAGCAAAAGGAGTTAGAAAAAGACTTCCGCTTGTAATTTGTAAATTGTAGCTTCATGAAACGGGCCTCTGGTTTTTTCGAAGTCGGTTAAAAATAGGGGGCGGCGAATTTCTGGTCGGCCCCGGGCGGCGAAAACCCACGCTACGCCACTGTCTACAGCGATCAATGGAATGAAACGTGTTAATAAATAGTTCAAGTTATTTATCATCATATCGCACGCCTAAAACACAAGGAAAATAATGTACGTAACTAATTTTCACGTTATATAAAATTAAATTTTCGTTATAATACATATAACGAACGTTATATTAAGTTTACACTGTAAGAACACGTTATGAATGACGTACGTTAATACTTACTAAAATCTGGATTCGGTTCAACTGTATTGCAGAATTAATCCATTGATTGGATTTTAGATAAAATTACAAATAAGATAAAAATAAATTAACCAACGACAAAGGCAAGGGGCTCGGTAGTGAGCTGTGCTTGCACACAGCGCTGATCGTCAGCCCGCGCCGACTCACTGGGACAATAACTACTTAAGAGATCATTTAAAAAAAGGTTCAAGGCTAAAGGTTGACTGGTAGAGAATGCCCCAAAGTGTTAAGTCAATTTTTCTGTTTTGAGTTATTTGTACCATTTCTAAAATAAAGTTTACATAAACAAGTAATTACGACAAACTACTGGTTCGTCCCAAACCGAGATCTCGTGACGTGATACTCAACCAAACCCATTTTATAAGTGTAATTGTATCAACATCGTAATATCCAAGCTTACAGTTTACACTTTTATGTACTAAGTAATCAAGTAAAATAAATACATAAAAATCTTTAACAGCTCCAGCAAATTTACCACAGAAATGCACGCATTTTATACTTATGTATTACTTAACTTTATGTAAACCGTATTCTTGCTAATAAAATATTATTCTATGCAAACATTAATGTATTAAGTTTAAATGATGTAATTCTGATATACCAAAAAATACTGCTTGATTTTACATTTTTATTCGAAAGAATAGCCTTTTATAAGAAACTAATTTGAAGCATTTCATGATAAAAGGTATTATTGATATTTAAAATAATTTATTACTAATTAAAGTAACCTTACCTACTTTTAAAGACAAGATGACGTAGATATTTATAAAAGACGGGTATACTTCGTCTAAGATTTAGAAAGACGATTTTTTATTATCTGTGATCTGTTTTCAAAGTCATAATTCATAATAGACAAACGTCATTCAAACATAATGTAAACAAACAATCGTAATATGATATAATTTATTATTTAAGAGTATATAAGCATTCAACCATTGCTCATTACATTACCTAGACCTCACTTAATACAACTCTTCCTACATGACCTTGTTTCTAGACTAGATTTACTTAACACAATCACATTAAATTTGTTGAAAAGGCGGATTCCATAAGTACTTCCAATCATGAGTTTCTACAATAAATGTTGATGCCGTCTTTTTGAACCTCTTGTAAAACCTGACCTCACAAATTATTAACATTTATCACACATAACTTAAAAGAGAAATGGTCTCATTAATACATATAATTAATTTCATCATAAGAATTACAGTCAATTCGTAAACAAATAAATTTGACATGACAACAGCTGCTGTCTTCAAACGTAGGTGTCAGCTAGATATCTAAATTGTACTTATAAAATAAAATATTGGAGAGGTTTTATATGTTTTATGTAAAACCACAAAAGTGCTTGATACAACGCAATTGGGACGGGCATTTAGGGGTCAAAGAAAGGTCATTTCTTAATTTTAATATAATTAATTCATTGTAACATACTTTTTTAATCTAATTACCTACTGGGATCGATTCGAAAAGCCTATTCTTCGAAATGGTTTTGAAATTTTCATACATTGTTAAAAATGGGTGTATCCCAATTGTATTAACCTAGTAGTAAAATAAAAATAATAGTAACTATTGCCTGAAAATTGAATAGTACCTATATTAACAGTGAAAACAAGTTTTATATGGTTATCGATATATTTTGAAACATTACTTACTGGTGGCATTTCTAAGTGAACTGCAGGAAAGAGACACACACCTCTTGAAAAAAGGATCACTAGATGTCACTGTAAGCGTAGTCCTTAATCTGCTGAATATAAGGACTACTATCTTAGCGCCATCTAGCGCTGAGGAATTAATTAATTACTCGTTGCATAGATGGCAACTAAGTGACGAGTAAGCGCTACCATACGTTCAGTGACTGAACTACGATGGAAAAAAAACGATCTTTCAGCATTTTTCAACCTTGAAATGTTAATATAAAGCTTAATTTTGTGCTACTATCAAAACTAGGTTACGGCGTTTTTAGTTCGTAAGCTGTTACCAATTTTGAGGAGGTTGTTTTTGTAGTAGTTAATAGAGCGTAAGCGTAAGACACACACATGTTTAAAAGTGGCGACACCGGGTCTGAGGCTCTACTTTGAAATCCGTAATTCGAACTTCGTCTATTGCTATCCCTTTTGCTCTCGACGCGTCACTAATTCGCAAGAAAGTGACAGGGCTATCCGAAGTTCGAATTACTGATTTCAAAGTAGAGCCCATGGTACGAATTTGCGCTCATGACAGTCATGACATATATCCCTTGTTTCTGTGATCTGTGGAAATACCTCTTGTTAGTGTGCGATACTATCATTATTTATTAACGAAATACGATAAAATTTGACCCAGTTAATGAGATGACTTGGCTTTTTTTCGCGCATCTTGGACATCACTTGGCACGGTTTTTCCCCCAATTAAAACGCCTAGCAATGTTATTTTCGAATTAAATGCATAATTAGCTATACTATTACACCAAACACAGCTCTATAAATTGCACACCTTCAATTGATTTTACATCCCCTTTGTTGCCCATCCACTCCAACACCCACCGCTGAACAGCTGCCAGGCGCCCGGATTAATAAATAATGATAGTATGGTACCCTAACGAGAGGGATTTCGTTGCTCTATAAATTGCAAACCTATTTCCGTAGCCAGCTCTTAGACCAATAGAAACTAAAGGACCCGAAATACCTACGAAAAAAACGTGACAGTGAATGACGTTTAGGGTGCGGTTCCATTTAGGCGGAGACGCGTAGAGCGGAGAGGAGACGTGTAGGGATTACCAATCATATTAGTTGAAATCCACATCTCGTCCCCGTTCCGCTTCAGAAAAAACAGCTTTTTTGAATGGTGAAATGGCAAAAACTATTTATTTGGAGGAGCCTCCAAACGGGCTGCTCGGGGCTTTGATAACAGCGATAAAAACAAAGTCTGATTCTTATTGAAAGGAATTGGTCTAACGGGCTAGTCGTCGGTATTTGGAATTCTAAAGTTCATACCCTTCTAATACAACATGGTTTTAAACAAATTAAATGTGAACCCTGTGTCAATACTAATAAACTTAATGATGATTTATGCATAATATCTCTCTCTATGTCGATGATTTCTATATATTTTCGAGTCGATAGCTCTTTAAAATCAGAATTCAGAACTCTATATTCAAACCGCGGACAGATAAGGCTTACCTACTTCGCGTTAAAATTTGACATTTGCCCATACAAAATGTGTCAAATTTTAATCCGAAGTAAGCCTCTGTCCGCGGTTTGAATATAGGGTTTGGCCATAAAACTGGACCAATCTGAGTATGTAAAGAAATTGTTAATTAAGTTTGGTATGGAACACTGTAAGACTGTCTCTAGTTTAAATATTGATAAAAAAATATATATTTATCTGTTTCTCTACTCCATTGCCTGTAAATACTAAATTTTATAAGGGTGAAGGAGAGCATTTAAATGATGAGATATATCAATATAGACAGTTACTAGGTTATCTCATGTATATATTAGTTGGTACACGACGATATTTTCTACGCTTGTAGTTTATTAAGCCAATTCAATAGTAGCTTTGGTAAAGAAAATTGGGTTGCGGCAAAACGTATTTTGCGTTACTTAGCGTAAACAATTGACTATTGTTTATAAAGAGTAGTAAATCGAACTTAAGTGCTTATGCTGATGCAGACTGGGCTAATGACCTGACCCTGTTGACTGTAAGTCATATACTGGTTATATAGTCAAGCTGGGAAGTAACGTAATTCACTGGGAGTCACGTAAACAGCGCTGTATAGCGCTCTCCAGCACAGAAGCCGAGTACCTTTGCTATCGGAGATGTAGGTATGTAAGGATATAAGTTTTATTAAAAATGTCTTGTCCGAGATTATGTTGAAACATATTGATATTATGGTTTATGGATTGGCTGATATAAATAAATAATAATAATAATAAACAGTAGCTTAATTACCAATTACCACGTTTCCATGTACTAAAATAACATAACCATACCATACTTCCATACAAACTTCTCCCCCTATTTTGACCTCTAAGGGGATGAGTTTCCAAAAATCCCTTCTTAGTGCACCCTTAAGGTACCCAAGGAATATTCCCTTCAAATTTCAAGTCCCTAGGTCCAGCGGTAGGCTGTGCTGTGTAAAGAACCCTTGCACTACTGGCGTTGTTTTTAAAAACAGAGGGGAAGAATATCTCTGTTGTCCTAAAACGCCATTCTTTGTTTTATATTCTATGAAATTGGGAGGTTAACAATCTGTGCTATTGTTTCTTCCCTTTTCTATCTTCACCGGCGCCGAATGCGACACAGGTTTCTTTATATTATCAAAGCCTATTCAAAATTACTTATCGAATAAATCGACTCATCCGACTTCCATATGCCTTTTATTTCAATACAAATAGTCATAGTTGTACCTAATGGCGATAATTTTTGGCCTAAAGCTGCATTTTGTGATGGAAGCAAGCCTCTTTGTACATACATAGTAGGGACCAAAATAAGCGATTTTACCCGCAGCAGCAAAACTTTCACCCCCTTAGGAACACAGACGGCGCTACTTCAATTATCATTTTTCAAAAAATTCTACATCCTAAACGGCTGCACCGATTTCAAAAATTAGAGTGTCAATCGAAAGATAATTAAACAATGTATTATAAAAAAAACATAAAAATCAAAACATTATTGCTACAAAAATATTTTTTTTATCTATTCACCAGTTTTTTATTTAATTACTTACAGTAAAAAATGCAAGAAAAGGGTATTATTTTATCAACTCGCATGATTACGCTGATTACGCTGTGTGTTATGTACTTAACACATTTACCAAAAATAAATCTTTGTCAATACCTTTAATATTTAGAGAGATATTTATGATTATATGCCACGGGGCGACGGGGTCATTGACCTCGAATAGGTACGCGCGTCACCCCAATTTTGGCCAGTAATTGAAAAAAAAAATACCTTGACAATATCAAAAGCTTTGCTAGTTACTGATCATATTTATTGACGAAATAGGCAAATTTGTTAGATTCCGTTAAAGAATGTGTATCGGTTAAGTAGTTTTTAAAATATCAGTAGTTTTAAAATTCTTGTAGAAAGAGAGGACAATAGAGAGATCTCTCTCCAGGCGGGTGTTATGCCTGGGGACCGAAGTCCTTTGGGATGAAGTTGGAAGTTGTATATATATCAACTGGACTGGAGAAACTTCGTTAGCGCGATGTAGAACTTTTTAGTTGCGCTGTCTGACGCTGGTGGCGCTAGCGAGTTAGCGAGTTGGTTGATATAAGTGTGCGCTAGATGTCGCTAGGTCGCCACAATCTCTTCTAATACCGTGAAACCGTGCAAGATTGCCCGATTATTTATTTGATTTTATTTAAAAATAATAATGTGTCGCTATGCTTTTTCATTTCAAGGTTGTTAATTCAGTCTTATTTATATACGATTTCAAGCAATTTATGATTTTCATGGCGGGCAAACTTACTTTCACTTGCGTCCATATTTGCCCATACCCATTATCTGCGAAACTGTAGCTCTTATGGCGTTGTTGTTTAAGAAGGAGTATCTTATTTTATCTTATCATGTTGGTGGGGTCCTTACGGATACACTTCGACCCTATTGGATCTTTTGTGTAGTTACCTACCCCTCTTTAAGAGCTTAATTCAGTGCAGCCTCCACCCCTTCCAAAAAGCGGATAGTGGAGTGCAATGGCAGTGCCTTGAATCGTTCGGTTTTGGGTAGCCAAAACTGAGGATTTTCATTCTTACTCCAGCGAGAGCATCACATTCACGCAGTAAGTGTTTCATTGTCTTCACCTCTTCGACGCACATTCTACAATCTGTGTTGTGATAAAGGCCTTTGATCTTTGCTTTGCTAGGAAATGTTTAACTCCAAAGTGCCCGGTAAATACTCCGATAATATATCGGAGTTGTCTTCTGCTGAGTTTCCAAAGTTTTTTGGTCCAGCTCTGGTCAACTCTTTCAATGAAGAGCTTTGCATGTCCTAAGCCTACCGTAGTTTTCCACTCTTTTTGGTGATATTCTAGAGCGTTATTGTTCAGGGCTGCTTTTATGATGCCCAGTGAGGGTGCCAAAAATGGTTCAGGTCCGACGTATGCGCCCTTGGACCCTTCCCTTGCTAGCTCGTCCGCGGCTTCATTTCCGGGAAAGCCTTCATGTCCTGGAATGCACATCAGTTTCACTTTATTGTGCCTGCCAAGCCTGTTGCTTGCTTGCTTGCACATGCTCGGACTCCATTGTAGAATAGTTTTGAGTCTACTTTTGGCGCTGTAAGCGCCTTAAGTGCCGCTTGGCTGTCGCTTAGAACATAGATAGTTCTCTCCTGTGGAGGCCTGTCAATATTCTGCGTGCAGGCAATTATCGCAAACAGCTCCGCCTGGAAGACCGTTGCGTTGTTGCCCATGCTTATGCTACTGTTATAGTCTTTGGCGGGAATACCTGCCCCTGTACCGGAGCTCATTTTTGAACCATCCGTGTGCCATATCGCGTTGTCTTCCTCTGATAGGTTCAACCCATCGTTCCATTCATCCCTCGTCGGAATGTGGACATTGAACTTCCTCCGGAATACATACTTGGGTTGCATTTTATCGCAACCCATCGTCAGTATTCTGTCAAGAACAACATTGTGTGCCATTTTTGCGTGTCTGGTTCTAGGCGCTACGTCGTTCCACAGGCTAGTCTCTTTCAACATCTGTAGTGACTTACACGCCTCAGACAGTATGGCGATATGCAGCGGTGGGAGGTATAGTAGGACCTCCATTACCGCCTTGGGCGTCGTTCTGAATGCCCCTGTTATAGCCATGCATGCCACCCTCTGCACCTTAGTTAGAGAGTCCTTGCATGTCCTTAGTGTTGTTCTTGGCCACTAGGCCAAGCAGCCGTACATAATTATGGGCCTTACCAAGGTAAGGTAAGGAGTTTAAATTGAAGATAGTTTTGACAAGCGAGCTTTGACAATCAAGCGACAATTTTGGCCTTTAATTTATACTCCTTCTTAAACACCAACGCATAAGAGCTATAGCAGATCATGGGCATGGGCAAACATGGACACAAAGAAAGTAAGATTGTCCACCATTAAAATCATAAGTTGCTCGAAATCGTATATAAATAAGACTGAATTAACAACGGTAACGCAATTCTAGGGTCAAAATGACACCCTTGAAAATGCATAGCGAAACATTATTATTTTTAAAGAAAATCAAGATAATAGTAAATAATCGGGCAAACTTGGACGGTTTTACGGTATTAGAAGAGATGTTTAAAACTACCTTTTGATATTTTAAAAACTACTTAACCGATACACATTATTTGAAAGAATGTAGCAAGAAAAACAACAAATTGACCTATTTCGTCAATAAATATGATTAGTAACTAGCATGCACCATGATTTGAAGTATCCTAGACGTCAATTGTTAAGCTTTTGATATTGTCAAGGTATAATTTTTTTTCAATTCCTGGCCAAAATTGGGGTGGCGCGCGTATTCGAGGTCAATGACCCCGTCGCCCCATCGTATATAATCGTAAATATCTCTCTAAATATTAAAGGTATTGACATACAGTTTTTTTTATTAAATGTGTTATTAACAATGTAAACATGAGAGTTACTAAAATTATTTTCTTGCATTTTTTAATGTAAATAAGTAAAAAACTGGTGAATAGCTAAAAAAAAATACAAATATGAGGGGTTTTTGGTAGCAATTATGTTTGGTTTTTGTCTTATATTTTTTTTTATAATACATTATTTAATTATCTTTCTATTGACATCCTAATTATTGAAATGCGTGCCGCCGTTAAGGCTGTAGAATTTTTTGAAAAATGACAAATTGATGTGGCGCCGTCTTTGTTTCTAAGGGGCGAAAGTACTTTTGCTGCTGCGGGTAAAATCATTTATTTTCTACTAACACTGTGCACAGCGGCTTGCTTCCATCACAAAATGCAGCTTTCGAACCGTAACAACTAGGACGCTTTATCCGGAAAACGGAGGTCACTTTGAGTACACATTGTCTTTCTGGAGAGCTTGGAGCCTGGTCAAGCTATTGGGGACAAAAATATAATGTTGCTAGCTAACATCCTTAAACGAAACTTGAAAGGAATAAAACTACTTCAAAGAAAAAAACGTCCCTTCACATAAATAAAGTCCCGTTCGCAAAACGTCCCTTTTGCAAAATGACCCGTTCGCAACACGTCCCTTTCGCAAAATGACCCGTTCGCAAAACGTCCCTTTCGCAAAATGACCCGTTCGCAAAACGTTCCTTCCCATGAGAAGACTCCAGAGAAGACGTTTTGCGAATGGGACGTTATGCGCCCTAACCATAGCGAAATTCTGTAAAAACTCCACAAGATGCTCAATATGCCAGGGTGAACATAAATTTTCAGATAGCAATATAGAAGCAAAAGACGCTAAGTGTTATCATTGCCAAGATAAACATGTCTCGATTTCGAGAAAATAAAATAAAAGTAGAAAAAAGACAGTTAAATAGGTATGCTGATTTATTTAATAACATGGTTTTCCCGAAATTAAATTCTCAACCGGACCAGCTTATTTCCTTATTAATCTCAGACTTTATTATGAACATGCTCATAGAATCAACAGTTAAAATAGTCAGTTTAACTGCCGCAGTCAGAGAGGTCAATTAAATTTAACGCTTGTTGACGTGTGTCTTTATTCTATTGCTATAGCAAAGAAAATGACAGCAGCTACTTTAATCAAGAATTAAATTTAATTGACGTCTCTGAGTGCGGCAGTAAATAAGTCAAATGATAAGCCTATTTGTACCCAAAGCATCAAGGATGTTCTCTTTGAAACCATAACAAAAAAGAAGTCTTAATTACTTTAGCTAGAAAAAGGATAGGCTAAAACTGCAGAAGTCAAACTACGTGATAAAAGAGAAAATCAGAGAATTTTCTTGCAAATGCAGTTTTCGTCCGAGGAGTTAGCGGGTTTAACAGTCGTTTCCTTAACAAATCAATCGTAGGTATTAGGAAGCTCATAAAGTTTATACAGGGTGTCCGGTGGCAGATTTACATTTTAGAACTCGATTTTACAAAAAGTAATAAATGCTGCAGGGGGGTGGGGGGCGTCATTAGAATCACCGATCGTGCGGATTTGTTAGTCAAGATGTCGCACTGGTCAGGAGAGCTTCGCGCGTTCGCTGTCGAAGCGTTTTTAAGAGTGACGATTCCTGTATTATTGCGCGTCGTTGGTTTTGTTCGCCCTATAAAATTCGCCTCTTAAGTGATGAACCAAGTGTTCATTTGATTTGTTCCTGGGTAGAGAGGTTTCGCGCAACTGGTTTGGCTAGGAATACCTCCCGACACGAACCTAGTCGCTCGTCAAGGACGCCTGAAAGTGTGGAAATGGTGGGAAAAAGTTTACGTGAAAATACGTGACTTTCAATAAGGAAACACGCAGCGTCTTTGGGACTTCCGGAAGCAGCTGTCCACGAAATCTTGATAAAGGATTTAAAATTCTATCCCTTTAAAATTAAAATTGTGCAACAATTAAAAGATAATGATTTAACTACCCGCAAAAATTTCTGTGATGTTATGTTAGCGAAGTTCCGAACTGTTAATTAAATTTTTTGGAGTGATGCGGCCCATTTTCATTTGAATGGGCACGTAAATAAGCAGAACTGTCGTTATTGGGCGTCGAGAACTCAGAATCCACGACAGAAACACCAAAAACCACTGCATTGTCCTCGGGTTACTGCTTGGTGCGTTTTGTCTTCTAACGGAATTATTGGGCCATTTTTCTTTGAAAATGACTGAGGCCAGGCAGTAAATGTGAACAGTGAGAATTTTGGGCGAATGATCATGGACTTCTTTTTACCAAAACTGCGAGCTCATTCGTCGTTCTCATCACACACATGGTTCCAACAAGATGGCGCGACCCCACATACGGCCAGAACTGCCATGTGTTTGGTTCATGAAGCTTTCCCCAAAAAAGTTATCAGTCGCTATGGGGACATCCTGTGGCCTCCGAGGTCGCCTGATTTAAGTCCTATGGATTTCTTTTTATAGGCCTTCCTCAAGGGAAAAGTTTATGGCAACAATCCGCAAACGATAGAAGATTTAAAAGAAAATATTCGTCGGGAAATCGGCACGATCGACCCAAGCCTACTAAGCTGTGTGGCGCAAAACACTAGGCTCCATTTCAAATAGTGTTGGCAGCTCGATGGACGACATTTGGACCACATTATCTTTAAAAGGTGAAATCCGCAATAATTGTCTGCATTTTAAGACATAAATTAAAACGATATGTAAAATAGTTTTCTTTTTATTTAACTTTAAAAACATAAATCTGCCGCCGGACACCCTGTACTTTTATGTTTATACTTCAGCCTTTAGTCGCAACTTATGATGAGCATAATTTGCGACTAAAGGCTGATCAGGTTAAGAAACCTTCGGCTTCGGCGTATGTAAGGTTGGTTTATGTTTATGACTTATGTTATGAGATAAATTATAAACTCTTGTGCAGATGTTGACTGCACCGGAGTCTCTAAGCATTAGGTATATCAGTTAATTCGGATGTTATTGTTCAGCCTTTAGTCGCAACTTATGCAAAAAAGTAGCAGGTTAAGAAACTTCTGGCTTGTGTAAGGTGTGTTTATGAGGTAAATTATAAGCTCTTGTGCAGGTGTCGATTGCACCGGAGTCTCTAGGCATTATATGTCCCTCAGAAGCAAAATGCACAAAATGCAAAATGTACACTACACGCAAAATGTAACTAATAGCAAAATGTACAATTCGCACAATGTACCCCAAGCATATTGTGAAATACGCGGAACGTCCACGAAGCAAAAAGTACATTCGCAAAATGTACATATCGGAAAATGTACACTACTCGCAAAATGCACATTACGCGAAACGTGCAGTACGCAATTAGCCGCACACGCAAAATGTACAAAAACTGAAAAGACTGCTATTCAAGTGTGGCGTCATCTATTGATGTACTTCACGCAATCCTCGCTTTTTGTACATTTTGCGTGTGCGGCTAATTGCGTACTGCACGTTTCGCGTAATGTGCATTTTGCGAGTAGTGTACATTTTCCGATATGTACATTTTGCGAATGTACTTTTTGCTTCGTGGACGTTCCGCGTATTTCACAACATGCTTGGGGTACATTGTGCGAATTGTACATTTTGCTATTAGTCGCATTTTGCGTTTTGTGCATTTTGCTCCTGAGGGTATGTGTTCATGCAGATTTTATTTCGTCTTTAGTTGCAACTTATGAGCATAGCATGTTAATAAACCTTCGGCTTGTGTAGGGTCTCTAAATATATCAGTAAACAGCTTACGGTAACCATTATCTGTACAGACATAATTGCTATGAGCTGGTTAATAGAAGATGAATGAATAACAAAGGAGTAAAAAAGGCTTTTCATCTCACAAGCATGGAAAGGCCTTTAAAAAAAAATTACGTCTCGTGTTTTGGAACAATCGCTACGCTCAGGATTCTATTTTTGAACCAGAATCCTTTCGCTAGCTCGTGTTTCAAATGAACACTCGCAGGTAAAATACAACTTCTGCCCCTTGTATAACAAACTAGAGGACGCCCGCGTCCTAGTAGGTACCTACGCGTAGAATTAGTTTCCCGCTACTCCCCCCATTTCTTCCCGTTGGGGGTCGATTTTCGGAAAATCTTTTCTTAGTGCTCACTTACATCATGAAAGGAACCCCTGTACCAAATTTCAAGTTTCTAGGTACAGTAGTTTCGGCTGTGCGTTGATATAAAAGTCAGGAAGTCAGGTTTGCCTCTTATAACTATTAACTGCTTAACAAATCGCCGCCATTTCGAATGGCCGGAATAACCATGAAATATCCAACAATGTATGTTTTCTACAAGGGTACGGCTCCACTGAGTCGGAGACGAGCAGAGCGGAGCGGAGCTGTGCCAATATTAACCAGTAGAAGGCGCATGCGGTCACGTCGAGCGGCCCTTCCGCACGTTAGTTTAGATTCTATTGATTAATATTGGCACAGCTCCGCTCCACTCCACTCATCTCCACTCATCTCCGCCTCAGTTGAGCCGCAGCCTTTAACATGTAAATCTCATTCTCTCTCAGGAGCTGATTTAGAGATTTGAAGATGATTATTTTAATTTGTTAAACACAACTTAATAAATCATAATTAATTGAGTTTCAGTCACCATTCTTTAAAAAAATGTCACTCATCACTCAACATTTAGGTACTCATATTTAAGTAATTTTGTTTCCATAATTCCTTAAATCCTTTCTATTTAAAAGGCGCGTGAAAACTGATCTGCAAATTGATATGCATATTTACAATAAAGTTACCACCGCTGTCAAAATACATAATAGTATAGGTAATAGCAAATGTTCAACCTTAGCTAGTAATTCTATTTATACTATGCTAGTAATAAATTTTGCAGGCCGCCACGATAAACACTTCACGTTGATCGAAGTTTCACCATGATTCTTTGTGTTTGAGAATTACCTATAAGTTGACGTTATTTTTTGTTTAACCTTTATCCAGACCCAATAATTCTTAAACACAGAATAAAAGCATTATAAGCGCTGAACCGTAGAATACAAGCTGCACAATCAAGCTGTTTAAGCCCTAATGCAGACATATTTTACCGGCTATTTCAAGCTCAAGGCTGGGTAATGTGGGGCCTCTTTTGGCATTACAAGAGCTGTATATCCGCTACCACAGCCTTAGTACAAAAAGCTTAATCAGCTTTAAGTTGTAGGTATAGAACCACGGAATAGAAAAAACAGTGGAAGTGGCATGAGCTTCGTTTAGTTTCAGCTGTTGTCGCCAATACTCAAACTATCATAAAAACAACACGCCACCATGGAAAATGTTTTTGGTGCGGCTATCGTTTTTACATTCCAAAATAGCACAATAAGGCATGATTCTGGATTTATTTCCTATTTTAGAAATATCAAAATATCGAAATAAGCGATCGCGGCAAAAGTTTTTTTATTTTTTATTTAATTAATAAGTACAATTTTAAGGATCCCTCCTTGGGAGGGAGGTGGCGAGCGAAATTTCTATATAATCAGCACACGTGGCAGACGTTATTAATAGCAATAATTATACCCTAAGAAACATCAAGGACCTCGTCTGCCACCATGGTGGCGCTGTGTTGTCAAATGACAGCGTTTCAAAAATGTAAAAAAAAGGTGTGCTATATAAGTAATGCGCACATGTCTGCCTCTGGGCCTGATGATCACAGTCATCCAGTAAACACAAAAAATCGAAGAGGCAGACATCCAGAGCTCTGACTTTTGTAGTATTAAATTTTTTAAATTATTTTTATGTTTTAAAAAACTGTATATAAAGTGCACACTTGGCAGACTTGAATTGTTCGATTAAAAACAATGAGAAGGACCACGGAAAAATAGTCTGCCAGCATGTTGCCTCTGCGTTGTCTAATGACAGCGCTTCAAAAATGTAAAAAAAAAGATGTGCTATATTAAGCGCACATGTCTGCCTTTTGGACTGATGTTTGGATTTCTTATGAAAACCAAGAAAATCGACATTCAGGCCTCTGATATTCCAAAGGCAGACCATTTGAAATTGTTTTCAACGTTAGGAACGATTTTCAAAACGCGACAGAAATATTTGGGATCTGTCTGTTCTGCAAAAATATATTGGTTCTACCAATTCTTTATATATACATACATACATACATTAAATCACGCCTGTTTCCCAGAGGGGTAGGCAGAGACCACTTCTTTCTTTATATACAGTGTGTGACATCCATACGAACATATATTTTGACATCAGTTAATATGCATCCTAATTAACATAAAAACATGTGTACCTATTGTTAACATAAGTTGTATTTCTTTTTTCATACTAACTAATTCGCCACGCAATGTATCAAAAATAGCTCAGTTATCCCTCAATTAACTTTGACTTAATGTTTGCTTCAACTGACATAGGTTCAAAGGCCCTCGGTTCGGGATAAATCAGTTGTACTCGTAGAGCGATTGAGAGAGACACCACACACACACACACGAACTACCTGAAGTCCTTTACTATCTTTGTTTATGATTTACGGAATGTCGTATGTTTAGCATTAAAATCAATGCAAAGATCGTTTATTTATTTAATACTAAAAAAACTTAACTCACGCACAAACGAGCAAATTATGGCAATTAGACGGTTTAGCAATTTGTTGTTTTGACACCTGGATATTATTACAACTGGGCATTTTAACAATATTATTTCCTTGACATTTTGACACACTGGACATTCTGACACTTGGCCCAACATACTCCGGAGGGATTAAAATTATGGAATAAAATTATCTTAGCAATTTTATGTAAAGTATTGATGGAACTTTTCTTTTATTCGTTTTCCAGTTTAGATAAACTTTTAATTCTAAATTTGAAAAAGTATACCTACACATATCTCAGGTAAATAAGATTTTTTATATTTTGTCACGGAATCTATAGGTCACAGTAAACCATATAAGTAATTTATTCGACCACGGTCTCACGAAGCGATGATGACGTTTAAGATAGAACTTATCCTTCTTAAAAAACTGCATGTTCTTAATTAGGACTAAGGTCGGTAGGGTATGGTTCTAGGAAGAACTCGGCATCAACATCATCGGCAAGTACATTTCTCATCTTCAATTTGCTGACATCATTGTAGTAGGGCTGGTGACCCTGGAGCCTGGAGGTGCTGCGCACAATGCTCGGCGGACGGCCTCTGTAGAGTCTCTCACTCAACAAGTAGATCTAAAGATGAACTTGGACAAATTGGACATGAAATTATGTCAAATGTTCATGTTAAACCCACTCCTCTGAAAGAAATGGACTCTTTTCTCGAAGTTGGGAAAGCTTGTGTGATACTTTGGACAAACAATCCAGCTAGGAAAGCCCAACTTCGAGAAAGGGGTCAATTGGAGAATACAACTTGGCTGGGCAGCATTTGGTAAGCTACGCAAAATTTTCTGTGCCAAATAGCTCCGTGTCTGAAGACAAAATAGCTACCTATTCGACCAGTTTGTGTTGCTAGTGATGACGTATGGTACTGAGACGAGGCTCACATTGGGCTTCATAAGAAGGTTACCCAAAGTGTGGGTTTCTCTGAAAAATCGAATCTGGAATAAGGTCCTAGGTTCCTGAGAGGCAACCGCGTACCGGAAAGCACATTGTTGGCAGCACGCCCCCACAATGTACAGAACATGCGAATGGCACAGGATTGATAGGTAACGATGGTGGATGATGATGGAGATCTTTGAGGAAGACTTATTCCGGGGAGTCGACTTTTGAATTACACGCGATTTACAAGTGGTCGGGGGCACCTGTAGGTATTAATATAATAGGCATTCTCACGCCGTTCACTTCAGTTACTAGTATCTTCTTCATAAATACAAATTTCTAAGAATCTGTTAAAACTGGCCATTTTGGTAAGTTTTAGCCATCGAATAAGGTTAAAAAATTGAGCCCTAGTGTGTACTTATCACACTATCTGGACAAAAAAACTATTTACAATTTTTTTTATTTATTAATTACATAAAGATAAAAAAAAAAGATAAAAGACATTTATTTAGTAATAGATACACAACGCCTTTAAAAAGAAACTGGATATATTGAATAGGTAGTTTCTTTCAGTAATTGCAGCCAATTTTTGTATAAAATATTTATTTACATCTTAATTACAAAATTCACCTTAAGTTTAAAAATTAAACCTATTTATGATGTAGGTAGGTATGTGAATAAACGTTTCATTATACTTATAAAGTTACAATGGACAATAAATTAATGAACTTATAAGGCAAGTTGATCTGTTATTTACAACGAGAAGAACATATACTTAGGCCCGTCGTGTTATTACTAGTACATATCGGTAGGTGGGTTACAATAACAACCCTGAAAAACGTTATTTTGATTATAATCGATTTTCTTAAATATTAGAACGAATTACATGCGTAAGTATTAGAAAATTATCATTACCTACTTTAATATATACAGGACCGTTTAGGCATTTTTTTTGTTAGTACCTAATTACTAAACATGAAAATTAGGGCCAAAGTTATTTTTTTTTCAACATGTCATTTTATTTTTGTTGTAAGTACTTTTTAAATATAGTTGTTTTAAATTGTTTGTTTTTTTCTTTGACTGATTATGATTTTTTAAGTAAGTAAGTAGGTAACCTACCTACTTCCTGCCTATATTTCACACTCAGTGTGCGATATTCTGTGCTAGTATACGCATATTTCGCACCGCACGGTATAAAATTAACTAAGTGAGCTCCAATCCTCGCTGGATGGTGAAATTAAACTAATATGGCAGATTTCGAATGTAATTTTTTTTTCTGTTTTCGCTTTCATGTGATCTTTCTCTACTCAAATTGCCTAAACACCCACAAAAGTAGTGAGTAATACATTTTTTATTACATTTTTATAGCACGTAGAACGAGCACAAAGGCCACCTGACGGCAAGTGGGCTCCGAGGAATAGGTACCTACCTACTGAGGATTAGGTATAGGCATTAGCAATTTGAAGACTGCGATCTACTCGCAGGCGCCACGTTCGTTGCAGACCCTAGAACTAAGATGGAGTACCTCTGTGCTAGTCATCCACTATTGTTTGTAAAGGACCCCTTGATGATGGAACGCCAAAATTCTACTTGACTTTTTAAAAAATTGTATTAAATAATTGTAATTGTACAAAATTGTATTGTATTAAATTCATCAGTTGTAAATTATGTAATTTTTAAGATTGTACCTAGAAGACATGTTAAAACTAAGTATTAAAAGACAATTTTCAAAAATTACCTATCTCTAAAACTAGGTACGTAAGTACTAACAGGAAAAAATGTATAGGCTTATAGAAATTTACATTAATCGCATGTGATCATGTGACACATGAACAAGGAGAGAGAAATGTATATCAATAACGGTGAAATTATTTTCTGTCAAACTATTAAAAAGGAATAAAAACAGAAAGATTAATGAGAAGGTAAATGAAGCAATATGTGGCCGGCAACTCTTGGTGTCTTTCTCTAACATACGAGTAATTGAGGGACACCAATAGTTGCCGGCCACATATTGCAGTGAAAATATGGCCCGGTTAGAAGCCCCTTAACACATACAGTTTCGGCAAAGTTGCCGGTAAGGTTTGACGCATACGCATCAGCAAGGCATCATTCACACAAGTGGATAGTCAGCCGCCAGGGCCCTTATTCTACTATGTCTTTACCCCTAATGCTATCGTATAGGATACGTTATGATAGCTCTTATTAACTATACATTAAAGGCGGCCGAGTCATAAACAATGTGATAGCGATTCGGGGTAAAGACACTAGAAAATAAATGACCTGAAAGTTCAAAGTTGTAGTAACAACAAAGCCCTAAATTAGAAACTTTGGATATACTACCCCTTGCACTTCTCGTTGGAGACTAGCCCCTTACTAATAAACGTTGAGTAACGGTGGTATAGCTATACAATATTTTGTCTTTATCTATCAAATCCAAATGTCACTATGACAGATAAGGACAAAACATTGTATAGCTATACCACCGTTACTCAACGTTTATTAGTAAGGGGGTAAATCGAGAGAAATTATTGGAGATAACTGAACTTCAAAGCTCGATTTCCAAATTTGCATTTTTGCTTCGAAAATACCTGGGTGAACATCAAAAATTTAATATTGTACATAGTTAACGACTCAATTAAAAACACCTTAATTTTTTCCCTTGTGTGACGAAAATTAGCCATAAGATCGTATGTCAAATTTTCGTCACACAATGGAACAAAGTTATCGTTGTGTGAATTTAGTCCTTAACTATGTACAATATTTTTGATATTCACCCACCTAGCTTATTTTTTGATTCATTATTCAGTGTATTCATAGTGGGTAATGCGGCTGGATTTCTTTGAGGATGCATCTTCGAGTGAGCCCAATACAACAAATTGGCAGAAGCAAATCAGAGCAATCGTGTTACAAAACCTACGGGGCGGTGCTCGGATAGGTAGGTAAGGTACCATCAAATAGTCCGCGTACCTATGCGAATGGATCTCTGAAAATAAGCTAGCCGCGTTTTTTTGTGCTCAGCGTTTATAGCCAGTTTGACGATTAAAAAATGAATCAACCTATTAGGTATTGAATATGAAGGGTACACGGAGAGAACGTGTCTGTCTAGTCACCTTAGATCGCGATAAGTTAGGAACTATGTAATTTCGTACCTACGTAATTCTCGTGTGCTTTAGAGGTTTTGTAAAGGTGAATAATAAAAGTTATAGTAAGACCTGTAACTGAGCCGTAGGTGGAGTGGTTAATTGCGAACTTTATATTTTGAGATTAAAATATCATTTAACAAAAAGTGACTAGAAATGTGTACCCTTCATAAGTACTTTTTGTTAAGTTGAGGCGTTGCCCTTTTGATATATATATATATATATATATATATATATATATATATATATTTATTCATTCGGCAACCTTAAAATGACATAAATGTATGTATAAATGTAGTAATATAGGTAATTATTTGAGTGATTATAGCCTCCTGATTGTAAGTGAAATCATGGCGTGAAATTGGTGAGCTTGCTTATGTTAGATTACAGTGCGGGCCAATTAGTGAATGTGGTCTAATAAATATCGAGTCGTAAATTGTGTTCTCTTATTTTAAAATCACAGGCCAATGTGAAAATCTAAAAGCATGAACACTCCAAATGACAATCACTTGTTTATTTTTAAAAGTGGCACTGAGTCACATGATTGTGTGTCCGTGTCCTATAATAGAGCTCATGCATTAGCGATGCTTACAGTACCACAAATTGATACCTTGTGTAGGTTATGTAGAGTCGCTATGTAGGTAAATAATAGTCAACATGACCCTACTACTCGTTTGATTCTATACTGTATTGAACTAGAAATAACGTATTATTTTAACGCTGTAGTCCAATATCAACTTAAAAACGATTTCAAGGCATAAGTTCGCAGTTAATACAAGTAGTTATTAAAACAGCGTCATGGAAAGGCGCTTCACGTGTTCGGCTGCAGCCCCTTGGGCTTGATCATCATAGACGCTCGCTTCAACGTGTAGTCCCAGCCTCTCCAGCGGAACCAAACGATGCCTGAAATAGAAAAACACACTGTTAAGAGATATCCACTTGCGAGTAAAATGGTGGTTTAAGGAAGGGGTGGGGCGCCCCCGTTACCTTGCCGGGCGGTGAGGTCCTGCGGGTCGTGCAGGTAGAGCCCGTTCAGCCCGCGCCCGCACGACTTCCACCACCAGCCGCCCTTCAGCATCGACGCGCAGTTCAGCGACGACCGGTCGTTGTCTCTGTACACAATGACAATCGTTAGGGAAGGATGGGGATGACGAAAGCTGTGATACCATTCTAAACATTTTTGTCGGAACCCCACCCATTGTACAGACGATTAAAAATACAGAGAGACGCAAGGTAGGCATATTTGCATTGTTAACAACCACTATTACTCGTAGAACGGATGGTCGATTCTCTTGGGATATTTATTTACCTAATAATTCGATTTGTGTGTAATTGTATCGGAATAGATAAGAATGTATTTCGATAAAAAGACCCAGGATTTTTCGCTATGTACAAATTGCAGGTTCAGATGAAGTCAGCTAGTGGGCTATGGCTACGTGTCGGCTTGTGCGTATGACTGTTGAATTTACGTTAAGCTCAAGGTCAAAGGTAGGTACCTACTGCTCACAATCACCTATTTTTCTGGTATAAATTATAAATAGGCAATAGATACCTTAATTGGAGCCCAATGTACCTAGCTTGCACATTGCATGTTATATGGCGATAATGACGTGCACTCGTTTTCTAAAACAAAATTTGTGCTTGCCTTGTTGGAAACCTCAGCTATAAAAGTTCCTGCTTATATAGGTAATCGAGTGAATTGGCAACAAACCGTGAACTCGGATAAATCCAAATTTTCTTCTATTTTCCATTGCAAGTAATATTTCCTTCATAAGTATTAAATATTTTACGTCCTTTAGTGTGAAAACCTTAAAGGTCAAACAAATGTCAAAGCCAAAATATTTATATGAAATTAGTAAATATTTAGCAATAAAATTCACAAACTACTATAACGCCAATCGGCATAATTAAAATGACTTTTTCACCTCAGCAGCTCAAACAAGCAGGTTTTGCTGCTTAAAAACAGTGAGCAAAATTCAATTTTGCTGCGAGCGAGAGGCAAAGTAGCTTTTTAATTATTATTTTTAAATGCCGTGAGCAGTGCTGGGGCTACTCACAACATTCGAAAAAATTGAACTTCACTTTGTTCTGTCACTTTCACTTCGATAGGAAAAAAGCGAGAGATAGAAACAACTTGATTCGAAGTTAGATTTTTCAAATTCCACACATAGCAAAGTTGTATGTGTCACACGAGACCAAAGTTATTTACATCTCGTGTCTTTGAATCCCTCGCTACGCTCAGGATTCTAATCTAGTATCACTCGCTACGCTCGTGATTCTATTTATAGAATCCTTCGCTTACTCGGGATTCAAAAACAACACTCGCAGCAAAAACCAACTTTGCTCTCTTGTTGCACAAATAACTATTTCTGACAAGTAATTTGTTAGCAGTAAAATCGAGGAAAGTACCTATACAAGAAAAGTTAGCGATTGTTTATTTTTGTCACTATTATTTTATGTTTATAGAAAAAGTTATGTACGAAACGGCACATAATTAGATCTTAAGGTACTCGTGCCTGTAATTAGAGCGCTCGCTAGCTCGCGCTCTAACCTCGGCACTCGTACATTAAGAAGCTTCATTACATTATGTATAAGTTACATAAATAACTATTACGTTAGCGTTATCATCGATGAACTATACTAGGTATACATTATTGTATAGTTCGTGGACGGCATTACCCATATTGTTTAGGGCCTTCGTTCGACGAATGCATCTTGGTTACTGACCTGCTTAGTTTACACTCTGTGACTAGTTTCGAAATTGAAATTTGGGGACGGGTACCAAGATTATATTATAATTATCGACATCAGCTGGCTCGAAGTAAAGCAATGACCAGTAGTGTTTATTGCATGATTTTGATCTTAATTTTAACTGCGCAAGGTAAGAAGTGTTTAGTAGTGGCTCGCTGTCCAGGTGTAAGCAATGTGGATTTTAAAAGATGTTCATTAGGTTTGAATAACATTGTACCAAACCGTATGTTATTAATGTTATTATTAAATGTTATTGACAAATGATGGATTAATTCGGGTCATAAAGTTGGTTCATAGAGTTAGTACCTATATCATATTACCTATACAGAATAGCGATGTTCTATCAACGGTTACAAACCTACCTTACCAAACAAAACACATAGGTAAATCAGCCCTCCTATTACAGTTATAATGACTTCAGGATACCCCATAATCCCGCGAAAGTATCCATATTTATACTACGTATTAGTCACCACCACACCGTGTTTAATTTAAGTAAGCAACTTAGTAACCTGTTGTAAGTCGAGAACGGACTGTTGTTGGAGCCGTACCAAGGGTCGTTCAGAGAATCTCCGGCGTTCCCTTCGTAGCCATCGATTTCTAACTTGTAGTATTCCCCTTCGGAATATATCTTAAAATGAGAATATTGCGCATATCTGAAAGTAAGTGAAAAGGAGATTAAACTCTGCTCTGGCGCCCTCCGGCCGTTGCCGCAACTGCGATTCCCAACTACTTGCTAATTAAGAATTTTTATACTAGTTGCGAATCAAGAGAACTTTTTCCTAAACCGCAACTAGGCATCCTGATGATTAAGTTTTGCAACCAGTTGCGACAAAATATTTTTTTTTTCCTTATTCGCAACCATTCATACGTTATGGCCAGATGTCCCTTCCGGCCGTGAAGAAGATAGGTACCGAAAAAGTAGGTACCTAGGTTAGGTTCGTTAGGTATCTTTAGATGCCCGAAGTGCAAATCGGACAGAAATTTCTGGGTGCTCTGGCCCTTCGGGCCTGCTGCATAACTAACATAACCTAAACCTACCCACTTATTTGACAAACTTAGCTACTGGTTGTGAATTAAGAAACGCTTTTCTCACATCGCAACTATGTAAGATTGGGAAGTTCTTATTCTTTGTTTGCAACCAAGTTGCGGTTAAAGAAAAGTTCTCTTCTCTTGATTCGCAACTGGGTGTAATAAAGAATAATAATCAGTGATCGGATCTAGGATGCAATTTGGGGCGAATGACCTCAAACGTTATGCTTATCATAAATGTGACTAAAAGTTCGAGCCCTGGTGATAAGGTTTACAAAATAATAATTATTATTATTACTTTTACCTGTATACCCTGGTAAACAGATGCAAATAATATAAATAAAAAATTTAAAAACCCCCTTCTCAAAACAGTCTGTAAAAAAACCTCTAAGAAGGAAAAAATAATTAGTATTGGCCCTATAAGTTAAATTACAAGTAGGTACCTATTAATATTTTGATCCAAGCGTCGTCGCGTATTCTCATTTTTTTAATTAAGTATAGGTAGGTAATAATTTTTGATACAAGCGTCGACACGCCGGGGACCGCTATGTAGCTGGGGTATTTAATATTATTTCATTTACTTAGTGGTCCCCCGACGTGTCGACTGTTGTATCAAAAATTATTTCCTACCTATAATTAAATTTTTAAAAAAAAGCCTTCAAAAGCGCAAAAAATTACTTCTTTAAAATTGTAGATACCTACTGATTATTTTTTGCGTTTTTGAAGGCGGTTTTTTTTGTTGTTTAAAACATTTATTTTATTTTAAGTATACTTTTTAGTGATCATAGCTGTTACGTAATCCCACTTCTTAGTTGATATGAAACTAAGTTATTTCACACGCGCCGCGAGCAACGCCGCGAGAAATTCATAGCCATATTTCAACAAGTAAATATTCTTCGTTGTAGTCGCTCAACTATCTTAATCAAGATATCTTATCGCCTTTAAACCTCTAAAGTATACTCTATCAAACCAAAAAAAGATTTTTTTAAATCGGTCCTCTATTGACGGAGTACCTAATCGGTGAAAATACATAAAAAAAACACACACAGTGGAACGTATAACTTCCTCCTTTTTTAAAGTCGGTTAAAAAATGAGACTTAACGATTTATACGCGGCGACGCTTGGATCAAAATATTAATACCCACTAATTATTTAACCTATACTTTTGTATCGTAATTATGTATTAACTTGAATATACAGTTTCATTTTATAATTGGGTATTGTATTTAAAATGGCTTTTTGCCAAATAAATGAATACTTATAGGGCCAATACTTATTACTTTTACCTTTTTAGAGGTTTTTTTACAGACTGTTTTGAGTCGGGGTTTTTAATTTTTTTAATTTGTCATTAGAATAGAATTTAATTTCGTCTAATACATTTTCCTTTGGGAAGAAATTTCAATTTTGGTTGTTATTTAGGGCTACATTATCAAACAACCTACTCAAAGATTCTTATAAGCTTAGTTTTGAATTTTGTAACTGATCAGCAGCAATTGATAGGAAACCAACATTTTCAGCTAATCAATGTTATTTTTCATATTCGGAATGCTAAGAATTCGTTTCGCCTCTGCTCAACTGTTAAAATCATTTATAACTTCTTTAATAACATTAAAATAATTTTGATGACAGTTATCATTTTCTTATTGACAAATAAGGTATTTGAAAAATGAACAACAGCTCATTTGGTCTGCAATGCTAAGTAGGTACCAATTTAACTAAACGATCGATGTTAAATTTAATCAATGTTTATCGACTGTTGGTTCATACATTTTGACAGCTGTTAACGCTCTAATCGTCTTTTAAGAGGTAAATATCGTTTGGTGAAATTGGTACTAAACATGAAAAATATTAAATCACATTTAAGTAGGTAAGTAGGTGAAATTACCTACATCAATCAAACTGTTGTCACCACATAGTATCCGTCCCAATATTTCAATGGATTTGCTCCACCGATAACGGGGTCTGCTCATTATTACTTAAAGCATTTCGGTACCTAGGTTAGGTTAGGTCAGCCTAACCTATCAAATAAATAATATTCAATAATGAGGCCAGTGTGTGTGAGTACTGAAAACTACATCTAATTCAAATTAATTTCAGCCCGATAGCTTCAGCTGTTTTAGAAAATCTTATAGTTAAGGTTTTAGTTTTTCACTATTTGGTACGAAACTTCTAAAATAGGAAAAGATACAAGTACGATAATAATAATTAGGTGTATATATGAAGGAAGTAAGCGTGGCGGGGCGGGCCGACCTCTTGTTCCCGTCGAAGTCCTCGAGCTCGACGCGCAGCATGTACTCGTCGTTGTTGGTGAGCATGTATATGTTCTCGTTGCCGAGCCAGAACTCCTTGCTCGGGTCCCCGAACCCGTTCTTGTAGTCGCCCCAGTCGCGATTGAAGTTCTCCGCCAGCGTGCCGTAGTCGTCTCGCCGGTGGATCACCTAAACATATAAAATCCGATTTATAACCATAAACAGTTTCAGAAACGAGTTTTATTACATCTAACATTCACAATATTGCGTAAACAATTGGGTATTTGGAGGACATCCGTCTTGTCAGCCGCCAGGATGATTCTGCGTTGCGAAATAAGCGATGCTAATCGTGATCGCAAACTCGACCACATCGACATTCAAAAAATGCACGGATCGATTTCATTAACTGACAGAGTCATAAAGTCGTTAGTTGATGGGGCCGGTGTCGTGTTAAGCTTTAGTATACGTTTGATTGATGTTATCTTAAGGATCTATCTTTTCTCGAAATGGAAATCGGTAGGTACAACTAGGAAATTGATTAAGTATCAGAATAGTTAAAGTTATTTTTAACATATTTAAAAGGCATCATTGAGTAGGTAGTATAATTAGTAAAGATTGTATGAGACTACTTACAGTCCAACCACCATCAGCGACGTTTTGTTCGCAATATACTTTGAGAAACCAGTACGTGGTGCCTCTGATTTGTAAGTAGTATACTCCTGACTCTCGCATACCAGCATTTAACAGGTCCACGCAAGAAAATCCCTGTAAAAGGCAGAATATCGCATTTTAAACCTGGGCCACATGAAGCTATGACAGGTCTTGACTCATCTACTGATAATATTTTTGCGCCATTGTATTGTTCGGGTAACTTAAATCAGTTAGAGTGTTACCAGACCAATCGATCGATCGTCGATCGACGGCATCGATCGATGGTAGAATGGAATTGTCGACGTCGATCGATAGTTTCTATCAGACCAATCGATCGACCGTCGATCGATTGATTAGTCGAACGGTATCTGTCGATCAATTAAAGCTACCAGACCAGTCGATCAACTTCGATCGACGTTGATCGATGCCGTCGATCGACGATCGATCGATTGGTTAGTCGAACGGTATAATAACTGTCGATCAATTAAAGCTACCAGACCAGTCGATCAACTTCGATCGACGTTGATCGATGCCGTCGATCGACGATCGATCGATTGGTTAGTTGAACGGTATCTGTCGATCAATTAAAGCTACCAGACCAGTCGATCAACTTCGATCGACGTTGATAGATACTGTCGATCGACGATTGATCGAATGGTCTGGTAACACCCTTACTAGGTACACAGAAAGATAGATATATGAATGTGAACAGGAGTCCTAGACAAGATGCATAATGCAATAAAGCTTACGTAAATGATAATTGAATACTGAGCTTACGTATCAATCCTATACATTTTTTAACACCTTATCTAGGACCACAGGTATGATAATATTAATGTTGGCTAAATTTTTGTACAACTAAGTACATGTGTTTCTAGCTTATGAATACGTTTACTTCGCAGAACGAGTTTCGCCGCCGCCAAATCAGGCATCAGCAACAAATACGTTACGGAAAATGTCCGGAGAGCACCCGGGTCACTCGCTAAACCGAATTTGCAATACAATTCGCTCGGCTTAATGCTAGATTTCCTTCGTTACTTATAATTGGGTTGGGTTTTACGAAAAATAAAACAAGGTACTTACTTAAAACAAGATACGTTTCCCGTAAAAATATATTCTTAAATCAAAGAAAAACATTTTACAAGACACCTAAATATCTTAAAAATAATAATAAAATAATAATGATAATAATAAAAATAATAATACCTATGTACTAAATTAGTAATAAACTCCGCACAGTAAAAGATACGATTTTGCTAGTAAAATGTATGCATAGGATACGTACGTCCAAATAAGTTTCTGTCAAAAGAGTAAGTAACATGTTTGAGACAAGCATTTTGCTTTTTTGATTGTATTTAGTAAGGTACCTATTAACATCTATAGTGCTCTTCGACACCAATGTAACGAGTTACAACTCGGCGGGTTGACGGTAAGTGCAGCGGAGATCCTGTTGCAGTATAAAACGGCATAATAATCACGTTTGTTGTATGGGAGCCCCCTAAAATATTTATATTGTTATAGCGGCAACAAAAATACACCTTCTGTAAAAAATTCAACTGTCTAGCTATCACGGTTCATGAGATACAGCCTGGTGACAGACAGACGGACAGCGGAGTCTTAGTATGTATGTATGTAAACACTTTATTGTACAATAAACATAAAATCAAATGCAATAATTACAGAGTTGGAATGTACAAAGGCGAACTTATCCCTTAGTAATAGCGGTTGTACTCTTTATTATACTGTGGTAATAGGGTCCCGTTTTTACCCTTTGGGTACGGAACCCTAAAAAACATTGTCGCCGCTATATCAATAGCAATTTTTGCGCGCTTGGATAATACCGGAGGCATGACGTCCGCACTTAACTGCACTCAATAACTCAATAGACGACTGGCAAGGTTCGATTGTCCGTAGCGAACAGCGCCCAGCCCGGGCCGAATTCGATCGTCTGTTACGGCTATAATATTGCGTTATCGTTAGGGTTAACATTGTGTGTACCAACTCTCAGTTCGATACCATAATCGGAAGTGAGTAAGGTATTAATAACATATAAGGCTTGCAAATTTTAATATAAATAAGAAGGTAAGTATACCTACTTATATGTACATATAATAATATAACCTTTTGAATAATTCAATCTTATCCGCGTATTATTATTTAACTGTTTTTTGCTTTCTTAGTAAATATTTAGCTAAATTACATGGATAGCGTTGTTTTTTTTATTTAAAAAACCTAAAGATGAAAATAAATTGTCATACCTAATCATAAACGACAATACGAATAACTTGTCAAAAATAAAATACCTACTTAATTACAAAAAACCCAGGCAAGAGCATATGTGACCATGCTCGATGTAGGGCTCCGAAGCCGTTACTACTTACATAAAAAGCATCTCAAAAAACAACAAGTATGAACTAATTCTCAATTTAAAGTTAGTTAGTCTTAGATGATTTTAGTAGGTAGGTGTACCTATAATATAAACACTTTAGTCACCTGTACCTCAGGATTCAAGTCTACTTTGTCGTGATAGTTTTCCTTTAAAAAAGGAGGGGGCGAGGGTTTACACGTGACTTTAACAAAAATTTGCACTTTTAATTTTAATATTTCACAAACGGATCCTTTAATCGAAAAATTTTTTACACGAATGAAAAACACATTTTTTAGGGTTTAACTCAAAAGGAAAAAAAGTGTATAAAACTAAAACCTGACTACAAAAAAGTAAGAAATAACTTTGGAACATTGTACATAATGCCATCTACCCACCAGATACGATTTGATATCATCTATCCAAGTCAGAATAGAAACAACTTCTCGTCTTTATGATGACGAACAGGCCAAATTCATAAAAACCTGCCAAGTGCGAGTCGGACTCGCGCACGAAGGGTTTCGTACCATAATCTATACAACATTAGCAAAAAACGTTAAAAAAGTCAAGTTTGTTGTATTGGAGCCCCCCTTATATATTTGTTTTATTCTGTTTTTAGTATTTGTTGTTATAGCGGCAACAGAAATACATGTTCTGTGAAAATTTCAACTGTCTAGCTGTCACGGTTCATGAGATACAGCCTGGTGACAGACCGACAGACAGACGGACAGCGGAGTCTTAGTAATATGGTCCCATTTTTACCCTTTGGATACGGAACCCTAAAAATCCAAGACATTGATAGCAGGCATCACCTGTGAATGCTAGCAAGCTAATAGTAGTACATTACTGCAGAGGCCGGGAACATGGCTGATGCGGGACGAGTATGAGTTACGAGTCCAACAACCGCCCTTCCCGGCGCAGGCTTATAGTGCTTTTCTCCAAAAATGCTAATTTTTCGCGACGACAGATTTTTGCCAGAAAACCCCAAGTATATCACCATGTTTGCAATGAAATGATCTTCATTTTGGTATACATTTTATTCATTAAACAGTACGGTGCAAATTATTACTACCGACTTACGTATTTATACCTCCGTACCCAATAGTTATGACGGGAAAAAACCGGTCAAGTGCGAGTCGGACTTGCGCACCGAGGGTTCCGTATTTAAGATAATATGCTTGGTAACCGCAAAAGAAAATACTCATTTTTTATGAACTTCATTTTCTATGCAATAAGGTCCATTTTGACTAGCCTAAATTTTAATACAGATTTTCAAAGTTTTTTGTTGTTTCTCAAAAACTATAAATAATGAAGACCTCATTTTGTTTTTCTCATAAAATATAAAAAATTATCTGTCAGGATTTTTTCAGTTTTTTTGATTAATAAACTTCAGAGATTGATGGGGAACGGTCATTTTTGTACATTTTTGGTTATAAATCTAAAAGTACATCACAGAAAATTAAAAAAAATATGTTTTGAAATGTGCAGGTTTAGCCCTTTCATATGACACCCCATTTGCTATAATCAAACCACTTTCATTTTCAACTCCCCACTCTAGACCCCTTTTCAATTATTTATAAAATTAATTTCGTATTTTGTTTACTAAAAACAGATACGGGCAAGCAAGTGCTACAACTATGCCAAATTTCAAGTTGATAGCATTTTTTGTCGCTGAGAAAACCTGCTGTGACATACAGACAGACAGACTGACAGACAGGCAGACAGACAGACAGACAGACAGACAGACGGACAGACAGACAACGAAGTCTCACCATAAGGGTTCCTTTTTTACCATTTTGGTACGGAACCCTAAAAATAGTCAACCTAACGTTTACTCATACTTTCGATTAGTATGTTATTTGTGTTATTAATCAAGTCAATGCAAATTTTTAAAAATAGTTCATTTAAAATGTATAATTACTAAATTAATTTAAATTTAATTTTTAATATGTATACTGGACTGAAATTTTCAGCCTACCTATTCGCCATATATTACTTAACATAATTAAACGGCCCGGTGAAACTCGTGTCCTATTCGGATCCTCTACTATGGGTATTATTCTATCGAAACACCTTCCAACGGACGTACATTACACAGAATTTTCATTTCAACGAAAGGTATTTCTCGCCGCATGATATATATTATTTCGCATTTACAAGTCTAACCTAAAGGTTAGGTTATAATCTGCGTAATTAAGGTTTAAGATATCCACATAAGATCATGGTTTTCAGGAGAACTTAAACGGCATTTGATGAAATTATACAATCGATGAAGTGAGATTCGATATAATTATTTGTTACGAAAACACAAATTATAATATGAGAAGCACACAATGCCACGGAAAGAAAGTTAAACATCGGGAGAGAGACTTATTTGTCTAATGTTATTAGGGATGCGTATCGAAATTAGTTATGTTCCCAATCAACCTTTTACCCGTCGAACACATTTTATATTATTTTAAAATTCTATGCGACTCCATACCTCCTTTAGGAAATTCGAAGAAGCAAAAAGAATCGGTAAAAACGATGTAACTCACAGGGCACTAAAGTGAAAAAGTATTTTAAAATCTGAAATATAAGGTTGATTTTACAATAAATTTGATTTAACCTGTGTCTTTTCGTTTCTGAATATCAAATGTTATCATGTTTGTGTTATGAGAAGAGTGGTCGTAGGTATTAGATTGTATTTTGAGGATTTGTTACTTTATTACCTCGTACCATGGTTGTTATTAGCTTGAACTTAAACCTGTTTTAAAACGTTTGTCTCGGTTCGTTAGTAAACAAATGAAACTAAAGGGTATATTCATGCGGATAGCAGCATTTAGCTTTAATTTTGTATTGGACTAGTTATCTAGTTGGTATTGTTGATCGACGCTGCGATTACATTTCACAAGCATCCCGTTATTTTTTCCTTTTTTTATAAAGTGCGAATGTACCTAGTATCTTTAGTTAAGTGCATGTTAAAATTTTCGCGATTTCTTTAATTTGCACCGAAGTACAATCTATAAAATAAAGAAAAGAAACATGTTCCTTAATTTGCCCAAGGGTGCAAAATAAAATGGGCGTTTATAATGCTTTAAAAAACTTAATGTAAGTTTGCACCGACCGACCGACTGAATTATCGTCGAGTCGCAATCTAAGAAAAATAAATAACTTAAGTTTCATACTTTGCACACCTTTACAATATTGGGATAGACCAAAAAAAAATAACTCACGGTTTTTACATTCTAATTCGAAGGAATAGGTAATTTTAAGAGACCAATTTCATTATTTTTGTATTTGACTCAATAGTTTTGTTTTAATATCTTTATTTATTTAGCAGACATTTTATGGATGACATGGTTATTTTAAATTTGCGTTGGCATTTCAAATAAATTACAACAACAAAATGATATCAAATGTGAAAAAATATTTGTAACAGTGTATTAACATAGTATTTCAAGTGGTTTTCAGCTAACGCGTAAGATACACCTAGGAGGGCTTCAAGCCGAAAACCAAAGTCAAACAAAGGTTAAATATACTTTTGTCAAAATATCCGAAATAGATAAATATTTTAAAAACTTAATAATGTAGACCGGCTTTAAAATCCCATTTCCCAAAATGGTTTTCGAATTAGAGTAATTGTAAAAATATGAACCATCCCAATACGGGTCTTTACACGTGGCTAAACTTGCGCCGGATAGTTTTTAACATACTCCAAAATTTCGGCAATTTTAAGTTTATAGGTAGACCTAACATTTAAAGGCCTTCCGTATTTAATAGAAACGGTTCAAACCGGGGGAAAACAACTAATTAAGTCCTCTAACGAAGTCAAAAAACGCATGACGTAGTTCCATACTTTTGGCTAATTCGACTATACTAACCTAGTGTCACGTGAAATTGGCATATACGAGTAGGTAATAGAGCTAGCGAGCGTTGCTCGCTACGACGGCTTTCGCAGCCGCATGTCGCGTGCCGTCTGCCTAGGTACTTCCCCTATTATAATATCTAATAGGGAAACATCTGGAATTCATTTCAGAAGTTATTTGTATCGTATCGGAAATTACATTATTATATTTATGAGGCATAATGACAATGAAAACATAAGATCGTTAGTGTAAAAATGAAAGTAAAACTCTAATAACGCTAAAAATCTATACTTAATAAAAACATATGACAGAATTACAACATTATAAATTATAAATGATACTTTCTACTCGTACTTGTTTCTAAGAAGTTATGTTAAATGTTTTTCGGTTGAAGGTATAACTAGGTACTCGTAAGTGTTGATGGTGATTAGGTATAGAGGCGTTCGGGGGACAGCTCATTAATATCTCAAAGGTGTGTTGCTAAACTCTTTTTTCTGGCTCGATGGGTGTGTGGCGTGCGTCTTCCTCCGCAGCAGGTAATGATTGTTTCGGCTGTAGTGGCGGGCGCGGCGCGGCGCGCGGGTTGCGCAACGTGTGCTCGCGCACATCGCGAGCTTTCCACACTACTTGCAACTTCACACGCACAAATTCACATAGAAAGTATTTTGAACCTGATTGTGATGTTATTACGAGTACCACTGTTTAAACGGCGTATTTCTCAGCTGTAGTAACTGTTCTAAAGAGAACAGATGAATAATAATATAACTATAGGTATTTATCAGGATTTTATAATGCCACATTTTCGTGAGTTGAATTTATTTGTACCTAATTCATAAAGCGCTTGTATTGAATTGCTTAAATTGTACCTAGTTTAGAACTTAGCCAAGCTTGTTCATCAGATTATTATGATTAGAGAAGCGGAGAGCCAGTTATTATCGTTGGATAACTTTGTGTCTAAAGAAAACGAAAGTCGTGGCTTATTTCCATTATAGCTTGGAGTGAAGCCGTCACGACTCTTCAATTTCCTGATTACCTACACTATAGACAGTATTTATTAGAATAAGCATAAGTTTGCTTTCGAAAGTGTAATATAATTTTCATCTCACTAGCTCGGAAAACCCTTTTTGTTTGTTTGATATCTATTGAGAAAATCGCTTTTTATTCACATGTGAAGAAAGAGTTTTGACATTTGAAGGCAACTTTTTTTTTTTCTTGTGTTTTATCCCAGAGGGAAATGCATAGGACATTGATCCATACAACCTAGTGAAGGCAGCTTAAGTGATATTTGACAGCTAACAAAACGTAAAACGTGAAAAGTGCTGAATTTTTAACATCATAATTAATGAATTGCATCGAGTAAAAAACACAAAAAAAATTAATTGACAAAGAGGTAAATAAATAATAATTGATAGTACAAACCCTTTTTCTTATTTTCCTCGCTGTAGTGAGGTGAAAAGTTTTGTGTTTTACACGGGTGAAAAGTTATTTTACGTCTCGTGTGTTGAAACACGCGCTACGCTGAGGATTCTATTTTTGAACCACTCGCTACGCTCTTGGTCAATCATAGAATCCTTTCGCTAGCTCGTGTTTCAAATGAACACTCGCAGGTAAAATACAACTTTCCCCCCTTGTATAACAAATAACTATTTAGGTGTGTATTTTTACGTACCAATACTCGATACTTTTAATATGAAGTACGTAAAGGCTACGAGAAGCCGGAATTCCATGGTTTGCATCAAAATGTATGTTAGACACTCCTACAGCGCTGCGGCACACGCACGAAATGACGTCGGTTACGTCGGTGACACACGGCTAGAACGGTTGACCCACGTGGCTCGCGTGTGTGTCATGTGCAGGTAGCGTGTGCGTGCGAGGCGTGCGCCGCGCCGCTGCGGCATGCCGGCTGTGAGTAACAACGTTGCAGGGAGATGCGTGTCAATCCACGAACGACGTGATTGAGCAAATTTAGGAAAAAAGTTATAAATTTCAGTTAATCACTCGCACGACTGATTTTAATCTCTTGATGATGCGCGATATTTTAATCCCGTAAGTAAGCAGTCCCTATACAGCAGTCCGTAATGAAAAAAAACGCATCCAAATCAATTCACTCATTTAAGAGCTACGGTGAAAACACACACATAGCGGTCAAATTTATAACACCCCTGTTTTTGCGTCGGGGATTAAAAAACCGGGCAATAGAATGTCGGAGCATGCTAAGTGAGGGTTCCGACGCCGCGCCGTTACTACAATCACAAAAACCCGGTCAAGTGCGAGTAGGATCGCACACCGAGGTATCCGTACTACCTCGCAGTAGGTATTATTATATATTCCGATTTGAATTGATTCCAGTTTTTTGTTTTTAAACCATTTATTTTATTTTATACTTTTTTTGAGATCATAGTAAGCTGTTATTTATATTCGGCAACGAAAAATTGCTTAAGCTCATTACTTTCGCTATTATCAGATGATACCGTAGATTTCAGGATACATATTAATTAATAAAAATGTATATTATATTAATTAGTCCTCCGAGGGGTGGGGACTTTAAGTGACTATGGACTAGTTAGGAGATAAACATACTAGTCCGAACAAAGTCCCGAAGTCAAACTTTCTGCTTTCAACTTTTCCATCCACACCCCCCTTTTAAACATAAATTTACTAAGCTACAAGTTCATTGGGTTGGTTGTTGTATTTTTTCTCTATTTTTTTTTTTTTTTTTTTTTTTCCGCACATTTGTGATGAATAACATTGTGTGTATCACGGGCAGTAAGGGGATTACAAACTCGAGTCATTAAAAGCTCTCCGCCTTCGGCGTCGGGCTTCTAATAGTCACTCGTTAGCAATCCCCTTCTTACCGCCCTTGATGTACAATGTACTATTATTAACTCGTATCATCCAAACGGCCGGACGGATTTATAAAAATTAAGGTGTCGTTGGATTTGTCTCGGCAACCCAAGTGTCCTAGGATAAGTGACGTCAAAAAAAAACAACATGGCGGATCTTAGGTGCCATAATGTCATGTGTGTTTCGAAAGAAAAATATTTTATCAAATGAATCCAATAGGGTATCAAAATGAAGAATATTAAAAGGTGATTTCAAAAATATACACCACTCATATGTAATTCGGTAAAGCAAGTTACAAATCAAAATGAAATTATAAGTACTTTAACCTTTAAAGTGTCGTAAGGTCGTAACTCAAACTATTGGGCATATACAAAAAGTTACTTACTAATAAAACTTGAATAAAAATTCATTATAAATTCATAAAAACTAAAAAGAGTGAAATAAATTAAATTATTTAAAAAAGAACAAAAATCCCGACTGCAATAATACAATTTAAATTTAACTTGAATATTGGAAAAGGTATTTCAGGCGGGGACAAGCAATGAATTACAAAACATATTTCTTGAAAGAAATTAACATTTGGACTAGCTTGTCCCCGCCTGCAATACCTTTTCCAATATTCAAGTTAAATTTAATTTGTTATAAATATCAATAAGTACAACTACAATTTTCTATGGATTATAGACCTTGTTTTTCGCTTTTCAGTTGATTTTTGTATTGCAGTTGGGTTTTTTGTTTTTTAATTTAATACATTATTTTCATTCACCTGGCTCAATTATAGGCCCGATTTAGTGATCTGGCTTTTTAATTTTTTAAGTTCTTAAATAGGTATTTAATTTAACGGTATTAAAATTTCTAAATTCCGGCGGCGAGTAAAAGCCGATATCTACTTCAAATAATGTGATATACATTGATTCGACGATATAGCCACTTGCGGTTGCGTCACCCGCGACATAACCGCCGCTCGCACTCTAAGAACAATAACTGGCTGTAATCATTGGTAACTGTCGATGGTGGGAACAGCCGGTTTTTGCGCGCTGACAAAGCCGCGGAAAGCACTCTGTTTATGTACATGAACCAGATTTACGTAATAATAAGTACGGCGCAACTTTCCAAGAGCGGAACACACGTACCACATTTCAACGGACTCCTGTATGCCGAACGGCTTGTAAAATGTTACTCTAGTTACTGTTTATCAACCACTGGTAGCCCCTCGAGGACTTCAACTTCGTACACGTAACAAAACCTGCTATTGCATATGAGTCAAGACGAGAGCAGGACGTGAAAAGGTCGCGAGTTGATTAACGCTATAAAATTCTTATACTTACCATCTTAAGTACCGTTACCGAATAATAAACGCTTAGTGGTATATTTTATACTTGATTTTTTAGGCGGTACCTACAGCTTAGTTTAACTACCTGATACTTCAACTATTTACCGTAGAATAGGGTGGCTTTAGAGCAAGTACCCACAATACTTCCCCAAAAAACCTTTGAAAAACTATCTAATTACTTCTTTAAGTTTCATTAGGGCTGTGCAACTGAAGTCGGCTCTTGGTTAAAAATATTGTGAGTTGCCGACTTCAGTTTGACTGACCTAAAGGTACCTAACATTTTAAAAGAAGTTTTTTTTGTTTTTTTTTTTAACATTTATTTTATTTTATACTTTTTAGTGATCATAATAATAAGCTGTTATGTAGTCCCACTTCTTAGTTGACATGAAACGTTAAGACTTAACAAGCTCGCCGCAAGTATCGTCGCGGGAAACTCATAGTCTTATTTCAACAATAAAATGTTGTTCGATGTAGTCGCTTAAAACTATCTTAAACGAGATATCTTATCGCTACCCTTGAAATAGGCACTTCACCAAATTAATACAAATGCTAGATTTGTTACTTACTAAAAATACTAAAATCGCCATATGTATGCCTATAATATTTGAGGAGTTCCGTCAATTCCTCATGGATCCCCTCATCAGATTACAATTTGGTGACAATGGGACCACCTCATAAATTAAATATTCTATTAAAAGAAAAAAGATTTTTTAAAATCGGTCCTCAATTGACGGAGAAATCGGTGAACATATATTTAAAAAAAAAACACAGTGGAACGTATACCTAAGCTCCTCCTTTTTTGAACTCGGTTAAAAACTAGCTTACCATATCTAACACATTCAACAGCCCTAACATGAAGGTCTAACGCTTTTCCTACAAACTTTCCATTTATAGGAGAACTAGCGACCCGGCCTCGCTTCGCTTCGGTTTATTTGAGTTTTCTGTAACACCCGTACAATAAACCAGCATTTATTATAAATAAAAACCTTCCTCTTGAATCACTCTATCAAATAAAAAAAACACATTAAAATCCGTTGCGTAATTTTAAAGATCTAAGCATACATAGGGACTGACAGACAGCGGGAAGCGACTTTTTTTTATTAACCGACTTCAAAAAAGGAGGTTATACGTACCACTGTAAGTTTTTTTTTTATGTGTGTTCACCGATTACTTCGTCAATTGTGGACCGATTTTAAAAAATCTTTTTTGGTTTGATAGAGTATACTTCCGAGGTGGTGGTCCCATTGTCACCAAATCTGAATCTGATGAGGGGATCAGTGAGGAATTGAGGGAACTCCTCAAATATTGTAGGGAAACATATAGCGATTTTAGTATTTTTAGTAACTTGTTTAGCATTTGCATTCAGAAAGTATCACTTGGTGAAGAGGAACTGATGATGAAGACCACAGATGGCCACCGGAACTCCTCAACGGTACCTATTTTAAGGGTGGCGATAAGATATCTCGATTAAGATTAGTTGAGCAACTACAGCGAAGAATATTTACTTGATGAAATATGACTATGACTTTCCTGCGGCGTTGCTTGCGGTGCGCGTGAACTAACTTAAAGTTTCATATCAACTAAGAAGTGGGACTACGTTACAGCGTACCTATTATGATCACTAAAAAGTATAAAAGAAAAAAAAAAGAAAAAACCGCCTTCACAAAGGCAAAAAATAACTTCTTTAAAATTGTAGATACCTAGGTTAGTCCAACTGAAGTCGGCGACCACAATATTTTCAACAAAAAGCCGACATCAGTTGGACTAACCTATTAGGTATCTACAATTTTAAAGAAGTTATTTTTTTATACAATGTAGTGATAATAAATTTTAAAAACAAAAAATCGGACTGACTTTATTACCCACCATTTTAAAAGAAGTTATTTCTTGTGTTTTTGAAGGCGATTTTTTGTTCATTTTCAAACATTTTTTATATTATTATTATGCATAGTTTGCTGTAGTCTAACTGGATATCACTTAATTTTTTCTTTGGAAGTGGAAGACAGTGTAGTCGTTGGTTGGGGCTGGCGAATTTATTAAATTTATATTTTAATCACGCATTTATTTGGCCTTTTAAACTAAGGTCAAGCGCCCGGGGCTATTATGTTATGACAGAGGGGTAAATGCATCACTTAATTTTTTTAAGGGAATTCAACGTTTCAAAACTATTTATGCTTCCTTCTAAAGAAATTAAGGTACTTAAACTACTAATATAGGACGCAAATATACTTTTAAAACGTTGAAATCCCTTGAAAAAAAAAAAGTGACGCATTTACCCCTCTGTTACAATAGCCTACACACGTAAAGTTCGGACCACGCGTACACGGTAAACGCCACGCGCCGTTCCAATCTTTGTTCCGAACCGTACGTGTAAATCCAACTGTAATAGTAAAATAGTAAAAAATGTACGGTTCAGAGCCCCTAGACAACATGCATTACGCTAGCTAGCGTTTCTATTCGTTTCGTTTTTAAACCAATTGCGTCACTTGTAGATGACGTGATACGAAAAGTCACGTGATCTAGCAGTAACGCGATTGGTTTAAAAACGAAACGAATAGAAACGCTAGTTAGCGTAGTGCATCTTGGCAAGGGCCTCAGAACGAAGATTGGAAAGCGCGTGGCGTTTCCCGCGGTCCGAACTTTACGTGTAAAGGCCGCTTTTGAGTCAGTCCGCTGTGACCTTGACTCGGTTGATTAATATTGCGGTATTATGAAGAATTAAACGAAATTATTAAAAAACATATAACCTTAAAAATACTTAGATCAAATGCGTATCCACCTTGGTTTAATCCGGCCTACATACCGCACTGCCAGATCAAAACAGCATCAACTCAAAATCCTTGCTAGTTTTGTTTCAAGTTCATAGAAGTTGTATTAAAGTTGATTTTATAATACAGTTGTATTTTGAGTTAATTCTGTTTTGATCTAGCATCAGTGCGATACGCTCCTTGAAAGAAAAAGCTAAATACAACAAGCGCTTTAAGAAAAATGCTAAACGATTGGACCATGACGCTTTCGATGTCTTGCGTGCGAGGTACAAGACTCTTATCAACACATGCTACAAAGTGTAGGTACCTATTTAAAGTCCGTTTAGAACTCGATTATGAAAGCAAGCGATTACTAATTTCGTGGATCTTAAGTAGGGTCTTGGTGGCATAATTGGTAATGCGCCTGCATAGGCCCGGAGAGCCAGAAGAGATGTAGGTTCGAATCCTGCCTAAGACCGACGAATTTTTTTCGCTTTAATATTTAATAGTTTCGATTAAACATAATATTAAGCATTTCTGGCGATATGTCAACGACATGAAGGGTCCAATTGCATTCCTATCACGATGAAGCATAATAAATATGGATTTGGGCGAATTTTAAAACTTATCCTTAAGGAGATCAAATTATTTTTGGAAGAGAGGGCTTATGTTTAAAGTAAGAAACGTGGAAATCATTGTCTAGGTTATAAATAACAAATATTACTTATGGCAATTTTGGAAAATACTACCCTTTAGGGGGAAAAATGAGGGTTCAGGTTTGTATGGGAATTAGTTTTCTTTTTAAGTGAGAAATGTGGGGTGAGACGGGGTTGGGTGGGAGTTTGTACGAGAGTTCCCTCATTTTTGAAATTAGATTTACATGTATCTCGGTATCGAGACCATTATAAACATAAAACAATATATATATTTTATGCTAGGTAAATGAATGTTACCATCTTGACTTTAAATTATAAAAAAGAGAACAGTGTTTAAAACAATCGCTACTTTAAAATATCATAACTTGGATATACCCCAATAGGTACTCTTCATTCAGTTCTGCCTCTTAGTATTTAAATATCATTAAAGAAGTACTGTACAAGTTTCCACGGTGGTGCCTCAAACACCTACTCAAAAATGCTTAAGAGCTCTTGGACTACGACCAGGTTAATCCTAGCGGTTACAAAGCTGCCGAATGTATTCCGCTCCGAGCGAGCATTTACGAAGAACCTGGTTAAGGACACGTACACGAACCCATAAAATAAACTCACATTTTAAAATACATAAACATACTTTACGTATTACATCAACATCAACGTTACCTACTCGATATAGAGGTAGGTAAAGTAAAAGTTCGTGCTCGCTCGTAGTTCTGGATTCTTCGAAACTTAATGTGGTTTATTATGTTACATACAAGTATCGAAGTGCAAAGTCTTAACCAAGGATGTCAGAAATTATTTCTAATACTCCAGAGCCAAGTGTAAAGTGGTTTAGACAGTGTGTCGGAGGACAGACATCTCGCAGAGTGTAAATATTACAAACTCTTCGCTGCATCAGGATGTACGGTGCAGTACATGCATAGAGGCCCGTAGGTACGTCAGGTTATATGTTATATGTATCTAGCTTTGGGTAAAGAAGTACGTAACTGCAGAAAAATATTTTAGTCCCGGCAGTGCAGTCGTATGTTCGGGATTCTGGATAATGTGGAAGATAAAATGTAAGTTGTGTTGTGTGTTACACTTGTTATAATTTTGATGCTATTGCATTGTTTCAAAACCAATTTTTTACCGATTCACACAAAAGCACTTTCTTTCTTTTGCCGGAAGTAGTGGTAGTTAAGAGAAAAAAAATAAATCATAAATCATAACTTAGAACGTTATGTTACCTACAAACGGAATAAGCTATTTATAGTGCTAGGTGATTTAGAACCAGCTTGCGCTTGTAAACATAAATATAACAAATTAATATTCTTCGTGTGGCATGTCATTACATATAGCATATGTATGAGTATTGAATATTATGATAATACCTCGTTATATCATTCGCCGGGCCGTCGCATTTGTAATAGAGACACATTTATTACTGAGTCAATTATATATATATAAATATAATATTCCTAATAATGTATGTACCCACTATGTTACGTGCCCATAATCCCATCAATAAGAACAGTTTATGTAACGACGACTCACTTTCACGTCTTTATAGTTGGCGACGATCTCCGAGGCGAAGGTGTTATTGCCGATGATGGGCTTGTTCTTGACACTCGGGAAGATAATGCCGCCCTTGCGGCTGGCGGGGCGCGGCACGCCGGCAGCCGCAGCCGGTGCCACTGGCGGCTGCGGCTGCGGCGCCGCAAGAGGCGCGGGTGCGCCCGAGCTGCTTGTGGTGTTCGGGCTGCGTGCGATACAATCATTAGTCACAAGTTAACGCACGCGCAACCGAAGCCTGACACTCAACTCGCTGAGCAAAACAGATAAGGTCAATGATACTAAATAAACAATCGCACAATTCGCTTTGCGTATTTGCCAGCAGATATGTCGCAAGTAAACAGCAACAGGAGTAGAAGGATATTGAGAGATGTCACCTGGTAGTGGGGGCCGGCTGCGTGGTGGTGATGGCGGCGGGGCTGGTGCTGGGATCGGTGGCGGGCTCGTCGACGCGGTACCGCGTGGGCCCGTACTCCACTAGCCGGTCGATCGTGGGGTCCAACAGTAGTTCCGCTGGTACAGGTCGTTGTGCCAATGTAGCTACGTCATCTTCTTGCTTCTTTAATCTTTTTTCGACCATATCCAAATTTTCTATTATGAGATTAGTTTTCAGCCGTAAGTCACTGTGTATCTGCCCGATCGCCCGTTCTTGGCGTTGAGTTTGAGTCAGCAGTTCATCAGATTTCGGAACCAAGTCGTCGACTGAGCTTTTTGTACCCACTACAACGTCCCAAACTTCGTCCATTTTTTCAGAGACACTCATCATAGGAATGATCTTGTTAACGAGCGTGTCTATTTTACTACCTTTAGTAACAGGAGACTGTGTACTAGTCGTAGTACGATTTTTGAACAGACCGTTAACATTTATAGACGCAGCCTCGGGCTCTACTATAGCGGCGTGCACATCGGCCATCATGTACAGCACTTTGCCCAGATTTTCAGACACAAGATTAATGTGAAACTGTAATTTCCGGTCTACTGTTGACATCGATGTTCGTAGCTGGTCCACTTCTTTCGTAATTTCGGCGATAACTTCAGTATTTAATCCCTTAGCGATTTCTATAACATTAAGACTTATTGGTTTTTTTTCACTTGCTTCAGCATTGATATCATCGACGGGCAAAAAGTTGTTATCGATTTGATTCTTAAGGCCTACTAATTTTGTATCAATGTCCGATACTTTTTGATCTAAGGATTCCAGTTTTCTGTCCAACAATTGAGCGTCACTAATTTTATTGATAATTTGTCTTTTCGTGGTAGTTTCCGCAGTCCCTTTTCCCTCTTCCTCAGTAAGAAGACTAAAGAGCTTCAAGTCCAGATTTCCAAGTTTTGAAATGATAGCATCTGTTTTATGAATATTGTCATTTACCCTAGAGTCTAAAGCTTCGACTCTCCTCATCAAATGTTCTACTGCCTTGTCAAGATTTTCAATTCTTTGTAGTTTTGTTTCCAAAGTACTAACGATGACTTCAAAAACATTGAAGATATATTGTTCCCTGAAACAATAGAAAGAAATATCATTAATATGTTAAAAACATAAATGAATGATAGGTTTGCACGTGTATTAAATGACGTTTTTTAATACATTTGCGAAAAAATTACAATGAAAGTAAAATAAAACAGTAATTAAAAGAGACAACGTTGCGAAGAAAATTTAAGTCACATTATAATTTAAGTACATTTAAACATCAAAAAACAATAAAGACTTGATACCTATTACTAGTTGATTTAAGATTAAATACATTTATTGGTATCCTGTCTTTTGGCCTAAATATGTTTGGCTGAATGTATCGTTTCCCATTCGTTTCATTTGCCAACCCGCTTTTTTCTATAACTGTAAATATTTCAGGATTTAATTCAGTACCTACCATCGTGTAGGTTAGGTCCCTTTAGGTTAGGTTAGGTTCGTTTTATATAAATACTGAAATATTTACAGTTATCGAAAAAAAAGCGGGTTGGCAAATGAAACCGGTGGGGAAACAATACATTCGGCTAAACATATTTCTGCCAAAAGGCAGAGAACCACATTTATTATTTGGGGTACGAAAGCCAACGGTCGTTCATAAATCATAATACTCAACCAGTTAGGCGGTCACTTACATAAAATACTCTATTAGCCAGCGGTCGGTCACGTATATAGGTGGATTCACATTACGCCGTGCTGCGCCGGGCCCGGCTTCGGCATGGTGTAACGTGAATCCACCTTAATACTCACCGAATCGATCATTCGTAATACTCATTTAGCCATCTTTATGAGAACGTTTTGAAGAACTTTTAATATTACCTAGATAACTTGTACGTATGTATGTATGTATGTATGTATGTATGTATGTGTGTATGTATGTGTGTATTTGTGTATGTAGGTATGTATGTTTGTTTTTGTGTTGGTATGTGTGTTGAGTGTACGTGTGTATGTATGCATATATGTGAGTAGGTATGTGTATTTGTGTTTGTATGTGTGTAGGTATCTGTGTATGTATGTGTGTTTGTATGTGTATGCGTGTATGTGTATGTGTATGTGTGTATGTATGTGTGTCTATGAGTGTATCTGTGTGTGTATGTTTGTGTGTATGTACGTATTTTTACCGGACTTCAAAAAGGAGGAGGTTTCTCAATTCGACCGTAGGTACATATACATTTATTTATTTTGTATGTGTGTTCGCGGATAACTTCGTCGTTTATGAACCGATTTTGATGATTCTTTTTTTGTTGGAAAGGAGATCCCAAGGGTGGTACTTACAATAATAAGGAAACCAGGATCTAATGATGGCATCCCAGAGAAATCAAGGGGAACCTTCGAAAATCGTAGTGGCGATAAGAGCGTTTGCTATTTATTTTCATTAAGTATTTTAGTAACAAGTCCAGCATTTGCATTCAGAAAGTATCATTTGGTGAAGTGGAACTGATGATGAAAACCACAGATGGCCAACGGAACTCCTCAACGGTACCTACCTTTTTCAAGGGCGGCGATAAGATATCTGGATTAAGATAGTTGAGCGCCTATAACGTAGAACATTCTGGAATCATATACTGGGGGAACTCGACGAATAGTGAAATGGCATTTAGAGCACAAAAAAAGTGTATCAGATCTATTTAGGTATGTGGTTTACGATCGACTGACTCTTGTAGGATGCGCTTCAATGAAAACAATATAAACTTCTAACCGTTCCATGCCTTTACATATCCACGAAGTATCAGCTTTAGTTCAAGCTAACAGGAGCTTATTTAAAACCTTTCAGAGTGTACGACTCCAACATAAAATAAAACCAGTACCATCTCACACCGCTTTACACAGTAATGGAATGTCTTCTAAAATTTTCAATAGGTTACCAAGATACACAAGAGAAAGCGAAAATACAACCATATTTAAGATATGCAATATGTGTAATAGAATTGAATGTTAGTGAGTATGTTTATGTAATTTTAGTTTAAGCGCGCTGCACAGCATGTTTGTATGCTGAGAAGTACCACATAAAGGGACATAACCTTAACTATATTAAAGATCTATATGTATAAACCTATGCTGGACAAACAAATAAATGATTTATGATTTATGATGTCATGATTTATGAACATTTAATTGTTTAAATATGACTACCTACGACTTTCCCGCGGTTTTTCATGCGGTGAACTTGAAATGTCTTAAAGTTTCATATCAACTAAGAAGTGAGACTACCTACTTAACAGCTTAGGCCGAACCCTATATTCAAACCGCGGACAGATAAGGCTTACTTCAGGTTAAAATTTGACATTTGCCCATACAAAATGTGTCAAATTTTAATCCGAAGTAAGCCTCTGTCCGCGGTTTGAATATAGGGTTCGGCCGTAAAAGTATTGCGAGTCGTCGACTTCAGTTTGACTGACCTATAGGTACCTACCATTTTAAGAGAAGTTTTATTTTTTGCGCTTTTGTAGGCGGTTTTTTGTTTTATAAAACATTTATTTTATTTTATACTTGTTAGTGATCACAAATAAGCTGTTAAGTAGTCTCACTTCTTAGTTGATATGAAACTTTAAGACATTTCAAGTTCACCGCATGTAAAACCGCGGGAAAGTCGTAGGTAGTCATATTTAAACAATTAAATGTTCATAAATCATGACATCATAAATCATAAATCATTTATTTGTTTGTCCAGCATAGGTTCGGAGGGAGGGAGTCGGAGTCGCACGAAGGGTTCCGTACCATTATAGGTATATTTAAAAAAATATGTTTGTTGTACGGTTTGATGTAATTTAATTATATGTTCAAGATTAGATTTATCGTCTTTTTACCCTGAATTTTTTGAAGATAGCGTATACCCTGGATTAACGCATAGGAATATCCCAGAACATTTAAAAGTTCCTTAGGGAATAACGATAATCGAAAACTACACGAACAAAGTCACGGGCAGAAGCTAGTATGTAAATATGTTTTAAACGTAACTTTTACTAAACCTAATTTAAAACAAGTTTTATTTATGTAAGACTGCGCCGAGAGTCCAGTGGCGCCCTCCCCTCATAACTATTATTGTATTCTAATAAAGAAACTAACTAAAGTATTGTCTTCCAATTAAACGATGGTTTTTTGTTGAACAAATGAATACACAATGTATAGCATATATACAAAGTTTAATGACCTTTAACCTTCGTGTAGTCAAATTAACGGAAAAAAGTGGCCGCCTTTAACTAAATAACAAGTTGACTATGAGTTAGTCACTCATAGTCAACTTGTTATTTAGTTATTTCATATAACCTATTAGATGTGTATTGATTTTTACAACAAAAAACATCCTTCGAATTCAAGTCAATGCTTCAGTTTATTAAAACACTGGACTGGCGACACTGGACGCTCGGCGCAGTGTTAAGTTTTAAAAGTAAAAAAAAGTCTTAAGGTGCTTTTCCACCGTTGGCGCGATGCGAGACGAGGCGGCACGAGAATTGAAATTTATATTAAAAATTTCGGAACCTCCCCCCCCCCCGCGCGCGCGGTGGAAATGGGTGTTTTAATACAAATAAAAATTCTCGCGCCGCCTCGTCTCGTCTCGCGCCGCCTTGTCTCGTCTCGCGCCGCCGGTGTAAAAGCACCTTTAGAAGACGACGGAAATTCGCTATGCGGAGCTTCAATTACGAGTACGCTTACTTGTGGCGCTTTTTAAATCATCGGTGAAACTGACCTAATTGAAAACTATAGTGAGTATTTATTTTATTTTATACTTTTTACTGTTACGTAGTCCCACTTCTTAGTTGATATGAAACTTTAAGTTATTTCACGCGCGCCGCAAGCTACGCCGCGGGAATGTCATAGTCATATTTCAACAAGTAAATATTCTTCGTTGTAGTCACTCAACTATCTTAATCGAGATATCTTATCGCCACCCTTAAAATAGGTACTTTTGAGGAGTTCCGGTGGCCATCTGTGGTCTTCATCATCAGTTCCACTTCACCAAGTGAAACTTTCTGATTGCAAATGCTAGACTTGTTACTAAAAATACTAAAATCGCTATATGTTTGCCCACAATATTTAAGGAGTTCCCTCAATTCCTCACTGATCCCCTCATCAGATTCAGATTTGGTGACAATGGGACCACCTCCGAAATATACCTACACTATCAAACCAAAAAATAACTTTTCAAATCGGTCCACAATTGTCGGAGTAATCGGTGAACATACATTAAAAAAAATACATACATTGGAACGTATAACCTCCTTTTTTTTTGAAGTCGGTTAAAAAGGAAGAGGGTAGTGTATGTGTTAACAAAAGCCTACCCACACCGAGCATGACATCGCCGACGCCAGTCCTTCCGTTACCGCGGCTGGTGCAGTGCGACCCAGCCGAATCGTCGGATTAATAACGAGGTATATTTAGGAAGTTAAGTCATTATGATATTACGGCTTATGAAAATAACATATAACGTTGGTAGTTCTGATAAAATTAGCTTTCATTTATGATAATAGGTCAAGCGGGGAAGACCCCAATTCTCAATATTGTTTCAACGACGACAAATTGGTACAGTCGGCCTTATAAGAAGCTGCACACTTTTTACTTTGTCGCTTTATCGCCTTTGACAGATTAGTGTAGCAGTTCAAACATGACGTTAAAGTGACAAAACACTAAAGTGTGCAGCTTCTTATATGGCCGACCGTACCTAACTTAAAAAGAAACTTTTCTTAAAGAAAATGGCAAAAGGTATTGCCTTCATTCCGCGAGCAAACAAACAAACAAATAAGCATACATAAGCAAACACAATACCGACCCAGTTTAATGGGATCCTAAATGACCACAGGCGGCAAGGTAGGTAGTAGGTACCACATATGTAACCAAACTTTTCTTTCTATGCAAATTACCAGCCACTTTCATGTAAAATTATTGACGTTGGGTGTACTATTGCATACATAACCTGTTATTGACCTGGCCGCTAAAAATCACACAAAATGTTCCTAAAGCTGGAGAATTATAATTTAATGATAGTCTTTAATATGCAAATTACAGCAATTATGATGTCGAGGGAAATCATCGTTTCATCTGTTTATTTACATATGTAACCGAGTGCGTTATGAACTTTTTAAACGTAAAATGTTTCATCGAGTAACCTATAGCGCGTTATAGTATTTAGGTATCAGTTATCAAACATGTTTCCATATCGTTAGAACCATTTCAGAATGCCAGTAGGCTAGAAGATCCTGAATGTAAAGTGATATGATATAGTTTTAAATCAAAGGAAACAATTAACTTCCAAAAAGTGAGACCTAGCTGAACCCCGTCAATCTAAAGTTCATGTCAAAAACTGGCTTAATATCGAATCACAACACTCTGTAGGGGGCTCGGCATTGGCCTTGTGCTCTCTTATAAATACCATATTTAACACGTTCACTGCGGCACAAATCTTGAAGAACTTTTAACTGGTGCGGTTGAGATCGAATCAGCCCAAACCTAAGCTCTTTTACAGTGCGGGTGAGCCCTTACTTTTCAGAAGTTACTTAACTCCTTCATAACTTTGCTAACATTAGGATTAAGTAGGTGTTTTTTTTACTTGGTGTTCATTTGTCAGTAAATGTTTAAAATATAGGTCCCCTTCGCCCTTGGTTCTGACCTCTTGTTAAAGAAAAAATGCCTAAAGATTTTATAGTCTTTTATACCTCAAAACGCACTAAATATTATCTGGGACTAGTGCAGGAAATGGCACTTATCGCTAAATTATCGATAAAAAAATCATCATCTCATCGAGCATCTTTGATACAATAATATGTCAGAAACCGTTTTTAGTGAATCTAATCCATGTGTATCTGATTTATTATCTAGAGTTTGAGTCCCGGTAAGGGCATTTAATTGTGTCTTATTACGAATATTTGTTCCTGGGTTATGGTGGTTATTCATAGTAAATTATAAAATCTGTTCCTCACACTTATACCTACATACCTACACATAAATTTATAATAACACTAGAGGTCGCCCGCGACTTCGTACGCGTAGAATTAGTTTCCCGCTACTCCCCCATTTCTTCCCGTTGGGGTCGATTTTCGGAAAATCCTTTCTTAGTGCTCACTTACATCATGAAAGGAACCCCTGTACCAAATTTCAAGTTTCTAGGTAGGTACAGTAGTTTTGGCTGTGCGTTGATATATAAGTCAGTCAGTTTTGCCTTTTATATATATATAGATAATAATTATTCACATTAATATACCTACACTAACTAGAGAACACTATCGATCGGTCCAGATTTACCTACGTAAAAGACGCGTGGTTCGGTATCGACAAATACCTAAGTATGGCCGCACAAAAGTCAAGCGGTCGACTCCCGCTCAGTGCGGCTTTGAGGTAACTTTCTTGAGACGTAAATAAACCTCAACCCGCACAGTGTGTTTTTTTTTATACCTAGTGCGTTAGAAGTTTATTTAGACCTCAAACATTTTTTCTGTACCAACCAGTCCGGAGTCCGGAGGGCTTATTGTCTAACGCACTCGCAATCAGCATCGTTTACATTTTGAAAATCGAAGGCTTGTGTGCCTACAAAACGAAAACAATTGCTCCACTTTGAAGCTAGTTGCGATTGCGAGTGAGTTAGTCAATAAGCCTTCTGGTTTGAAAAACATAAAGCAATGTATAGTTGGCTTTATCATACCTACGCCTTGTAAGTAAATGGCGACAGCTCCCGCACGAGAGAGATAACACGAACTTTTAGCCCCGCATCAGCTTGAGGGTGCGTATCCACCAGAGATGGTGGAAACGCACCCTAAAATCGAGGCGATTTTGCTTCAACCCGCATTGAACGTGTGAAATGGACAATAGCAATGTTGGTTTTAAACACAATTTTGACAAATGATGACGTTAATGACCATACTCGTATGAACGTAACGCTGACTGCGTTACGTTCATTCAACTGAAGTATACTTTTTGTAGAATATTAGAGGTATTCAACGACGATTCAGATTAACCCGTATCGATTTGAAACCGTGTTTTCAGCACCGGTCGGTTGTCATTAGGCAATGCAATTTAACCGGTTATTAACCGTTTTTGTATGAAAATAACCGGTTAAAAGCGGTTATAACCGGTTATTTGCATTCCCTAGTTGTCATGTCCTTGTGAATGACATTATACAACTGCATGGAGCAACACAACACTTCTCAAAAGTCATGCCGCATAAAAGTTCCAATGAATTACACTAAAACTCTTTCAAAAGTGTAAGGCTCTTGAGGATTATTTTGAAATCGTTACAGTACGGTTATTGTAAAGATAGAAAAAGGCTGGCTCTTAACCCTACAAACAAGCCGCTGAAGGAACTAAATTTATACATTATAACAACTGACTATGATAGGTGGAAATATTTTGGCACTTCCACCTATTATAGACTATTTCTAGTTGTTTTTTAAACTTCAAAATGTAAATATTACATCACTCGATATGTTTCGTCCTTGGGTGAAATCACCTACCACTGTGCCATGTCAAATTACTACATAGGTATTACACGTATTATGAGCTTTTATCACGTTTCCAATTACCGAGTACACATTATCGCCACATGGCCTTCCATAAATCTATATATCTGTATATAGGGTACGGAGAAAATCCATCAGAATGGGTTTGGCATTCGTTTGCTAACGATTCGAATGTGGCTCAGGGTCTCAATGTATTGTATGGCGGGGTTCGATTGCGAGCGCGCGGCCCGCGCAATGCTTTGTTATGCAGTACTTACTAAAGCACCACGTATTGTGAGACAAATATTCGCTCCGGTTAAGCTCTAATTTGACCTAAACTACAGTTAATTCGGTTCGGACTGAACGAAAGGAGCCAGCAATTACACATGTACATACACAATATGACAAAAATACAGTCATATTGCATGAAAATTGTTTTTTGCTTGTAACAACGGCTGCGGAACTGCACACTGCGTGTAGCTCGACATGCTTCTAACTGCCTCAAAAGGTGAACTAAAGAATGAAGTCAAAGCATTGTTGGGGCTGTTATAGTGAGCACCATTAACGAGTCATGTGCTTAATTAGTGGTCGGCTATCCCGGGGGTACCGCAAATCATCCTCGCAGCGATAATGCCATTTAACTACCCAATGATCGTCTCGACTCGACTCGACTGCATTCGTTTTACGCACTCGTTTTATGACCAATACTTAAGGGTAAAGGACTTTGTTTATCATCATCATCATCATCAGCCCGTTGCAGTCCACTGCTGGAAATAGGCCTCTCCTAAGGAACGCCACAGAGCCCGGTATAATGCTTTTTGCATCCAGTCGCTACCGGCCCTCTTATATCTCATATACAGCCTCTTATGCCTCTTATGTTTATGACTTGTGCATATTTTTCATTGCGTGTAATATTCCTTGCAATAGGACAAAGTCATCCGGAGTTTCGAAAGTTTACCTTTGTTGTAAATGTACAAATTATAAAAAGCTGCCAAAGCAAAGTATTTTGCTAATCACTATCACTATCACTTCACTATCATCACTATCATCATCATCACTATCACTACGTAGTATAAAATAAAGTCGCTTCCCGCTGTCGTCTGTCTGTCCCTATGTAGGTATGCTTAGATCTTTAAAACTTCGCAACGGATTTTGATGCGGTTTTTTTTAATAGATAGAGTGATTCAAGACGAAGGTTTATAGACACATTTTAATCTAATTAAGTTTTAATATAGTTGAGAAAACTCAATGATTTCTTACCAAGTCGTCAAAAAATCGATTTTCTGGCGCTTACATAGCTTACGCTGGCTAAACCTTAAGAGATATATCAAAATAATGTAATGAAGATCAAATTAAATTAACTATGGAATTGTTTTTTAAATAATAAAAATATCGGAAATTATGCGTTATTGGACTACATATTATATATAGTTTTGTATTATATACTTATATCTGTATTATTACGATGTTTTAGAGATTCTAAACTGATTATTAAACATCTGACATTTTAATGAGCTTTAGTCACCGAATGCGATTCAAAAATCGCCCTCCAGACCCGTTACGAGTATCTGCCACCGGCATGCTACCTACCACCACGTTGTATCGCGACCTACTGATCACAGGGCGATTGGTCTTAAGTTAAAACGACCTTCGGGTTTATACGTCTCTCTCACTCGCGCTCATACCCGAAATAAATAGGTACTACGATTTACTGCTGTCAACATTATCAGTATTCAGAAACTTCGTGGTTGTGCAATGTGTCAGCATTGACTTCTTATCATGCCTAGTGCCTACTATAAGTAGTAGCAATCGTTCTTCGACACCGGCTGTACAGTTGGTTAACTCGGTAACCAGTAACTGCAGATAATTATGTGAGAATAAGCGTAATTGACTCGCTACAATCCCCATTTACACTATTAAATATAAACCACGGTTTTTGCGCAAGCACAAACTCGAAATCCGGCGACTCCAGCGCAGCAGGTTAACGTTCGTCTTGTCCGACAGTTCCAGCGAGTTATGACAACAACAAATCTTTTGTGAGTCGTTTGCCCCTTTACGTTTATACCTAAAGTCGTATTTATTTAGGAACATTTTAATCTTTTCTATACATGTCAAGGGTGTTATTGAATAGGTCTTAACAAATCATTTTGTATATTATTTTGTACATTACGTCATTTTCATATTAAGGAAAATGAAACTATCGCTTGAGTTACTTTCAACCTAGGGTTGCCACCTTTCTTATCAAGATATATAGTATATGTTGAGTTATAGTACCAAAAAATATAGTACAAACAACAAAAATATAGTAGTTTTTTATTTTAGACATATTTTTGTTCGAACTAGCTTCTCTCAATAACATTTTGTTTTGTTTAAAAATATCCATGGCCTGGAGACAAGGTGCTGCTGTATTAAAAAATATCAATAACTCATTTTTAATGAGGTTTACTAAGGCTTTGTTACGTTCATCCCGCCACTTTGCATTCATAACTGAAAAAACTCTTTCAGTGAATGCAGATGTAGCGGGCACAGACAATAGCATAGACACTATTTTAAATAAATTTGTGAGACTGTCTGTATTTTTTTTAAATATGGTACTCCACTTTTCTGCCGTGGGCAAATCTTTGATTTCTGAATAAATAATTTCTCTTATTTCATTGATTAATGTTATTACGTCATATAAACCATCCATGACGTTTTTGTCTAAAAATGGTTTGATTTTAGTGCTAATAATTGGTTGTCCATAATAATTCATTTCATTTTATGTGATCCTTTAAAAAAAAAATAGTAGAAATATCCGAACAATTAAATGGCAAAAGGAAATGTCAAGATATTTTTTTTTTGGATGCGTTCTGAAACGTCTTTATAGACCAAAACGTATTTATGTTACCATATTTTAAGACTCGAATTTCGAAATTATCTTGTTCTTAAAAGTAAAGTATTTTAGCGTACTTTATGTCTTTCATATATTATAAAGTACGGACAGCCGAAATATAGTACAATACTATATATTATAGTACGGGTGGCAACCCTAGTTCAACAAGTACGGTCACGAGCGTTAATTTGGGACCCATTTCAAGAAAAATATGCTTGAAGTCATTAGAGATGTCAAGTCATTTGTAACTTTTAGGAAACTCAATCTTATTGTTGTAGAATGTCAGATTGACTTTGAACCTAAGGTGGGTACCAAATTTAATCTCGTGACTGTACTACAGCCAAAACTACAAGTAATATATATTTTTTAAACATTTCAACTTCAAGGAAAACTAAGTAAGTAACAAGATTAAAAAAGGTTTTTAAAAAAAAACCGCCTTCGAAAACGCAAAAATACTTCACTTCTTTTAAAATCGTAGGTAGGCAATAGGTCCGAGTGGACACGCTGAAGAAGGCTTTTGTTTAAAAAAAATGTAAATTGCCGACTTGTGTGTAAATTGTTGACAGTTGGACTACCATTTTAAAAGAAGTTATTTTTTGCGTTTTTGAAGGCAGTTTTTTGTTTTTTTATTTTATTTTATTTACCTACTCGCGTACTGTAAACCGCTTATATTGATATCGTTAACGGTGTCAGAATACCACCTACTATATAGCGTAACCAAAGAATGAAAACAATTCTATAATGTGCGTTGCAATGGTTAACAGTTCTATAATAATAATAATATTTTTGTCATTACTATGGTTACACGCATGAACAATGACAGTGACGGTGTTTGGTGATCAACTGACATCTTAATTATTTTATTAACAAGTCAAGAATCGTTTTAACAACAAAAAAATAAGTAAAATATTTAATTAATTACCATAGCAGTAGCTTTAGAAGAAATAATACCTAATCAAGGAAAGATTAATAAAATTAATTGATTCGACGGTTTTGCAAAATGGCAATATAGCGACACCGATGGCGTTTGGTGAATATAATTGACATTCCGATTCTTATACTTTATTGTTCGAATCGAAGTGTAAAAATAAATAAATGTGTGAAATCACCAATCATCGTTTTTCCACATTGGCAATCATCGTTTTTCCGAATACAGACGAATGCTTATTTCCATGTCCGTCGATTATTACATTTGTCATTTATTAAAATTAGAATTTAGAACTAAGTACTTTGTTGTTGTTTTGTCTTGATTCTCGCGTGAACTATATAGAGCTGTAAAACTACTTCTTAAATATCATTTACTTACTTATTAAATATCATTTACTCATTTTCAACATGTATAGTACACCAACGAAATATTACAAATATTAAACAAAATAAAATACTACTTCAACCGACTTCCAAAAAAAAGGAGGTTCTTATGTTTGACTATTAGGTAGGTATGCAACTTAATTGAATATTTATCTGACAAATGTCGAAACACGAAGCTTGCCGGGAGACGTTAAGAAAATAGAAGCATTGTAATATATAGATGCCAACGTATAACTTTAAGTGATTTAAAATTTAGGCTGTTTACAACTCTATACATATATTTTGCACTGGACGCGACCGCACTCTCTCGCATCTGAACCACGACTAGCAAACATTATAAAAGTAGTGTGCGACAGAGATAACGCTCTACCAAGCCGAAATAAGCCGATTCTCTCTTTCCAAAGGTCGATGTGCAATATTTATCGCCGGGCACTGTGAACTAATTAGGTACACCAACGTTGGCGTTTCCTTTTTAAGCTTGTGGAAAAAGTTATGTATATAACGGTACATAATTAGCTCTTTAGGTATGAGTGTCGAGGTCAGAGCGCGAGCTTGCGAGCTTCATTTTCATTATGCTAACAGTTACATAAATAACTATTAAATTCGGTCCACAATTGATACGGTGAACACATATAAAAAAAAACGGTCAAGTGCGAGTCGGACTCGCGCACCGAGGGTTCCGTATTAAAGATAATATGCTTGGTAACCGCAAAAGAAATTACTTACTTATTTTGTTATGAGCTTTATTTTCTAGGCTCAGATTTTCTTAGTCTTGTTATTTCCCAAAATCTGTAAATAATTTTTCCCATAAAATATAAGTAATTATCTATACTGAAGTAAGTACCGTCAGGATTCTTTTCAGATTTTTTGATTAATGAACTTCGGAGATAAGGGGGGGGGGAACGGTCATTTTTTGAACCTTTTTGGCTATAACTCAAAAAGTACATAACAAAAAATTAAAAATAAATAGTTTTGAAATAAGCAGATTAAGACCTTTCATTATGACACCCCATATGCTATAATCGAACCGGGTAGGGGTCTACTCGCATAGGTACATATTTTTACGCATAATAATCATTACGCATAAAAATAGATTGTCATAAAACGGTTTTTACAATGGAAATGGTTTTATTTTAATTTTCCAAAAAACCACTTTCATTTTCAACCCCCCATTCAAGACCCATTTAAGTTATATATAAAATTAATTTCATATTTTTTTTACTAAAAACAGATGCGGGCAAGCAAGCTGTACAACTATGCCAAATTTCAAGTTGATAGCATTTGTAGTTGCTGAGAAAACCTGCCGTGACATACAGACAGACAGACACAGACAGGCAACGAAGTCTCACCAAGGGTTCCTTTTTACCATTTTGGTAAGGCACCCTAAAAATACATTTAGGAACATAGAACCTCCTCCTTTTTAAAGTCTAGTCAGGCTAAGTAGCCTAGTATGACATTTCAAGAGTTTATTATATTATTATGTAATGTAAACCTACTTAAAAAAAGAACTGAGTCTGATTCTCAGACTAGCAGTTAGCAGTCCGCCGGCCGATATTAGCCTGTCAGTTCATTTCATCGTATTCAAACACAGACTAACAGTCCACCGGCCGATATTGGCCTGTCAGTTCATCGTATTCAAACACAGTTTAACCACAGTATAATAAAGAGTACTACCGTACAATATGGTCACTCCCTGCCTCCCGTTGAAAGTGCCGCCCACCCGCTCTCAGTTACCTCATAGTTACCGGCTGACAAGGACGCGACGACGCGGTGCGCAGAGCGGAGGCCACGTAAAATTTAAATGTCAAACAAAATATTTACAAATTTTATTTTCCTTAGACTACTTATCCCTTTATTTAGTATAAGAGGCTATTCGCAAAGATTCAATTTTCCATTGGCTATACAACTCATAATACTTTCTGTTATTAAAACTAATTTATTTTTCTTTCTTTCTAGCTACTATTATAATAAGGGAAAGTTAAAGTCAAACCACAGGTTTATTTCGGCCTTTAATTTTTTAAGCAACGGGAAAATGACAAATCCTATAATAAACGAATTCGTCTTTTTCTCACACATCCTCACGTACCTACTCACAAACTTTCACGTTTATAATATTAGTAGGATAATTAGGTAAATAATGCTACTTATTCAAAATAAGATAGTTTAATAAGCACCCTCATAACTAGTGGCTCTGTGAGCTGTACACCTCGCGTTAAGTTTATAAAACGGAGATCATCCGGACATACAAAAGCAAATTGCTCGAGTCAAAACATAGACCTTCGCTAACGCTTCGGTCAATAATAATATCAGAAAATAGAGTTAAAAACGTGTTTGTCTATAATTAATTACAAGCACACAAAATAATTCGACGCCGCTATTACAAGGTCATCTCATATTGCGTCCCCGATTCGCGAACGCACTAAAATGGCGGCAACCCTAGCATGTCTTATCTCACTCACACAAGCATGGTACGCGTTCACCTACACGAGCTTAGACTGTGTGCGTAGGAACGCATTTGTTTCGTACCTACATTTGATCGCCATTGTCCGAGGTGTAGTTTAACAGTTCACCGGCCGATATTGGCCTTTCAGTTCATCGTTTTCAAGCCCAGACTAACAGTCCACCGGCCGATATTGGCCTTTCAGTTCATTGTTTTCGAGCACAGACTAACAGTCCACCGGCCGATAATGGCCTGTCAGTTCATCGTATTCAAACACAGTTTAACAGTCCACCGGCCGATATTGGCCTGTCAGTTCATCGTATTCAAACACAGTTTAACAGTCCACCGGCCGATATTGGCCTGTCAGTTCACCGTATTCAAACACAGACTAACAGTCCACCGGCCGATATTGGCCTTTCAGTTCATTATTTTCGAGCACAGACTAACAGTCCACCGGCCGATAATGACCTGACGATTTCTTCGAGCTGCAAGCTTGGGCCGCACGATGATCTCGGCCGGGCCGTCGGACACACCTCACCGCCTCACGACCAACATTCGTCATAGGCCGGTCGGTCGATCTCGAACTTTCGTTCGAAAACTGATAATGTGTGGTGAGCGATAATTTCAAAGCATTTATAAGCCGGCCGTTCGTATATTGCCGGCAGGTATAACTCGTTTACTGTGTGCGCTCCATTGGTCTGTGTTCTAATACTACGAACTGACAGGTCAATATCGGCCGGCGGCTCGGCGGACTTCGAATACGTAATCGTAGGTTTCGAGTCTAATAAAATTAGTCAGAAATAAGAAATAAGGTAATTGTTTAATCTTTATATATTCACTTGTATTAAAACTATAGATTTAATTAAAGCATTTATTATTTGTTGTTATATTACACTTGCACATTCTAATTGTAAGTCTGTTACCAGTACCATAGCATAGAGTAATCCATGCTCTATCTATATTTTTTAGCATAGATAATGTGATACATCATCTTTCCCCTTAGATTAAAGACAACTATAATTAAATTTATAAATCTAATATATCTCTAGGTTTTACAGTTCTTCCACTTCTAGTGGTTCTTAAACCTGTAGTTGATGGATCTCCACTGCTGGCACTGCTACTGTTATTGTAGTCAGCATCAATAGTATTTGTGACAGATAATGGAGCTTCATTACTACTTATAATATCCTCAGCAGGAAATATGTCTGAAGGTGAAAAGGAAAACAGAGGACTTTTCCCTAAAACACTACTTTCAGTTAAAGACTTTTTTAAATGCTTAGAATTCCTTCTTATTGTTGTATCCTCTCCTTCCCTTTTAATCAAGTAAGACCTGGGTTCTTTACACTTTCCTACAACTATACCCTTCTTCCAACATTTTTCTTTATCTGTTTTAACAACCACCTGATCTCCTGTATCATACTGAACCTCTTTTTTTCTTTTGTCTTGCATATTTGTGGATTGCCTCATGACTAATAATTTATGCATATTGTTTTGAACTTTAGGCTCTAAAATTCTTGAAGATGTTGGAACAAGTGTACGACATATTCTACTATTTAAAATTTGGGATGGGGACACATTTAATCTTGACAAAGGAGTATTATTATAACTCAATAAGTAGTCTCTGTAATCCACTCTATCTTCCAGTGCTTTTTTTAAAATTGTTTTGCCAATATGAACAGCTTTTTCGGCCATCCCATTGCTTCTGGGATAGTGAGGACTACTAGTAATTAGAACTATATCCTTTGACTTATAATATTTTTGACATTCATGTGAATTGAAGGGATTATTGTCAGATATGATTTCTTCAGGATAGCCAAATCTGGTAAAAGCCTCTTGTAGGGCATTAATTACTGAGCATGATGATTTATCATTAAGAGGCAGGACCTCCAACCAGTGAGATAAATAATCAATAATTACAAGATAATTTTTACCTACAAATTCCAAAATATCAGTTCCAATTTTGGCATATCTACGATATGGAATTTTATGTGATATCATGGTGTCATGAGAGTTGGAAGATCTAAATTTTTCACAGGTCCGACACCTCATTATAAAGTCCTTTATGTCATTGGAAAGCCCAGGCCAATAAAATAATTGTCTAGCTTTTTTAAGGGATCTCGAGATTCCAGGATGGCCATTGTGTACCAGATTCATAACATAAGGTTTTAAAGAATTTGGTACAAGTAACTTGTTTTCATAAAAAGCTAACCCGTCTTCAAAATATATATCATCTTTTAATTTATAAAATTCTTTACACTCCTTTACAACCTTCTGTTGTTCTGGCCAACCATTCACATAGTATTTACCTAGCACCTTCAAAATAGGATCACCTTCAGTTTCTTCTACAAATTTTCTTCTCCTCTCGGGTGACATTGGTAAGTGTACACTAACTGAATGAACCATTTGTGACATTTCTTTATCAGTTTCTGTAACATTTAAACTATTCCTAGACAGCATATCGGCAAAGTGTAACAATTTACCAGGTACATACATTACATTTAAATTGTACATTAATAGTTTTAATCTTAAGCGTTTCAGTCTTGGTGAACCTATTTTGCATATTGGCTTGGCCATGATTGAAACTATGGGTTTATGATCGGATTGCACATCTACCTTTGAGCCATAGATATACCAGTGAAACTTTTTTACTGCAAAGTAAATTGACAAGAGCTCTTTTTCAGTTTGACTGTAATTTAGTTCTGTATCGTTCATAGTTCTTGATGCGCATGCAACCAATCTCAATATGTTTTGTTTATCATGTTGGAATAAACAGCATCCCAGACCACTTTTTGAGGCATCACACTGCAGTACAATATTTCTTGTTGGGTCAAAAGGTGTAAGAGCGGGAGCTGTGCACACTTTCCTTTTCAGTTCAGCAAACGCCAATCTATGGGCAGGCAACCAAATAAATTCCATATCCCTTTTTAACAATTTACAGAGTGGCGACATGAGATTAGCCATATCTGGGATATACCTGCGTACATAATTAAACGAGCCTAAAATTTGTCTTAGTTCATCTCTATTAGTGGGTTCTTTTAATTTTAGCAATGATTCTATCCTGTCCTTATCTAGTGACATTCCAAACTCATTGAAAACTTGACCAACATATTTGACCTGAGTTTGTTTGTACTGTAACTTGTTTTTATTAAAGACAATACCTAACTCTTTGGCTTTATCTACTACCTTTTTCAAAGTTTTATCATGATCCTCTTCTGTATTTCCCATCACCAGAATATCATCAGCCCATACTACAACATTTGGAATAGTTCCAAAATGACCCTCTATAATATCCTGAAATAGTTCAGGAGCATTCATTAACCCAAAAGGCAGCTTCCATGAAGCTTTTTCGGTGAGACACAAATGATGAAAACCCTCAGTTAAATCTAGGACAGAAAAAAACTTTTTACCCTGAAGTTGTAAACTTAAATCTTCTAATGTGGGCATAACTTTGGGTTTTTTAACAATTATTTTATTTAAGTCAGCGGGATCTAGACAAAGTCTAACATTCCCATTTTGTTTCTCCACTATCACCATCCTGTTCACACAAGCTCTTTCATCAATCTTATCAATTTTTACTATTGCTCTCCTATCCTCTAATCTTTTAAGTTCTATTTTTAACGGTTCATGCAAACAGGTTGGCAACCTTTGAGATGGATGGCAAATTTTTTCCTCTGAAGCTATAGTGGGTATATCTATATTACCTGGTAGTCGTCCAATTCCTTTAAACACCTCAATGTTAGATTTGATGAAGTCTTCTTTTTGATTATTAATTTCCAATGTATGCACACGCTTGACAAGGCTCAGTGCTACACATCCCATCAAACCAAGTAGCACCATATTTGTTTCCATAATCACAAAGTTTTCATAGCATGTATTGTCTTTAAATTTACACTTTAGATTGATCAAGCCAAGGGGTTTTACATTTTCACCACTGAATGACTGAACATTAATATCTGTCTCATATAATTTCAGTTTCAATTTCTTATTTAGGTTCTCAAATACTTTCCTAGGCATGACACTAATTTCTGCACCCGTGTCTAATTTGCATTTAATATTTTTGCCTTCAATTTCAATAAACTCAGTCCACTCATTGGCATTGACGTACTTAACCTCTCCACAGAAAAGACTGTTGTCACTGTCTGAATCCACTGCCTGCACATTGTGTATGTTTTTCACTCTGCAGCTGACCGCCAAGTGGTTTAGTAAACCACAACGAGTACATTTTTTCCCATATGCTGGGCATTGACGTGGCCCATGTTTTTGTTGACATCTTCTGCATTGAAAAGTTTCCGATCTTTCTATATCATTAGATTTCGGTTTTCTTTCGAAATGCTTGTTCTTCTTAAATTTTGCAGCATCTACCTCCATGGTGGGGTTCATTTCCTTAACCTGGTTGCGACTAATTTCACTGGCTCGACATAATCTTGTCACTTTGTCTAGAGACAAATCATCCATCCGAAGCAAATTTTCTTGTAGCTTTTTGTCATTTACTCCTTGTACTATTCTGTCCCTTAGCAATTGATCTTCTATTGTTTCCTTGGTCAAATCACTGTAATTGCATGTCGATATCAGCTGCCTTAAATTTGTATAAAAGTTTTCAAAGGTCTCTCCTTGTTCTTGTTTATATTCATTGAATCTATACCTTTCGAACACTTCATTCCGTTTGGGATTTACATATTTTTCTATATGCTCCAGCACATCTGTATATTTTTCAGATTCAGTCTTGTTCAATTTGAACGACTGAATAACCTTTGTAGATTCCGGTCCCATCATGTTGCGCAATAATGACAATTTAATTTTGTCAGAAGCTTCATCTTTTCCGATGCCCACCAAATAGTCCTCGAATAAACACTTCCAAAACCTCCATTCTGAGGCCGCTGCCTGAGACCTGATATCAAAGTTAGGCGGCAGCTTCACAGTATTCGCGTCCATGCTGTTTGCAAAATCGGTTATAAGAATTGGATAACATTCACCACTGTAAACTTAGTGTTTTACGACTGCGCCATGTTTAATCTTTATATATTCACTTGTATTAAAACTATAGATTTAATTAAAGCATTTATTATTTGTTGTTATATTACACTTGCACATTCTAATTGTAAGTCTGTTACCAGTACCATAGCATAGAGTAATCCATGCTCTATCTATATTTTTTAGCATAGATAATGTGATACATCAGTAATGTTTCATTGGGTTTTGTCTAAAAAAACATGCTTAGTTGGGTGAGAGTGTATATCATAGTTTCGACTAGGTACCTACTCTCGGAATATCATGCTATCGAATGTTCGTTGGCTCGACTGTTACTGGATCGAATATTCGCTGGGTCGAAAAGCGTAGAAACAATAAATCGTCAAATCGAAATTGAGATTTCGATTGTCATCCCATAGAAAATCTCAGACACGAATGTTCATTGGGTCGACTGTTACTGGATCGAATATTCGTTGGGTACGAAAAGCGTAGAAACTATAAATCGTCAAATCGAAATTGAGGATTAATAACCATAACCATATAATTCTAGATTACGTTTTGTCGATTGTACATATTTCGGCCACAAGTATTTCGATCCAGCGAATTTTTATTACAATAACAGTCGAGCCAATGAATTTTCGATAAACCACTGATCGAAACTAGGTACCTATACAATTCTAGATTACGTTTTGTCGATTGTAAATATTTCGGCCACAAGTATTTCGATCTAGCGAATATTCATTACAATAACAGTCGAGCCAACGAACATTCGATAGCATGATATTCCGAGAGTACGTAGTCGAAACTATGATAAACACTCGTTGGGTGATCATTCGGGCGTTTCAACCGACGCCGTCATTGTTGTCTTCAATATATTGATGAAAATAATGACAACTACCAGCAACTTTTGATGTCAAAATCAACGGACCTGGGGGTAGTATCCATTCCATTTAAAAGAATAAGAAATTTATAAAGTCTTATAAATTTATCTTTAATAATATGCGAAGACAATAATAACGGCGGTGGTTAAAACGCCGAGTAATCACTCTTCATAACGAAAGACACAGGAAACTTGAATTTAAACTCTCAAACGGTCAATTAGCTAAAACATCGTTGGATAATCGCAATAAAGGTGGCCTTGTTCAGTGTCCGAGTGATTAAAACTGTACGTAAAATTGAATTAAGTACCTAATTTACATAATACACTGTTTTATCGAATAAATTGATGGTTTCACTTTTAAATCCAATACTACATGGTATGTTACATTAGATTAAAAAATATTTAAACTATGATTCAAATTAGTATAAATGATTTGACTTTATTTGTTTTATAACTTTGATTAAACGTGCGTTGATACAGACATGATCGATAATAAAAATGTAAATCCATTATTGTAAATAGGTACTACCTAGGTACCTACTTGTATCTGACGGCATCTCATCGGTGGAAATATTTTTTCACTTATTTTCACACATACGAGTATTGATTGTTATTTCCACATTTACGAGTAAAATGGTTTCGGCAAAATAGCATTTCATTTGGCGACATGTTACGAGGGCCCTAACTTTACACCGAGCGCGAGGAGGCGGCGGCGCGGCGGCGGGCTAGAGGTTGAACAACGACTTTCCTTGCTAGGGGCCGAGTTCACCAGCAGATGTTTAAATTTTAAACGGTTGTTTAAACCTTAAACGACCGATTAACGATATTTTGGTGTTCACCACGCGTTAACCATTGATTAAGTAACGAAGAAATGGACTCAGTTACTTTTCTAAAATATTTGAAAAATAACGATTTAATTTCGTGAAACACAATTAATGATTACGATTATGAATCTATATCAATATATTAAGGATAGTTTTATTTTATTAGGCATGGTCCAAATAGTTTTCAAGTTTATATCTGTTGGCTAAATATGCAAGCATTTGTGTCACTTTACAAAAAACTAACAAGTCTAACGACCGCGAAACAAATTAGTCAGAAACTTTGTTACATATTTGCTAAATATTGAAACGTCTTTTTTTTTTCCTCGCATTCAAAGTGAAAAGTAGAGTGTTTAACGCAAGACTAAACAACCATAATGACACTCGAACTATAGCCACTCTCGCTCGCTGGCTCGCTCGCGTGGCTAAACATCTCGTGTCATTATGGCTTGTTTTAGTCTCTTGTTGAACAATCTACTATTTACGTTATTTTTTTCAACTCTTTTTTTATATTATGTTTGCATTCGTGCTTCATCAATAATCCTACTAATATTATAAATGCGAAAGTTTGTGTGTGTGTGTGTGTGTGTGTGTTTGTTACCTCTTCACGCTGCAACGGCTGGACGGATTTGGATGAAATTTGGAATGGAGATAGCTTATACCCTGGAATAACACATAGGCTACTTTTCATCCCGGAAAATTTAAAAGTTCCCGAGGGAATAACTATAATCGAAATCTAAGCGGACGAAGACTAGAAGCTATTATCCACTAATCCTACTAATACGAGTATCCTACTAATCCTGCTTATTTTATTAACCCTAAAGGGTAAATTTTTAAGGAGATCAGTGAGGAATTGAGGGAACTCTTCAAATTTTGTAGGCAAACATATAGCGATTTTATTATTTTTTGTAACAAATCTAGCATTTGCATTCAGAAAGTATCATTTGGTGAAATGGCACTGATGATGAAGACCACAGATGGCCACCGGAACTCTTCAACGATACTTTTTTCAAGGGTGGTGATAAGATATCTCGATTAAGATAGTTGAGCGACTACAACGAAGGACATTTAATTGTTTAAATATGACTATGACTTCCCCGCGGCGTTGCTGGCGGCGATCGTGAAATGTCTGAAAGTTTCATATCAACTAAGAAGTGGGACTACGAACATAAGCTTATTATGATCTCTAAAAAGTCAAAAATAAAATAAATGTTTTAAAAAACAAAAAACCGCCTTCAAATACGCATTTATTTTGTGAAGTTAGATACGTGAAAATTGGTATATACTATATACCTACGAATAAAAATAAAATTTATAGCTTACAGCGATTTTGGAAAAACTACCCCTAAGGGATAAAAGGGGGATGTAGAATTTTATATGGGAGTTCGTCATTTTTGTAGCTAGAAACGTTAAAATTGGTGTTATTAAAAATAAATACTTTTCGCGATTTTGAAAAAATATTCCTAAATAGTTGAAATGGGGGATAGAGGTATGTATCGAAGTTAAATAAACTAATAGCTATGAGCTATGATAATAGCTATAATGTACTGGGAGTAAGTAAAGTTGGTTAGGTTAGGGTAAAGTATTTTTTTTGACCATCCAGAATCCGAATAGGCTTAGTAAGGTTAAGTTATTTCTTGACCACCCAGTACCGAAAATTAAACATGTAAAAAATTAAATACCCTAACTTTTCTTTATTACCTATTCAACTTTAGAATTAAAAACTAATTGGGCCCTTACATCTACTATAATATACATTACGTATTAACATCTAAATCGTAAAATTTGTTCAGTGTGAAATTGTGCGACTTTAGTTTATACATGAAAGTATAATATACAGCGACAAAGTTCTTCGCAGCGTGTCGCGGACGCCGGGGGTGTAAATAGGAGCGGCAAAGCCCGCTCGCGCTCATTGATCGAAGAACTTCGTCCTACTTGCTTTGTTTGGGATATTGTCAGTTTGTATTATCCTATACAAAATTAAGATAAAAAAAACTGCGAACCATTTTTGTGTTGTATTGTTATAATGGTAAAATACGCAAGCGTCAAATACTGAAAACCGGTCAAGTGCGAGTCGGACTCACGTACCGAGGGTATTTTTATCGACTATGATTTCGGCCGGAGCGATTATGTGTGCTGGATGTACCTATTTACATCCTATCCTACATATAATATCAGTACGAAAGGTTATGCGTGCGTGAGTTTGTTACTTCTTCGCTTAAACGGATGGACGAATTTGGTTGGATATATAATTTAGAATAGAGTTTGCTTAGGGTGACGGAACCATTAATGGAAAGGACCAATGATGGATAAGGGTTATTCATTTGTTTTGCAACAATCGATTTAGGACCATATGGAATTTGAATTAAGAGTGAAGTGTCCATTACTGGTGTCGGTCAGCTAAAAGTGTCCATCATTGGTGCCGTCACCCTATACACTGCATATAGGCTACCTTGAATCCCAATATAAATCAGTGTTCCCGTGGGATGGCAAAATTACTACTTCTACGCGTACGAAGTCGCGGGCAGAAGCTAGTTGTTTATAAATTTGCGATTCCGAAACTGTAAAAAACCAGCACACAAGAAGCAGCTTAACATGCGGTTCAAAAGATTCAGCTCTTAAAAGATAAGACGTACGGACGGACGGGCAACGAATTCTTAGTAATAGGATCCCGTTTAGTACCCTTTGGGTACGGAAACTTAAATGTGGTTGCCAATTTTATCCTTAAGTATTTTTGTACGCGAATGTTATTTTATTTATTAATTTATTAATTTATTTATTCATATCACCAACAGTGGATACAATGTTTAAAAAATCTAAGAATAACATCAGAATGTGTTTAAATATAATTGTTCCACCAATTACAGGTGAGCACAGCATGCGATAACTTTGCCAATTAAAACCTTATAAGATTCCCGGTTTTTTTTGCAAATGAATCTCTTTGAACTACTTTCTACAACTCAGTTTTGGCCGCTCATGCAAAAAGAAGTTATTTTTTTAAGTAAGTTAAAACTATTCCAAATGTTAACCAGTGCTAAATTTATTGAAAATTTATGATAAAAAGATAAAACTATCATATTTTAATGGTTACAAAAACACACAGTTATAAGAGTTATCAAAACGTTGACCATGGGCCCCTGGTGTTAGAGTGCTACTGATACTACATAATTAGTTTTCTAATATAGTCAGCAGCAGTAAGCGCCAACTCTGAAAAATAAGATAAATCTAATATATAAAATTCTCGTGTCACAGTGTTTGTAACCAAACTCCTCCGAAACGGCTCGACCGATTCGTATGAAATTTTGTGTGTATATTCAGTAGGTCTGAGAATAGGTCGTAAACTATTTTTCATAAGGTTTGTATGAAAAAAAATAATTACACCCGGGCGACGCCGGGCGCGGACAGCTAGTAATAATATATTATCTATTATTGAACATGATTTATCTATATATATAAAAGGCAATGTCCCGGGTGACATATCAACGCCCAGCCCAAACCGATAAAGATAAAAAGTTGGAATTTTGAGGGGAAGTTGGTTTTGTAATGGAGGCGTCGTTTAAGAAGGGATTTTTCGAAATTCATCCCCTAAAGGTATGAAAGGGGGTTGCAAAGTTTGTATGGGAAAAAACATTTTTATGGTCCAATTTACTTGAAACTTGGTAGAAATGCTCTTCAATGCAAATGATGAGACACGTATTTCAGCGATTACTAAAATTCAACCCCTAGAGGGAGGAAAGGGGGTTGCAAAGTTTGTATGGGAAAAAATACTTTTATGGTCAAATTTACTTGAAACTTGGTAGAAAAGCTCTTCAATGCAAAAAATTTGACCCGTATTTCAGCAATTACTAAAATTCGACCCCTTGGGGGATGAAACGGGGTGGCAAAGTTTGTATAGATCAAATATTTTTATGATCAAATTTACTTGAAACTTGGTAGGAATACTCTTAAATGCAAAAAACGAGACTCGTATTTCAGCGATTACTAAAATTCAACCCCTAAAGGGATGAAAGGGGTTGCAAAGTTTGTATGGGAAAAAATACTTTTATGGTCAAATTTACTTGAAACTTGGTATAAATGCTCTTCAATGCAAATAATGAGACACGTATTTCAGCGATTACTAAAATTCAAACCCTAGAGGGATAAAAGGCGGTTGCAAAGTTTGTTTAGGAAAAAATATTTGGTATCAAATTTACTTTAAACTTGGTAGAAATGCTCTGAAATGAAAATAATGAGTCACGTATATCAGTGATAACTAAAATTCAACCCCTAGAGGGATGAAAGGGGTTTGCAAAATTTGAATGGAAAAAAATCTTTTGTAGTAAAATTTACTTGAAACTTGGTAAAAATGCTCTTCAATGCAAATTATGACATATGTATTTGAGCCATTACTAAAATTCAACCCCTAGAGGGATGAAAGGGGGCAAAGTGTGTATGGATAAAATATTTTTATGATCAAATTTACTTGAAACTTAGTAGAAATACTCTTCAATGCAAATAATGAGACACAGCGATTACTAAGTCACCCCCCAGAGGGATGAAAGGGGTTGCAAAGTTTGAATGGAAAAAATACTTTTATGGTCAAAACTTTAAACTTGGTAGAAACGTTTATGGTCAAAACTTTAAACTTGGTAGAAACGCTCTTCAATGCAAATAATGAGACACGTATTCCAGCGATCACTAAAATGCAACCCCTAGATGAATGAAAGGGGGTTGCATAATGTGTATACTTAGATAAAATATTTTTATGATCAAATTAACTTGAAACTTGGTAGAAATGCGCTTCAATGAAAATAATGAGTCACGTGATAACTAAAATTCGACACCTTGGGGGATGAAAGGGGGTTGCAAAGTTTCTATAGGAACGAATACTTTTATGTTCTGATTTACTTGAAACTTGGTAGAAATGCTCGATTCAGGAAAAACTACTTCTGAGGAGGTAAAACGGGGGGTAGAAAATTGTATGGCATATTTTTGAAGTGAGAAACGTGGAAAATGTTGTAACGGCTACTGTAGTTATAAATTGAAAATATTGCTTTCGGCGATTGTGGAAACACTTAGGGGTAAATTGGCGGTAGAAGTTTGTAAGGGATAATGATAATTTTTGAAGATAAAAATGTGGAAATGTATATTTACGCTACTGTTTTTATGAACAAAAAAAAGTTACTTTCGGCGATTTAGAAAAAACTATCCCAAAGGTGGTTAAATGGGGGGTAGAAGTTTGGTAGAAATTTGGTCATTTTTGAAGTGAGACATGTGGAAATTGGTACCTAATGTTTACCTTCCTATAAAAAACCTACCTACCTACAAAATAAAATTATGACTGAAGTTAGATACCTACATGGAACTCGGTATCAACACCAATATAAATTAAATAATAACCATTTTTTAAAACAATCCTTGAACAGTGTGAAAAGCGGGTGAAATTTTGAATAGGAGATTTTTTTTTAGCCAGGTACATGAATCTAAAACATTGCAATCTTCAATGTTTTTTCAACATTGGCACCGGAAAGGAATACTTAGTTAAGAGCAAATCCATTATCAATAAAAAAAAACTAAAGGGTAAAACTTGGGATCTAAGACTACTGACTGTAAATTTTGTATCGAAATTATGTAATATTCAAATTACTATATTACATACAGAAAATATTCAGCTTCGGTGTTTTTCGAAAATCTTCTGCTAAGTGGGTTAATTGTTTGTATAGAAATATGGCAAATTTATCTAGAATCGTATTAAAAAAACGTAATGGTGAAAGAGAGGCAGTGAATTTATTTTGTATGTCAATTTTGTTGTTTTAAAGGTTAGTGCCATGAAATTAAAGTAGTTTATGTGGACCGCTTACTTAAAATTCACGTTCTAGACTTTTTTTTAAAAAGCCTTCAAATGTAAACTATAACTGTACTTTTAACAGAAGTTCTGACTCTCCGCAGACGAAGTCGCGGGCGGAAAGCTAGTCTATATATATAAAAGGCAATGTCCCGGGTGACATATCAACGCCCAGCCCAAACCGATAAAGATAAAAAGTTGGAATTTTGACGGGTACTTGATTTTGTAATGGAGGCGTCGTTTAAGAAGGGATTTTTCGAAATTCAACCCCTAAAGGTATGAAAGGGGGTTGCAAAGTTTGTATGGGAAAAAACATTTTTATGGTCCAATTTACTTGAAACTTGGTAGAAATGCTCTTCAATGCAAATAATGAGACACGTATTTTAGCGATTACTAAAATTCAACCCCTAGAGGGATGAAAGGGGGTTGCAAAGTTTGTATGGGCAAATGTACTTTTATGGTCAAATTTACTTGAAACTCGGTAGAAATGCTCTTCAATGTAAATAATGACACACGTATTTCAGCGATTACTAAAATTCAACCCCTAGAAGGATGAAAGGGGGTTGCAAAGTGTGTATAAATAAAATATTTTTATGATCAAATTTACTTGAAACTTGGTACTTAGGAATACTCCTAAATGCAAATAATGAGACACGTATTTCGGCGATTACTAAAATTCAACCCCTAGAGGGATAAAAGGAGTTTGCAAAGTGTTTACAGATAAAATATTTTTAAGATCAAATTTACTTGAAACTTAGTAGAAATACTCTCCAATGCAAATAATGAAACACGTATTTCAACCCCTAGAGGGTTTCTACCCCCGTTTTACCTCCTCAGAGGTAATTTTTCCTGAATCGAGCATTTCTACCAAATTTCAAGTTAATCAGAACATAAAAGTATTCGTTCCTATAGAAACTTTGCAACCCCCTTTCATCCCCCAAGGGTTTGAATTTTAGTTATCACGTGACTCATTGTTTTCATTGCAGAGCAAGCATTTCTATCAAGTTTAAAGTAAATTTAAGCATACCAAATATTTTTTCCTTAACAAACTTTGCAACCCAAGTTTGTTTAGGAAAAAATATTTGGTATGCTCAAATTTACTTGAAACTTGGTAAAAATACTCTTTAATGCAAATAATGAGACACGTATTTCAGTGATTACTAAAAGGCACCCCCCTGAGGAATGAAAGTGGGTTGCAGTTTGAATGGAAAAAAATACTTTTATGGACAAATTTACTTGAAACTTGGTAGAAACGCTCTTCAATGCAAATAATGGGATACGTATTTCAGCGATTACTGAAATTTTACCCCTAGAGGGATGAAAAGGGGTTGCAAAGTGTGTATAGATAAAATATTTTTATGATCAAATTTACTTGAAACTTAGTAGAAATACTCTCCAATGCAAATAATGAAACACGTATTTCAACCCCTAGAGGGTTTCTACCCCCGTTTTACCTCCTCAGAGGTATTTTTTCCTGAATCGAGCATTTCTACCAAAGTTCAAGTTAATCAGAACATAAAAGTATTCGTTCCTATAGAAACTTTGCAACCCCCTTTCATCCCCCAAGGGTTTGAATTTTAGTTATCACGTGACTCATTATTTTCATTGCAGAGCAAGCATTTCTATCAAGTTTAAAGTAAATTTAAGCATACCAAATATTTTTTCCTAAACAAACTTTAAAACCCAAGTTTGTTTAGGAAAAAATATTTGGTATGCTCAAATTTACTTGAAACTTGGTAAAAATACTCTTTAATGCAAATAATGAGACGCGTATTTCAGCGATTACTAAAAGTCACACCCCTGAGGAATGAAAGTGGGTTGCAGTTTGAATGGAAAAAAACACTTTTATGGACAAATTTACTTGAAACTTGGTAGAAACGCTCTTCAATGCAAATAATGAGATACGTATTTCAACACGATATTCACAAAACATGATATTTATGAAATCGTAGGTAGGTTTAGGTTATGTTAGTTTTGCAGCAGGCCCTGAATGGCAAACCACCCAGAAATAGGAATAGCAGATAATAGAATATCATTATTAGTAAGACATGAAATTCACAAAACATGATATTTATAAATAGTTAGGTTAGGTTAAGTTAGGTTAGGTTAGGTCTATAGAAACGAATACTTTTATGTTCTGATTAACTTGAAACTTGGTAGAAATGCTCGATTCAGGAAAAATTACCTCTGAGGAGGTCAAACGGGGGTAGAAAATTGTATGGTAGATTTTTTAAGTGAGAAACGTGGAAAATGTTGTAACGGCTACAGTAGTTATAAATTAAAAATATTGCTTTAGGCGATTTTCGAAAAACTTACGGGTAAATTGGCGGTAGAACTTTGTAAGGGATTATGATAATTTTTGAAGGAAAAAATGTGGAAATGTGTATTTACGCTACTGTTTTTATAAACAAAAAAAAGTTATTTTCGGCGATTTAGAAAAAACTATCTCAAAGGTGGTTAAATGGGGGGTAGTAGTTTGGTAGAAAGTTGGTCATTTTTGAAGTGAGAAATTTGGGGTATTAAGATAACCTAATGTTTACCTAGCTATAAAAAAACCTACCTACCTACAAATTAAAATTATGACTGAAGTTAGATTATATGAAACTCGGTATCAACACCAATATAAATTAAATAATAACCATTTTTTAAAACAATCCCTTAACAGTGTGACAAGAGGGTGAAAGTTTGAATAGGAGTTTGTTTTTTTGATTTGTTGATTGATTGATTGATTGATTTAATCTTCAGTGTTTATAGTTAGTTAAGAGCAAATCCATTATCAATAAACAATAACTAAAGGGAAAAACTTGGGATCTAAGACTACTGACTGTAAGGTTTGTATCGAAATTAAATGTAATATTCAAAGTTACATACCTGCCAAATATGAAAATGGGTATTAGACTACGATTACATACCTACAGAAAAATTTCAGCTTCGGTGTTTTTCGAAAATCTTCTGCTAAGTGGGTTAATTGTTTTTATAGAATATATGGCAAATTTATCTAGAATCGTATAAAAAAACTTAATGGTGAAAGAGAGGCAGTGAATTTATTTTACATTGTATGTCAATTTTGTTGTTTTAAAGGTTAGAGCCATAAAATTTAAGTTGTTTATGTGGACAGCTTACTTAAAATTCACGCTCTAGACTTTTTTTTTAAAGCTTTTTAAGGTGATGTGAACTATAACTATACGTTTAACAGAAGTTCTGACTATCCGCAGACGAAGTCGCGGGCGGAAAGCTAGTGGAATATATAACACAATATAGAAAAAGCGAGTCCGAGGACAGACATACATTTATAGTAAGATACGTTTCATATGACACATTAAAAATGAAACTTCATTAATTGTAGAGTAGGTAAGTAGGTATATATATGGTATTTTTATTATTTTAGGACACTTATATATTAACTTCACTAAACTTGGAATTAACTAACTGATTAACTTAACTATGTAAACAAATCTAGGAGGTGCGGGACCTAATATCGAGTTGGTATGATGATAGAGACGGTAAGTGGCCATAGGAACTCATCAATGGGTAATGGGTGCCTGTCGAGTGTGGATTTGTTAAACTAGCTTTTAATAACGGGTTTATCGTTAGTGTTACAAATACAGTAGGCAACATTAACACAGTTGGAAATATTAAAACCTTAATGAACTCCTGCGGTGTCTTAGTGAGGTTATCGTTTAAACGCCACACCACATGGGACTGTCTAAAGCTCTTCTTACCAAAACTTTTTTTGGTTAATTTCCGGACTGACAGTCAACGTTTTGTAAAAAATAGTCTAACAGTGAAATCACAAGTGAATAAATATTATTGAAACCACTTTTTCTCAAAATCACAAATATATGATTAGTATGATAAGTATATAATAAAATATACGGGGTTTCCCATATGAGGAAAATATTACGGACCGTTTATTGTCACGTTTTTCATATATTACATTTGTCAAATAGGTACCTACTTACATCTATTTATACAAATATCTATCAGAACTGTTTCAATAATTCAAACTTGCATTTTAGTATGGGTGCAAAATTAAACGAAATTATCTCACTTGGAAGAAAACCAGCTGTAACTTTATTGTCGGCCTGTTTTCAGTAGTAGGTACTGTAGTACAATAAGGTTATGGTGTTTAAAATAGACCTTATTGCACTGTATTTTTTGATACTTGTGTCTCATTTGCTTTTAATGATTTAAATTTTAAGGCAAATGATGGCAAGCATGAACACCATGGTGCAGAGAGATGAGAAAGCAACATGATGTGGGCATGTCTCCATGGGCTCCGGTGTGCCTGGGGTTGTGAGAATTCCTTTATGCCTATAAGGTTGGAAGAATCTTGTTTGGTTTCATCTCAAATATCGCATGGCATATGGGTTCCTCCATGGTAAATGGGTCATGCATTCCATGTTAAGGCGTGATAGTTGGATGCTTGTTCATGCTTATTACTGACAGGTTTTGCTGATTAACTTTAACTTGTTTTATTAATGTGTGCTTTTCTTATATTCCATGTTGGTCTATGCTGAGCTGAGAATCCTTAAGTCTGATGACTGATGACTGATGTCTGATGTCCGATGTCTGCAGTAAACAAGTAGGCAGACGATCCTGTCGTATATCACGACTGCACTGTGCCATTGATTACTGTAAATTGTATGGCCTAATTTTTATTTATTTTTTCTACATAGTGCACGATTTTCTAAGCATGGAGCTTAGGAAAATTGTTCATTAAAGATCTCTTAGAATCGCACATTTGAGAGCGTGTCCTGCTCTCTTTCCTTATTTTTTCTGTGTCTATAATGTGATTTCTTTTTCATGTACTTGAGCTACTGAACTGCAACAAGCTGCGCAATCTATAATTGTACCCTGCAGATTGCTGATGCTGCAATCACCTAATGTGTCATCAGAAAGAAATGCAGTTCATCATCAATCTGCGAAGACGCTGTTTCCATATCTCAGACCGAGATGTGTGACACTGGCGCGACTTAGTCTACTTTTTTTTTATTGCCTTGTAAATTTTAGGACAGGCGTAAAATAAAAAAATATTATAGGATCACTTTGTTGTCCGTTCGTTCGTCCGTCTGTCTGTCAAGACCCTTTATCTCGGGAACGCTTGGAGGTATCGAGTTAAAATTAAAACCATATACTCAGGCAAATAATACCGTCTTATACTACAATTATAGGGAAAAATCTGAAAACTATAAATTTTTAATTAAATCCCAAAGATACAGGGTCTTTATGTATGTACTACGAATTCATACAGAACCCTCGGTGAACGAGTCCGACTCGCACTGGTCCGGTTTTTTCTTCAGAATATGTGTTATAGCGGACCCGGCTGACGTCGTCCTACCAGGAAAAGCAGTGCCACATTAATTTATGATATTTTAAATTTATAATTTACATTTTTTATTTTTGCGAACTCGTAAAATTACTTCTAACAAATCTCATTTCTTGATATCTCACTAGGTATTTAGGTTTACTAATGTATGGTCAAAAACTTTTCCCAAAGTATCACTTCCCAAACTATTTTACTGAAATTATCTTTTTGCAAAAAAACATAAGTCAAAACCATTTTTCGCAATTTAACAGTTAGCAATTATTTTTTTGGCAAATAATTAAATACCAAATAATTACTTGGTCATGTTTCATTTTATCAAATTTCATGAAGTCGAATGTATAGTTTGGCATAACATACTCTTCCCAAAATATTGTAGGGCATACGATTTACATCCTAATTGAGTAGTGCATTATGATAAAATTTAGGACAAAATTTACGACAGTTTGAAACTGCACCAAACGCTTTTAAATACTTACAAGTTTTAAAACAAATTTAATTTGGGGGCAAAGCTACCCAAACACTTGGTAACATTGCTAATAAATTAAACTTTACGTATTTATATCAAAAAAATATTTAGGTGTCACTTAAGTATTACAAAATGATAGTGAGGATGTTGTTTACAAAGATACTAAGTACTCGTATCAACATACCACGGTATAATGATTTTCAAAAAAAAAGATCACTTGATGTGTCATCAGGTAGAAATGCAGTTCATCATCATTCTGCGAAGACGCTGTGACGACTTAGGATACTTCTGTTTTTTATTGCCTCGTAAATTTTAGGATAGGTGTAAAATAAAATAAAAAATATAATAGAAACAGCGTTTTTGACGCGGTTTCGGAAATTTAAACTTTTAAATGGATTTTTATTGATAATATAGTAGAATCTCACGGAAATATCAATGTAGTGTGCTTCTTATGTAATAAAGAATCATTTAATAAGGTTTTCTAAAATTAGTCAAATAGCCTATTAGCTTCCTTCAATAGTAAGGAAACTGATTCCTTGTTTGACAATTGTAAGGCAATCCAGCATCCTCAATGCTTGAATGTCAAATTTGTTTTGGTAGGGTTAGGCAGGCAGGTAGATTAACTTTTCAATCGCGGTTCTTGTTTTTCGGAGTTTTCCGGGAACCGAAGCCTGCTGTACTATTTTGTTTATTAACGGGTTATCCAATCCCATTATAACTTAAGATACTTTTAGCACAGAAGGTTATCCCATTGTGTGGGACGATTGTTTTCTTTTGTTGTTTAGCGTTCTCCGTGTAGGTAGATGTTAGGGACGGTTGGGTTTCACCCTTGTCCCCAGAGGGACGAGGAATGTAGTACAATAAGGTTATAGTGTTTAAAATAAACCTTATTGCACTGTACTTTTCGATACTTGAGTCTCATTTGCTTTTAATTATTTAAATTTAAAGGCAAATTGTTAGATAGAACAGCGACCATTTATTTTTATATAATTTCAGAGGCCTGTTTCACGAAGCTACAAGTTACAAATTACAAACGGAAGTCTCTTTCTAACTCCTTTTGCTAGAAAGGGAGTTCCACTTGTAATTTGTAACTTGTAGCTTCATGAAACGGGCCGCAGGAGTCGCTTCCAAGCCATGGTGCGAGGCACTTCATAATGTATATAGCTCAATAAATAGATTTATAAAGATTTTTGATATGTTTTCCAAAACTTTAAAGTTTGTCAACTTCATTCTATTTTAATATCGCGTAAAATATACATTTTTGGTACAAACCACAGTATAATGATTTAAAAAAAAGGATTCGAAAATTGGAGCAAATTTTGTAGCAAAAGTAGGCACATTTTGCGGTACACTAAAAATTATAGGTACCTCTGACGAATATTTTAAATACGTAGGTAAGTATCAAATATTTACTATATAGAGGTATAATAATACTAGTCTATAATTAATATTAGGTATCATGATGATGCCCGTTAAAGCGTTAGTTATCGTATTGTAGCGAACTATCGTATTTGTTACGATCCACCGACTAGTCACTAGCAAGTCCAGAGTACCTACGTTGTTAAAAACCTCTATGTCGAAAACCTTGTTTTGGTTGCGTTACAGAATAACACCAGGGGTAAATTGCTTCCGAGAGTAATCGTCTTTCATCAAAGCATTGTAGCGGGTACCTCCTTGTGGTAATGATGTAAAGGTCTTCGTTAGTGGGTGTGCTGGAAATTCGAGCAGATGGAACAAATTGCTTGGGTTCTTAAAGACTTGTGTAAGTAGGTACCGAATTACTATTATCCAAGGATATTTTAAGATTAGGAAATGCATTATCGAGTTTTTGGAGGGTAATTATGTATGAGGACGGAATGTGGACGCCTGTAACTTTTCACCATTATCTGCACATCACCATTAATTTTTCTTTAACCTAGTTTTCAAATTCATTTATTAATTAAAATATACAAGCACCAGAGTTTCTTTGTTTTATTTGGCCAAAGTTTCATGCCATAAAGAAAATAAAAACCAGGAATTAAATCATTCATCGGCTACTAAAAAAAATTAGATAGATCAGGGGAAGGCTATGCACAGTATGCATGTCGCCCGGAGCGCGTGCGCCGATATTCGGCGCCGCGCGCCTGCCCGCGACGCGCGGTGCTGTCTCCGACTCGTCGAGCTCGAGAGAGTGCCCAAGAATTTTGTCCAAGCGTTAAGCAATGCGCAGCGGCCGCAATCCATAAGGTGGATAATAAATGCGTGCTGTCGTTTTGCGTTCATGTTTTCCTTGCGCGATACATAGAAAGGCAGGATAAATCAATTTTCTACATGTTTTAATAGGTTTTGTGCCAGACAAATAGTGAATTTTAAGTGACTAAAAGTAATTGGAACCTTGACGCAAGCTGTTCCGTAATTTAGATGGCTTATGTTACTTGTAAACCGTAAACAATTCAATAAGGTAACCAGTATAAATTATTAGGATTGTAACATTGGTGTTAAAAATTAAACTTATTTGGTTTAACAATACTTGTACCACAAAATAGATAGGTACAGAAATCAATCTACATACAAAGTGCGCTCGAACAACGCACAGATAGACACTGCTCACGGACACGATATCTCGGACCGGTTGGGACCAGTGCGAGCGCGAGTGCCATCCGCTTGAGACACGCGTCTGTGAACATTTTTGTGCAATAATGGAGTAACAAAAAAAAGTTATTATAACTGTTCAGTGGACGGTTGTTTGTTCCTATTTTGAATCAGTATAAACGAAGTAACTAAATTTTTGTAAGGTAAATTCACGCCACCTTACGTAAGTTGAAAACATGTTTTTTTGTTTGTGTAGATACCTATTGTGTTGTTTTTAGTATCACTTGACAGGTTTAGGTCTAAAACGGATAGGGTAATATAAATCGTGTAACTAGTGTAATCCGTTTAGAAGTTATTAGGGATTTTCGATGGTCAAATTTGTAATAAGTAACATAACAATGACATTAAAATAAAAATATTTTTGTTATTATTAATTTATATTTAGGTACATTCTTCCCGCTTAATTCTTAACGATAAATCAAACAACTAGATACCTACGAGTGCCACTACCACGATAGTTTTTTGCGCATAAGCCATACCATAGTTGACAACCATAGAGCGACCGCCGAGCGTAGGTATGAAAAGTGAAGTACATACATGTGATTGACTTCTGTACCTATCTATTTTGTGCTTGTACGGTCGGCCTTATCCAAGTGGCTGCACACTTTAGTGTTTTGCCACTTTAACGTCATGTTTGAACTGCTGCATTAATCTGTCAAAGGCGTTATTTAAAGCGACAGCCGGGCCTAGTATGGTTGCGTTTATCGCGTGAAAAAATGTGGATAGAACCGTCCATCACTCTCGTACGTATATACGTGTCACAAAGTGACAGATGTTTTATCCACATTTTGTCACGAGATAAACGCAGCCATATTAGGCCCCCAGGTACGAAAGTATGCAGCTACCTATAAGGCGGACTGTACCTATAGGTACCTATCTAATCTACTCGGCATGAAAGGCTGTTATGTGTTTAAGGACCATTTTTAAAAGGCGCTTACTCTGAAAGGTACACTGTGACTTTTAATAGGTAATCAGGTAATCAGGAACTAATTGTTTGTTACTCAGTCAATGCATTTGGGACACACGTTTTTAACAATGTATGAAAATTTAAAAACCATGTCGAGGCTGTGCAGTTAGATTTGACACATATGTTACAGTGAATTAAATGTATTAAAATTAAGAAATGACCTTCATTTGACCGCTAAATACTGTGCGAATTGCGCTAAGTAGGGTGATGGAACCAGTAATGGACAAGTCACCTATAATGGACACTTGATTCTTATTTTACAGAAGATAAGGGTTATTCATTTGTTTTGCAACAGTCAATTTAGAACCGTATGAAATTTGAATTAAGATTGAAGTGTCCATTACTGGTGCCTGTCAACTAAAAGTGTCCATCGTTGGTGCCGTCACTCAATCAATCCGCCGTCAATCCCACAAAAAACCCGACTGCAATAAAAATGAAATAGTCAAGTTAATTTAGTCAATTTGTAAATAAATTTAATTATTTAAAAAACAAAAACCCGACTGCAATAACAATCAACTGAAAAGCGAAAAACAAGCTCTATAATTTATAGAAAATTGTAAGAGCAATGTACCTACTTATTGATATTTAATTATAACAATTTAAATTTAACTTAAATATTGGAAAAGGTATTGCAGGCGGGGATAAGCTAGTCCAAATGTTAAATTTTATCAAGAAATAGGATTTGTAATTCATTGCTTGTCTCCCCCCCACCTGCAATACCTTTTCCAATATTTAAGTTAAATTTAAATTCTTATAATTAAATATCAATAAGTACAATGCTCTTACAATTTTCTATAAATTATAGAGCTTGTTTTTCGCTTTTCAGTTGATTGCTATTGCAGTCGGGTTTTTTGTTTTTTAAATAATTAAATTTATTTACAAATTGACTAAATTAACTTGACTATTTCATTATTAAATTAATATATTAAGGAGACCATCCCTATTTTAACTAGTGTGTGATAGTTACCTAAAAGTTAATTATTTGTGTGGTGAGGTTTTCCAAGAGTTACAACACGACGGCACCAACATACTGGGTAGTGATTCTCTCAAAAGCAAAGGTGAGCGAACGCAGGAGTGATGTCCAAGCGGCGAGTTTAAGTAGTCCCGTCAGAGCGAGCAAAACACATTTTAGCGCGTGTATTCAATTTGACAGCATGGCTTCTCGAGCGTATAAGGCTGCCTAATTGAGAATGCACGCGCTAATGTGTTTTGCTCGCTCTGACGGGACTCAATACCCTGTAGAAACTTATGAATGTAAGTAACTATGGAATCCCTTAATAAATTTAATGTGATTTTGTTCAGCAAATCTACTCTAGAAACGAGAGTCATGCAGGAAGTGCAATTGAATAAGCAATGTTTGGTCGAATGCTTAAAATACTCTGAAATAATAAATATATTGTGTTGCGATTGTTTGTTTATAGTTTACTAGACTTTCTCATACAGTTGATTTCGCACACAGTTTTGATTATAATAAACAATAACAAAATCACTTATCAATTATGTACCTATCCCACAATGGTTGACACAAATATTATGCTCTCGTCGCTGCTTTGAAGAAGATTGCCTTTATAACGAATGCCGACAAAACTTTTATAAGGCCTTGTGAACGTTTTTAATGTGATATTAATAAGTTTAATACACGAATTAGCATTGCTATACAACTAGGAAATTCTGCCAGCATCTGTGGTACTTTGCCACGGGGGCCCTCTCTTTTTTAGTTTTTATTTAGTTTTAATTTCATTGTACTATTTAGCTTAGTTATAATTTTTGGTTTAATTTATCTTTTAATTTGCCATAGTTTTAGTTCGTAATTTTTAATTTGTATTGTATTATCATATCACTGAATAAACTATACACTTATTAAATGATTATAAAGGGACTGCTCTTATAAACAACTTTTACTATGTAATTATAAGTTGAGTATACTTGATACTAACAACAATAAAACGTGTTTAAGGATTATTAGCTTTAAATAAAGCAATAATATGGCAAGTATAAGGTTTAAGCTTTGATAATTTTTGGCCAAATGCAGTCTTATAGACGATAATATGAATTTTATAAGAACACATTTTTTGGTCATATTAGCCATTATAAGATATGTTTTTGCTAGTTGGGGAGAAGTAACGGCAGACAGACTGTTCCGAAAGTTCTGTTGCTTTTTCTATAAGTATTGACGATGTTCCCTTTTGATATGACGATAACTATGATTAAGTTTAACCCAGCATGAACATACTAAACCACACCCGAGAGAAGCCAGGGCGGGCCGCTAGTCAAATATAAGTAGTGTATAATTACCTTCCATAGTAGGTAATGTAATGAATTATTCGGACACAATCGTGTCTTGACCGGAGCATCATAGTTCTAGTACCTACTTAATTAAAATTAAATACTCAGAGGAAAATGATTGAGCAACAGTCGTTGAGCGGTGGCGCCAAATTCCGCGATGACTCGTTACTTGCAATAGATAGTAACCGTCAGCGATCTCGGTGGTTCGCCTATTTCGACAGATAAAAGGCACGTCCTGCCGCTGTTACGGTCACTGCGTGTTTTACGGTCCTGTCTATTATTTTTACATTTTGTAGCGTCGCTGACAGTTTCACAATGGCGCGAGACCTTGACGGAGAGTTGGTAGGAATCGGTTCGTATTATTCGGTGACGGGTGTGGGGGCTGCCCACGACGATAGCCTGCGTTTAAGCCGCAATCGTACTGAGTGCGGAGGCGATGCATTGCGGCGCATTCCCATACTAAAACCGCTTCCGCAACGCTTCAGGCACGCTTTTTACGAGTCTAAGAAAGCGTCACACCGCACCGCCTCCACTAAAAGATAAAAAAGATAAAAAAATATTTATTCAAGTAAGTAAACCACACCGGCACTTTTACAGTTTTACACGTCAAAAATCTACCAGCGCTTCACAAAATCACAACAAAAGTGATTTTTGACGTTTTTTTCTCGATATTACTAACGGCAACAGGTAGGCGCTTAAAATATTCACATAATATTTAGTTGTTTATTCACTTAAAAATAAATAGGTAATTAGATTAAAATAAAATAAATATTTAAGGGGGCTCCCATACAACAAACGTGATTTTTTATAGATAATGGTACGGAACCCTTGCGCGAGTCCGACTCGCACTTGGCAGGTTTTTAAATAGTGCTTATTTATTATATATTATAGAGGTACAATTATAAAAGTTAACCTAGCTTTATATAAAACGATGAATCTGACATGAAAAAAATACATATAGTTATCATGCGTTGTTGAGCAGGAAAAAGTGTCAAAATACATAATTTTCACAAAAACTAATAAATATGACGGTGCAAGACAACCACATAAAAAGTTTCGATGCATTATCCCACAGAAACCGTGTAGGTACTTACCCTAGACAATGTACAATGTTTACATATTTTTATGACTAAGCTGTTATTAAGTTATTTAGGTAGTTAGTGTAGACCAAGCATTTTTATCTGAGATAGTCCTCGACCCTATAGTAAGCTTAAGACATCAACGACTTTTTCAAGATTTTTTTTAAGTAAGTACCTACTGGAAATGTTAAGTTTAGAACTACGTCAGGTAATTTATTATAGAAATTAATGCTTTGACCTAAAAATGATTTCTATATAGTACCTAACTTATTTAAATTAAAATAAAAACTAAGCTACTCAAATATTAAAGACGTAAATAATAATCACCACTATGAAAAGAACACCCCCTCTAGCAGGTCCGCTCGCGGCATGGTCCCTATGACACAGGCTGCGTTACCTCTCTGGATAGCTAGCCCAATCCTTTGGGAGAGGTAAGCACCAGCTCTAGGATCTCCGGAGGTGTCTATGAGCCGGGATGACAGGGCCTTAATAAAGCTTTTCATATCAGCTGACTAAGGTCCCATGGTCTCCACTGCAAGCGCCACAAATTCATAATTATTTAATAATGATGAATATTTGCGGCGCTTGATGGTTTGGGCCTGAACAGCTGCTGCACCGGCCCGATTACGGGTTGACTGGACGTGGGACAGGGCGAATGTGTCAACACACGTCGCGTCCCACACCAGTGCCCTACCCAGTTTCCACGGCACCAATGTAGCTACGTCTGGTCGCTTGCCATCGTCTCTATGTAAACCTGCTGGTTCCAGGACAGCTGGTACAGAGGCAGTGGCATTAATAGCATTTTTTAAAAAATCTTTTTGTATTCAAATTATGTATATCACAATTCTTAATAAAAGAGTCTTGATTTTTAATGACATAAATAATATTCTCATAAATAAATGGAGACGCTACTGTCAAAATACTTATTACTTTAAATATACTTAATGATCTTCAGGAATCAAGGTAGTTTTAGTTTAGGATATATATATATACAACGAATGGCCCTTTTTTGTAGCACGAATATAGTCTGAATGTCAGCAGCGTTTCCCCAAACCAGAATACCGTACGACATAACACTATGAAAATAACTATAACAAACTAGCGAGCTGTCTCAACATTGCTAAAATGCCAGTATATCCTAACATAATTAACTTTATTATTTTACCTGCTAGTACTGCTATATGGGGACTCCATTGGAAGTTTTTGTCTATAAGTTAAATCGCCTTATCTACCATTTCCAAACACTCAATTTTTAGAAATATACTAGATTCTAGCGGTCTAACATTAGGCAAAGTGAACCTAACTCATTTAGTTTTCTTAGTATTGAGTAGGAAATTGTTACTAGTAAACCAATTAAGTACTTTACCTAGTTTGGCGTTTATCCTAGTGTAATCGACGGATTTTCGGTCTACCTTAAAAAATAATGTTGTATCATCAGTAAAAAGCACTATATCACAAAGGTTATCTTTCGTGGGTGGTAAGTTATCTATATGAAAACAAAAATAAGAATAACAGCTACTCCAATGGACTGTGTTTGGTTTACAACAACCGTTTGTGTTCTATCACTAAAACATGAAGACATTAGATTCGGGACGGAACAACTTAAACTCGTTAGTGATTGATTTGTATGTCGAGTTCTAAAGTCAGTTTCTTTTCTAAGCTATGGTCTATGGGCACTGGACTTTTTCTAGCAGCAACGGGTAGCGGGCCGACAGGCAACCCCAGATTGCGTCACACCTTCGAAGTATGTGTGGCGTGGGGGTATCAAAGGCACGCCCTGGCCGCCATTGTTGGCGGAGGATCTCTCGCTGCCGACTATCCTATCGGCAATACTCGACAGCATGCAGCTTTGCCACATTCTGTACGTCGGCAATGTCGCGGAAGGAGGCCCGAGGGAGCGAGAGGATGAGCCACCCCGTAATTCGTAGGAGGCGAGCGGGGCTAGCATGACGGCGCTATGCATATTTGCTCGCCATGCCATAGTGGACTGGACGGCAGAGCTGGAGGGACGCATTCTCCCGGGGCACTCTCTAACCACCAAGTGACTCGCTCTTAGCGGGCCTGCTGGTGAGGCTCGTAATCGAATACTCAAGCAGAACCCGCGGCCCTCGCTAACAACGGCGTGGAAGGAGAATCGCTAGGTTTTAAGTGGGTACTCCGCGCTGTCGGTTGGTGAGTCCCACATGACCACCTGGCAGCCCCGCAAGGTACGCGTAAAAGCATTTTCCAGGCGTGAAAAAACCTTACAACACGAACTGTCACCGTCCCATTCGTATCAGGCAGTCACGCACCTTCCTTCCGGGTGCGTTAGGTAACTGCGCGTGCGTCGTGCTTTTGATACCATTAAGTAACGTTTTAAGTAAGATACGATGGATTAAGGACGTTGCACTTTTAATTAAGGTTGAAAGGTATGAACTGGAAACCTTTTAGTAAACGTATGGCCTTTCAAAAAATGTGCTGATATTAAACAGTTACCGCATGTTGCATAAAATGTGAACCGACTTAAAAGTCACGTTTCAAAATACACAGACTGACCGAAAATTGGTAGGTATCTAATTGTGTTGCTGACAGCACATCAGTAACTTAGGCAAGTCCCACGTACAGAGTCAAAAGTGGCTAAAGATCAGAAATATCCCTACTTTACTTAGATATGTTGCAATGTATCGCAGGATCGTAACGCAGTTTATTGTAAAATATCAAAATAAATAAATAAACGAAATAAAAAAAGCCTTTTTTGTACTCGTCGATTAAAATCTGTGTATTAAGATTTCATAGAGAATACTGCAACGTCACTCTTTTCATCGTTGAATAGTCTATGTTACTTCCTAAACAACCGAAATAATAAATCTAAAGGGTTTTAATACTTAAACCAAATTTCATGTTTTTATTTTTAATAGATTTGGAGTTATTGAGGCGTCAAAAGTGGCTCCAAACGGTTCGTGTAAATAACACACGGCTGCGCTCGCCAGTTCCTTTTGCGTGAACTTGGCTGGACACGCTGCCGCGTGTCTAGACTACTCTAGACACATGTTTTTACTTACAGTTCGAGATGTTTAATGTTAATCTAAAAGTTATAACTATGTCTAGTTATATTTGGTGACACTTTCGTCACACTTAAAAAAAAAGGGACCTTCTAAACCTAATGATTGAAAAATTGTTTTCACAAACCAAAAGACAAGAAATAAACATCCCCCACTATACGTGTGTAGGGGAGGTACTCTATTTTTATATACTTTGGTCGAAATATCCGAAATAGATAAATATTTCAAAAACCTAATAATGCAGAACGGCTTTAAAACCCTATTCCTCGAAATGGTTTTCGAATTAGAGTAATTGTAAAAATATGAACAATGCCAATTAATTCTGAAACACCTGACATTCATGCAAAACAAAGAAGAAGTCGTTGGCGCACATCTTAAACAGTAACCCCCTTACTAATAAACGTTTTGTAACGGTGGTATAGCTACAATGATTTGTCCTTATCTGTCATTGTGACATTTGGATTTGTCAGATAAGGACAAAACATTGTATAGCTATACCACCGTTACTCAACGTTTATTAGTAAGAGGGTAAGTATATTAAGAACAATCAAATAGTTTTGTACGATTACCTACATAGATAACTTTAGAAATATCACACAACATTCATTTTTCGAGTTCGGACCTTAGGTTCGTTCGGAGCACTACTAAACTTCAAACACTGTTTTTTTGAATGGTAGACAACGTACCTAGCACCATCTCTTTTAAAAACATTGAGCTAACAAGTTTCCTTTGTTTATTTGACCGAGTAACAACGGCGTATACTGTTCTTAGATTGGGCATAAACGCATGTGTACGGCGCTACCCCACGGACGGAATTAGCCACATTGGCCTTACCTATTTGTTTTTACAATTTTAACGGCTATTATTTAAAACTGACCAAGTGGGTTCATTTGCATTAACATTATTTTCCAAGCAGGTAAATGTAACCAGAAAAATAAAACGATGTGTTAAAGAAATCATCGAAAGTTTCCTTCTCTTTCTCAACTTCATTAGGCCAAATTAACGCAAAGGATGGTGGGATGGTGTTTATTTTTGTGTTGTTTTGTAACGTCAGACCAGTAATAGATTTAGTAAAAGGCATTACAAAAATTACTTAAGTACTTAATATAAGATTATTTTAACTTTCGACCTTTTCACAGGGAAGGAAATTTGCAAAAAATATATGTATCTACCTAAGTAAGTATTGAGGATTTTGTGGGATCAAGATTATGTTACTACATTATTGATCATTCGTACCTATTAAATATATAAATTAATCAAACAATAGATGATTAAAAAAAGGCTATAACATTAAAAGTAGTAAGTATACAAAAAGTTATTTTATCCAAAACTAGTCATACATAACTCGGGCTAATATGTGTTAAGTAAAGTGGAGAATAAAATTAGTAAATAAATTTGATCTTTATTTGACGAACCCATCGGACGAGCTGAATCTATGTATATGCCTACCCAAAACTTTATTTTAATCGTATCACTCTTATTGTACCTAATTATAACCTCGTGAAGCCCAACGTCCTACTTTTAGGACTGTGAATTGTAGTTCTTGCGGCCCAAGTTAATGTTAAAATTTATTAATTAGCGACCCGGAGTCCTAAAATAAGGTCATACACTTCGAACATATACCGTTCTTAAAAAAATGCTTAAAACAGAATTTTACCTTTTTTAAATATGTCGGGGCTGAAGGCTGAACGCAACCAAATGCTCTTCCGTCAATTTTGACGTGTAGAAAACAAAAATCTGTCACTTGCCACGTTTATTTTCTGTGGCATCTTGAATTATAGTAGGGCAAATTTTATTCCATGTACTTATATAAGTATTATAGAACATCGATAAATATTTTTTTCTCTCTATCACGATTTTATTTAAGTATATGCATGCAAAGTTTTATTTCCTAAAAATAGGATGCTAGGCTGTTATTGCAAAAAGGGGCTGTCATAATTTTGGTACATTGGGCGTTTATTGTTATGAATATAAGGGTAGTTTGTTTGTATATTTCAGAATAAAGCAATACATTAAGCACTTACATATTTTTTTTGTGGTTCTCTTAAAAATGATTAATGAAAACTTATAAACAAAGGAATTGTCTCTATTTTTCTTTGTTTTATTAACCTATTTATTCAAACTGATAACCAAATGGTGGTATAAAACCATTGAAAACCATTAATACTAATATAATTGTTTCATGATATTAAGCCTCAACAACATAAAAAAGGACAGGTTTAAAAAAAAATGCGTTTTCGTTTTACTTTTAGTACTTGCCCTTACAATAGGTAACGAATATTTCTTTTGCCTGGAATATGTCATTTAAATATGTTATAGCAACTCAAAGTTCGGGGCTTCAGGTATATGCCTTTAATTAGGACACTGGGTCATTATTATAAACTAAAAGCTAAGCTTGGGCCTCACGAGGATAAGTGCATTTTGTAATAATTCGGTTACTTACATGTAATCACTCAGTTACTCTGCCTCACTTGGCTATTTAGTTATACGGATTTAGTTATGCACACGACTTTAATATGCTGATTAATTTTATGGGATGGGTGAAAAATATATTAAGGCTGCTAAAGATGTTATGTTTAAGATACATTTTTGGTGGGGCACAATTTCCAGAGCGGTTGTCCGCAGAGCACAGGGAGGGAGCGAGGCCGAGCGGAACTCGCGCGCGGCGGAGGTCGCGGCGAGCGGCGCGCGTGGCGTTTATGGGCCGTTTATCAAATGCGCGGCCGCAAGGTCTCCGACTCTTACAACTCGCCTCACAACTGCACCACAAAAGGTTTACGCATTTTCTAAACCTATTGCGGGTAGCATAAAGACGATTATCGTTTAACCTAGGGATATTATGATCTACCGATTTGGTTGGACATTACCTGCAATGCAAAGTACCTACTAGCTCTCTCATGTAACGTATTGCCTACGAGTAAGTATGATCTAAGTACATTTGTTATCTCAATGATACCGATCGTAACTTTTCGAATACCGGTTTATTCTGTAGGCCCGAAACCCTCCTCAGTCCTGATGCTGCAGTGGCACTTGGATTATCTCTGGTTGCTTATTGTTAAACTTTTGTTTGTATTGTATTCTAGTTAAGTACCATGCCTTCCATTTCGCAGAGTGTGCTATGTGCAATTGGATTACTCAGGGATCAATATTATATTATTTAGATGGAAATTAAATATCAAGAACGTCATCCAAATAAATATATCACACTCTATGTACTGGGCTGACCCACATTGTGAAGTAGTCTTAAATTAAGGTATAAAACCTCAAATGTACTGGCTGGAGAGAGAGGAAATAAAAGGGATTGTCAAAAAAAGGAAGAGAGGATGGGAGCTTGGAAAAAGATGATTGTGATATAAAAATTAGAAAAATGGTAAAATAAAGTTGAGAAGCGCGCCACGTATTGTAATTCGGGCCTCCCTATAATAATAATAATTACTTAAAGGAAATCGACAAAAGTGTTGCGAAGTCACAGGTCGTACATTTTGATAGTCAGTTCGATTGATAAATTACGTTTGAGAATATAGGTATCGGAATAGTGATTGTCTGGCATAGATATGACTGTTTCTGCTCGATGTGTTTAAAGTTTCAGTGTTCGGAGGTGACGACTCGGCGGGTCTGGAATTTTTGGCGGGTCATTGGTGTTTGGAGTGTGCGGACGGGTGTGATTGGAGAGAATGGGGAGTGGAAGAATATTGAATCGGTGAGTGAGTGTTGTTTATTGTTGAAATGAAAGGTGACAGTTGATATATTGGGGGGAAATAGGCGAGGGGACTGGGGTAATGAGAATGTGAAATACCTAGGTAACGCGTAGGTATTTTAATTTTATGTGCACGTGTACGAGATCATCTGACAAGAGCGTTGCTGGTCTTGGTGTCGTGACTTGTGGTGCAATGGGAGTGTTGCAGTTGAACCTACGGCTGCGCGACCTTGACCTGAAGTTCAAAGCTAAGTGTCAGATTTATTGAAATCGCCATATTGGATGACTGTAGTACCTAATACAGTAGTAGGTGCAGATGCAGCCAACTTAAGAATGATTGTCATACTAGTGTCAAAATTCAAATATTTTGAATTTTGTAAGAAGCGTGAATATATTTTGACGCATGAAAAATATGTTCATTCTTAGTGAGGCTGTTCTTGTAGGAACACTTATTGTGTTCTTTATTTTATTTTGTGTTTTTTTTTATAACATAGGTATTTTCTTTTTAATTTAGAATTTTCTAAATATTCTTTTTTTAACGATTTGAAATTGATAATTTTAAAAGAAAACCAAATTAAAAAAAAAGGGAACAAAATTAAAATTTAAACAAAATATAACATAACTCAAGGAAGCTTAGTCGAGAGAGTGTGTCTGTTTGAAAAGGAACATTCCAACGAACGAAAAAGTAATTCTTCACGGGATTTAAAATAATATTTACTAAAAGAAGCAAAGGTAATAAAATTAACTATTTTATTTTTGTGCGAACTTATATACTATTGTGGAGTTGGAGAGGATTTCTTTAGGATTATGAGACCGAACCTCATTTGTATGTTTAGTCGCTCCCGCGTGACACATTCTACGGAAGTTCATTGTTTAGATTGAGTTCACTAAATAAATAGTTCTTTTCCAAAACTTCCCCAACTTTCTGGCCTAGCAATGTTCTAGTTCCCCTCGGCCCTTAACTAAGGGCCCGTTGTTTAATTAGTAGTTAACTCAACTAATTGTTAAAATTCGAAAAAGGAATAAAGAATTTGACACATTTCTTTGAGATTTTAACCATTAGTAACGACTTTTAACCATTAGTTAGTTTAACTACTAATCAAACAACAGGCCCTTAGGTTCAAAGATGCAATTGTGTCCTAGCCCATCTTAATTTACCATTATTGTGAAAATTTCAATGTAGGGCAAGGCTAGCTCGCACACGAACTATCCGGGTCGAAGGGAGTTTATAATCGTAGGGAATGCTATAATATATAATGACAAAGAGGGGATAACAATTTACAGGGAATAAAGGCCTTGGTCCACGGATTGCGAGCAGCAACACCCTAAAAAGTACCCTTTCAGACTGAACAAGTCGTGCTTATATATTCAAAATTAATATTGGGTAGAGGGCTGAACCCGTGTGGTTGCCAGGGGTCGATATCACCTCTGATCGAAAGACGTTGGTCAGTTGAGGTGGCTTGCTGCTTGGGTTTTTATAATCCCTTGTCTGGAAAGGATGCCTGCGAGTTTAGCTCGGCAACTGCCTTCTACTCCCGGCTATCATGTCGGTTCGTGGGGACTCGATTAAGCGAAGCGTTAATGCGGAGCGCGTGAGGATCGGGTGTCCTGGCAGGACACGATGGGGAGGGCGGCCCTCATCATTCTTGGTTGACATTTTGGCGTATCGCATGGCAAACCAACACACACACTTCTTGGGCTTGAGCTGGCCAGGGACACAATGGGGGTAGGGATATAGAGTAGTCACTCCGTATAAATTATTAGGCGTTAGGGAAAATCCTGCCTTTTAGGAGTGATTACATTATTTGTGGGGTCCTCTAGTCCCTTTGTACACCAGTACTACAACGGACTGACAGGATGACGTAATGAGCTACTTCCCAGACTGATGAAGGCAGGCTGGCGGAGGGTATCCCGTCTGGAGACGAGCCCACGGATAAGGGCGGGGCGGGGCCCTATCTTTACCAGTACATACAGTAATGTCGAATTGTACTTATCTAAACAGTGAACGTTCATTTGAACAATATCAAACAATAATCCTTCTCTTCCCACGGACCTATCTTTTAAGACTAATTGAATTAGTCCCTCTCAGTCTCGCCTACGGGATCAGGGTGTTATCATTAATATATACTTTATTACGTATCACAACGATTTTAAGATTTGGGTCCTACAAAACTAGACGAAACACAGGCCAGTTGAATTTAAAAAAATAAATTTAACTTTATAATCCTGACAAGGGCTCAAGGTCAGTACAATACCTACCTACTTAAATACCGTGAAATACGCCAACATTGCCGGAATGATATTTTTTTTTTTTCTGTACTTAATAGCTATTTTTTTTGTTATCTTTGCAAGCTCATGCTTCAAGCTTTGATGTTCATGTACTTCCGATTCACGTCGAAAAATAATTCCTAAGTGTTAATTTAAACCCTGATTTTATCGATTTTAATGGCGAGTAATGTTATCTGGACTTTCAGCAAACTTTCCCCTGGATGATTTTCAACGCAAATATAGCCCCTACGCAGTTGAAATAAGCAACAGATCACGAATTAGGGAAATGATACCGTTTATTTTAATCGTTGAGTAGATATCATCTTAACTTTCGCTTGATAATGAGTGGGCAATGTTATCTAGGCATTTCTGCTCATTTTCATACAAGTCACCTGAAGCGATTTCAAAATTTTAGGGTTGTCACATTAGGCTTAAATATTTAAATGAATTAATTTGGATTAATTGAATTAATTTATTTTTATTTATAAAACACAGTATTTTTAGATTAACTTTTATTACAATAAAAATTTGAAAAAAAAAAACAAACTCGAATTAACTTCTTAAAGGTCACTTATACCTCTTCACTTCACTTATTCTCCATAATATAGGTAATTGAGATCAATGAAGTTTTTAAAGGAATAATGTATCTAATAAAAAAACCTAAAGAAAAGTTTTGCTTACTTGGAAATTACACAATCTCACGAAATAATATATAGTTTACAATATTAACAGCCCGTGTTCCAATCAAAGGTAGCCTGCTTCAATTTACTTTTTGATAATTATGAAATGTGACAACCCTGACGCTCTTTCGACATCGGGCAAAGTTGTCGGCCACACGTTCAAAAATAAACGGATAACATTACTCACGATCATAACTTTATTTATATAAAACCTGGAATGTTAAATCCTAAGCTAAAATATTCTGCAAGGTGTATTTTATTACATATAATTGGATACACTCACCTGCGTCTTCGCCATGATGAATAGTAGACAAGCACTACTGACCAAATTTTTGAAAATGAATTACCTACGTGAAATTAAAGTACGTGTACCTATTAGCACCATTTATTGTTTTTTTATTTACAATATCGAATTGTAAGACAAAATTGAAGTTCGAGTTCCCCGTCTCTTTATCTCGGTTTAGAGTAGAGTAGAGTGAAAGTGATGGCTTCTGCAGTTTCGCGTTTAGTGGTTTGGTCGGAGTTAGTGACTGACCACTAACCACTGACCACTGACCACTGACCACTGACCACTGACCACTGACCACTGACCACTGACCACTGACCACTGACCACTGACCACTGACCACTGACCACTGACCACTGACCACTGACCACTGACCACTGACCACTGACCACTGACCACTGACCACTGACCACTGACCACTGACCACTGACCAGAGAGTAGTCTAGTTTCGCTCCGGTTGGTGAGCGCAGTAGCAGCAGGCGCGGCTAGAGTTGTGCCCGTTCGGTCCTTAAAGGGAGCGCTCCGATCTTGGTCAATTGGTCAAAGGAACTAGTTCGGTCTTTTAGTTCCTTTAGGTCCTTATCTTATCTTATCTACGAGGAACTAGTTCCTTTCGGTCCGCGACGGGAATTCATTCCTTTTAGTTCTTAGTTCCTGACCGACACAAGCCTAAGGCCATCATACCTACGCTACTACTAGGTACATTTTATTCAATGTAATTTTCAGCTTCATCGATCGGGACCAACGCAACGTTTTGTTTGTTTCTTTCGACTTAACGTATAGACGGTGCATTCCAACGTTTTAGAAGCCATGTTTTACCCATATCAGAAGAGCTATTCTGTACTATGGGTAGGTACTGAGTTTTTGCCCTGTTTGGTTGCATAAATATTAAGTTCTTGTGCGTAAAAAACCACTACCGATTATTTTAAAAAGCTCTTGCGTTTCCCGTTAAAAGATTTCGACAAAATACTTAAATTATATGAATGCTAAGTGTTATATGAATGCTGTTAAATTATTTTAACAATGTATGATAAATGAAGTCGTTTGAAAGTGAGTCGGAATTAATGAGCCTCCCATTGCGGTGTCTGCTGCAAAGCAAATGACTCAACTTTAAGCGAATTTACTCGACAGGAGGTTTTGGAAAAAAGTGACGGTGACATTCAAGAAAGCAGACGGACAATATGGACATGGCAAAATGGGAAGGGTTCGAATCTGACTACCGGAACCCTAAAAAGAGTTAGTTTGTACATTGTGAGTTTACTCAGTTGGTTTTCAATTTTAAGGAATATATTATGTTTTGCTAAATCCATGACCTGATAAGAGGTGTCAGCTGGTCTGTGGTTAGTACGAAGTGGAATAGAAACCTGGCCCTCTGTTCTACTATGTATACTGTATTGCTTTTGATGTGTTATGCTATTGTTTTTAACCCACGACGCAAAAAAAGACGCAAAAAGAGGGGTGTTATAAGTTTGACCGCTCTGTGCGTGCGTGTGTGTGTGTGTGTCTGTCTGTGGCACCGTACCTCTCTTAAACGGGTGAAACGAACTGGATGCGTTTTTTAAAAATGAAAGCACGTTTTCTAACGCTAGTTTTTAGCTAGGTTTTATGAATATCGATTGGGTGGTTTAAGATATCAGCTCTGAAAGAAGGAATCACCATTATATCTGAGTTTATTATCTATCCAATAGTCATTAACTCTGCTGCCGTTACTGTCGAGTACCTGAATGAGAGCTTTCGTAACGTTGACATGTCAAAGGCAACATTTATTTATTATTTATTTATTTATTTATTTATTAAAAAACAAATTACACAGCATTACAGTTAAACACCAAGGCACTGTGAAATTCATAGGTACATTGTAACAAAAATACAAACACTAACAATAAGTAAAAACACATAGCACAGCAGATAACAACATGGTTTTAACCAGTATGTACAATAGAGACCCTATTCCAATATCCTATTCTAATCGGTATTTAAAACCATACTACCATAGCTCTTATTTATTTAGATAATGGCGGTCAAGTTAAAAGTAAAAGCAATACCTACGAAAACATGTAAAATTAAAGCAATATACAACACATGCTCATTTACATATGTCAGTTTGTTGGTTGGTGTAGAGGTATGACGTCTTGTTCATTGGGCTTACTTCGGGTTAAAATTTGACATTTGTCAATATAAAATGTCAAATTTGAATCCGAAGTAAGCCTCCGCAGTTTGAGTATAGGGTTCGGCCATAAATGATCAAGTTGGTTCGTCAGCCACTATTAGTATAAATTAGAGCAACAGGTTGGTTGCAAGACTTCTGAGGTTTGCGATTGCGCAATCAACTGATTGCCGAGTGGACGCGGCGCAGTCGCACTCAGTGGATATATCGATCACTATCTAATCGCGGCCCGCGCGCCGCGCGCCCCGCGCCCCGCGGTTGTCGTTTACTCCCGCTCGGCTAACTCGGTCGCTGCGACCGTGTACCACCTGTGGGCCTAAACAAGATGCATTTTGAGAACGTTAAAGATCACCGAAATCATTAAGTATAGGATTGACATGTGCGTACAGTCACCTAATAAACATGTTGAGCATACATAGAACCTTGTCATTGTGACTGCCATTGTTATTCTCATACTTGTCATTTGATGTACCTTTGTCAAATTCATCGATTTGGTTAGTTTCCGGAAGTCAGAAAATAATAGTGGAATTCGGTGCAGAACCCCGATATTTTATTTGTTTTCTATTTTAGACCGCCTCTGCTGCCGCCCCTGCGCTTTCTGAGGTCCTATGAAGATCTGACGGGCTAACGAGCCATGTCTACGAAGGTGCACCCCAGACAAGCACCCGCGGTCATCCCGCCCGGCCTTGTGCACACGTCTCTCGAAATTGGATTGGACTCGAGGATTACAAAAGACAGATGGTTATTATTCTAATGTAAAGGAACCGGGCAAGAGCATATCGGACCATGGTCAGTGTAAAATTCTGACGCCATTACTAAAAACACAAAAAACCGGTCAATTGAGAGTCGGACTCGCGCACCGAGGGTTCCGTACCGCCGCACGGTGGTATTATTATATTCCGATTTGAATTCGATTTCAAATCGAATCAGCGCGAGCCCAACTCACACTTGACCATTTTTAGTATTTGTTGTTTTTAATCAGGATTTGTACTTTAATCGTTATTACCGTTTTTACGATACAATAAAAATATGTTGGTTGAAAACGTTTCTTGTATGTGAACCCCTTTATTATTTAACTTTTTTTAATATTTGTTACTAAATCCATCGTAATAACACATATTTTGAAGAAAAAAAAAACCGCTTTCTGTCTATTACGGTTCAAAAGATACAGCTGTTTAAAGTTAGGACGGATATTGATAGGGTCCCGTTGGGCTCCCTTCGCTTACGGAACCGTAAGAACTATCTTGAAAAACAACAATCATGAGCGATTTTTTATTAAAAGTTATTTGCTTCTGTGTTAGATGATTTTTAGTACCTACTAGGTATAAACACTTTGGTCGCCGTATCTCAAGAATCAATCAAGCCTTCTTAGTCGTAAACGTTTTCTTTTTAAATTAGTTGTATTATATGCTTTCATTTAGGATATTTGCCAGATTTCACGTAACTACTAATTGTAGTATCGGCCGTAGGGGGTGGGGACTCGAGCGAGAATGGGAGCTCATCGTATCCTAAACCTATTCCCCAAATCTTAAAATTTGAATAGAATAGAATATATCCAAAAATATATCACAGATGCTGTTAAGTAATTAAAATACTTTTTTACCCTTGCTTTATATGTATTTTATCATTGATTCGAGTGCGTGGTATAAATATTTAAGTATATGAATGTGTACAAAATTTCCGTTTTGTCACTTTGATAGTTTCTGAGTAAAATTGAGTGTGGCATACAGACGTGGATACGGCAACAGAAATACTTACATCTTCTGTGAAAATTTCAACTGTCTAGCTATCACGGTTCATGAGATACAGCCTGGTGACAGACAGACAGACGCACATTGCAGTCTTAAGACTGCAAAGATCTGGAGGATTTGGTGGCTTTGTGTGCTGTGTGCCCGCTCTATGACATAAATATGCCTCAAACCGCAGAATTTATCAAAATCCGACCTTTTTAGGGTTCCGTACCCAAAGGGTAAAAACGGGACCCTATTACTAAGACTCCACTGTCCGTCTGTCTGTCTGTCACCAGGCTGTATCTCATGAACCGTGATAGCTAGACAGTTGAAATTTTCACAGAAGATGTATTTCTGTTGCCGCTATAACAACAAATACTAAAAACAGAATAAAATAAATATTTAAGGGGGGCTCCCATACAACAAACGTGATTTTTTTGCCGTTTTTTGCTAATGTTGTATAATGGTACGGAACCCTTCGTGCGCGAGTCCGACTCGCACTTGGCCGGTTTTTTATAATTTTAAATGCATTCAAGTTGAATCAAGCGACGCGCAGTATGTTATTTTACTTTTAAAGTTAAGAATATAAGAATTTTATAGTAAAGTTGAAATTAATTCGGCAGCCCACTAGGTATATTTATGATTGTCTTTAAATCGAGATCATGATTGTTTCATTTTTCTCTCAGGAAACTACTACTACAAGTGGAAAAAAACTCACTTGTAGATATTTTTATCACTTACTACCTAACACAGACCTTCATAATTGTTAAACACGCAATAAAATAAGTCTACAGTAATTATTTAGTCCGTATTCTGTACAATTCCAAAGTACGGATTCCACGGATGTCGCTCGAAACACCTTGACAGACACAGGGTGTAATCGTTAAGGGTGTCCAGGCGATTATTCCGTAACAATTACAGATATCAAAAAACTTTAAACTGATATCGAAAGTACGTTACTTAATGAGTAAAAGGACATCAATAACTTTTTAAAAATCAAACGACAAGTATCCATAATTTTCATATTAAACACTTCTTCACACACTTTCAGATTAGTAGAAAGGACGTCACTTCGAACACTGCTTTAAATTCAAAACTTTGTACGTACTAAGAAATAAATGTTATTCAATTAAAAGATAGGTTTCTTTCTTTTTTAGGTTAATAAACAGTTTCCTTTAATATCAGTACTAAGCTAAAATAACCTTTTGAAATAAGGAAACTAAAACCTTTCTACTAATCTCATAAGTATTAAATGTATGGGAGTGTTTAATGTCAAAAAATTGGATACGTTTTGGTTTGATTTTTAAAAAGTTATTGATGTCATTTTATTCATTAGGTAACGAACTTTTGATATCAGTTTTTTTTGGATATCTGTAATAGTTACGGAATAATTGCCTGGACACACTTAACGATTACACCCTGTATATTCTTGAAATGAGAGTTCATACCTATCGACTGAATTGGTTTCGTTCTGGTATCAGATGGGTATGTTTACGGGTCCCGATGGTTACCTTTGAGAGCGTCTGCTAGGCACTTCCGGCAAAAAAATACTGACAGATTTCTGTTTTCTGTATCTACTTACCAGTTAGCATCTAACTGATGCCATTTATAACTATTATTTCAGTATCAAATGGGTAAAGTAACACCCCCTTTTTCGAACCGGAAATGACTTGATTTTTTTACTTTTGACAAGTTCCGCCGTGGCAGACTATCACATTCGGACTGAGCATCACTTTTATGGGAAACCATTGTGCATTTCATCGCGGTATCAAGTTGGTACGAAATTTTGCCGTCGGCTCTCTTGTAAATAATAATGGAAATGCGATAACTTATTTAGCGGGTAATATTTTAAGCTTACCAAATATTGATTATTTTGCGAATAATATTTGGTTTAGTTGCGGACCAAGTGTTACGTTCGGGTATTTAATATTACCGACGCGTAATATATTCTGACCAATTGACTAACTGTTGTTTTTTAACGCTGCTTCAATATAATAATTGCAAACAAAACAAAATACACTCGCTTTTGAATACAGTTGTTAACTTCCATTTGTACCTATAATATCATAGACCAGAATATTATCGTTACTAGTTAGGTAAGACAGCGAGCGGAAGATTGTGTGTGACGTCAGATGTGATGTGTGACCTAGTGGTCGAGAAACAAAACATGAACGCTAAGGCTGCCGCACGTGGCATAAGTGGCCAAATTCAAAGTTCAATGCCCTATTATATAATAAGTACAGCTGGGACGTCGTGTACCTACGGTCGAACTCAGAAGTAGCTGTACATTTAAGTCCTTGTCACAGCTAGGTATTGTTATACTAAATTCAAACCACTCTTACTTTAATACGTTATTGCGACAGGGTACTAAAATGTGTGTTGATATTAAGTTTTGACTTTTGGTCGAACATGATTTTCTGCCTGCTCTATTTGTGATCTATTTTTTTAGTACCGTACAATGCAGCACACTGAGACACTAAAAAAATGCAGCCACTCCCTCCAACTTTTGATGCACAACTACTGGCGGCGCAACAATGGAGTTACCACCGTAAAAAAATGAAAAATGTGTTGCCAGAATAATGAAAATTACTACCAAATGGTAAAAAACAAGAAAAAACTGAGCAAATGCGAGTTATCGTAATTTAAACTAAATAGGCAAAATTGAGCTTAAATGGCAAAGTTGCAGCATTTTACAGAAATACATCGATTTTTTTTTATATAATCTGCCTTATTGTATGTATTTGTTTTTTTTTATTTCTTTGGAATTAATTGCATATAATTACTTTCTGTCTCTTATTCTTAAACGTGTAAAGGTAATTCCAGTTTTATTGCTGGTAATAAATAACAATTTTGTCGTGTGAATAAAACAAAAGAAAAAAAATGATTTAAGTACCTAATTACTCATTTGTAAATACATTTTTGAAGTTGCTTATCTGAATTTTTCACTTTTGCATACCTAATGCATTATAGGGTCAAAGATTGCAAATGACCTCCACTACTCGTATAACCTCTTAACGGGAATGGATGCAATGACCAGACCCTCCCAAGTAGCATTTTAAGCTGTGTATAAGCTGTATTTTTGTTCATTTGAGTCCCAAAAGCTGTTTATTATGGGTGTAAAGGAGCTTATATAGTCCTTAAAAGAGGAATAAGGCTCCAAATAATACAACTTTTAGCATTATTGCAGCTGCAGAGTAGCTGTAGGTAGAAGCAATAATTAAGCTGTATAATAGCTATATTAGAGTTGTTATTCGTTGTACAAAGGAACTATAACACTGCAGATAGTCTCTTATAAGTATATTTTAAGAATAACAGTTTTAAATAAGGTTTTGAAAAGAATTACAAAGGAATAAAAATAATTTGTGAAGTAAAATTGTGTATACAAGATTACAAAGTCTAAGCTTTGATGTATTAATGGCGACATTTTAACTGAAAGTAAAAATAAGTAAAGCACTTAATTACTTGGACAGCAGATGTTATAATGGTGAACATAAGAACCAATAAATATTTTTTGTAAACCTGTGTGTTGTTTGCAGCAAAATATTCACGCGCCAGCAAAATGATCAACAAAAACATGAAAAGAACATTAAATATTGTTAAGTAAAGAGGTTTTTTTTAATGTTAGTAAATCAAAATATATTGTAAATAATAAATCTGAGGCCACAGTCACATTATTTATTGCTGGTAATCATAATGCGGCTTTAGATATTTTTAAATATTGTCAAGTATATATTAATTTATAGTTTCAAATGTGTTTTTATTTATTCGAAAATGGCGACAATTCTTAAACAGCCTCAACAATATATGGAGAGCATTATAATCTTATTAGTTTCACTATGTAATTAATGGAGACACTTATACCTGCACTTGTGAGTAATACAGGCTAAAACTTTACTATAGTTGTCCTTTATTCTTTTAGTTTTATAATACCCTCAAAGATAGAAATCATAAAAGTCTGCCAGAATCTCATGAAAAAAAGGGAATTTCAAATTTAGGGCTTGCAACTCCCGGGTAAAAGGATTTAAAAGTCTTGATACTTGATTTTCCACCAGTCTAATAAAAGATTATTCCATTTTCCAGGATACAATTTAAATATCACGTCCGTGTAATTAACTATCTTTGCCGTGAAGATGGAACAAACCGTAGAGGGACGGAACAAACCAATATTTATAATATTAATTAATAACGGTTAAACCTACCTAACCCTTAAAAACAACTTTCGACTTGCATTTCTTGTTGTTTAAGTATTAAGGTTAAATTAAAACAATCATGTGAATTATGTATGTTTATGATTTTATTTGAAAATGACTTAAAAAACTCGATGACGCTTCGATGCTTAGCTAACAATACCGTACACAGGACCAAATTAATGTATACAATTTTGAATTTTCTATTATAAGATATTAAATTAACTCTTAATTCATGTTCAATCGTTGAATTACGCGGTTTTGTTAGCTAAGTGAAGCGACTATATGCATTTTAATGTAAACCAATTTCGTATTCTGAGGAAATGTGAGGTATTTCTTTTTTACTATTTCTCATGAAAACATCATGAAGACCGTGCCATACAGGCGGTGGCAATAAATAATCCTGGAATGAAATGGCTCATTATTAAGGTTTCTAAATAGACTTTTACGTTTCAGACATAAAAGCCAAATGGAGTTAGTAAGTACCGTTCCTCCAATGTACAAAGGAACTTAAAGTATCAATATTATTTGGCTTCATTTACTAGTCTATTAAAAACACGACACTAAACCAAATATTGTGTTTGATTTACATCTTCTTGATCACATTTTTTACAATAAGGGCATTTTCCTGATAACTAACGGTATATTTGAGTAAAAATAACAAACAATAACAAACTCTGACAAGCGTTGAAATTTGAATTGACAGGCTAGGCGTATGGTAACATTGCCATTATGAAGATTGATTTATTTTTACTTTTAAATTTTTCATGGGATTCTGGTATACTTGTAAGAGTGTAAAATTAAGCCACAAAAATAGTTTTAAAACGGAGTTGACTTATACCCTTGTACAGCAACAAGTGCCAAGTGATACTAGAATAACATCTAAAGCTGTAATAAGTAAGAGATTACATGTAAAATACAGCCCGTATACACCTTTAATGATAAAATTATTTTGAAGTGTCACACAATACTTGAAGTTTAATAATAGAGTTTTTATATTCTGATACACCTTGAAGCTGATTTTCTACAGCTTGAGCTGTATAATAACTGTTAAATTTATAACTCTTATAAAGATTAGGGCTTTTTTTGAAACTCTTATACGTCTCTTAGAGAACTGTAAGTTCTAAATTGGCTGGTATATTGACGTGGCCGTTACCTACGTATCAAATTGGTGGCAGGCAGTTGTTAGTGATGTGACAAAATGTATTTAATGTATTTTTTTTATGTATTTTATATACGACATTCAAAATAGATACTTAAAATTTGATTTAAATGAATATAACTTAGAGTATTTCTTCTACTAGAAAAAGTAAACTTTAGGCAAGAAAACGATCTCTCCCCTTCTACCGGCGTAAGTGGAAAAAAAAACATATTTTTGTAACTTTGCTATGTATACAAACTATGAATAAAAAATCATAGTTTGTTTAATTTCAATTTCTTCACTTTCTAACAACTTAATAATTTGTTGTACTCTGGTATATCCTAATCATCCTAAATAAAACTTTTCTTAATTTCTGGTAAACTTGACTCCTTTCAGGGTGCAATCATTAATTTGGAAAACATTGTCACGTCACTAACGACCGTCTGCCACCAATTTGCTACGTAGATAATGGGGACTGGCAACCAATAACCCTGGATAGGTATATAAATTATATACCGGGTGTACAAACCAAATGGGTCAGTATGGAGAAGTCGGAAACTATGAGAGATAGCGAGATCTGTTCTTAGGAACCATGACGTCGATTTTAGATTTAATAATAATTACATTCAAACTTTTTTATTAACTCTCATACATAACCGGGAATCGAACCTGGTCAATATTTTTGTAACCGCGTTAAGTAAAAAGGACCAAATTTGGCTATGAAATCTTGTGTAAACACAACTGACAGTAAATTAGACTAAAATGCCCACAGTTTCATTAATTTGCAAAAAGTCGTGAATAATATGAATCGATCATCAATTATCTGAAGAGACCACTTATGCATATCTTATCTGCATTAGATTTAACTACAGCCTTAGAAAACATTTTAACACATATGCGGGGTGCATAAAAATACGAAATGCAATCTTGCGATCGTTACCCAAAAGAATTAATCTTTGCATTCAACAGAATGGCTACCATTTTGAACATTTACTGAAATAAAATAATTATCTTATTGGTGGGTTTTTCTATCAATTATTTAAACAAGATTCCATTAGTGTTGTGCTTCTTGCGACTTGCAGAATTATTGATTTTGACCACTTTCGATTCCCGGTTATGTATGAGAGTTAATAAAAAAGTTTGAATGTAATTATTATTAAATCTAAAATCGACGTCATGGTTCCTAAGAATAGATCTCGCTATCTCTCATAGTTTCCGACTTCTCCATACTGGCCCATTCGGATTGTACACCCTGTATATAATATATTTAAAGTCCAAAATGCAAAAGTCCCGGCGAAAGTCCAAATGGACATTTATCGAAAAAGCCGGTGCCATAATGTGTTCAACTGTTTCGTAATAAAATACCGTGAAGGCATTTTATCAATAGCGGCAAGACGAGGCTAGCCGGTGGTAAGTCAGTAGGACAATTAGTGTGATTTTCTTTGAAGCGAATTCCTTTAAGTTTCTGTTATAAATACTGCGTGTCTTTGTAATGGAAGCGGGTGTTAAACGTCTGCCTTGACCGAGTAAGGCACCGTGACCCTGCACCATCTTGCGAAAATATTAACAGCAAGTATCTACGACTATTGTTCACATTTTTTCTCATAAATAACAAGGGCAGAAGATTGACTCGTGATTGTAATAAACATCTCAGATTAATATTTTGGTCATATCTTATTTTATTAAAAGAGATGTTATGCTCTATCGGCAAATTAGAACTCTAAACCAACCATAGAGCTGTGACACAACGACGTAATAAATCAAATCGTAAGAACTGTCAAACAATCAACAATCAATGTGTTCAGTTCTATAATTTAACCAAATCTGTATTTTTATACCAAAGCTGGAGTACTTACAAAATGTAAATATTTGGTCTACGTTGTTAAGGTCCCAATTAGAATCGAAGTCTCCACTTCTTGAATTAAAGGTCCCAAAATTTGGTTTTAGGGCTTCATTTCAAACACTGAACAACGGAAGCCTTATAAGATGACTTTGTTATTCGTCCTTCCGTCTGTCTATTAAGTCCCTTTTGCTCTTAAATGGCTAAAGCTAGTGATGAATATGCTCCGTATGGTGGGTCTTCTAAAAGATGAAGAAGGACAAGCAGCAGGGCTTTATTGGACTTCTAAGTAATATTTCATAAAAATAACACGAGGGTGCGGAACCTTCGGTGCTCGAGTTAGACTTGCAATTGACCAGATTTTTTAATATTTTTTCTTCTATTGACTCTACAACGAAAGTGGTTCAGTAGAGCAAAAACTAGGTTTTTTTTTCCACAAAGGTCTAAGTATGTCCCTACAAACTGGTCTAGGTGGTTCAAGGTACCATAAATTGCAGATTGGACATAATTGGGTAGGTAGTTCTCACGATATCCCGAAATTTTGTGACGATAAATTAATTAATAAAATTGAAATTATTTTGTATCTATTTACTATTAGCTTCTGCCCGCGTTATAAATAGAGATCGGATAATTAGGGAACTAATTTACCTTAAGTTCGCGAGAGGACAACTAAATATATAGGTACACAACTGAGTTAATATTTGATTTATTTTTAATTACATACCTACCTACTGGATTTCTGATATTAGTTGTAATGCTAAATACACGTGAATTTATTCACAGTAGGGGATATTTTAGGTTAGATTGTGGCTACAAGGGTTCTCTATTGTATCGCCGAAAATTTTATTGCCGAATTTCATTTCCCAACCAACGTTTGGCCGAATTTCGGCAACAATTTCATATGGCAACTTGTTAAAATGATTAGTTTTATTTCCCAACCTCGCGATTGTCAACTCAACGTTCGTTTTTTTTTATATGGACATTTATTAAAATGTCATTTTTCATATAGCTAAATGGTTCACTTAGAATAATATACATTTCGCGGTGTATCGTTAGTCGTTGGCAAATTATATACGGGTATGTTTTTATTATATTATGTTATATATATATATATTATATTATAATGTAATGTACGCGTCGTCGTACCTAACTGGTTTCTGTGGATATGTGACGCCTTTTACTAAACTCATTTCTTCTTTGTTTTAGGCAAATTCAGGCAATGGGTTTCGCTAAAAAGTATGCTAGTGACTTAATGCCTAATGTAAGAAAAGGAAAGTGATAAACTGACGAAACTTTATTCGTCTAAGAGTTTTTCGGCCTAGTGTAACATTTTCCATGTGAAAAATATTCCAAAAGTTTAAAGTCAAAATGATATTCCTCTTCATAATAATTCGGCCAAATGAGAGGTTGGCATACAAAAATTTGCCAAAAGGTTGTTGTCAATGTGAACATTCGGCTAAATGTTGGTTGGCAAATGAAATTCGACCAAAATAAATTCGGCGATAAGGCAGAACACCGGCTACAAGGGCCTGATACTTTTTTTAGTGATTATATTAATTTGACACACACCATCTTACTTAAAATATCTGATACCGTAACTAAATTTACGTGTATTTATTATTAAAAGTACCCAATACCAAAAATCCGGTATTAAATCAAAATAGATCCATGTTTTAATAGCTCTATACTTAATATGTTCTTTAGCAAAGTTTTGCCAAATTAGCTTGCAATTATCCGATCTCTGGGTACAAAAACTTCGGCTACTATTCGGAACCACGAGTATGTACAATCAAGGGGATCAAAAAATGTGTTTTCACAACACTGCTCGGAAATATGGCCATAGATGGTCTTGTTTGGGGTCACAAAACGTCACTTATAAGGACACACCAAGAATGTTTTTCTCGGCGTGTTTGCTGATTGGTCGAGAACATAGTTGTCCAACTTTAAGAACCAATGAAAATCAATCAATAAATTTTTGTGTCAGCTCCTTAAAATGAAAAATTGAAATCGACCAATCAGAACACACCATTTTGTGTCGTAAATTATTAGGTGTATTTTTGCTAAAAGATACACAGACTAAAAACAATGTCACTGCTTTTTTTTTAAATGTAATTCATACTTCGCCCCTAATCTCGAACCACTAGAGATGAAATTACATGGGAGATATGGCGAAACAAATACAATTTTATATGGAGTTGACATCTTCATCTCGAATGTTAGTTTATTAATCTCGAGTGCCAAGAGAACAGGGGTCCAGATTTAAAAAAAAGTTATCTATGGTAAAATTGGCGGTGATACAGCTTCTATACTACCTTTGAAAAAACAACGACAATTGACTAACGCTATTGAGTTTTGAATATGAATTTTTATTTTATTTCCTCTCAGTACCTAGTTGTGAAAAGCACTATGTCTGCCTCGGTAGAAAGTGCAATTTATGGACTCGTACACTAGAGGGCCTCAACTACGTTTCGGTCCTCTATATTACTCGTCCCAAAATCGCCTACTTTCTATCCTCTGCAACAATATACTATTTACACTGCAATATTATATCAAAAATATGTACCCTTTATACTGCAATAAAGTTGAAGAAAGGATCTTTTTCAAACGTATATACCTATGTATATGTATGTGCCTTTTGTTTTTACGAAATGGTCGGGGCCAGTTTGTTGGAATGGGAGGCGACTCATGCAATACCGATGGTAACTTTCATTGGCTAACTTTACATGTGATTAACTCTCTACCGACATCATTCGACATTGTGCTTAGTTTGGTTTACACCGTTATTTAGTAACAAGTACACTACAATCGCTTATAGTCGAGGCAGTATGCACACTGCACAGTATGGGTCGCTGCGGAATACTATTACGTATCATGGGATAGCCTGTTTACAGGCCAAAAGTAGCTAAGTTTAATCATGATTAGGTACCTGCTGTATTAGGAAAGGAAGTTAATCATTTTTGAAACTATCTCTGATTATGATTCTGTACTAGTTAATATGCTACCTGCGCATTTAAAATGACTATATAAATAAAGGTACGTGGATAATCATAGTGTAAGCGCCGGCGCGCGGCGGGCAGCGGTCAGCTGGCTGGGCGACGACGTAGTGAACCATGTAAGGCATGTTCGGTTGCGTAACGGCACCGGCGCGCAGTCAGTAGACAGTAATGAAACGAGAAAAACCAAACTCACAACTCAGTGTGTTACAGTTTTAGAACTCCGTAACAAATAATAATAAACGGAACCCTTAAATAATATTAGAGAAAGTAACTTTAAGTCGGTTTGTCTATCCGTCAAGACCCTCTCATTGTAAGAGTTGGGCCTTCATCGTGTCAACCGAAGGACCACACCCGATGATCTTCAGCCAAACGCAGACCCTGCGTTCGTGTCATTCTCATGAACTCGTCGTTCGTTGGAGGACTAACCGCAACCATAAGTTTTATTCGCGCGCCCGTCCGGTTACCTAATGGTGGGAATCACCTCAGGAAACCTGTAAGCAGAGTTTAACCCAGCAGTGTCGTGAATATAAAAGGCTTTATAGAACTCAGATGTAGTCCGTACCTAACTACTGTTATTAAGTACTTATTAGGTATGATATATTTATTTTGTTTTATTTATTATTTTTATGTTGTATTTATATGTTATGTTATTGTTATGTTATTATTTTGTTACGTTATGTGTTATTTTGTTTGAGAAAGTGGGAATAATAATCCATGTCATGACTTCACTGGCAGTTTGTTTAGTATTAACTGTTCCTTGTTGATTTTTACTTCCACGATTTAAGACAAGAGTGTGCGGATTGAACGTTACTCATATTTGTCACGAACTTTATGCTAATCGTAACATCGTAACATGCTCTCGGCCTTGCATTACACAGCCATTTGTGTCGGTAAAGTCAATAGCGGCCTTTACACGGCACAGTTTGGACGCGCAACTGGACTGCGTTCCGAACCGCAGATAAAACCGTCGGTCCATCCGCCGGTTTCGACCGCGCATCAAACCGTCAAGACTTTATTACGATCAAAAGTGACAACGGTTTGGACCGCGGTTAAATCGGAACCGTAATCCACCCAAATTGTGCAATAGTACACGTTTACAAGTAACATCTTTAAAAACGTTCATAATAGAGTGTAAAATACTGACCGGACGTGCGACTGGCGAAGTCGTTTTAACGGTTAATAAGGCAGAGGCTCTATATTGACCACATTAAAATAAGCTGAAATTGAACTCTACCACCTACATTTTATGATACAATTTTAATTGTATTTTCCTGAAATATACCATCATCTATTATTACTCTTTAGAGTCTTGCGATTCCATGACTGTATTTAATTTTGGTGTATTATTTTTACTTTAATGGGGCCTTGTTAAGGGTTCATTCCCCGGATTCCATTAATACCAACGGATCTACCTTTCCAGTTTAAACAACTGCAATTTCCCGTAAAATTTTCGTTTTCAATGACAATTAACAAGTCACCAGGTCAAACATTAAAAGTTGCGGGCTTAGACCTGAGCGTTAAGTGTTTTTCCCATGGACAGCTGTATATTATATAGCCCTTTCGCGCGTCACTTCCAGGCAAAATTTGTTTGTATTGTGCAGTGCAATTTCAACTGTAAACATTGTACTTATAAAGAGAGGTTCTGTGATAACTGGCAGTAATGATTTGAATTGAATTTTAAATCAAACAGCATGAAAAACTCAATCTCGCAAAAAGTGTCAGATAGGACGTCTTTGAAAATCGTCGTAAAATAAAGCCTCTATGCAAATGCATCTATCTATAAATTATTTCACTAATTGAAAAGTACTTATATTATATTATTCCAGATGAACTTGACTTATTTTAACTTATATAAACCGAAGCGAAGCGAGGGCGGGTCGCTAGTTACAAATAAATTATATGTGAGTGCTGGCTGAGTAAACGAGGTACATTTTTATGGGCGCGAGCGGGTGGCGGTTGCTTGGCACACGGCTTGCGCAACGCCGCGAGCGCTTTGCGAATGATTAACATACACTTCTACAATAGTTGTCTTTAAGCACTGGTAAAACATTTAGTTGCAAGTAATACGTGAACCCATATTTTTGTATCTCGTATAGTTACCGACATTATTATACACTACCTGGAAGAAAGAGCGTCGCTCGGGTTGAAAACCAATTTTCCCGAAAATTACAACTTGCAAGATCGATTTTTCGCCCCGTAGGTGAACTCCTATATTGCTACTAAGTAGGTGTTCCCGTGTTTGTTTTTGACTTGGTATAGAGAAACAAACTTTATGTGATTATTTATTACTTAAAAACTTGATAAGAAAAAAAAACGAGCAAATGTATTTAAAACTGCACTGATTTGTAATGATTCTAATAATGTAAAAAACCACTAAAAACTTCCAAAATAAAACATGGCATTAAGGATTTTTTGTGACACGGTCATAATGGACAATCACCAAAATTCAGATTAAAATTATGAATATCTCAGAAACTTATATATAATTTTCGGCCAGGGTACTACATGACCTAATTTGTTCCAAATGAGCTCTACTAGGTATGCCTCCTTTAAAAGATTGTATCGACCTTCCTGTCACCCTGTATAGGCTTACTTAAGGGGGCGAAAAATCGATCTGTAAAGTTGTCATCTTCAGGAAAAAGTGTTTTCAACCCGAGCGATGCTTGGTCTACCGGGGTCTACACACAAATATTTCTCATTTAATGGTTTAGGATACTATAGGCACGCTTGCTTCACATTAGCCAAAACACGGCCCCTGCTGTTCCTACAGATCTCCAACATGATCCGCCCTGTAATGGTCCTGTAACACTTTCACTTACAAAACTCAATAGCGGCCTGCACACGTAAAGTTTGGACCGCGGGAAAAGCCACGCGCCGTTCCATTCTTCGTTCCGAACCGTACGTGTAAATGCAATTGTAATAGTAAAATAGTAAGAATTTACATAGATAGGTTTGGATTTAATTGACTACCTATCATTTAAAAAAATACATCTAGGTACAGATGTAGTGAATAATCCTTTCCCATCGTTTTTTGTCGAATAAGTTCGTGGGTATTTAATTTGCTTTCTCAATTACCTTCAGTACCTTATTGATGATGATAAGCCAATAGTAGGAGATCCGAATAGGAGACGATTTGCACCGGGCTGCTTATTCGATCAAAAGTATTTTATATCAAATTTGATACGCTAAATAATATGTGGCGAATAGGTTGCCTGAAAAAATTCAGTCCAGTATATAATTAATTAAAAAATTAAAAATTAACTATGGCTTAAAAAAAACTATTGCTTGTTTAATAGACAAATTACATACCAATCGAAAGTATGAAGCCTATAGAACTTGCAAACGTTAGGTTGACTATTTTATTCCCGTCAAACTATTGGATAAACAGGTATAAACAGGTAAGTCGGTACTAATAATTTGCACCAAACCTAACGTTTGCACATTCTATAGGCTTCATATTTTCGATTTTTACGTAATTTGTCTATTAAACAAGCATATGCAATTAAAAAAAAAAGTTAATTTTTCATATTTTTTTTAATGATATAAGTACTGGACTGAAATTTTTCAGCCAACCTATTCGCCACATTTTATTTAGCGTATCCAATCTTAGACCACAACGGCGAAAACAAGATAAATACGAAACTTTCGGTCAAAAACGATGGGAAAGGATTGTTCACTACATCTGTAGCTATTTGAGATCTAAAACTTCAATAAGGCTGAAGTTATTGTACCATACCATAAGTTTCAATGTACATTAGGACCCTACCTACTTATTGGGTATCTACCGTACTTGAGTCTTGTGTGTAGCGAGCTTGAAACAATTAAGATACTCAATGTACCAAAAGCGGTCAAAAGCCTTTCTATGCTTTGATTAAAAGGAAGGATGTGAGTATTTACCATAAAGCTAACCAATAAGATATACTTAGGGTAACGAATTTAAAAAATATTTTTCTCCAACATTTTGGGTTTATACAAAACAAAATGGGGGGAATAGCGGGGACCTGTAGACCGATAATTTTAGATTTGCGTTCCTCCTGTACATAATATTAACAGGAGAAATGCAAAAAAAAATATGTGGGGCTGGAGACGGGAGGAAACAATTAGCTGGATTGAAGAGAAGACGAATCAGGGAGTATTTAGCATAGTGGAGAAAAATAGAAGTTTAGTGCAGACATTAGAAAATCGACGGACGGGGTTTGGTCACCTATTACGACACGACGAGTACATCAAGATGGTAATTGTAGAAGAAATATAAGGAAAAAAAGAAAAGGAGAGAGACGAAGAAGAACTTACCCAGACTAATGAAAAAAACCGGGCAAGAGCATGTCGGACCGTGCTCAGAGTAGGATTTATTTATTTATTTGAACTTTATTGCACAATACAAAAAGTAAGAAAAATGGCGGACTTAATGCTTTAAGGCATTCTCTACCAGTCAACCACTAGGCTAAACATAATAGCCTAGTGGAATAGAATAGTTGAGGTGGGTGCGAACATTTCAGCAAGAGCCTTTACTTATTTTTTAAATTTCGCAATCAAATAACAAAAAGTTTTGAAGACTACTACAAAACAAACACAAAAAACTATCTCAAAAAACAACGTATGAACTAATTTTTTATTTGGTGCTTTCTTAGACGATTTTTATTAGGTATAAACACTTTAGTCCACTGTATTAGAAGAACCAATCAAGTCTTCTTAGGCCGCATTTCACCAAACTGGAATAAGGTCTTATAACTAGAATTTGTACAGACTAATCTCTGAGTAAGTCTTATTCCAGTTTGGTGAAATGCGGCCTTAGTCGTAATAGTTTTCCTTTCAAATTCGTAAAAAATATTTATATGTGGTTTCATGCAATGAATATGACTTATATTAAGTTAGGTATGACTTTGAAGTGACAATGCACTAAGGTGTGCAGCTACTTATCTACTTGTTTTGTGAAATACCCTGGAAATACCTAACATGGCGCGCTCCATTAGGTATCTTGTGGACCGCATACCAAACGTGGAAATTCGCCGTCGCACCTAAGTCGATGACATTTGTAGGCGGGTCACAAGCTTGAAGTGGCAATGGACAGGACACTTGGCTGAGCGGAAAGACGGTCGGTAGACAAAGGCAATTTGATAGACGTGGCTTAGACAAGGGAAGCGGATCCGGTGAGGATATCGGGAAAGAGATGAGGCAAGCGCAGGACCAGACCGCTTGGCACATGAGAGAGGAGTCCTTTTTTCTGTGCAAAGGGTTAATGAGGGCTGATAGGATAGGATAGGATCTTTATAATGAACCTGGTTGTCACGAGCATCTCGAGGGGTTCGAAGCTCAAACTTTGTAGCCTACTGACTAACTAAAGAATGGTAATTACTTTACCAACAAGAGCATATAGTCTAAGATCCCGGTATTTGATGTGGACCGGTGGACTCCTCACTCTTTTTCCAGGCGAAATATATATTTTAACCAATAAATTGTCATTAAAAATTACCTGCAGTCTACTTTTTTAGTCTTTTTTAGTTGTTTTTTGTTTAAATAAAAAAACTCTTTTTCTGTAACAAGTTGATTGTTACAAGAAAAGCCTGTTCTGTGTCCAGTGTAGGTACCTACTGTAAAAAATGCCATCATATACGGTTGGCGGCCTTTTTGGAATCCCGAATCCACATGACATCCAGGTATATTTAATTGAAGTAGGTATCTAGTTAATTGCTCGTATGTTATCCGGAATCAACCATGTATTAAAATGTAGATAATTTTTTCAACAAATTTAATGATATAGGGTTGTTATACCAAAACAACTCCAGACTAGGTTTTCACAGCTTGAATTTTTAATACTTAGTTGCGTTTCTTGAAATACTTATTTGTTTACTCATATGTATGTACGAGTATACCTGCTGCCGATATATACCAATACCTACCTCCCGCTGCATTTTGAATTAAGATTAATGTTACGTGGCTTCTCGTAACGACGTTCGCGGGCGAAAGTTCATTTTTATTTAACAATAGGCTGAGAATTCATTGCCACTAAGTACATCAGGAGAAATCGTTCCTGCGAGTGTGTTCATTACGGACAAGGTACTCGAGGTACGTTGATCATTTCAGCATTATTGGCCTAATAAAATAAACCTAAGTCAAAAGAGCGCGGAATGTAGGTAATACTTATAAGATTGGAATAAGCTTGTGATTTTGTTGATAGGTATTAACGTTGCAAAATGCTGACTTAACCTTTCAACGTTATTTAATCGTAAAATAGCATGCTTTATTGGCAAATACAATTTGGTTAAATTAAGAAAATATAAGTAAGTAAACATCTTTACGTTTATTTCTTTAAAAAAAAAAAAAAACATTATACATAAGTAGCTTAATGTAGCAGAATAGGATAGGTATTTGCCTACTTTGTAAAAAGTAATTATACCTAGGTAAGTACTTAATTAATTTCCAAATTTAAGTTAGGTAAGTACTTACTAAAAAAATCTCGCACGGATAATAACCCAGCAACAATATTAAAACATTAAATTAATATTTGCCTAAACTTTGCCAAAACGACATCTTGCTGTAGGATCTGTGATATGACGTCATATTACTTAGGTATCTGTCAAATATCATTCAGACAACGGACTATACAGAGTGCCTCTGACCTTGGGGCTTTAAATGCATGGATCGTTTCTACTCCTGAAACTGAACTTCTTTTGTTCTGTAAGTTGTTAAAAATATGTCCAACTTGAATTTTATTTTTTTCATACAAATTAAATGTAATTTTCAATGTAAGTAGGTACGCGATCCAATTCTCCATTTTCCTTTAGCCCTCGTACCAAGGAAATGTCGCCCCCGTACCATGAGATAGTGATTATATGGCCATTTTTTATTAGACTAACATCAATTAGTTATCTAAATTTAAGGTTTATAATAATGTCGCACAACAAAAGTAGTTCAGTTTAGCGAGTAGAATCGATCGTTGCATTTAAAGCCCCAAGGTCGGAGGCACCCTGTATATTATACTTGTATTTACTATAAGTATAGTGCCTGGTTATGCAAATAATACAAAACGAACATCTACAAAACTATTTATTCCTGTACGTACGAGACCCCAAATCCATGAAACAATCGTTAGACCTTTCAAGAAGGGACTGGACACATCTGTCAGCAAATACCTACCTACAACAACGTAAGTATTTTTGTAAGGATAATTTTGATGTAAGTTTAACATTAGGTACATACCTAATTATAAATTATAACGTCGATTCGAAGTTTCCATTACCTACTGTAAAGTGCTCTTGACTCGGGTTCAATTGTATGTTTAGGTAGGTACAGCAAATGTAGAAAACTAGAAAGGAAATCATTCATATAGGGCCTTTTTAGAAAGTGCAATGCCGCCCAAAAAAATATTGGTATTGGTCGCTAGAATTAATTATTTTGAGTAACTTTTATTATGGCATGAAAGCAATTGGGTTATTATCTGACTTTTTATTTCAAAAATGTTAGAAAGTAAAAAAAAAAATACCAATATTGGTACGGTCACTTGATGAGCCGCCATAGAACCCTGACATAATGACAGCTTCAAGTCAAGAGAAAGGAATTAACGTCGAAAATAATCATTGGCTTACCGCGACACGGGTTCCATGACGGCTCATCAATTAAAGTCCGTGACTGTGCTATGAAAAAGTCGATCTTTCGAACCTCTATAAAAAGTCAAGCAATGATCCGACAGTTTTCGTGCCATAATAAAAGTTGTCCAACATTAGTTATTTGTGTCACATGGGAGCAAAATGACATATTTACGGCGAGGGCGTACATTGAATCCAGAACGAAGCGAAGGATAATTGTATCCCGAGCGTAGCGAGGGATTCTAAAATATAATCCAGAGCGTAGTGAGGGATTCAAGTGTTAACGCCCAAGGTGGAAATAATTTTGCTACCGTATGACACATACTGCTTTTCACATCACCTATCAGGAAAATAAAAGATCATCATCATCATCGTCATCGTCATCGTCATCGCCATCGTCATCGCTATCGCCATCGCCATCGCCATCATCGTCATCGTCATCATCATCAATTCATCATTGTCATCATCATCATCGCCATCACTATCATCATCATCGCCATCATTGTCACCACCATCATCATCATCATCATCATCATCATCATCATCATCATCATCATCATCACCACCATCATCATCATCATCATCATCATCATGCTAGTAAAATAGTAATACACGTAACAGATTATGAACAAATAAAAAAAATCAAGTCAAGTTTGCAACAAAATGTCCTTGAACAGAAAAGTGTCACTTTGCTCCCTCCTAGCAGGGAAGCAAAGTGCCCATTCCGAATAGGTGATGTGAAAAAATAATTCTAGCGATGTACACCAATAGTAGATTGTACAACAAGTGCATAAAACGCACCATTCCATCCATCCAAGCGAGCTTGCGAGCGAGGATGGATATAAAGTCGAGTGTTAAATGGGTTTTATGGACGAGTTGTACACTCTACTTTTCACTTCAATTGCGAGGAAATGAAACAGCAACTTAACAATTTCAAGTTGTAACACAAATATTACAAATTAATATGACACCTTACTTAGGTCGTTAAAAAGAATTTCTTCTTTATATCTATGATAACTTATTGTCATGCTTCAAATATATCGATTTACTCAAATATAAAAATATTAATAATAATAATAAATGCGACAGATATAAACTGTACATACATTTAAACCTTAGTTTATTTATAAATGCGACGAAATAAAAATTACAAGTTTATTTCATGAAGTTTTATTGTGTACTTTGGCTGTTGGTATCCTTGCCTTGGTCTTACAATACTAACGAAACGAAATAAAATAAAGAGGTTATTCTATGAAGTTAAAGTTGTTATTTTACTTTATGCACTAGTGCATAAAATACGATTTTATGCAGCCTATACCCAGCATAAAGAAGGACTTTACGAGCATGAGAAGTGAAAAATTATTTTTCGGCCGGCACTTCCAAATAGTATGTATGAAGGATGAATGTTCTCCTTAGGTGACGATGACACAGACAGTGATAAATTAACAAAAAAAAGGCGTGTGATTTTTATTTGAATAAAGATTTTTAAAAAAATTGGGGGAATATAATGATAATACGACTTAATGAAAATCATAATCATTTTTTTGTCGTTAAAACAAAGTATCTTTTATTGTTGTTGACACAGGCAGGTACCCTATAATGTATTTTTATATTTTACTAGCTTTTGCGCGCGACTCCCTGTGTGTAGAAGTCCCTATAACCTCGGGAACTGTCCAATTTTGCGGGATAAAAAGTAGCTTATGAGCTATTCCAGACTCTATTTCTGGGCCAAATTTCTGATCTGTCCAGCCGTTCTGGCGTGATTGAGTAACAAACATCCAAACTTTCGCATTTATAATATATTAGTAAGATATGATTTTGTTAGACTTTCTCGGACTGATCGATTTGCTAACAAAGTAGTAATAGTTTTAATTGAACCATATCAGTCATAATAAACAAGAACAAATAATTCGTACCTAAATAGGAAATTAAGTCAAACATAAGTAAACCTAATTGCTACATAAATTCTTTGAAAGTAGGTTCATAGTAATTTTCTGTACATAACTGAGCAAAAAAGGTAATAAAATACCTAAAAGGCGAGCCGAGCAAAGCTACAATTAATAAGTATAACGATTACTACTTCCGCGGTTCGATCGAGCCAATCTAACGTCTCGTCGTGCAAGGCACGGTAAATTCACGCGTTATTTAATTTATTACCTCAAACGTTAATTGTATTGGGAAGTGGTAATAAAAACAAGTAAAACGCCAACTATAAGTAATTTTGAAATGTTACTATTTATTACTTACACGCAATTCATTTCCTTGTTTGATTATTTTACGAGCTTAGTGCAACTTTATATTTAAATATAGTATTCATACTGAGTTGTGTTAGATAAAGATGTGTTTATAGGTATTCTTTCGTTATTTGGTGGGTCGTCACAAGGTTTGAATAGATCGATATCTGTCTGATCTGCGGCTGTAACTGCCGCACTCAGAGACGTCAATTAAATTTAATGTTTGTTAAGTGACGTGTTGTCTTAATCTATTGCTGTAACAAAGAAAGTGACAGCAGCAACTTTAATCAAGCATTAAATTAAATTGACGTCTCTGAGTGCGGCAGTGAGACCTCGAGAGGTTCAAGAGAATGCCATTATTTTGAGTCGACGTTGAATTTGACGTTGTCACCATAACAGTTGAAGGAGTAAAAACCACTTTTGAGATAGTCAAGGTAGACCCCCTTTTCTAATTAGGTACTATAAAACTTGACGAGTGAAAATGACAGTTCCGCACGTGTATCAAACTACGTTTTTTAATACATTTGCCTACAAACATTTGCGAAAAAATGTGTATCTGCGTATGTGTGTATGTGGTTATCTGTGTATCTGTCCTCTTCCCCCCGGACCGGACCTCTGAAGTGAGCTTAACGTGTGCACACACTCTGTCCGCAATTACTTTAATCAAATTATTAAAACAAAAATTATACCTCAAATAAATATAAATACCGCGCGCTGTGTCGTGTTCGTGTGCGCCCGCCAGCCCGCCCGCCGCTGCGCCGCACCGTGCCTACGTCATCGCATGCGATCTAAGTTGCGCTACGCACCCCCTAATTACTTCTGCGCTCCTGGTACCTTATTTAAACATGCAAACTATTCGGTTGGATGCACGGCTAGATTAAAAAAAGCACTAGTTCGAAAAAATCCAACTTTCTGCACGATATACCTACAGCTAAGAAAAGTACCACTTTTTGAGCAACTGCATTAATAGAACATTATTGCCTAGGCAGGAAAGTAGGCAATTGCGGGGCCAGTATTGGATAAATATAGCGTTTTTCTCAAAAATCGCAAGAAAAAAATTGTGTTAAAGTAAAATCGTCATCGCTTGAACTCAGTTTTTGAATTGCATACAAAAAGAAACTTCACGTGAAAAACCATCACTGTTTACCGCCTTTTTGTTTATGACAAGGAGAAACGAAAGCTTTGTTTAAAAAAAACACAAGCTATTCCAGACACATAAAAAAGTTATGTTTCGAATAAAATATGGATGTATGAGACTTGTGCCCTCATTTGATAACTACGGCCCTTTTCACTTTTCAAGAAGTAACAAGCTAGATAGTAATGGAATTTTTATGCAACATTGCGATCTTGAGTAGCGAGCACGCAATGTTTTTTTTTTTAATTTGAGAACTGTCAGTGAACTATGTACTTCGCGTCTCAATATGTAGATAGTAATGTCAACATTTCCAGACATTTTCGAGAATTTAAAGGTTTTTTCATCTAAGATCACATGCGGGCGTATCGAAATAGACTAAACGACTTTTTACCTCTTGGATACAAGTAATGGGTCACACTCTTGTTCCCTATGTCCCGTCCTATATTTAATCTCTCTGTATAGTAATTTAATCTTTATTATTTAGTCTTTAAGGTTGGTACACACTATAGGGTTCCATCGGATCGGGCTGCGTGGAAAATTTACAGGACTTGTTACCCTAAATGTGGACTGTAAATCATGCACCCGGGATAGGTCACATCGCGACAGTACGTCGTACTCGTAACATAACAAATACAGTCCTCAAAACAGGTAACCCACACAGTCACGGAACCATGTTAACCTGTAGAGATAAATACATGGAAAATAGGTATGGAGAATGAACGGGCTTAAAAAGTTTCGAGTTTGACTTCCAACTTGATCACATAATTACAAACCTCGCCTTGAAAACCAAATGTCAGATCCTCCAGGAAATCTGCGGATGCCTGGATTACCGTGTCACTTCAAGTTATGAAATCAGGTTACCTCCATGATTGAAAGTTACAGTGTACAGTCACCAGCAATACTATATTATCCAACATTGGGCGCAAAAATATTTAACACGTTCTTATACCCCTTGTAATAATGACCTGTCAGATATTTTTGCGACTAATATTGGATTATTGCTGGTGACTGTACACCGTGCACCTAGACGAACAATTAATTTTTTGTCAATGGAATAGGAGCCGGCCGGTTGTCACCCACTGACCTCCAAAATGTTGTACCTATCAATTTCCGTGTCGCAGATTCGAAAGCAAACTCCAAATTAGCAATATTTTTATGACACGCCATTCGTGTACCTACCAATGTATACAAATAGTTAATGCAAATGTATTAATTTTATGGGCAATAACTGTCAAAAGTATCATAGTCATTTACAATTTGTTAAACCAACATCTCGCAGCGAGAATCGTCGGCGCCGCCGGTGCCGCGGTGGAGCTCTGGGATAAATACCTATCTTCGTGCCATTTGTCACAATTGCGTAATATTTTAATAATACAAGATTTTATTGCATTTTATATAAAGACTAGAGGACGCCAGCGACTTCGTACGCATAGAATTAGTTTCCCGCTACTCCCCCCATTTTTTTCCCGTTGGGGGTCGATTTTCGGAAAATCCTTTCTTGGTGCTCAGTTACATCATGAAAGGAACCCATGTACCAAATTTCAAGTTTCTAAGTAAAGTAGTTTCGGCTGTGCGTTTGTTTGCGTATAAGTCAGGTTTGCCTTTTATATATATATATATATATATATATATATATATATATATATATATATATATATATATATATATATATATATATATATATATATATATATATAGATTAGACAAGTTACGCTGGCCAAATTGTATTCTGTTTTTTACCAACTACCAGTGGATTTAATAAATCATTTGTTTTTAAATGTTTTGGCTATTATAAATAACATACGTAGGTACGTTGATCTACATAAATTGATGTAGTTCTGCTTTATGTTTGCCCGCAGTATTTTAAGGTAAGTAGGTACTTAAAGATAAAAAATATAAATATATAAAGAAATTAAAATATCTCCAAAAAAAATGGAAATTTTCTGAAGTTTTCCGAAAGTTTTCCGAACAATTACCATAATTAATATAGTATCATACTTTCTGTACGTATCCTCTATATTGTAATCCGGGTTTACGTATAGGTAAATAACTATAAAACACGGTATGCATTAATATTATTTTAAACAAATCTAGCTTAAATACAAAACACATTCAAAATAATGCATATTTGTATTAGTATCATTTTGTTTTCTTTTGTTTATGACAACACATTATATGAATATAACAGTATTATATGTATAGTTATAATAACTTATAAGTCATACCTACCAAACCGTGAATGTCCGGTTTTACCCGCGCGAGCGTCTTGTGGCCCATTACACAAAGCTACAAGTTACAAATTACAAGCGGAACTTTCATTCTAGCAAAAGGAGTTAGAAAGAGACTTCTGCTTGTAATTTGTAACTTGTGGCTTCGTGAAACGGGCCCCTGCAGCCGCGTATTTATTTAGCTAGCCGTTATACGGAGTAGCACGATAAATTAAAACGCTTAATGCTCAGCCAGCGGCCTTGAGCGGCCGGCGGCGGCGCCGTGCGAGCCACGCGTCGTCACTCACCGAGGTGCTTTGAGTTTGCCACCGCCAGTTACAGTCCACTGTAGGGGTTTATGCTTTACAAAAGGTGGACTGTGGATATACACCTATTGAGCTATGATATATTGTTAAATAACGGGGTACCTAATAAAAATGTCATCGACCTTGGGGCGTCAGCTAGCCGCCATCTGGAATTTAATTCCAAAGTGCCAAAAATGGTTCATTTTTAAATAATTGCTCAACAATTGACTTTACGACAAAAGTATAAACAAGACATCATTGCGCACAGTATGTCTTTCCGATTGAAAGTTACAAGCGGCGGAATAACATATAAAGTAAAAACTCATTCCTCATTTTTCAGCGCTGCCAGGAAAGAAAACAGCTGCATCATAAATTTATGTTGTGACGTTATGTCCGCAGTCGTATTTTACAAGCTTTATTTTACTTCATTTGTTAGTATGTTAATGTATGTTTAGGTCACAACTCGCAAGTCAAATTTGAACCAGTTACGGTTATTGGAATTATCTAATACCTATATGGAATACATATGTAAACCCGATAACAATGAAATAGTAAGGTGTCTTAGAACTGATTTCATGGTGGAGTCGGAAGGTGGCAGCAGGATCTCCGCTGTAGGTACTTAACGTAGACAAACGATGTTTGTGTTCGTTGTTTGGACTCGATAAGCAGATGACTGTGTCATAAAAAGTACCTACAGTCTGCAACAAAAAATGTTTTTTCACCGATAGGCTGTACGCACAGGGCACACAATGCAGCGTAAAGGAGTATAACAAACTAACACACTAACTTTCGCAGTTCTAATATTAGTAGGATCACAGGAAAAATAAAAACTGAGCTTTTATAAAATAACAGATAAAAAATATGACAAATATGAAACTTGGACGGTGGTTGGCAAAATAGTTTATGGTTTATTTGTAGGTAGGTACAGTCAAGTATAAAAATATAGGAGAACGCAACATCTCAAAAATATGCCCTTATGCACTTTATTCCAGTGTAATAAGAACTTCGTAACATATTGAGATTAATTATTAATATCCCTACTATGGGATATTTTCTTGTATGTTCTTGTGCTTAGTTAATCAATAAACTTTCGTTTATCTTTATACTAATTTATGAGAGGATTCTTTCGATACATATTTGCACTTGACTGTGCTGTAAAGAGCGGTAGATATGTCCGGTGTGGTGGCCTGGTGGCTCTCACAAATATAGATCGCAAGCAAGACTTTTATGGGTTTCTAATTTTATTTGTATACAAATGAGTCGTAGGGTGCGAAATCCTGCGATTCGCCCTTGACAGGTTTTTTTTATAAATAGGTAGAGTTGAATAATGATGCGAATATTTTGAAACCTGTTTCATCAAGATCTTCTTTATCGAAGATAAATCAAGTATGTTGAATTCAACCAGTTTCTCGATTAGTTTTAGGACGTATCCCACATCCTTGACTCAGAGATATTTTAGAGACACTTGTATAATTATGCGAAATGGTCACTAAGGATCGACTTAATCGTCATTAACTGGCCCCGAGTGCGACCTTAACCCATTATGAATCAGTAGATTATATCAAAACCCGTTTAATCGATTCAGCGTGAAAAAACATACTATAGTACCCGGCCGTAAGGAAGTCAATCCTGACAGCTGTCATCGCAGTACAATTTATAACCTATTCTTGGGTTTGAGGTTATAAATTGTACTGCGATGACAGCTGTCAGGATTGACTTCCTAGCGGCCGGGCACTATAACTCACACATATAGCTATAAGTACCTACACTCTTTCTACTTTCGCGTTTATAATATTATCAATGAAACGAAGAGTTTATCGGTATCGGTACCGTGTCCAAACGAAAGTGAAACTCCGTGAGGGGACCCGGTTAGAAGCAGGAGTGCCCCGAGCTTAGGTAAGCAAACGGCCATCTACTTACAAATAGGCACGAGGACAACTAATGAAGCGCGTGCCGTCGGTCAATATCTCCGCGATCGCTATTTTGGTCTACTTCTACTCAATCACTCTAAAATCGTGTGTCGTAAGTTTCCGGACCGTTTGCCCAAGCTTATTCATACGTTTGTGTGTCATATTAGGTGTTTGCTAAGGTAGACATTTAGTGCAGTGTTCACCAACAATTAAACGGACCGTTAGCGGTTTGACGGTTGTCAAATGTATTGACTAACAGCTGATTAAGACTTAACCGTCTGTTAAATTGGTTGGTGAACTCGGCCCTTAGATATTTGTCTTTTTTTAAACGTATCAGACGAAAAGAAAGGTGGAGATTAAAATTTAACTTTCACCGTAATAACGAAGTAGTAACCGATGTAGATACGCATTTTGTGTCATCTTTATCGACTAGAATATTGATAAGTATTTAACCCATACCTAACCACGACGCCCTAATATCTCTGGGTAGTGATTCTTTCAAAAGCAAAGGTGAGCGAACGCAGGAGTGAATGTCCAAGCGGCGAGTTTAAGTAGTCCCGTCAAAGCGAACAAAACACATTTCAGCGCGAGGCAGCATGGCTTCTCGAACGTATAAGGCTGCCTAATTGAGAATGCACGCGCTAAAATGTGTTTTGCTCGCACTGAGGGGACTACTTAAACTCGCCTCTTGGGCATTCACTCCTGCATTCGCTCACCTTTGCTTTTGAGAGAATCACTAAGGTGGAGTCTTGTAATTGCAACTATCTGGTTATTGCAACTGACTTAAATAACTCCCTATAGTATCTCTGTTTTGAACAACGTCAGGCGAGATGTTGTTCTTCTATACTAAGAAATACAATATCTCGCCTGTCGTTGTTCAAAACACTGATCCTAGAGGAAGTTATTTAAGTCAGTTGCAATAACCAGATAGTTGCAGTTACAAGACTCCACCTTACCCTGGAATTATTACAATCGGTAACATAGGTTTTACACGTTTCAGATCACTAGTATCTGTTGTTCAAACCAATTTGTGTCAAATGCATTCATGGCAGCTTAACCTTTTCTCTTACATCTCCTTTTAAACGCTACATAAGAAAATTCAAGTTATTAGAGTTTATGTCTACATTTATGTGTATAGATGAATTACCGAGAGCGTGGAATTGCATATGTAGTGGTAACATGTCTTTACAGGCATTCTATATTTAAATTTCCTCTACTTCTTAACCATCAGCATAAAAAGAGTTTTGTTATATATTATATAATTCAATTCTTTATTAAATGGCCTCTGTCCATTGGGACAATTCTGCCAGTGTCAAGGTTAGGAGTTACATATACATATCAAAAAAAACATTATATAAGTAAGTAAGTACAAAAATAATGTCAGTGTCAAATTCTAAATACTTTTTGCCTTTCTTGACATTGACGTTGGCGAAATCATCGACAACTTCGATGGAGCCATAACCTACAAAAATTGAATTGAAATTGAATACAATGCACTAAAATATACGTCTTATTTTATTTTACATACATACATACCTTCACGCCTGTAATCCTAGAGTGGGGTAGGCAGAGCTATAGAATTACCTACAACTTTAAAAACTATTTTACAAGATACTCGCAATTTTCAGAATTTATTTGACTGGGCAGGTGCTGTAAGTTACACAGTTTGCAAAAAATAATGACAGAAAGTAACAGTAATTTTGGTCCGATTGAGAGTCAAAGTACCTAAACAAATAATTTTAACTGTCATAAATATTTTGAACTCGAACTAATGATTTTTTTTAATTCGCCTTACACCGCTGCCCAATTCGCAACCCAATTTGTTCTCTAGACTATTTATAAAATTATGACTAATAGTAAGAGTGACAAATTCAAAGCAACGAAAAAATTCCCCTCTCCGAGTAAGAAAAAGTTACGTACGGTCCGTCGGCAGTAGATGATTTTGATCAAAAAGTCATCAGGAGAACTATATATAATTATCATCTGTCCCATAAGCAATTTCCAACCTTAAAGATGAAAATGAAAAAACTTAAATAGTTTTCCTTTTCATGCGAACGGTACAACCACTACATATGCAATTCCACGCTCTCGATAATTCATCTATAACGAACTAACGAAACACTATTCATAAATTGTGTCGTATTTTACCCATGATATCGCAGTGAGCCGTAGCAATATGTGGCGCTATGTCAGTTTGCACTGTAAGAAGATGATATAAACTAAATCGGTTTGAACACTACGCACTACCCTAGAAAATGGCCCAAAAAATCGAATTGCTGAAAATCCAATGGGCAATTCCATGGCAGAGAGTAACGTAAGTTACCAATTTCTAGCATTCTGCTGGTTTTTTTAGTTATATTTCAAATTGGAAGAATTCATTTATGTCTATATACTTGTTTAAATCTATATCTAGAAAAATATTAGCATTAAAAGTTTAAAAAAACACGCATTGAAATGGTAACTTTCGTTACATTATCGTGGAATTACCCCAATGTCAAAATGTGACACAAAACGCAATAAGTATTAGCTTTACAAGTACACATGCGCATGAAGCTCGGTAACTAAAAGCTTGTAATGAAAGTGCGTTCTGTCCGCCTCGTTTCTATTTACGCTAAGGCGCTCCGAAGTAGAATTAACTTTTAAACCAAAATACTAAGGGCCGGTTTTATAAAGGCCCGTTAGTAAATATGTCAGATAAAATTTTAATAACTTGATACAAGTTTTGACATTCCTTACCGAAATTTGATCTAACGGATCTTTATAAAACCCAGCCTAAAGCAAGCATCGCTCAGTTTTTTTGACCCGTGGCATTAAACCGTCGAAATATCAATCAACAATAAATGGGTTATAAAAGTTATTGAAATCAAAGGATTAGGTAATAAAATGTTTATGGCAGTCGTAAAAGTATTGGAACGTTGTTCTGAGGTGGCTACGGAATACTGCACGGCTAGCACAAGTTGCCCGCGACTTGGTTGTAGCTCGGATCTCCCTTTCTATCTAGTCAATAACGATAGAGACGCACTGAGCGACAAGCGAGAAAATACAAATTGTGGTACCCGTACTGTTGGTGGATTCCGACAGGGGAACCTCAGCGGCGGCGCGGCATTAGCATGCAGATTTATGCAGGCGGGTAAATCATTAAGGCTGGAGACTCAAAATGTATCGGCAGTCGAGGCCAAGCGAACATTTAATACATATAAAGGAGCGTCCTCACTGAGAGCATTCGCGTGAATATTCGATTTGTGTGGACGTTGAGCCGAGCGTTACAAAGCTGACAAACCACTCGATGTTCGCGCCGAATGCTCATTACACGCGAATGCTCTCATTGAGGACGTTCCTTAAAAAAATACATGACAACAACAAAGGTTGTACTAAAACTTTAATAAAGGTAAAATGGTAGGTCAGTCCAACTGAAGTCGGCTTTTGTTTAGAAATATTGTGAGTTGCCTACTTCAGTTGGACTGACCGACCTAACATTTTAAAGAAGTTATTTTTTGCTTTTTTGAAGGCGTTTTTTTGTTTTTTATAATATTTATGCAGTTATGCAGTCCCACTTCTTAGTTGATAATGAAAATTTAAGACATTTTAAGCTCGCCGCAAGCAAGGCCGCGGGAAAGTCAGTCATATTTAAACAATTAAATGTTCTTCGTTATAGTCGCTCAGCTATCTAAATCGAGATATCTTATCGCCACCTTTGAAATAGGTACCGTTGAGGAGTTCCGGTGGCCATCTGTGGTCTTCGTCATCAGTTCCAATTCACCAAATGATACGTTCAGAATGCAAATGCTGAACTTGTTACTAAAAAGACTAAAATCGCTATGTATGCCTATAATATTTAAACAGTTCCCACAATTTCCCACGGATCCCCCATCAGATTAAAATTTGGTGACAATGGGACCACCCAGGAAGTATGCACTATAAAACCAAAAAATATTTTTTAAAATCGGTTCACAATTGACGGAGAAGTCAATGAACATACATTAAAAAAACACATAAGTACAGTTAAACATAGAGCCTGCTCATTTTTTGAAGTCGGTTAAAAACCAAGAACATGAGCTAAATTTCTATTTAAAGTTGTTGGGGCTATCTCAGATGATTTTCGGTAGGTGGGTAGTTTTAAAAAAATGGCACAGTAACCTGTTAATGATTTTTTGAATACTGAATACACTGAATACTGAAATGTTTGTTTTTCAGAAAAACTAAAAACCTTCATAGATAAGCACAGACCATTTATATCGAGGCCAAGCCTTTTTATTTATTAATTTTTAACAGCTTTGTTAAAAAAATGTAGGTACCATTTTTTTCTATAACCTGCCTTGTCCAAATGCGACATGCTTCCAGTTTTATAGGACTTTGAACTATTTCTGTATATTTAAAAAAGCAATATGTATTATATAGGTATTGCAAGAGGAATATTATGTTATGATATTCAGTTAGTTATGATATGGTTTTAGAAATATAATACATCAATATTACTTAACACAAAACAGTTTGTTTAGTGATATTTTTACTGTAACCTGTATTTTTACATTTTTTTGGAGAAACTAGCCTGTCTGTGCTACTTCTATTAGAATTACCCAGGTATCGCCTGTCACTCAGTAACTAACGAAGTTACCTAGTTGTGAGATGGTTTTACTTTTTAACCGACTTCGAAAAAGGAGGAGGCTGTAGGTTCCAATGTATGTTCACTATTGTTCACCGATTTCACCGTCAATTGTGGGCCGATTTCAAAAATTCTTTTTAGATTTGATACTTACGAGGTGGTCCCATTATCACCTAATCTGAATCTGTTTAGGGGTCAGTGAGGAATTGAGGGAACTACTCAAATATTGTAGGCAAACATACTTATAGCGATTTTAGTATTTTTAGTAACAAGTCTAGCATTTGCATTCAGAAAGTATCATTTGGTGAAGTGGAACTGATGATATAAATGATTTTGATTTTTGATTTTTTGACGATGAAGACCACAGATGGCCACCGGAACTTCTCAACGGTACCTAATTCAAGGGTGGCGATACTGGCGTTAACGATAAGATACTTATTTCGATTAAGATAGTTGAGCGACTACAACGAAGAACATCTAATTGTTTAAATATGACTATGACTTTCCCGCGGCGTTACTTGCTTGGAATTTCTTAAAGTTTCATATCAACTAAAAAGTATAAATAAAATAAAATAAATGTTAAAAAAAATACAAAAAACCGCCTTCTTTTAAAATGATAGGTAATAGGTTAGTCCAACTGAAGTCGGCGACTCAAAATATTTTCAACCAAAAACCGACTTCAGTTGGACTAAATAATTACCTATCATTTTAATTTAATGGTCTAATTAAAACTGAGAGATCCCCTTGTATTGTTAAAAACGATAAATATATACGACGTAGTCATCTAGTCATATCCTCTATATCTAGGGCGAATCAGATTTGGTCGGCAATGACAAGTTTTAACTTTTAACCTCATAGCCCTGTTGGCAACCGGATGAGCCATGAATCTTAACCGTTGTTATGGATCACTGCCAAATTGGGGCAAATAGGATAAAAACAGCTAATTATTGACCTCTAAAATAACAGTTACTGGCACCTACTGAATTGTTGAATTATCGTCTCTAATACCTTGTGCTACAGTTCATGGGGGAAATAATAGGGCAGTTCACCCTAACGTTTAATAAATTACTTTTAAAAATAACTGATCTACTTTACCACGGCACCGTGAGAGACTAAATATGTACCAGTGTTTGTATATTTACCGGGGGGGGAGCTAAAGCTGTTCACGTTAAATTTCGCCACCAAGTATCATAATTTGATCGCAGGTCACATGAAAGATTTGGAAAGGTTCAAAGGTGGCTCTTGCCTTCGCGGGTCGGCGGTTTGTCAAAACAAATGGCTGTTATCTAATACCGGCAGTGCCTGCGCCTGCGCCGTCGCCGTGGTGCGCGACTTCAGCGCTTCGTGCCTAACAAATCGTATCTCGCAGCGAGATTCTCGTTCGGACACTAAATCAATTAAACGGCAAAAAAACCCCCTTTTAGTGTGCGCGTGTTTCCAAAGTTGGACTCAAATGACATTTATAAAAAAACGGGCGCTCAATAAGGCATATGAGCTGACTAAAGTGAGCGTGATCTTTATTTTTATAAATAAGGTGTTGCAATCCTGTTGATCAATTGTATCATAAATCCGAATCAGTTGAACTAGGCGTCACTGTACCTACCACAACAAACCGGTATCCTTAGCATAAAACCATCTTGGTACCGCTGTAATAATTAGCTAATAGACTGTTGCACAATTATCTAGTTTTGCCCGCTACTATTTGAGTTGGATTAAAGCTTACTGAAGCAAGACTTAAAATGTGTTAAATACTAAAGAATTATTAAGTTGAACTGCGCAGTCGTGAGAGAGTACCGTGTGGAATTCAATCGCCTGTCGCACGATATGGTATGGCAATGCCTGCGAGCCAGTCGCCACTGCTCGATAATTGTCAATAACTAAACAGTTTAGTTATTGATAATTATCGACAACTATTTTACAGTTACTGTAAAATAGTTTTCATTGCGTGCGCAGGCTTGGAGGTTACGCAGCGCCGACGCAGAAAAAGTACCGATCTCGTAACGTTGCGCATTCTCCGCGCGACGCGCTAGCGCCTCTCATGATTAACGTCATCGTCATCGCAGCCGACCCTTCAATCCACGCAACCATAATCGCAGCGGGTTCTGACTTCGCTCGGTGTACCCCAACTGCGTTTTAAGTTTGCACTAGTTTGCTGTTCTTGCCCTGGTTCCGTGCTTGCGAATACGTCGACGTCAATTCGCAAGGGCACCACAACACACCACATACTACCAGCCCGTTGGAAGACATGAGCCTGTCAGTTCATCGCATTTGAACACAGGCTATTAGTTTCTCTTAAGGTTTAATATAAGATTTTGAACTGTTACTGCTTAGGCCTACAGGCTACTCCTAACTACAGGACTGTGGTTCCCTTGAAAGGAGTGGCAATACAAGGCGAATTAAAAGTTATTTTAGTTAGTTAGTTATTAATAATTATTTTATAGATATAAGTAGTAACAGTAACAGTATTGGTATAGACTCGAAGCCTCATTCAAGTGTAGTATTTTTCTTTCACCCACTAATGCTTGTGAAGTACTTAAAACAATAATGAAGTTAAATAACAGTAATGCAGTGGGTTATCACGGTATTAACACAAAAATGCTTAAAGAATGTGGAATCATTATCAGTACCTAATCCTTTAAGTTATTTGATAAATCTGTCGTTCCTTGAAGGCTCTTTTCCAGAGAAATTAAAAAAGTTCTGTGATCAAGCCTATATTTAAAAAAGGGGATCCTAATGATACCAATAATTATATGCCTATTACACTTATACCTATTCTTAGTAAGGTATTTGAAAAGCTCATGTACAGCAGAATTGATGACTTTGCCACAAGAAACAATATACTAATACCTGAACAATTTGGTTTTCGAAAATGGAGATCTACCTCCTTAGCTTGCTTTCACCTCGTAAAGTATATTACTGATTGTGTCGATAAAGGTGACTGGTTGACAAGTTATTTGGGCAGTCGAAAGCAATGTGTTGAAATTTCAAATATTGATGGAAACCAAAAACACCCTATAATGAAGACTCTGCATCTGCCTATAGATATAATTATAATGGCGTTCCCCAGGGAAGTATTCTTGGTCCGCTTCTCTTTTTAATGTACATTAATGACCTCCCCAGCATTTCAAATGATAAATATTAACTTTTTGCCGATGATACGACAGTAATCATTAGAGCCGACCAGGGTGCTCCTATAGAAGATAAAATTACGTCAACACTGTCAGAGTTGCATAAATGGTTGTCAAATAATAGCCTCAAAATCAATTTTTGTAAGACTAAAATCATCCAGTTTCAGACCCATAAGGCTAAATTAGTCCCACTTAATATTATATCGATGAATGAAAAGATTGAAGATGTCAATATGACTTTATTTCTAGGCATAAGAATTGACAATTTATTAAATTGGAAGTCGCATGTAAAATTTGTGTGTGACAAGCTTAATCGCTTCGTATTCGCCTTAAGACGTTTGGCACAGATTGTCTCACGAAAAGCAGCTATAACTGCATACTACGGGTACGTTTTCTCGACTCTTTCCTATGGCCTAATAATATGGGGTAACTCAACTGATACTATAAATGCATTCAAAGCGCAGAAAAAATGCAGTCATTACGCATACTCCCCTTACCTTGTATGTACATTAGGGAGATATGTATGTTTGTAAAACAAAACCCCCTTCTTTTTAGACCGCGGTCACACATCTCAAACTGTCCAGAGAGAATACAACTGAAACATAAGCTCGTCATACTCATACCCCATTGTCGTCTGACTTACAGTAGGAGAAACGTGTAATCCATGTGCATACAAGTTTATAACAAACTGCCGTTTGAGTTTAAGGAAATGAATTTGTTTAATTTTAGGAAAAATGTTACCATCTGGCTACTACAAAATTGTTTCTATAATCATAATGAATATTTTAGTTATAATGATAAGGAAGGATAATTTCAGTACAAATGATTTTTACATCAATTTAATACATGTACCTAATGCTATAATTATTGAATAGTATAAAATAAAAAAAATGCATGCTTAGTAAGGCAGAATGTAAGGACCTACCTAATTCAATTTTATTACCACCTGTCATTATTGTAATACTACATTCTAGCAAATAAACGAATTACGATTATGATTTATGATTAATTATTATGGTATAAAAAGTGAAAAATATTTCTACAATGAAAGGGTGTCAAAATAGATTTGCAATTATTTTGTTCGATACGTCACAGCTGTATTAACACACTAACAAACACAGTTGACCGAAGCCAACACAAAACGACCAGTTTGATAACAGTTTATTTCACATCAGGAGCTCTATTCTACTCGGTAAAAAATATGGCTTTTGACATGCTATCGTATCATCATCGTTGTGATACCTATCTCTTATTTACTTCTCAAATGTCTCTTTCTTTTTTCCTTCTTTCTTACTTGACAGTAATTGTGGCTGTGTTAAAAACAATACGGTTACATGCTCAAAACAATATTTTTATACCGCATTGCTTAAAGATCCGCTTGTTTGAGGTGCAGAGAAAGGTTTGTTTAAAGACGGTGAGCAAAATTCGATTTTGCTGCGAGCATGAGACAAAGTTACTTTTTAATACAATAACGTAAATGCTTAAGAGGATTGTGAATCGGAAAATTTCCGTACAAAATGCGATAACGTTTCTGACCCCCTAAATCAAGTCCGATTTTTAAGTGATAACTTCTTATGGGAGGGTAAACCGCTTCGTTACGTAACGCGTTACGGCGTCAGTCTGTCTGGCTTCCCTTTCTCTCACGCATACGGCAGCGGTAGGTAGGCTCCTCCTCTCTCACTCTAACCCTCAGATTTAGATTAGGTTAAGTTATCACTTCTGTCGGACGTCCCGCGATGCACACGTTTTTTTTATCAATATGTTAATACCTATGCTACGCAATTTAAGTGTCGGTTCATAATCCTCTTAATGTTTTGGTATGTTGGCAGGACTGCAATAATCTTACTCTTATTGATTGTTGACATAGTTTGTTTTACAAATAATATCTCTTTTGAAAACAATAAATGTCTTTAACCTCAATTATACAAATTTATTTGCATCTCGTGTCTCAAAATCAACACTCGCAGCAATAACCAACTTTGCTATCTTGTTGCACAAATAACTGAGCAACCTGTTTTATTTTAAAACTGTATCTGAGCACTGTGGTTGAAACGTGGTCACGAAATGATAATACCTACATATTTATTCTATCACGTGGTTACACAATGTGCAAGACTAATCGTATTAATATTAATATAATTGTTGCGTTGCGCACTACATGAGCCTGCATTTCCTCACCGCACATTCGTTCTACCACCGAGACGGAGTCCGAGTAGTAGTCGCCGGCGTCCCGGCCGGCTCCGAGTTCGCCCGTTCGCCGAGGAACGAGCTAAGCATAACGTGACCCTTGCTTAACATTATAATTATAACGTAACAATTGTCTGTAAATTATAACTAACGAGCTACTAACCACTTAAACTTTTAGGCAAGTTAATAAACTTACAAGTTTTAAATTAGTCTCACCAAAAAATGTATAGGTACCTACAATAATTAAATTTCTGAATTATCAATATTATCATGATGATTTTTGCTATTAAGTATATATAAAGCACATTAAGCATGTATTTGCCCTCGACGCTATCGCCGTAGTTGCGCAGGAGTAGCTTACTTACTCAATCGCCGGTTATAACATAGACGCGAAAGTAAAGACAAGCGAACTAGGTATAATCAGATTGGCGATTATGTCATAGTTCACCAAATACCTAAAGGCACCAACAATAACAAATACGAGCATTTATCAAAAAATACGCCTATTAAAGTAAAAACAAGGTAATGTACTTATTAGTAAGTAGGTACAGGGTGTCCGGCGGCAGATTTATGTTTTTAAAGTTTAATAAAAAAAAACTATTTTACATATCGTTTTAATTTATATCATAAAATGCAGAAAATTTATGCGGATTTCACTTTTTAAAGATTATGTCGTCCAAATGTCGTCCATCGAGCTGCCAACACTGCTCGAAACGGAGCCTAGTGTTTTGCGCCACACGGTTTACTAGGTTTGGGTCGATCGCGCCGATTTCCCAACGAATATTTTCTTTCAAATCTTCAATCGTTTGCGGGTTTTTGCCATAAACTTTTCCCTTGAGGAAGCCCTACAAAAAGGAATCCAGAGGACCTAAATTAGGCGACCTTGGAGGCCACAGGATGTCCCCATAGCGACTGATAACTTTTTTGGGGAAAGCTTCACGAACCAAACACATGGAAGTTCTGGCCGTATGTGGGGTCGCGCCATCTTGTTGGAACCATGTGTGTGACGAGTACGACGGGTGAGCTCGCAGTTTTGGTAAAAAGAAGTCCATGATCATTCGCCCAAAATTCTCATTGTTCACATTAATTGCCTGGCCTCGGTAATTTTCAAAGAAAAATGGCCCAATAATTCCGTTAGAAGACGAAGCGCACCAAACAGTAACCCGAGGACAATGCAGTGGTTTTTGGTGGTTCTGTCGTGGATTCTGAGTTCCCGACGCCCAATAACGGCAGTTCTGCTCATTAACGTGCCCATACAAATGAAAATGGGCCTCATCACTCCAAAAAATTTAATTAACAGTTCGGAACTTCGCTAACATAACATCACAGAATTTTTTGCGTGTAGTGAAATCATTATCTTTCAACTGTTGCACAATTTGAATTTTAAAATGATGAAATTTTAAATCCTTTTTTAAAATTTCATGGACGGCTGCTTCCGGAAATCCCAAAGACGCTGCGCGTTTCCTTATTCAAAATCGCGTATTTTCACGTAAGCTTTTTTCCACCATTTCCACACTTTCCAGCGTGCTTGACGAGCGACTAGGTCCGGTTCGGGAGGTATTCCTAGCCAAACCAGTTGCGCGAAACCTCTCTAACCAGGTCCGAATCAAATTAACAGTTGGTTCATCATCATTATTAAGCGGCGAATTTTATAGTGCGAACAAAACCAACCACGCGCAATAATACAGAAATCGTTACCCTTAAAAAACGCTTCGACAGCAAACGAGCGAAGCTCTCCTGATCACTGCGACATCGTGACTAACAAATCCGCACGATCGGTGATTCTAATGACGCCCCCCACTCCCCCGCACCATTTATTACTTTTTGTAAAATCGAGTTCTAAAATGTAAATCTGCCGCCGGACACCCTTCATAATTTTGCTTTTTTTGTTTCTAGATGCACCTAGACCTTGTTCCAGGTTTTGGTGATTTTTCTGTTTACTTCTTGCAAGCAGCTGTCTTCATCGGGTAACTAATAGAACGTACGAGTATAACAGAAAATATCTATTACTTACTTATAACTTATAAGATATAAGGCCACTTTATATTATATTCGTTTGGTTCGTTAAGATAATATGGTTGGAAAACGCAAAAGAAAATACTATTTTTTTATTAACTTTATTATCTATGCTATAAGGTTCATTTTGACTAGCTTAAATTTTCCAATACTGTAAATATTGACCATTTTATTTTCTTTTTCGCGTGAAATATACCTAAGTAATAATCATTAAATGAGTTATTTTTCAGATTTTTTGTTCCATAAACTTCGGAGATAAGGGAGGGGACTGAACGATATTTTTTTGTAAATTTTTGGCTATAAATCAAAAAGTACGTCAAGGAAAATTATAAAACAAATAGTTTTGAAATGTCTGCACATTTCAAAACGTCATTAGTGCAGACTGAGCCCTTTCATATAACACCCCGTTTGCTATAGTCATATCACTTTCATTTTTACACCACCCATTCTAAATAGGCTCCTATTCAAATATTTAGAAAAATAATTTTATGTTTTTTTACTAAAAACAGATGCGGGCAAGCAAGTTATACAACTACGCTAAATTTCAAGTTAAGTAATAGCTTCTATAGTTTCTGAGAAAAACTGTTGTGACATACAGACAGACAGACAGACAGACAGACACCGAAGTCTCACATGAACCTAAAAACGATATAATTTTATTTTTGATTAAATAAATAACTATTCTGCTGTATTTTTATCTGCATATTTCGATTTCATAATAAGTATGCAAGGAAACAAAAGAGCAACATTTTCTCGACTGCTACGAAGAAGCCCTCAGGCCCGCCATACACAGACTGCTTTAAGCAGTCGGGAACCGACTGCACTTCGTTGCTATTGGTCGGTTTGCACTTTCTAGAGCATTGAAACTGCAAATCAACCAATAGCAACGAAGTGCAGTCGGTTCCTGACTGCTTAAAGCAGTCCGTGTATGGCGGGTCTAACACCAGTTAGCCTTCTAACCGAACCGATCCGAGTCGTGTCGCCCGGCCGCGGCCCATCTTACTCGCGCGCTTATTACCATTTACTATCTTTCGTGACCTCAAATCGGCCAGAAGAGTTGTAAAAGATATGATTATTTTAAACAATGTTTTTCACACTTAACATACTCCATGTTATATGATAATTATATCAACCTTATAACATAGTATAAATAGAAAAGTAGATAGTCTTCAAACAAAGGTACATCGCGCGGCTTGCATGTGTGCGTTACGCCGACCGTACGGCTGTGGGCGGGGCGAACCTCCCAAGCTTTAATAATGCTTTACAACAACATTTCCTATGACGCATTGTTTTCAAGATGTAAACAAAAAACAAAAAATGGACATTTATTGTGTCCCCCCCCTAGGGCTCACCTCCGAGGGGTGGGGACTTTTAGTATGTTTATCTCCTAACTAGTCCAAACAAAGTTCCGAAGTCAAACTTTCTGCTTTCAACTTTTCCATCCACACCCCCCTTTTGAGCATTCATTTACCAAGCTATACGCGATTTTAGCGGCGCTTCACAATAGTCTTAAGTACCAATCTATAATTCTTTATGTTATATGATATGCCATCGTTATACTTAGCAGTATTCGGTTGTCAAATAGGTACTCATTGAACTAGTAGGTTCCTAAATTTATTCGGTTGGTTAAAGATGTATACAAAAATGACATTCAGACAAAACAACCTTTCGCAGAATGGGTAAGGCGTTCACGTTAACTTAACAATCACCTCGTTATCAAATGTATCTCGCGCGGCGGCGGCGGCGGCCTGCCGGCCAGCGGCCGCCCGCCTCCCGCCGCCCGCTGCCCGCGAGGCCGCGCGCCCGGCAGCCCGCGCTATCCGCAGTCGATCAACGAAAAACAATGGAACTATGGTAATAACAGAATTATCTGTAATAAACAATTACGGCGTACACGAATCGGTCAATAGCGCTGGAGGCCGATGTGTGCCTTGGGAGTAAATTTTACCTGTACAGGTCAATGATATAAGTACTATATATAATGTAATATCTGATATGAAATGATTTAAAAACATATAGGTACTTCTTATAGCAAAGAAAGCTGAGGGTGCTCGCCACTGCCGTACGATTAGCTTTTCTCGAATGTCATTCCCTTCCTACATTTTGCGAAGCAACAATTCTTTTAAAGGCGTAGCCTTTTTGCAGGTCCCTTTGAGGCATGTATGCCCTCGAGTTTCAAGCACACGTCACGCGATGTTATAGTCTCGCAGGCGCCTCAGCTCACTGGGCAGATCGATAGGATCATATCTGACTTTGCCTTCACAACAAGCTTCAACTTTAGAACGGCCAACGTCCTAAAAGTGCTCCGATTGCCTTGTTCGTTAGACGTAAAAAAATCGCTGATTCTAGCGATATACCTACACAAGTCAATTCAATATGCCTCAAAATGTCCCGTTAGTCAATTTACCTTTCCGGCGTCGATATATTGCGTTTATTATTTAAATTTGACGTCTCTAAGGTTACCTACAGAAAAAATAATATAGTTTATTTAAATTTTACACCATTATTAATATTATTATGGTTTAAAAATAGTGGTAACAACTGGTTTTTAGGGTTCCGTACCAAAATGGTAAAAAAGGAACCCTTATGGTGAGACTTCGTTGTCTGTCTGTATGTCACAGCAGGTTTTCTCAGCAACTACAAATGCTATCAACTTGAAATTTGGCATAGGTAGTTGTACAACAGGCTTGCCCGCATCTGTTTTTAGTAAAAAAAATATTCAATTAATTTTTAAATAATTGAAAAGGGGTCTTGAATGGGGGGTTGAAAACTGAAAGTGGGACTTTACTCTAAGGTTATTATTGTATCGGTGCTAATACTTACACTACTAATCTTAGAACCATTTTAGTTGTAAACTAATAATTTACTTTTTAATCCTACCTCCCCGGTCCTACATTTTTCCAAATTCTAATTTCGGTCCTCGAGCCAACCCCGAACTTTATCAGTTCTCTTTAGGTTGTCATTTTGGCTATAACTAACACGGCGCTGTCTGTCAATTCGAAGACAATTAAAACTTCAAAATCCATTAGTGTTATTTTCATTTTTCCTGAAGTTATTAGAGATTATGCCCAATTACGGGGAAAGATAGCATTGTTTGTAGGTATATTTTGTACATTGTGATGTGTATTTTTTTAATTTTTCATATGTTAATTCCCATCAGCATTTGTTTTAAAAGGGACCATATGAAGCGCTCCTAAAAAATCCGCCCGATGGGATATTCTTCTGAATGATACCTAAACGTCTTAGTTTTACCTTTTATTTAAATGAAAATTAAATTGTAAGTTAATTAACGTTCATTAATCAAAACATTAAATTTAAGAATCACACGTCAACACATGTAAATACATCCGTTTGCGTACGTAAAATATCAACATTAGATTTAAAACATTTCTCGATGATTATAGCAAATTGGTGTCATATGAAAAGGCTTAATCTGCACATTTCAATTATTATTTTTAAAATTTTCTGTTATGTAGTTTTTGATTTATAGCCAAAAATTTACAAAAAAAGCCCGTTCCCACACTTATCTCCGAAGTTTATCAATCAAAATATCTGAAATAATCCTGACGTATAGATAATTACTTATATTTTATGGGAAAAATAAGATGAAGTATTCATTATTTATAATTTTTGAGAAATAAGCTTTGAAAATCTGTATTAGAATTTAAAACTTAGGCTAGTCAAAATGGACCTTATTGCAGAGAAAATAAAGTTTAACAAGATGAGTACCTACCTATTGTCTTTTGCGGTAAGTAACCAAGTTTTTTTTTAAAATTCGGAACCCTCGGTGCGCGAGTCCGACTCGGAAATTTATAAATTCTTTCAAAATTATCCCCAGTGGTAATGGCATTTATGTTCCTATTTGTCACAGTATTCCATTAAAGGGTGAGGTCAAATGGGAAGTACATACTTATTCTTATTCCATTAAGGCCGCATTTCACCAAACTGGAATAAGGTCAAATACCTAGATTAAACGCCGAATTTGTATAGACTAATCTCGGAGTAAGTCTTATTCCAGTTTGGTTAAATGCAGCGTAAGAAATCATTATACCAGTTCGCAAGCGCCGGGATTTCTAACCCTTTTAAAACCAAAGCCAATATGAACCTCCATCTTTTATTGAATTCGGTCAAAGTCTTCGATGTTACTTTTGTTTGGCCATCTGCGGATATCATTTAAATTATTGGTGCTAGGTGCTAGAGGTAAAAATAGCAGTAACCAGTAACGAGAATTGCATTAAAAACTTGACAATGTTAATCCATTCAAGAATTTTACTTAGCATCTACAAATACATAATATAAAGTTGCCGGTGGTCGTGCTCAGATATTGGAGTCGTCCTTGGAGCGGCTATATTATGCCACACCGGCAACATTCACAATGTTGTAGGTAATCATGGTTCATGGCGCCTCGCGAGGCTAGTTAGGCTTTAAGCTCAGTTTAATTTCTTGGTAAAAATAAATAGAGCAATTTTTTTCTAAGTCGGGACAAGGATTATAGGGTTGTTAAATCCAATAAAAATCCTGGTGCCTCTCAGTAAATGATTTTTCTCCTAAAATCTCGCTAATCATGGCTGGGGAAGTAAACCTCCAACATAGAACCTCCACGTTTTTTGAAGGCGGTTAAAACCCGTTGGTACAGTCAGCATCAAAAGTAGCTAAGCAGAATAACATGCTCAAAATGATCTAGACACGACGTATTCTCTTGACAATAGAGTCGAGTGCAGATTATTTTAACCTATTCAATTGCGTAGCTACTTCTGCTGCTGACTGTACGTGGCGACCTCTGGGGTTTGAACACGGTAGCTTACGATCACAATTCAAGACCGTGGGTCACCCCTTTCAATTCTGTTTATATGTAGGTATAGGTATGTAAGAGTATTTATCGGAGTAGTACCTAGTAACTATGTAACGTTGACTGACACATATCGGTGTGAGCAAACGGCTCCATAAATCATTGCAGTTACAAACATCAAGTTTGCAACTCCGTAGCTGGAGGCTTCAATTAGGCAAATTACGTCCGAGCCGCCATCGCCAGGCGCTGCGCAGCCACTGCCAACGAGCTCTGCCGCACTGACGTGCCTGCTGCCCGTGTGGCTCTTAAGCAATCAATACTTCTTATAGGTAGGTAATTGACATTATTTTACCGCTGAGGGTTCGTCTACATTCTATAAAAAATTGCGGGATAAAACATGACTTGTGCAAGTCTGGCAGCTTTGTTTGCTATTTGCCTATTTAAACTTCATAGTCGATTGTAAAAGTTTAGATTATCTAATGTTCCAAGGTCAGCTTTGAAATTGAATCTCCTTGAGTCTTATCTCGCTTGTCCGTCATCGCGCCCAAACCCAAATGAGCATTATTTATGCGGACAGAATTCTGAGTTTGGGTATGTACTCGTATCAGCCGAAAAGGAAGGTTTTTATACGCTGTTGTTTTTAGGGTTCCGTCCGTGACAAGGAAGTTATAGTTTCGCCATGCTAAAAAGATAAAAGATGTTTATTCGGTAGGTAAGGCAGCACGGGCACTTTAACACGCCAAAAATCTACCAGCGCTTCCCAAGAGGAGACCACGGCACAAAACAGATAGGTACAGAAATCAATCTACAAACAAATGGGCTCGAGCAACATACACATAGACACTGCTAACGGACACGATATCTCGGACCGGTTGGGACCAGTGCAGTGCGAGCGCGAGTGCCATCCGCTTGAGACACGCGTCTGTGAACTTTTTTTTGTATGCAATAATAGAGCGACAAAAAAAAAGTTATTATATATACCCGTAACTGTTCAGTGGACGGTTGTTAAAATTCAACATTAAACCGTGTAAGATCGATATAGGTATATAATAGTTTCCTATTTTGAATCAGTATAAACGAAGTAACAAAATGTTTGTAAGGCAAATTCACGCCACCTTACGTTAGTAGAAAACGTGTTTTTTTGTTTGTGTAGATATTGTGTTGTTTTTAGTGTCATTTGATAGGTTTAGGTCTAAAACGGATAGGGAAATGGAAATTGTGTAACTACTGTGTGTAATCCGTTTAAAAGTTATTAGGAATTTTCGATAGTCAAATTTGTAATAATTCAGGGTCGTACTCGATAAAGTGTACATATTGAAAGGGATGAAATTTTAGGTTAATTTATAGGTAAAAAATTTTTTTGACAGGTTTTTAAACTTTTTAGTAAAGTTTGGGTAGGGTAAGCGTACCAGTGAATGAACCCTTAAGGAGATTTTCGTCTTTAAATATATTTTTTTATAAAATTAAAGCAGTTACTGACAAATATTATTGTCCTTATCAATCAAGAAAGTGTTCTAGTTTGCTTATATAACGTTTGTTTTATAATGATATTGCCAAATTTCAAGTTATAGCTATTTTAGCCGAAAACGACCCAAAACACCAGTGAATGAACATGAAAACACCAGTAAATGAACAAATGAAACCAGTGAATGAACTATGTCTAATTGTTTACTATGTTTTTTTCTTTTTTTTAATTTATTTAAAAAAATGATATTTTACTACTTAATATTCATTGACGTGCCACTTTCCTGCCTGAAAACGCTATAGGTATAATAGTTTCTTGTAAAATAACGATCGTACATTAACTGGCTCTTATATGTTATGCGAAACCAATGAATGAACAAGTCGTATTGATGGTAATTCATTTACTGGACATTATAAACTAGTGAATGAACGAACATTTTTAGCATTTATGAGTTTGTTCGAATACTGGCCATATGACGGACAATCAATTAACAGCTATGTTTCTGAAAAATAAACATTAATACAACAACGAAAACGCACAATATTGTAAAATAAGTAATTCACACGATTCTAGTGAATGAACACCGCGGTTCATTCATTGGTTTTAGCGGTTACTGTGATCCAGTTATAAAACACTTGCTTAAAATGGCAATTTGAAAGAAAAACACATGTTATGGTCCGTAAATAGAAAAAACATATCCTTAAGACTTGAAATAAACACATACTACGGGTCGTTGTTGTTTGGAATAAGTACAGTATCACATCAAACACAAGGTCCTCTTACCGTCCGCTAACTACTGCCCCATACAACGAAAACACGTCTGCGAAACGTCCACTTTGAGTATCTGTTATTTTGCAACTAATGCACCTGAGTTGAATTCAATGTTACCATGATGTTACAAGTAATGTTGCTCATCTAAAAAAAAATACTTTGTTGTGTAGCAATTTACAGAATTCTTATTTTGCGAAAATATGCTCACTTTGTTCATTCACTGGCACTGTTCATTCACTGGTACGCTTACCCTAGTACATTTACTTGTGACGGTGTAACTTTTGATCTAACAGCAACACAAGACAAGATACAATGTTTACATGACTAAGTTATTTGGGTATCTGGTTTAGGCCAAGCCTTTTTGTCTGTTAAACTCGGATTCATAATTAGATTCGCGACAGATGATCTGCATAGGGAAGCACAAGTTTTAAGTGTTCGTAGACTATTTCTGATGCGAGTTACTACCTTTATGCATAAGCAAACTTTGAGTTTGCCGACATATTGTAGTCCCTAATTTTATAATAGAAATAAGACACTTCTTTTTCAGCAATGACTTTCTATATTTCGTGAATTGCAACGTCTCGCTTCCCCGACACAAGAAGTTCTCCCGCGTCCGCCCTTTTCATTATTACTTCCAAAAATTGGCGCAGTGGCGCCACTAGTTCAAATAATAATACAATACATTAATTAACAATTACTTTATTAGTTTTAAAACAGATTGACAGATTAATAATTCTAATTGTAATATTTAAAAGTTAAGTGACTAATAATTCTCAGGGGCGGGGCGCAATTATAATATTTAAAAAAGGTAAAGTAAAGTACTTAACGGAAGTAGAGATTCTTAAGGGCGAGGCGCGGGATGGACCTTCATACTGACATTGATAGATGTTATTGTGCAGCGACATTTTTTGGTATCTAATCTAATTATGAATCCGAGTTTAGATGGCCCTCGACCCTATGGTAAGCTTTAGACATCAACGACTTTTTAAAGTCATTTTTAAGTACCGAAAATGGTAACTGTAAAAACTATGTCGGGTAATTTATTAAAGCAATGAATACATTGACCTATAAATGATTAACATAATAATATAGACATTATGTAGGTACCTACACGAAATTTTCAAATGGCAATTTAATTTTTATTTCAAGTGTTCAAATTATGTATATCAGAATTCTTAATAAAAGAGTCTTGATTTTTAGGGTTCCGTAGTCAAACTAGGAACCAACCCTTATAGTTTCGCCATGTCCGTCCGTCCGTCCGCAGCTTAGCGCAGAGACATACCTATAGTTCTAGAAAGCTGTAATGTGGTATGAATAGACAGATTAGTCACGCCGCCGACAAAGTGGTATAGGTCTACCAGAATCTCATGAAAAATTTAAAAGTAAAAAGAAATCGGTTTTCATATGGCAATGTTGCCTTACGCTTGTCAATTCAAATTTCACCGCTTGTCAGAGTTTGTTGTTGTTTGTTATTTTTACTCAAATATAGCTTTAGTAATTAGAGAAATGTGATAAAAGCCCTTCGATCTCTAGCGAAAAATATCGTTAATCATCATTGATTTAAACAACTAGATAGGGTCTTCCGAACAAAAATGTCACATATGTTTGGTCAAGAAACAGTAGCGAAATCTATTATATTGCTTATAAACTACGTCAAACTACATAGAACTACGTGACAAAATTGAAAACAGACTCCAACATACGTTGTTGTTGAGCGGTCAACGTAACCTTGTAAAGACGTTTGGGTTACTTTATGGGGAACTGATAAAAAGGCTTAGGCTAGGTTTTATAAATATGCGTAAGATTAAATTTCGATTGGGATTGTCAAAAATTGAATGACCGACTTCAGCATTTCAAGTATACCATTTACCTGTTCGATACTGCGATTTATATTGAAATAATTTGTCTGATAAGTAGTACCGTTTATTATACGGGGCCCTAGAGGCGTAACGTTAGTTTGCACCACAGTTCAAGTAAGGAACACATTTTTTCTTCTTGTCAATATAAGCGTCTTTCATTGATTTACATACCATATCATGCTTGTAGCTGTGTTACTGATAGGTAACTAAAATATAACGATTATAATATTTTATATCACATTCGGGTATAATAACAAAAATAACAATAATAACAAATACTTATTTACTTAACTTTATATACCTACCTACTCAGAAATATTCGACACTACCATATAGTTACGTATTGGGTTATTTGGGCGTTTGTTCCGAATCACTTTCGTGGTCACATTTTTGTAGAAGTGGCTGCAGATTTCGATTTTGTTTCTGGTTAGGTATCTAAGTTTACCAGACATCTAACAAATATCCAAAAACGGCATCAAAATATACGCCCGATTCTTCAAAAATACGTCCACAAAAGTGAGGCGGTTGAAACGCTCAAATAATGACCCTATTACAAGGTTATACCGTGCGGATGTTTGCGCGGTATTGCTAGTATAATGTAAACCAGTCAAAAGTAGAAGGGCGCTGATTGAGTGCGCTAGACACGCGTCACCATACTACGTAACGTGGCCGGGTAACCAAACAACAGCTCTATTTACAATAATATTAAGAATGCTTGAAAAAATGGTTTAACTCGAGTAATACATTACTTAATATGCTTACCGGAAAAAAGAAACTCCATTCTTGGTTTTCGATACCTTTGAGGTATAATTATTAACAAGGCATTACGTACGACTTGGTGCGAGGTTGAAACGTCACTGTCACGCTTTGGTGCTAGATTCTTAAATTTAGCACCAAGTTAATGGCCCGTTTTTTTGTACCAGAGGCCAGTCCATACGAAGTAATATATATAAGTCTATATATAAGTCTATGTTAATCATGCGTAATGTAAAATTTGCGAGGAAGAAGAAGTCAATAGAGACCCGGAGCTAGCGACATCTCGTATTGAAATAAAGTAATATATATATAAGTCTATGTTAATCATGCGTAATGTAAAATTTGCGAGGAAGAAGAAGTCAATAGAGACCCGGAGCTAGCGAAATCTCGTATTGAAATATTTTTCCTGCATTAATGTGGGTTGACATTGACATTTAGATAAAATAGCGTTCTATAACAGCACACACAGGTTCGCCGACGATTGCGCGAACGAAATGCTTAATATTACTTATTCGATAATAAAAGGCTGCACGGACTCAAATCAGTATTTTAGTCTCTTCAAAGTTCACGGGTGCCATAAGTAGATCCATTCGCTCGTCGTCCTTGGTCGGGCACAAACCTATCACTTTCACACTTGCATGTATTAAGACCGTACGCCTGAGAGTCGTCAATGGACACTATAGACAGCTCACCGGAGTCCGCTTGCCCGTAGCTCAGGGTAGTGATTCTCTCAAAAGCAAAGGTGAGCGAATGCAGGAGTGATGTCCAAGCGGCGAGTTTAAGTAGTCCCGTCAAAGCAAACAAAACACATTTCAGCGCGTGTATTCAATTTAGCAGCATGGCTTCTCGAACGTATAAGGCTGCCTAATTGAGAATGCACGCGCTAATATGTATTTTGCTCGCTCTGACGGGACTACTTAAACTCGCAGCTTGGACTTCACTCCTATATTCGCTCACCTTTGCTTTTGAGAGAATCACTACCCAGGTGCCCCGTTAAGAGCACGGGACGCGCACTTCATTGATCTGCGCGGGCAGCGGCGATATTTAACATTCATTATAATAAGTGCTAAGAGCAGTTAGAGGTACAATACCAGCGCTTAACCTTGATCTCATTTCTAGTTTCAATCGTCCACCTGCTTGAAGTAGGACCATGAACATTCGGCCGAGGAACGAAATTATTATCTATAAGCCTCGGCTTGGTGTAATTACTAGCAATTATATCTCGCCGTTCAACACAGTAAACACAACTCCAAATGAGTTGATGTTGACTCCAATAAAAGCCATTAGTAACTTTGATCGTGTGTCGAGCCAAGACCTAAACTACAAGACCTTGTCCGCTTAACACTATTCCAAGTAATAAGTACACGCGTATGAAGAAACTAGTAATAATAAAGATTGAACTTACTTTCAAACAATAGGCACTAATTTGTTTAAACTTATCTTGGCCTACACATTTTGTTAACCCGCCGTTGGTCTCACGCCGGCAGTCATATGTGCCGCCACGTCATGATCGATTTTGAGTCCTGAATCTTTCAAACGGCTAGGGGAGAGTGGGTCACAGTGGATCACTTTTTTTTCTAAGTCCTGCAATTCCAAAATGTATTGCTAAATTATTATTCATTGAAATTCAATTATAATATGGGTATCTAATCTTCTAAGAAAAATGCATTTATTGGCGAATGTCACATAAACCTTCAAGACATAGCCAGTTTAAAAAAAAAGGGAAATTATCCACTGTGACCCAGGACTGGGGCACACTGAATCTATAAAAAAAAAATAGTATATGACAAGAATTTTAATAGAATTACTTGTTTATTTGTAACAATCTCATCAATATTTAACAAATATCACTGTTAACGCAAGCAAAAAAAAAAAGCAAACAATTCGCTAGTGTGAATTCCAATTTCGGTTTTTCTAACTCGGATAGCGAGGCATTTTTAGCTGCAAAAAGTAAGAATTAATTTTAGCTTCACGGATCACACTGGATCATCAGTCCAATGTGACCCAAAACGAAAATATCCACTGTGACCCACAGACCGTTATGAAACAAAAAATATAACTTAAAATAAATTACCTATCCCAAAGATGAATCAACATAGGTTATAAAAAAAAGAAATAACAAGAGTAAAACAAAAATCTAATATTTATATTTCTTAGGCACTTAAAAATAAAAAAATAAATTAAATCACGTAAAAATATACTTTCGGTCTTACTGAGTGACCGGAGTATGACAGCACGTCAACCCGCTTTGATACCGCGGCGGCGAGTAGCGCGGAGGAGAGGCGTAGGTATGGACGCGCAGTAACAACGCGTTTGTTTGTGTGTGTAAAGCGCAACTCATGCTAAGTTATAGCAAATAATCTACTGTACCCCGTGATCCACTGTTACCTATTCTCCCCTACTTAATTTAGTAGGTACTTGTCGAACTCAAACTCGAACCAACCGACGAAATTTTTAGGCGCCGGCTTAGAAATATTTTGTCGGATAACCCAGTCTAAATATGCGGTGAATTCGATGTTCGATAAGACTACCAGATGATTTATATTTATATGTATATATTTAGTCACGTCATTAATGGGGGAACACGATTGGCAATGCTACAATGCGAAAAACCTGTCAGTATTTTTTTTTAGTTATAATTCCGATGTAAGTATAGCGAAAAACCTGTCAATATAATAGTTTTAGTTATAAATGCTGCAATGGTTTTTCTTACACAGAAATTGATGATGTTTCAGGTGAACTTTGGGTTTTTGAGGAGATCGATCATACTAGATACTTAAGTACGAGGCGTCGCTTATCATGCTGCTGCGACTGATTAGGCCAATCAGGGGGGCTTGCAGCACTGCATTGTCGTATAGTCCTACCACTCCCCTGTTCCGAAGAATAAACGAAACTTGAGAGTCTTATTATCATACTAAGTAGACATCAGACTTGTAACTAAAAAAAATGTTTTAGTATCAGACCTGTTGTCGCCAATACTCAAACTATCATAAAAACAACACGCCACCATGGAAAAGGTTTTTGGTGCGGCTATCGTTTTTACATTCCAAAATAGCACAATAAGGCATGCTTCTGGATTTATTTCCTATTTTAGAAATATCAAAATATCGAAACAAGCGATCGCGGCAAAAGTATGGTAGGTTATGCGGAACTCCGCATAACTATGCCACACGTTAGACGCCCACTTGACACTTCTACTGTTTTTTCTGTTCTGTGTCTAAACCAATAAGCCGCAATCGACCGATGCCCTCAAAGACAACATAACCCAGGCCATCGCTCAAATTCAGTCGGATCTATGCGGCAGAGTTATTGAAAATTGGACCTCTCGGAACCGTGCCACAGTGATAAGCCGCGGTGGGCATTGGAACGATGTCATATTTCATGCATAATGGCATACATGTGCCTTTCAAATAAAAAAAGAATTTCGTTAATACCTCACACACAGCTTGTTTTATTTCATTTCAACATCTACCCGTTCTTAATGGAAAACCCTTTATATAAAACTTACCCACGTTACCTTAACGTAAAGTAAAGCTAAAGGGAAGTGCAAAAGAGATATTTGAAAAGTAGGTATGATTTGACAAATTTCAATTGAGTAACATGTATAAACTATAGTAGATTAAATTAAAAATTGTTTTAATAATTTAAGTTTAAGTAATACTTATATTTGGCAATAGGGATTTTTAAAATCGCATTTCTCATCAAAATATGAAAATACCGTAAAAGACATCATCAAAAGTGAAAATTAAATTAAATTCTGTCAAGAAATACGGACAGTACAAGCATTTTAAACCAGGAATCACATACCGGTAATATTTTCATACAAAAATAACGGTATTCAATTTCGGTAAGTATCTCGATTATTATTGAATATTTTTGCTCTTCAATGAATTTATGTAATAGAATAGTGTTATTAGGTTATTACCTAAATTACAATCGAAAATAATTATCAAGGAAATAATGCAAATTAAAGAAGATATTTCAATTTTAATTAATACCGGTATTGATCCCTGTTTTAAACTGCTAATTAGACAGCGATTAGACATAGAGATCCGATGTGCACTGTGACGTCATGTTCAGGTCGGCCATATAAACTCCATGTTAAATTCTGTTTGCAAAGAAAGAGATAGGAACAAATCTTTCTTGGCTTATATCTTGGTATTTTTTATAGCTTTTCTGATAAAAAAATTCTCAGCTGTTTGCGACATGAATCAGATTTAATTGAAGCTGTGAAAATAGTCATGAATATTCCCTATTTCTTTTTTTTTTCTACTCATCCTTCCAATATAATTTAATAAGTAAATCCTAACTAGGCTGTAAAAATATGACACTTTACTCTCTAGTTTAAGATAAGATAGTTATCCATGGGCTACAAGTATAATACAATATTTTTGCTGACAGAAACATTAGTTTAATACTGTTATTAGCAATAAAAAATATTCTCCCTCATTTGTATTTTTTAGGTATAATTCCTCAAAACTTCGTTTTTCAATAAAGATAATAAAACTATCCTTTGTCTTATTTTAATAATTTATTAGGCAATGTAATCTTGTATCTTGACCCTTAAACGTTTCTCTCCTCTTACACTTAATCTGATTTATACGAGTTTTTAATATATTGTAGAAACTATGAAAAACCAGGTCTGTAAGTTTTCCTTTACAAGAAAAAAAACAAATAAAACGTGCAAACCTATATTTTCATAATTACGACAAATATTCAAAAAACGTGGAAATCGGACTTGATTAGGGGAAAGAAACGTAAACAATTTGATAATGTAGGTACTCGTTTAATGTCTATAGGTATAAAGTATTTATTCTGTATCGGCACAATTTATTTTGCACGTAGATCGCAGGAACTGACCTGTTTCGGACTGAATTCCTTGAGGTGAGGGTAGCATTCCTCTGGGGCAGCCGGGGTGCGGCAGGGGCAGGGGCGGGCGCCGGCGAGGGCGCGGGCGCGGGCGGCGAGGTGCGGGGCAGCCGGCCACCGGCCGCCGCCGCGCCCGCCGCGAGCAGCACCACCATCCACCACTTGGACATCACGAGAGCACGGTTCCACGGCCCGAGTGCGCGACACACGCTCGACCTACTATCACGAGAGCGACTGACCGACTCGCCGTGTTCTGCGCTCGCCGCGACGTTCACTTTTGTTGTGGCACTGATGTTGGCTGACGGGTGCCCCACTCCAATGAAAGTGAGGGCTTTCACTAGTACTTATCGGCATACGCAGCCCACCTACCGAAGTAGCTGCGCGTATTTCACACAACCCACCGCGCGATCCACCCTTCTCCTTGGACGTTCGGTATCGGCACCAGCTGGATCCCAAAATAGCGTGTAACGAACTCGCTACCGTCACCAGATGACTATCATGAAAATCTGACGCGAAAGTAATCGTGGTTAGTGCAAGAAATACCCATTATTTTAAAGGTATAAGGAATATAAACGCACAATCTACTTTGCGAAAGAAAAGTACAACGGCTATGTCGTAGAGAAATAGATTCATTTAGCCCCGGTTTTATAAAGATCCGTTAGTAAATATGTCAGATCAAATTTTAGTAACTTCATACAAGTTTTGTCATTTCTGACCGAAATTTGATCTAACAGATCTTTATAAAACCCAGCCTTAATGAATTGGTTTTATTATGTTGGGTTCACCCGAGTGGTTGCCGGATTAACTAGAAAAGTGCCACTCCACGTGTTCTCATAAGTCTCGTAAGAGGCGACTAAGGGAATAAAGGCTTGTAGTACTATTAGGCGAAGAACTTACAAACTGTAACTAATAAGCTGGTAAACATCTTGGCCGATTGTGCAAAATGTGGTTGCAGAGTTGTCAACAAGTTTTTAGAGTTGTAAGTAATTCTGTAGCTCTGCCACGAAGGCGTGAGTTTATGTATGTATGTATGTATGTTGGGTTAAGTTTTTCTCACATTTTAATCTGTGTTTTATTGTTATAAGTAAGTAGTGTACCTAATTAAAATTTTCGCGAAGTAGGTAATTCGTCTTTAATTACGGGATGAAACTCAGCTCTTTTCTTTATTCGATATCGATAAATGCAAATATATGATAATATTTAAAGCTTTTTATAAACTTCCATACTTACCTACTTACACTGCGATACTTAATAATTTAAAGGGCAGACTTATACAGGGTGACTTCAAATTCAAACTTCATCGTGGCTCAGTCAATGACGAACAGCGTATTACCTATTTAGGTACATTCACTTATTTGTTTAAATTAGCCTTTTTTATTTTCATTATTTTCTTTATAAAACTAATAACTAATAAGTAATTAAAGTCCTAAAGTGTGGATACCTTACATTAAGTAGGTACCTAACAGGCATAACTGTTTCTCATTGTTATCAATACCATTTAAGTAAATAAAGTGAAGTAGCCGCCTAAAGCCGAAAAAAATAGAATAAAGTAAGGTCAACCGGGGTAAAAGCCACTATGGGGTTACTGCTTTCATTTGAGTTCATTTTTAAACGATGTGTGTCACAACAGCTCCCGCCATGTAGTGATAGACTCCTGAACAACTTGGAGGACACCACGTAACATAGAGGGGTTTTAGCAAATCGTATTCAAGTTATCGGCATTTTTGAAATTTAATAAGTTTCACACCAGATACTCGCGGTGCTTGAGGTAAGTAAACAAAATGCGTTTACGTCTTTGTTTATCCTTAGGTTTTGGTTTTTAGTTTGTATTAGTTGGCTCACACGTGCGAACTATAATTTGTATTAAAAATGCTTTATTTTTAGAATTAATTCCATGTAAAATGATTGGAGGTTATTTTCTAAGCTTGGCAAAAAGCATTACCAGGGATCGGAAATTCGAATAGATATTTACCTAAAGTTGGCAAAATCCTTCTCTCTTTCCGTATCAGAATAAGTACTTACATACATTTGACAGGATAGAAAAATATAAAACATGAAGGAAGACCTTAAAATCAATACCTCATCTGGGAAAAAACTCAAGTGTTTTATTTTATATACACACATATCATAAGTCCTCTATTATGCATTCAAAACCCGTTGGCAATGACCAGCATTACCTAGGGTAGTAGGTGACACTTCGTCAACTGGTTACTTTCCTCAACTGGTCACTTTATGTACTCACTTTACATACATGGATGTACAATTTTATAATGTTTATGAATTTAAGTTTAATTTCTATTTCTATTTCAATGTCAAATTTAACAGAGTCGACGGTGCTCCGCTGCTATTAGAGTGTTTTTGCCGTTCGGGCCTGTTGAAGAACTAACATAACCTAAACCTACCTCATATTTATGAGTTTTATGACACAAAGAGCGTAGCCGGGTTTGCATGGAAAAGCCGCCCTTTCATCAAATGTTTACTGTAATTTATGTAATACAAGCCCATATGACAGTAAGTAGGGACGCAGCTATCTGTTAGAATGAGAAAAAAATATTTCTAATTCTATCAAATAGCTGCGTCTGTACCTACTTACGTAAGTCGTAACTTTCAGTGTAAGGCCGGCCTTACGTAAACATTTGGTACAGTATCCTATATGGAGACCTAGAAATACTTACTATAAATATTATTTTCTCCCACATGCTCGGAAATGTTAACCTTACAGTCGCAAAATCAGCCCGCGAAGTTCTGAGTTCCAGGTCAAGGCAAAAAAAAAAAAAGTTATTATTTACCAGCGGCAGGGGCCGCGAAAATGTATACAAATTTCATTACGTACAGTCAACCAATTTGATTCCTAGGCCACTATTGACTTTGTCAATGTGACGTTGTAAACCAAATCATAAGAAGTCTGTAACTTTTGATTGTCAACGTCACTTTAACATAGTCCAAAGTGGCCTAGAAATCAAATTGGTTGACTGTACCTGGTTTTACTTTTTAAAACCATGTTTGGACTAGGATAACTAACTCCAAACAGCCAAACACTCGTGCAATCAAAATTCTTCCTTGTACCTATATATTACTTTTTAAATGTCATAGACTAAAAAGTTAAACATTTTCAAACAGCGTTTACTGCGTATTTAAAAGTGTATCAAACAGTTCGACGTTTTTTTTTAGAAATTGTGTTCATAAACAAAATAAATTGCCGAAATAACATAAACGCGTAATAAATGTTGTAATTTAAACCATATTTTATTGAAATTGAATTTATTACGTTTAAATGTGTGATTTTATTTAATGCTTTGTTTCAGTAGGTACTTTTAATCGTACGTGTTTCTTTATTTTCAAGGAAATTTTGACCTTTGTTTAATATTTTAACAATTTGTGTTATATTTTCTCGCATTGTTGGAGAAAAGCACTTTACAAGCCTCGACCGGGAAGGGCGGTTGCTGGACTCGTATATAGCGTGGCCTCGACTGCGTCTCGGCCACGCTAACTTTACTCGTCCCGCAACGGCCTATTTCCCGGTCTGTGCAGTAATGTACTATTAATATAGCCAAAAAATACTTGGATAAATGGAGGAAATAAGACGTCAATTTTATTTTCTTCCTTTCATGAAGAGCGACACCAACAGGCCCCGAGTCAATCAGGGTGGTCAACAAAAAAACTTACCTAACCAACTTTACTTACTCCCAGTACATTACAGCTATTATCATAGCTCATAGCTATTACTTTATTTAACTTTCATACATAGCCTCTAATGTCACTAACTGATATAAAATGACTTATATCCCTTTTTCCTTAAATAAAGTGGCCAATTGGGATCCTTCAGTTTTTAAAAGTGTTGATATTAAACAGTGTCAGTGGACCGGATCCGCGTGTACTTAAGGTACGTGAACCCGTGTACACGGATCTACACGGGTACACGTGACTTAATTACACGTAGCCGAATTTCACGTGCCGAACGGGCCATAAAACCGTTGCCGTGTAACACGGAAACGGGCGCACGGCTATGGGTACACGAAACACGGTCACAGCCGCGAGCCCTAGTTGCAATGTGCACAATCTCTATTTTTTCCCTCTTATAGTATGAAGTAGGTAATAATTACAAAAATTACAGAAACATTTGATGAAAGGGAGGCTTTTCCATGCAAACACGGCTACGCTCTTTTGGTCAGTGGATCGGTTACTCGTTCTTCATAGATTAATATTTACCCCAAAGAATATAGGTACTACATATTCTTCTAGACTGAGTACTGACTAATTGCCGAAAGTGACAAATTACAAAAGTTGACACGGGACAATACCTTGGCTGCGTTTATCGCATGACAAAGTTTAGATAAGACATCCGTCACCTTTTGACACGTAAATAAGTACGACAGTGACGGATGCTTTATCCACATTTGACGCGCGATATAGACGTAACCATACTAGGCCCACAGTTGAAGCTTTTTTAAGAGCAAGCTTTAAATTAACTCGAACCTTGAAAGCTCAGGCATTGTCATCGTATTGTTCTTAACTGACGCTATTACTATCAAGCAAATAAGAGCTATCATGACGTTGACAATACGATAACATGTCAAATGGCCCCTCTACACGTCGGCGGATCATGGGCGTGCGTAAGGGACGCATTTACACCTTAGAGTGAGCAACATATTCTTGCATATCACTCTTGCGTATTGCTCCGACCCTTACGCACGCCCATGACCCGTCAACGTGTAGAGGGGTCTAAATGCAATAAGGTAAAGTACGCCAATATTACCCCCACCCCCATAACAATAAAAAATAAAACTTAAAAATTGGTATTTTTAATATTGAAGAATAAGGCAAAGATCAACAATTTCGATTTTATACATATCATAAATGTAAAAAGACACTCGTCAATTTAAATCATTTTTTAATATAGTAAATGAGCATAGACCGACTTATATCTTCGGACACGATGTCTTGCGCAGGTAGTTCTTACCGGAGGGCAGTTTGATATTTGTAACTCCGCTAGGAAACACCTTACTCACCTGGTCTTCAGGGACAGTGGGAAGCACCATACAGTCCTCCCCGACCTGTAACATTTAAATCAATCCTAAGTAGGAATTCAAAATAAACTATAGTATTTTTAATTCACGACGACATGCGCTCCATAAGTTAAATTGATAATGCAGGGTTTCATCAAATATCGAACAATAAAGCTGATTAACGCATATCAGGATAGAGACAATTTTGATGAAACATCGTTTTCTTTCAATCTGATTTCCGAGTGCGATTTTCGCGATCATGGTCCCAAAACTTGTTGCGAGGCTATGCTGCTTACTCAGAGAGCATCCCGACTAGCATAGATAACAGAAGTCGGCAAATTTTGAAGAGTCGATTTGAAAGCTCTAAGACAAAACAATCAATATCGTATAGTTTGTCAAGCAGCCATTTCTCAATATTAATAATTTCAGCAAAAATATGCCGATACTAGTCTGATAATACGGTACGACGGTGCCATCATTAGCGGTGCTGGTACCAGCGTTTGGTCACACGACATCGACTACAACTCCTACTTTTGAGCGAATTTCATCCTGAATTTTTACTTTCATTGTATTAACAAGATGGTTTTCGTTAGAATTGTGTTATGCGCAATTTTATTACCTCATTTTTATACCCTAGTCTGAGTAAACACTCCATAACTCTAAGATTTTACGGTAGATAGCAGGTAAATATAGATCACACTTGGCTTTGATGGTCTGTAGTGCAGATGTCAGGCTGACAAATTGAGTTAAGTTATTAATTTGATCTTCCTGTACCGTTGTTTTGAGAGTAGGTATTAATTATTTTTTTAGGTACTTTCTATAATTTACACGTATTGGGCGACAATAGCGATATGATTGGGCAGCTGAGTACATCCACAAAAATACTTTTTTGCTGGGATCCAACCAAATTCGTCCATCCGTTTTAGGGTAAGGCCGTAGATTTTGCCACTGTTTGAAAAACAAAAATGTCCCAAATTTTAAATACATATAAAAAACAAAGTACTTGATACGCTTCGATCAACAATTACTACTAGATTCAAGGTCCCATACAAAATCAAAGCGAAAAAGTGGCCGTGTTGCTTATACTTATAGCTATATCTGTGGAACCTTCTAAATTAACTTGAACTATACCTTAAGTCTAAGCAACAAAGATTCAAATAATAATAATTGTTTAAAATACTTACCACGTTTCGTCACAAAATGAGCATGCGTTCGATAAACAAAAGAACTTTCTTTGTTTCAAAAACATGTCATTCTATTTTAGGAACAGGGTAATAATGGAGTCGCAATTATATAAGACAGATTTTTTTTTATTTGATAGTGATATAAGTACCACAAACAAATTTACGTATACATTTTTTTAAAATATCAAATGTCATATAAGGGTATTAGGCCCGATACTAAAGCAGCAGGAGAACTGCAACAAGTGGAATCAGCCTGACTCATGTCACATTTTGCTATGGAACTTCTATATTTGTTATAGATGCAACCTGCAAAGATGTAAATACTCTATCTATAATAAAATAATAATGACCATACATCATAATCAGAGCTTGTTATTATAGAAGTATTTTGTACTTAATTTACAAAATATGAGTACCTGTACATTTCATATTGCCTGAGACCTTAGCACACTCGCCTTTATCGCCGACATAAAGCCTAGTGTGCTAAGGCCTCTGGTCTTGGTCACGATTTACAAAAAGACAACATAGGTAAACGTTTTACCAGATTTGACATCGTCGATTCTGTTAATACCGCTGCTTGCACTTTCTTTTTTTGACGTGAATCTGCAAATATTATACGGCTTAATAATATAGCTGGACTGAAGTGGTAACTCCTCTGCTTCATCTCACTACACTTAATCTTATATTATTTTAAACGTGTTATGTAACTGTACCTGCAATTTGGGAATCGCTGTTTTCTACGCCTTTGGCTATTTCCAGTTTGTCAAATTTGTCAAAATGAATCGAACATTATAATCAAATTTTTGAAAGGTCTACTATGATCTTCTTCTCTTTCTTTCGCGAAAATAGATATCCATGCCACACAGCAAAAAGGATCACAAGGAAATCTACAAAAAATAAAAAATATTTTTTTATTCTAAAATGAGAACTACTCCATGAATTTCTTGTTCCAGAACCACCGATTATTGGCAAGATGGTTGACCAAACAATAAATTATTGATTTTTAAATGTAAACTGCTAATTTTTACGTACTTTAAATGAAATACTGACTTGTACTTACCTAAAGAAAGATATTCCTTCCGAAACCTTAGTGTTACGGTGGTGCTTCCGCAATTTTTAAACGCACATTGTGGCATTTTATCACGTCCTCACGTTGGCTGTGGTTGACGCGTACTGTCAGAAATATGAGCACAAACTTATTTTGTGCTCATATTTCTCTGGCCATTTTCAGAGCTGTAACGTTGAATCTAGTAGATTGTTGATCGAAGTTGATACGTATCAATTTTGCACGTTCTTAAGGCTTGTCTCTGTTCCGTTTATCTTCTCCTGTACTTTGTGTTAGGGTTAACGGTTTATGAACCGGTTAATAAAAAAGATGCTTTTTTTTAAATTTCTTTCTTTTAAGCGAAATTAACCGGTTAGTTCGAACTTGTCACTACAGTATACATTTATAGATAGAGCTACCGTATGATATCTCTTGATTCGCACAATTTACGTTACATTACGTCACATCACTCGAACGTCAAGGTCGGCGAGCCGTGACGGCGTGAGTCTTAGTTTAACAGGTTAACTCAGGTTTATAGCAGTTCTTGGATTTCATTCTTCCTATTTACCGGTTACCTAAATAATATTATAGATTTTTTAACCGTCCCTTTCATGAACCGTTTAAGGAATACACTGATGACTGGACCGGTGAAGTGATTATACTGGTTTCAAGATAGCGGTTCCGAGCCTTGGTATTGAAACAAACCAAAGCTTAAATTTATGCCAGTGTTAATTCGATTGTTGCAGTGAATAAGATATTAGTACATCTAAAAATGTGTCTTAGCGGACATAAAGGAGCTTCAGTGAAACAAAAATTTCTTCAATATAACTTTTAGTAATAAAATCCGTAGATTAATACAGGATTAGGTGCTGATCGTACGAAGGTGAGAATTCGAAAGAATACGGTAGACATATAAAAATAACCAAATCAACGCCTGGTTAAAACGTAAGACAATATTGTTCATATTAATATTTTGGCAGGCGCTTGCGCCTAAATTATATTGTATTGAAACCTAAATAGTAAATAATTTCTGTACCTACGTAATGTTTTGAGTAATTATAACATTTCGATGCTTATAGGTATTAAGTTTAATACCTATGTGAAGAAGTGGGTATACTTTAGGCTGAAGTACTTTTTGCTAACTTTTCCTTCAGATTTGTATTTGCTTCTTGATGTCAAATTATCCAGGTGCCATTTAAAAACCCCTCCATTTATTACTTCTTTTCTAGGTCACGGTGTCTCTAGTACATACTTACGTGAAAGAGATTTTTTTTTAGTATTTTTTTTTCCCTTTGTATGAGTAACTAATTACATTCCAGTTAAAATGACGAAAGCACTTAAAACCAACCATTACCAACATCTTTTGTTCAATTATTATCTTCAAGTAGGGTAGTAAACAAGCATGTTATTTGTCGGCATTACTAAAATAATAATTAAATACTCTGTCAATATCAATTCGTACAATTTTGAAATAGTATTAAAAATATATTTTTTCCTGAATGTTAACCGCACTGTATTTGTATTTGGGAAACCACAACCCCATTAATCCTAACGTCGATTGTTTAAGGGAGAGCGAGAGATTAATTGTAAACGACATTTTAAATTATATTGAATGTTATTATTAGCCATAAGAATATCGTATTTGTGGTCATATGAGCCCACAGACCATGTAGCCCGCGGGCTGAGTTGACCGTAGGTATTAATTTTTACCTACCTACTTAATCTGTTAGCTGAGCCCGCCTAAATACGTAGGCAGGTTTAGGTTATGTTAGTTTTGCAGCAGGCCCGGAGGGCCAAACCACCCAGAAATAGGAGCTCCGTCGACACTCTTAATTTCAAAGCGGGCCTAGTTATCCGATAAGTGTGGGTCGAGTCATCTACGAAAAATAACAAAGTGGGCAACTCAGCCCGCGGGCTAAGTTGCCTGTGGGCTACTAAATATGTATTTTTTATCCTTTTTGCATTTAAATATAGACGGCTACTCCAGAGGGCTTATTGTCTAATAGCCCAAGCAACGAAGCAAACTCAGGGGAAATAATTCGTGTATAAGCGAATTTTGGCATAGTTGTAGGGAATGGTGTTTTAAACCACATACTAAAAGTACTGACGGGTGGGGGTGGAGCTAAAGGGTGGGGGGGGGGTCTAAAGGTCCCTTTTTTAGTTTTTCGTAAACGGTGGCCCATAGCAAAAAGTTTTCCACTACATGATTAATCTGCATAAAATTCTCTACAAAAAAGTTTTAGACATTGTTTCTCTGGGATCAATATTTAATGAGATATGGAGGGAAGAATGATTCCCGAAAGGCCATAATCGGGTTTCCATTGTAAGTCGGCCCTTATATCAAATGGGCTCGGGTTTTTTTTGTGAGTGCCTCTTATAGTGAAGATTATTTATGCTGAGTATCAACATCTTAATTGTGACAGTTCTCGACTTGTTTTTTTTTAGATTTTTTAAAAATTTCCTGTTTTTCGGGATGTATTCAAGCGATTTGGTTCAAACTTTGGGATGATGTTCTTTTTATAGATATGCATCGCCTCCCAAAAAACAAATACTAGTTATCATATAAAAAAATAAAATGAAGATCAAATAAAAAATAAACATTATTTTTTATGTGGTTGTGAAATAGTGACACCTCTAGATTTTTTTAGAGCCCATTTGATATAAGGGCCGACTTACAATGGAAACCCGATTATGGCCTTTCGGGAATCATTCTTCCCTCCATATCTCATTAAATATTGATCCCAGAGAAACAATGTCTAAAACTTTTTTGTAGAGAATTTTATGCAGATTAATCATGTGGTGGAAAACTTTTTGCTATGGGCCACCGTTTACGAGTTATTTACGAAAAACTAAAAAAAGGGACCTTTAGACCCCCCCCACCCGTTAGCTCCACCCCCACCCGTCAGTACTTTTAGTATGTAGTTTAAAACACCATTCCCTACAACTATGCCAAAATTCGCTTATACACGAATTATTTCCCCCGAGAGGCAGTATTTGGTCTTCGTTGTTCGAACTATAACGCACTCGCAATCACAACCGGCTTCAAAGTGGAGCAATTGTTTCCATTTTGTATGCAGACAAGCCTTCGATTTTCAAAATGAAAACGATCGTGATTGCGAGTGCGTTAGACAATAAACCCTCAGTACACATGCACAGTTCGGTCAGTTTACTTACGCCCCTTTGTTATCTTTTCCTTTCATATTTAGCAACAAAACAGTTGTAAAATTCCACGTTAAGTGCATTTTTGTCATTTTAACTGGAACAAACTATACCTCCGTCCATTATTAGCCCCGCGCATTATTGCCTATATACTCTATAATGATTTACTGTCATTAGGTACAAATGGAAAATCGTCCACGTGAAATAACCATTCTGAAGTTGGGTCAAATGTAATAGTATCCAAAGTGACTTTAGTCAAAAAGTTATTGTGCTGAAAAGTATTTATAACCAAATTTATTTTCGTTGTAAATTAATTAACTCCGAATGGAATTTTGTCCATTATAAATTATGAGCAAAATGAAATACGCACAAGTTAATGTAGTCTAATATGAATTATGACCATATAAATATAATATAAATTGTACATATTTCAGGTAGGACGTATTAGGTTTCAATACATTTACAATTGGTCATATTTCCGAGTGTAGGTACGTAAATACAAATACACATTTTTTTCGACCAATATCATATTGGACAATTTTACCATAGGACATAATTCCATTTTAGATGTTATTCAGGATGGACAATTTTCCTTTTTGTTGTATTTCAAATGGTAATTTTTCTAACCTGACGTATAATTTCAAGTGGACGATTTTCCTTTTGAACCTAATGACAGTAAATCTCTATAATGACTCGTGAAATTAAATGTTTTTTTTAGTAAATAATTAGTAACAATAATTTTATGACATGTAAGCATTTCAGAATAATTCAAATTGATGTCGTTCTAATCCATACTAATATTATAGTATCCGTGCATCGTTGTTTATTTGTTTGTTTGTTACGACAATACGACGTGTTGTTACTCTGAAAACGATTTAATTAATATTGGTACGGAGATAGCTTTAACTCCGAGGGAGGACATGGACACAAATTAGACAGTTCCTAATGGATAAACGACGTTTATGCGGACCGAGACGCGAGCAACAGCTAATTTGTAATATCAAATTCGTTTACAGATTAAAATAACTACCAGGTTTTTTTATAAAACAATGAGAAATTACGAGCTTAAGGCCGCCATATACGGAACGATCCGTCGTTAAGATAGATCTGAAACGATATCGTGACGATTCATATTTGTATTAAAATTGAGATGCGATATTGCCACACGCGTACAATCCATCGCTCGATTTCAGTCTGAACCGACGGATCGTAACGACGGATAGTTCCGTATATGGGTCCCCTTACGCTACTGGTGTCACCAAATTCACCAAATGAAACTAGCCGGTTATAAATCTGCCATTTTGACGTTTTTTGTCATAGGACTCAGATTTTATTCGAACCTACGTATCAGCAGTCCAATTTTCGCCCTCGCTCAGTATCACTTCCAATCGTTACGTCAAACTGTCCCGATCACAAGCGGAGACTCTTCGCTATAAGACCGTTTGCCGAAACAACTATCGGGACAATGATCGTAAAGTACACATCCCACATGGCGGTCACCGTGAGCCAAGTCAAGGTACTTGCTGAGCCTTCACGAGGTTCTCGTAATGCGGAATGGTGACATCGAAGAGCACTGCCCAGCGTTGAGATCAATCTGTCAACACGATATCAGGCTTATTGGCGACTCCGTGATGACAGATCGATCCCAATAGAGCGTAGCACGACCATTTTCGATAACTGGCGCCGGTGTGTACTCATAGACACTTCAGACTCAACAAGACCATATTGAAGAGCAAGTTGCTGATGGATGATCCTGGCCGCGAGGTTATGTCTATGCAAGTACTCACCGTTGTCCAAATGCGAACAACCGGAAATTGGGTATGGATGAACTTCGCCAAAATGCTTGGATATGTTTTCATTGATAGGTAATAAGCAGTGATCGGCACGGACGGTGCAAAACTTTAACAAAACTTGTAAAGCTAACATAAAGGAGAACTTACAACCAAGAACAATAAGAGTATTATTGAAAAATAAGAATATTATTGGCAGATTAGTGTTCAATTTAACTCTATCTCAATGTCTTGGATTACGTATAAGGATATTAATATTTCCATGGCTATAATGTCCGTTTTGTTAAAGTTACGCACCGGCCATGCCGATCACTGGTAATAAGCGTCACGTATTGGAAAAAAAGTAACAGATGTGACATTGACAGCTAACAGGGCGCAAAATCACAAGCTCAGAGGCCCTACTTTGAAAAACTAAGTTCAAAGTTACGTTAGCTCCATCCTTGTCACTCGACATTTGAAACTAAATCGAGAGAAAGGGATGGAGCGAACGTAACTTCAAACTTCGATTTTCCAAGTAGGGCCTAAGTTTATGTCTGTTTATGACAAGGTAGCTGTCAATGGCATACGTCAATTAAATTTAACGCTTGTTTAGTGACGTGTTGTCTTATTCTATTGCTATATCAAAGAAAGTGACAGCAGCTACTTTTAATCAAGCATTATATTTAATTGACGTCTCTGAGTACGGCAGTAAGGTTAGTGTCTATCTTAATCCGTCCCAAATTTAATAAACTGTTTTTATTTTTTATAATTATATAGCGCAGCCAAAAATCTGATATTTTTTTCCATTACTTAGGACTCTTATTACCTACCAACGAAAACATATCCAAGCATTTTGGCGCAGTTCATCCATACCCAATTACATGCCTAAGGGACTCGCCGAGGCAACGGCACGCTCTACAAATGTCGACCGTGCCCTCCTTCAGAATATTTTTCCGGTAATTGTTTGTCATACTGATTTTCTGCCCGATACTGAATGTTTTAAGTATGTAGGTTTTTACTTGGACAGAAGACTGCTGAAAAAGAGAGCCGAGATCAATTTTAAATTTAGTAACTTTTTATGGCTTATCGGACGGAACTCAGTTCTTTCTGTCGACAACACACTGCGAATATGTAACTCTGTTCTAAAACCTATTTGGACCTGCGGTATCCCTTTATTGTCCGAACAACGAAGACCAAATACTGCCTCTCAGACGAAAAAACTCGTGCATAAGCGAATTTTGGCATAATTGTAGGGACTGGTGTTTTAAATCACATACTAAGAGTACTAACGGTTGGAGGGGGGTGTAAAGGTCCCTTTTTTTAGTTTTTTGTAAATAATTCGTAAACGATGGCCAATAGCAAAAAATGTTCCATTACATGATTAATCTGCATAAAATTTTCTAAAAACGATTTTATAAATTTGTTCTCTGGAATCAATATTTAATGAGATATGGAGGGAAGAATTCTCTAGATTTTTTTTCCCAGAATAGTCTATAAATTGGCCCTACTTGCCAAAATATCAAACATTTCCAGGCGGTACTTCCTATCAAAAATCTGGTTCTGTTTTCTATTTTTTATATGACAACTAGTATTGGTTTTTTGAGAGGCGATGCCAATCTATAATAAGAACATCATTTCAAAACTTGAAGCAAATCGCTTGAATACAACCCGAAAAACAGGATATTAAAAAAAAACATAAAACAATCATAAGTCGAGAATTGTCACAATTAAGATGTTGATACTCAGCATAAATATTCTTCATAATAAGAGGTACTCACAAAAAAAACCCGAACCCATTTGATGTGAGGGCCGACTTACAATGGAAACCCGAAAATGGCCTTTCGGAAATCATTCTTCCCTCCATATCACATTAAATATTGATGAGAGAAAAAAAAAATCTTTTTTGTAGAAAATTTTATGCAGATTAATCATGTAATGGAACATTTTTTGCTATGGGCCATCGTTTACGAATTATTTACAAAAAACTAAAAAAAGGGACCTTTACACCCCCCTCCAACCGTTAGCTCCACCCCCACCCATCAGTACTTTTAGTATGTGGTTTAAAACACTATTCCCTACAACTATGTCAAAATTCGCTTATACTTACACGAGTTTTTTCCCCTGATTTTGCTTCGTTGCTTAGGCTATTATGTGGAACCGCCAGCAAAAGTAATATACTTTGCTTACAACCAGTACAGAACAGTATTCTCCGTACTATATCAAAGGCCCCCTGGTTCTCAAGAAATGACGAGCTACACGATAACATCAATGTTCCAACAATCGAGACAGAACTAGAGAGATACAGGACGGCATATGTTAAGCGCCTATCTCTTCATCCCAATCCATTAGCAACACACCTTTTAAAACCTTCACTCAGTGAAAAGAGGCTAAAAAGGAAGGATGTTGTGTAATCGGTTAGGAGAGGCGCTGGCCTCTTCGCCTTAAAGACAAAGTGTGTGTGTGGACTGAGGGACCACTTTTTTTTTAATGGTTTTGTAAGTAAGTGGTAAGTGTAAAATTTAGTAGAAGTTGCGAATTACTTTGTAAAGAAATCCTGGAATTTGTAAAGAATTCACTAAAAAGTTATACAGCCAAAGGTGTGGTCCCTCAGTTCACACACTGAACCTTCCACTTCTGGGCAAGTGTTTAATATGCTGGCTTATTTTGATGTTACAGATTTAGTAAAAACATATTTAAACGCATTCGTAATGACCGAAACGTAATTTGGCAATGATTATACACTAAAGCAGTCTTCCTTCTTTGGTCCCTGAGGGACCACATTAAATAACTAATAAATCGGTACATTTATACAAAAAAAAAATGCATTTTTCTTTGCAAACATTAGTAAAAATCGCAAGGAAGATTATAAAAGTTTAACAAAAGCAAAACTATTAATCAATTTCGTAAAATTTATATTTGTTTGTGGTCCCTCAGTTCACACACTATGAATTAATAAAATAATTAAAATATCCTAAAATATAAACATTACGGAAAGGTTTGTCGTACTGAGGTTTAGTAAAAAAGTTTTACTACATATATATATTTTTTTCACGTGGATTGATGGCGTATAATATAAGATAATTGATTTTTAATATTTCCTTAGCAGAGTGTTTATTAGGGTGACCACACAATGAAAAGCATTTAATAACTTGAATCATATTGCTTATTTATTAATTACAAATTAAATAAAAGGAAGCCGCGCGGCGGCAGCGCGTGCCGCCAATAATAGGTACCTAAGTACCTAGTCAAAGAAAGCCGGTTAGCGCGAAATCGGCATTATCAAAAGGTCGAAAAGGAATTTACATATCACATCACATACCTTTAAACATAAGTATTATTTAGTTTCAACAGATAAAAGTATGTAAGTAAAATAATTTAAATTTGGTACCTACTTAGGTACCTAGCAATATTAATACTTACTTTAGGTTTGTGTCATTTATGAAAATTATTATGATTATAAATCACAGATCAAAGTATGGCTAAGTAGGTGACTAAAATTGAAAAACAAGTTTTGACTACCCTGACGCCCGAGCGGCAATATGTAGGTATCAGAATCTCCTAAAGTCGAGCTACTTTTCTATTTATACTATGATAATAATGCAGCTTAAAGGAGGTACTTACCAGATAAACAACGCGGAAAACAGGAGTATAAATAACAAATCCATTGCAACAAAATAAAAGTTAAAAAAAAACAAAAAAACCGCCTTCAAAAAGAAAAAAATAACTTCATTTAAAATGGTAGGTAATAGGTCAGTCCAACTGAAGTCTGCTTTTGGTTAAAATATTGTTGGACGCCGACTTCAGTTGGACTGACCAAGTGATTTTTTGCTTTTTGAAGGCGCTTTTTTTGTTTTTTTAAACTTTTATTTTATTTTATACTTTTTAGTGATCATAATTATGTAGTCCCACTTTAATTAATAAGAATTAATAAGAAACTATAGAACATTGAAATTCAATCTCGCCGCAAGCAACGCCGTGGGAAAGTCATAGTCATATACTTAAACATACATATGCTTCGTCATAGTCGCTCAACTATCTTAATCGAAATATCTTGTCGCCACCCTTGAAATATATACCGTTTAGGAGTTCCGGTGGCCATCTGTGGTTTTCATCATCAGTTCCACTTTACCAAATAGTGTTTTCCAAGAGCAAATACACGAGTTACAATGAAAAATACCAAAATCGCTATAGGTGTGCCTATAAATTTTGAAGAGTTCCGTCGATTCCTCATAGACTCCATCATCAAATCTTCATTTTGATAAAAATGGGACCAAATGGGAAGCACCAGCTTTCAAACAAAAAAAGAATCTTCAAAATCGGTTCACCCAGTCGAAAGTTCTGAGGTAACAAACATTAAAAAAAAAAATACAGTTGAATTGAGAACCTCCTCCTTTTTTGAAGTCGGTTAACAATAAGTACTAATTTGCCTATTACACAGCAATAACAAACCAAACACATCAATTCTAGTTAACTTACCGCCTTTTTATTTTTTAAACATAATACGCAGGGCAAGTATATTCGAGCTACATGTTTTACCGCACCAAATCTGATACCATATACTTAGTTTGTTTTTAATGTCGTAATTTTGCTTACAGAATCTAAAATGTAGTTGGCTGTATGCAGTTTTTCCTTGGTCCATTTAATGTTAGTAAACAAATTTAAAAAGTTGAATTTAAAAATGATTCACGTTAGTAAATGCTTTTCATTGTGTGGACACCCTAATAAACACTGCTAAGGAAATATTAAAAAGCAATTTATCTTATATTATACGCCATCAATCCACGTGAAAAAAATATATATATGTAGTAAAACTTTTTTACTAAACCTCAGTACGACAAACCTTTCCGTAATGTTTATATTTTAGGATATTTTAATTATTTTATTAATTCATAGTGTGTGAACTGAGGGACCACAAACAAATATAAATTTTACGAAATTGATTAATAGTTTTGCTTTTGTTAAACTTTTATAATCTTCCTTGCGATTTTTACTAATGTTTGCAAAGAAAAATGCATAATTTTTTTGTATAAATGTACCGATTTATTAGTTATTTAATGTGGTCCCTCAGGGACCAAAGAAGGAAGACTGCTTTAGTGTATAATCATTGCCAAATTACGTTTCGGTCATTACGAATGCGTTTAAATATGTTTTTACTAAATCTGTAACATCAAAATAAGCCAGCATATTAAACACTTGCCCAGAAGTGGAAGGTTCAGTGTGTGAACTGAGGGACCACACCTTTGGCTGTATAACTTTTTAGTGAATTCTTTACAAAATCCAGGATTTCTTTACAAAGTAATTCGCAACTTCTACTAAATTTTACACTTACCACTTACTTACAAAACCATTAAAAAAAAAGTGGTCCCTCAGTCCACACACACACAAGACAAATGGCTGACAGCAAATCAGCTTATAGTCTTGCGACTGATCGCCGATAAAAAAAAAAACCATTTCGTCAGAAATTGCACAGACAAAACCTTCGGCTTCCCCAAATAGGTTACCAAATCGCAGCCAGTTCACAGACGCTAAAAAGTCTACGTCGGGCCTTATTAGGGCCCAGTAGAAGCGTCCGTGTAGCTCTTTGCTCTGCCATGCGTTCTTGCAGTCTTCAGTGCTCATCACCGTTGGACTGCGCCAGTTCTCGTTTGTCAAGGAGAGAGGCGTTATGGTCGGGAAGCTCCTGTCTACTGCAACCACATCACGATGCATCCCACACTTATTGCCAAGGAAATAATCCCTGAGATTGCACACCTCGCGGTTGTGGAGATTCTTAGCATTTAAATTGCCTCGACCTCCACATTTCCTCAGCATGTACAATCTCATAACAGATGAGCGTGGGTGCAACATGCACTTTTTTGAAGTCGGTCGAACAGTACTCACCTTCCAATCCACTGGCGTGGCTACTTTGGCGCTGTCAGTCAGCTGCAAGGAGTCCAGAACACGCAAAATCTCACTGAAATACACAAAAAACATTAATTAATAACATTTTCACTAATTATTATAATTAAGTATGGCCTGTGCTTTTGCAAAGTCATTAACATCTACAGAAGCCCACTCTTTATACAGGCCCAGAATTGTCTTTAACTTTGCAATGTATTAATTAGTTACGGAGTTATAAAGGTTTTTTTGATACTAGTAAAGAACCTTGCGTTACGCCTTAGCATGTCTTGTTTGTTGTTTCTCGTTTTTCATTCAATAACTTTGAAAAGGCTGCATGTCGTCACAAAAGTTGGCGCATTTAATTCAAGAAATCACGATTTCAAAATCGTTCAACAAGTAGTACTTAATACGGACGGTGCGTGCGTGCGTGCGTGCGTGCGTGCGAGCGTGCGTGCGTGCGTGCGTGCGTGCGTGCTTTTGTTTTGTTGTCTTTTCTTTAAAAATTGAAAATGGAAATTTTTGGAACAAACATAATTTAACTTTACTGTCTTGATGGTAGATTCAACGTCCCACTGACAAAAAACTGGCTGTTTGTATTACGGTGGGCCTTACGAGGTTAATAAGACTCTTATACGGTTAAAATCATTGTGGCAGGGCTCGGATAACGGTTTATTTTTCGAAACGGTTTCGTCTTTTAAACCTAAGAAACGATTTGTTTCGTTTTCGTTCGAGCGGAACGTTATGGAAAACGTTTTTGATCAGGATCAAAATTTTAATCGTTTTTGATTAATAAAACGTTTTTAACCGTTTTTTTTTTCATTTTGCTGGGGTGTATGGTACGAAGCTACGAACGAATATTACGAATAATTTCATGCTCGTCGCCGCACGCAGCGCGCGTGGCGCGAACTGTGAATTAAACCGGTTTTTGAAAACGTTCTCGTTTTGTTTTCGCTCCGAACAAAAGGTTGTTTAAATAATAATAATAATAATAATAAAATCATTTATTCAGACCAACAAGGATCATTGTGTTAGTAATACAAACAGATAGATTTACTTACGTACTAATGTTAGTAGGTGGGTACATACAAGAATATATCATTTTATTAGCTGCACGTGAAACTTCCAACAGTGCTTCACGTACGGACAGTCGAGCCTGTCTGCGAACACGCTCAGGAGGCTGTTGGCGCTGGCCCGCACCCTGCGCATCAATGAGGCGCTGCGCTTGCGCATAGTAGCGTAAAAGCAGTCTACTCGCGCTTCCGCAAACATCCCTGATGCACTACAGTACCGGGGCAGCCCCATCAGCATCCTAAACGCGTTGTTGTAGTGCACGCGCAGAGCGTTGTACTGTTTCTGAGTATAATTTACCCACAGGCTGCTTGTATAAAATGTAGTACGTACAGTAAGCTTTAAAAGTGTGATCTTTGCCTCCTTAGAGCACTTGGCAAACCTGCGAGCTATCATATTCGCACATGCAGACAACCCTCTGCGCTCGCGCTCAATATCGGCATCGTCCTTGAGGTTAGGTGTCAACAAATGCCCCAGATATTTAAACTGATCCACTCTTCGAAGTGGTATTCTATGTAATGTCACCGGTGGAACATTAAGTGGACATTTGTTTCCAACCGTAAAGACCATGAACTCGTTTTTCTTTAAGTTGTACACTAGACCGTGGCTGGCTGCGTAAGTTTCACAGAGGTTTATAAGCTTACTAGAGGACGCCCGCGACTTCGTACGCGTAGAATTAGTTTCCCGCTACACCCCCCATTTTTTCCCGTTGAGGGTCGATTTTCGGAAAATCGTTTCTTAGTGCTCACTTACATCATGAAAGGAACCCCTGCACCAAATTTCAAGTTTCTAGGTACAGTAGTTTCGGCTGTGCCTTGATACATCAGTCAGTCAGTTTAGCCTGTAGCTTTATATATATATATATATATATATATATATATATAGCCCACAGACAGAGGCGCTCAGCAACACCAAGTCGTCAGCATAGCTTATATTGTTTACACAGACTCCGCCAATATGGCAGCCGACATGAGTGCTGCTGAGCTTCTCTATTAACGCGTTTACATACAGACTGAAGAGGCTGGGCGAGGTCAGGCCGCCCTGCCTCACCCCGCACTCCAATCCATATGGTTCTGAGAACGAACCCGCCCATCTCACGACATTGACCTGGTTCTGATACCAGATTTGAAATATTCTGTTTATTTCAACAGGCATATTGATATTTTCAAGTAGATAAGTCAAATGCCTTGGATAGGTCAAGGAAACAACTATATACAGGTGTTTGACGGTCAGTATAGTATCCGACAGTTCTCTTCAACCCCAATATTGCACTTTCCGTAGAGAGGCCCGGTCTGAAACCGAACTGATTGTCGTGCAATTTTAAGTAACTATTTAATTAGCAGTTAAGCAAACTGTTAAAAACTTTAGCGACAATGGTAGCTAGCGAGATGGGCCTAGTTGTGTAGGTCACTGACGTCACCAGTTTTATTTTTCACAATTGGAACCACCACGGTCTTCATCATTTCGGCAGGTAAGTAAGAATGTCCCACAAAAATCGTATAAAAGATTGCAAGCACTGTGGTGATATGAGGGCCGGCGTGAAGAAGATGTTCGATGCTGAGCCCATCGTGTCCGGGAGATTTACCTCTAGATATGGACCTAGTCGCGGAATCGACTTGTTTCGCTGTAAATCTGATGCCCATCTCCCGCCCAATAGGCCCAGCACCGGCCATGAGTGTTCGTGAAGGTCCCAATGGCGACTTCACAGTAAAATGCTCCTTAAACAAATCAGCTATGAGTTCACTTTTGCTTAGACCGCATTTGTTACCCGCCTTAGTACGAAAATCCCGCCCAAAATGATGTTTCACAATAATATCTAATTTAATTTGCTCACTATGTTTCTGACACCATTTTAAGCGAGACTTAAAGATCCGTTTACTTTCGACCATATCGTCATAAATAGTCCCTGATGCGGGCTCTCCGTACCAGCGCCATAATTTAAATTTATCCCTAGCCTTCCTGTGGGCCAAGGCCACATGTTTATTCCAACCTATGACTGGCTTCCTTTTTGGATTTCCATTATTTACGTTATAACTAATTATTGCCGCTAAGTGCCTGTACAATATTTTTATAAAGGTTATCTATTAAAACTTGGTGACTTTTATCATTACAAATATTGTCGCAACACATTCGCAACTCCTGTGGAAAGTCAATTTATTTCAATTTTTCATGGCATTCTGTAGCAAACAAATCTATCATTTCGAGTTTTTTATCACCCCAAATTACTCTGTTTACCACGAAATTATTAACACAGCCTTCCTTAGGTTTAACTACACATAAATCACATTCTATTACTAAAGTAAAGTGATCCGACCACATAACGTCATATTTAATATATACATTAGTAATAGAATTGCTGGCTGACTCAGTAGTCACACAGTGATCCAACCACCTCTTTGAGCCGTGCGCTTCACTCACATATGTATAGCTCTATCCACACATCCACGTACAGATCCATTTCTTGATCGTCACAGAAACACACGAGTTCGTTATAAAACAGCTCACCCGGGTGCACGTTGAAATCTCCTGACTGTTATTAACAATAGCACTTACCAACGCGAGGCAGTCTGTAAAGTCCGTTAAGTTATCCATTTTGTTCGTGGGCATGTAAACACTCACCACCATAAAAGACGTTTGTTCAATGTTTATTTTAACGGCACACACTCGCGGATTTCCACACTGAACGACCGAGACGTTATGAAATACTTTCTTGTTCCATAATAGCGCGACTCCACCGTACAGTCGGCCCCGAAGCATGCCAGCCGACGTATCCACAGCTGACAGTGCCAAGAAATGAGATATCACATGGTAGCAGCCATGTTTCCTGGAGGCAGATAATGTGTGATGTTTTGCATAAATGCCGTATATTATCGATGGAGCGTTTTACACTTTTGCAATTAAAACTGACTAATTTATGTAAGGGTCTGTTTGCCATGTTATTTCTTGTTATTGCCGTCTTTTATTACGTTTTCTATCACACTTTTATGCTTGAAATCGTTGTAATCAGTTTCTTTCTTAATTAACTTGTCACTACTCTCGTTCGCATTGCCTTGCTTCCCCATTAAACGATTTTGAGTCTTTAGTTTTCGTTTTGGTCTAGTGGCGTCTTTCCACTCACCTTTTTCTTACAATAACATCCGCAAACGACTTCCGATTTAAATTATGCGCTTCAGGCGTGTTATTATTGCTTAAAAAGTCATTTGTTTGTAATAAACAAATCAGCTGGGACCCAATTCTCGTGACTTCGAGATGATTTTTCATGCGAGATGAACTGTCAACTGCATACATTTTTTCGACATATCTCGCATGAAAAATCATCTCGAAGTCACGAGAATTGGGTCCCTGATTATCAGTAGGCTCACTGCTGGAACCGGTTTTGCGCTCGCGCCGCCGGTCCGCTGACAACGCAGACTAGACCTTTGGAATTGCCGTTACGCCGTTGCCGTGACTTGTATTTATTTTCAGCCGTGGCGGGTAGTTATGCATCACCAAGTTATCGCTTACTTTAAGCCGGCCATCCACGTTACGGTCCACCGGAGAGGTTACCTGCGCAGGCGACCGGAGGACACGGCACACACGCACAGGTTTACCGTACGGTGTCACTCGAAAGGATTGGTTTTTGGTTTTGCTCCGGTCGCCTGCACAGGTAGACCTCTCCGGTAACCGTAACGTGTATGGCCGGCTTTAGGTGTTGATGATATAGTTACATTACTCGTATTATCATTCACATCATTCATATCCAAATGGGATAGGCCTATGGGGCCGCTGTCCACATAGCCACCACGACAATTGCAGTTTACGTTCATGCTGCGAAACCTCAAAGACTGATCCGGTGTTGACTGTATTTGCGCTATTTGAGCTTTTAACTCGTCGAATTGTTCCGTCGTAACGTATTGTGATTTTATGTCGCTTAGTTCCGCTTTTAAATGCACTAAGTCCTTAAGAATACTCGTCACATCCAGATTGTTAAATGTTACTGGGGGCAGTTTATCCAGGTATCGGGCAACAAAGATTGGCATCGCTTCTGCACTCGTTGCTTTAAAAAGAGAAAAAAAATCCAGCAGATCTCGGTTCACCTTCCCCGCCTTTTTCCGTTTAATGTTACGTTGTTCCGTTGAGACAGATTCGAATAATAACGATTTTGATCGCTTAATGTCGTCACTTTGGTAAGCCGTCGTACAGATCCTAGTTAACGTGATCTCATCCACTATAGATATTTTGTTTTGCACATAGGCCAATAACTCGTCTATCACAATATTACAATTATTACACTTCACCGTGGAGGCCATTTTCGTACGAGGGGTGACTCGCGCGACCGATAAGCACACAACCGTCACCGTTGACTGCGGGCGCGCAATAGTACATTACTTAACAAGGGCTGTAAAAGAAAGAAAGCCCGAAATCGCAGGTATTTGAGACCCGAGCCGTAGGCGAGGGTTGTAAATATGCGATAGAGGGCTTTCTTTTTTACTGCCCGTGATGAGTACACAATTTTACGTCTTCACCTGGCCACAATGCGAGCTTTACCGTGCGCGCAGCGTGCGATAAAACTCACATTATGGCCAGGTGTTACGTAAAGTAAAGAACCGTTCTAAAAGTTTTAAAAACGTTATTTTAAATAACGTTTCTTAGCCCTGCGTTGTGGAATTAAACACAATCAAGAAAAGTTTACCTAACAGAAACAAATACCTAAAACACGAAGCTATAGTACATTATTGATCTCAATTATTCACTGCTTTTTTGCAATCAGTACTGTACATAGCAACTTTAATCCGTGGTTATAAGATCTGTCACAGGGCAGCAAAACTAATAAATCATCTTATATTGACCCAACTATAGTAATTAAATAAAATGGTGAACTTACTCAAAATTCCGTCCAGTTGTAGCAGGGTACAGAAAAGAGAGCCTAAACTTTTTGTTTGGGTCTACAATAAACACAGCCCGAGCAGTCAAGGGCATGCCAGCACGCTCCGATTCATCCTTGTCAACCATGCCCAGTTGACCTGCTAATTTTCTGTCCTTGTCTTCAATAATAGGATATGGAAACTTTTCATCATCATTACAGCCTGTCATCATAAAATAAGCGTTTTAACAACTTTATTAATACTTAAATAGCTAGAAGGAAAAAATAAAAAAATAATCTTCATAGGTACATTCGTGAAATTATTAAAGACTGTACACGATAAAATCCGGTCATGCATGCTCTGGTGTATCTTTGCAACGAATGCATATTTTCAAGCAGTTTTTTTTTCATAGCTTGTATAATTATAATACTATATAATAAAATAAATTCGTATAATAATGTATGGGTATGTGTGAGTTTTCGCCGAATATATTCATACCTTTCATCTACTGTTCAGAGTTTTTTGACAATCTTCACTCGCTTCCTGCTACAATGTCACAACTGTATTTATATTTTTACAAGCTGTTTTACTCACATTACAATGTCGTCTTACAAAAAAAATACTTTTTCAAACTCATTACTTTTTACTCCAAGCACTGAAAGTTGTTTTTGTATAGGAGGCATTTATTTGTCAAAAAGTCAAATTCGACAAAGTTAAAAAACTTCAGAACTATCTCAATCTGAATACAATTAGAAAAGTTTCAACTATTGTGAAAAGATAATGTAATATTTAAGACTAATAAGGTATAATTTGGCTTGTATAATTAAAAATAATAAAATGTTTTTAACAGGAGAATTTGGTAAAGACTGTCAGAAGACCGTGTATAAAAAAATATTGGTACTGTGGATTATACAGGGTGAAATCTAAATGGTAAACACCATCATCACCTCTGTGTTCTACCCTCGAATATGAACAACATTCACTATGGGACCAACTCTAAAATCACGAAAAAAAAATCAGCTGTTTCATAGAAAAGTTCAATAGGTACTCGACCAAAATGTATGAAGTTGTTGAATTTTTTTTCGTGATTTCAGAGTTGGTCCCATAGTGAATGATGTTCATATTCGTGGGTAGAACTCAGAGGTGACGATGGTGATTACCATTTAGATTTCACCCTGTATAATGGTCTAAGTCACAGAAGCTCTAACATTTTATTATGATTGTATTTTTATTATGGTGTGTATGGCCGCATTTTATCGTGTAGGTACAACAGTCTTTACACAATACTTCATTCAAATCTACATGATACTGCGGTCTACTGCTCTAAAAGAGACTATTGACACGTCTCACGAAACGCAAGCTTTAACCCTTTCAGTACTGCAAGATGGTGAAACAATTTCTGTTCCCCAGTACTGTAGTCGGATTAAATCGCTAATAGAAATTTAGAAAATGGGTGGCCGAATGGCATAATGGTGTAAGTAGTTTTTAAAATCGGCTCCTTAAGCCCTTTCATTTGTTTGATACAACACACGATCAATTCCCATACAAAAACCGGCCAAGTGCGAGTTTAACGCGCGTGGATAGGATTCCGTACCGTACATATGTTATTTTATTTTTGATCCAATTCTTATAGGTTTTTCTGTAATCTACAAGCAATGAACTATATATATAGGTACTATATTTTTTCAAAATTCTAGGCTCAGTAGTTTCGGAGATCAGGGGGGAATGGTCAATTTTCGTCTTCTTTCGACTACATACTATATTTAACCCGAAGTAGGTAAGCCTTATCTTTCCGCCGTTTGAATATAGGTTTCGGCCGTAAGTAGTTTTTATTTTATTTTTTTATTTTATAATGACCAATTTGGATTGCTGGTAACAGTAAAAGTACAGAAGGAGCTCGTGTGTGACTATACTGTCCTTTCCTTTCTATTGCATAATTTGTATACATTTGCACGCACCCAAACTCAAGTTAGACTCAGAGGAGCAGGCCGATCCAGACCAAGGTAGGTAAAAGCTCAATTTGTTCGCCTGTAGAAGTGGTTTTCGTTTTTACTAACCCCGTATGTGTGGTGTGGACTTAAGTATACCCCCTTACTAATAAACGTTGAGTAACGGTGGTATAGCTATACAATGTTTTGTCCTTATCTGGCAAATCACAATGACAGATAAGGACAAAACATTGAATCGAGTTTTATCGCCCCCACCGTTTATTTTCTATCCCATTCTATCACTGGTTAATTGAGTGCGATTTTGGCCATCGGAGGTCAATTGGAACGAAACACTTCCCACTTTCCACTAGTGGTAACATTGTTCCAATTTTATCACTGGTGGTAGTAGAAGGTAGAACGGGAAGTCTTTCGTTCCAATTGACCACCGTGATGGGATTTGCTGGTGAGATGGTCCGGAGGGGTTTCAGAGACACATTCTGCAAAACGAATAGGTACATTCGGCGACCGGAACGAAAGAATCAATAACCTGACTCGACGTGTGTTTTGATAATATTCAATTCAATACCCACGTTGTATGTTTATATTTATGGAATCGTTTTGATCTGTCACAACACAAGGTTTGTAAGGTTTTATAACCAGACACAACGAATTGTATTTCTTTTTATTATACAAGTATAGTTCAGGAAATATGAATTGGCCGTCTGTAATCTTCACTAAGATCTTTTAGTTAACATCAAACAAAGGGTAATCGTAAAACTGCCCTCGTTCTTTAAACAGCAGAGTGGGTTGAAAGGTTAAGGGGTTAAGGTTAGGTCCGGCAAGTTTAAAGCAGAAAAAAATATATCGCAAAATGGATAACAGACGGCCAAAACATATTTCCTGAACTATACCCGATGTTACTCTCATTGCATGGACATGATGGTTTTTGTGACGAGCTTAATACCGTTGTCGTGCGAGACATTTATATACCTAGTACTTACATCAGTTATTACTATAATACTGACAATAACTATATTTTCAAAGAAAAAATACTGAAGTTTACCATATACAGTGGTGGCCACATAATTAGGAACGCTCGCGTTTTTCCCATTAAATTTCGTAAAAAGGACTTATCAATTTTGACAGCCAATCAAAAAGTTCTCGACCAATTTTATAGTGACAGCTAGGGATCGCCTATATCGATATACCCAATCATCGATGCCCTTCTCCCATACACCAGTGATGTATTATAATTTTTTGCCTCTACTACTTCACTCGCCTCTACCACAGAAATTGAAAAGTCTTTTAGCCACCTGAAATGGATTCATGAGACGGAAAAGTTTAACGCCCTAAAATTTGGAACAAATTCTGATCGTTTATTTTATTTAACAATAGTAAATGGGACAGTAATTTGAAATACACAATGAGCAAAAAAAGGGTGAAGGTTTCAAAAATCCTTTTAAAATAAAAAATAACCAGAATTATGTTGATATTTTGTTTCATTTGCATACTTTCAATAAAATTTAATTTTTACAAACAAAACTTGGAGCAATCACTAGTATATGGGAAAAGCATCGATAATTGAGTTCATCTATACAGGCAATCCCCAGCTGTCATTCAATTTTGCCCCGTATACGAGTATTCCGAGGTCTACTGATAAACCATAGTTTAAAATTATTAATTAAAATCGTTATATTATTTGTTTAAAATGTTGCTTTAATTTTGGATCACTTTGTTTTGCGTCCGTCCGTCCGTTCGTCCGTCCGTCCGTCTGTCCTCTATCTATCGAGACGATAATTTAAATTTGTATGGCAAAATTTCAATTCTCTCCTAACGCATCTTTGGTGGAAACAGTATGGATTGGCGAGGATGTGCGATACAAGAATTGAAATTTTTGTTATCGTAATAATGAACCGTATTGCTGCGTACATAGTGTTTATTATCTCTGCAACGGAAACACGATTCTCGCGTGTCATCGCGCCAGCTCGCGCGGTAGCGCGCTGGCCCGCGCGGTACGGCGCTGGCTCGCGATGCTATTTTAAGGTCTCTGCATACGTAACGTGATTTTACACGGACGGGACGGGGAGTTTTTACAATATCGTTTCATAGAAAATGTATCGGAATGTGCATACGTTAACGATTACACGGACGCCGGCACCACACTTCGCTATTCGCTATTCGTTATTCGGCTTATGCGCCTGCATTCGACGAAGTGTGGAGGGTTTATTCGTCTATATTTGCTTTATTCGCACGCATAACGCATAAGCGCGAATAGCGAATACGCGTATCCGTCGACTTGTCAGTTTTTTGGCACACATCAAAGGAAACGAATAAGTCGAATAGCGCATCGTCTGCCCACACTTCGTTCACTCATTCATTCGCTCCCTTATTATAATCTGTGGTGTCTCTACGTGATATTTCCAAGTTTTTATCCGTCGTATTTGAATCTGATTGAAGTTTGTTCAGCGGGTTAATATTAATTAGAAAATGGAGTGGACGAACGAAAAAGTAATTTAGGTACTTAACAGTAAGCTGCTGCCCTGTCGACACGGGGTCTCTATTGGATCGCATATTTTTTGAACGCATAACGTATCTTTACGCATAAAATCGTTTGACCTAAAACGGTTTTTACAATAAATAATTAAAATAAATAAACGTTTTATTTTAATTATTTTAAATATCTAACCTAACCTAACCTAATCTACACAATAGACGTTTATTAAATTTTGAAATGTTTATGCCGAAAAAATATATGCGTAAAGATACGTTATGCGTAAAAAGTTTATGCGTTTCAAAGGGATCCCGTCGACACGTCCATCGCTACCACAGATAAGGGTAGGTATCGCTGCGCAAACAACACACATATTTGGCATATTCGCCGTACCGCCACGAAGTGTGGTGGGCATGTTTGTTGTTCGCGCATTTAACAAATATTTTAACAAATACGGCGCAGCTACATAATGAATAGCGAATAGCGAAGTGTGGTGCCGGCATAACGGCAATACGCCCGCTCCCGCGCGCGACTCGCCCTCTGTGTGAATTGCGCTTTATGCTTCCAGCCGATTTCTTTTTCAAGTATGTAGGTACATCAATGTTTTTTTTATTTAATTTCAGTGGTTTAAAACACAAATAAATGGACTGAAAATAATATCTGTATAATTCATTACCCAAAGAGTTAACCTTTTCAACGCCATTGACGGATATATCCGCACCACTGGTTCAACGCCATCGACGTATATATCCGTCATAAGGGTGGTGTAAGAAAAACAACGAATTTTAGATAATTCAAAGAGTGTTTAAAGTCATTTATTTTCGTAAGCGGGGAGTTTCAAAAAAATAGCACACCTTTGACTTTTTCTTCAGATTTGGGAAAAAAATTGCACGTTGGTTGGGATCATCATTCTGAACAAGAAAAAATAGTACTCCCGATATGTCCCCAAAAATATGTATGGAATTGTCCGTTTTGTTACCAAAATCCAATACGTTTCTTGGTAACAAAACGGACAATTCCATACATATTTTTGGGGACATATCGGGAGTACTATTTTTTCTTGTTCAGAATGATGATCCCAACCAACGTGCATTTTTTTTCCCAAATCTGAAGAAAAAGTCAAAGGTGTGCTATTTTTTTGAAACTCCCCAAACTATACTCAGAGAAATAGACTTCCTTAATAAAAAAAAATATGTATTAAAAAAAAGCATTAATTCAGTATAATTCAGGTCGATTTCCTACGCCATTGACGCTTTATTCCGTCGATAGTGAGGTGATGAATCGAACTCGTCATTTATTCTAGCTATGATATAAAATTTATATTTATATTAAAAACTAAAATAATCCACGTCATTTTACAGAATTAGTAAGCTTTTTAATAATCAATACTCAAATGCATTCAAACTACACCATAATATAGCCGCCATTTTCAAGACATTCATTTAAAAACATAATTTGAAAATGGAACTCTCGATATTTAAAATATTGATTTTAGTAACAAGACGCGTCCCTATCAATTGACTTTAAATAAGGAAAACGCAAGATTCCAACGGCATTGACTGATAAATACGTCCGCTTATGACGTAATAGCAATGTTTAGTGTTTAACGTAGATACAACATGAATTGTGAAGGGTTAATACGAATTCATACTTTTGTTGCAATATTTTACAATTTTCTAAACTAAAGACAAATCATTTCACAATGACCATTAAAAAGTTCTTTGAAATAGAAAGAAAATCTCGGGAACTTCGTAAATGAACAGAAACGAACGTGTGACGTCATAAGTAGGTGAATACAACTCCATATATAAGGCTATCTTGTTAACACTTGGGTTACTCTGCGCGATAGAATCAGAAATGATGATATTGATGATATCCGCAGTAGAACTAAGGTTACCGACATAGCCCGAAGAATAGCTACACTTAAGTGGCAGTGGGCGGGGCACATTGCTCGCAGGACTGATGGCCGATGGGGTCAGATGGTTCTTGAGAGGCGTCCGCGGATCGGGAGACGACCTGTAGGTAGGCCTCCAACATGCTGGAGTGACGACCTTGTAAAAATCGCGGGAACGCGGTGGATGCGAAAAGCACAAGACCGGTCTGAGTGGAGGGACTTGGGGGAGGCCTATGTCCAGCAGTGGAGTGGACGTCTTTCGGCTGAGATGATGATGATGATGATGATGATGATGATGATGATGATGATGATGATGATGATGATGATTATGATAATAATGATGACGATGTTGACACTTCTTAAAATGTAGCAGATTTTAGCTTGGTAAAATGCTAGACGTCTGACAGCTGTTTGTCATTTCTCGAAAAATCTTTACTTCCTCTGTGCCCAATTGCCAAACACGAAGCAGGGCCCGTATTATGGCCGCCTTTATCGCGGTGGATAAAGCATCCGTCACTCCCGCACTCACATACTGGCCTGAAAGTGACAGATGTTTTATCCACATCGATAAACACGACCATAATAGGCCCGCAGGTCAAGTTGAAAGAAAATAGGTTCCGTTTCTTTTAAAGTCATTAAATCGGTACGACCAACATTGTTTATTGTATTTTATGAAAATAATCTATTATCTATATATATATATATATATATATATAAAAGGCAAAACTGACTGACTGACATATCAACGCACAGCCGAAACTACTGTACCTAGAAACTTTTAATTTGGTACATGGGTTCCCTTCATGATGTAAGTGAGCACTAAGAAAGGATTTTCCGAAAATCGACCCCCAACGGGAAGAAATGGGGGAGTAGCGGGAAACTAATTCTACGCGTACGAAGTCGCGGGCGTCCTCTAGTTATTTATAAAACGGAAACAAAACCGATTGCAACTGGTCCTGTTTCTAAATAATAAAAATATCGATAAATAAAATTATCATCCCGAGCCTGTTATTTGTTTTATTGCTACTACCGGGCTCTGCGTGTGAGTGACGACTTTTGTATTTGACATATTTGACATGGCTTTGAAATGGTTAAATAACTAACAATGAGAACCTTTTTTTTTGTTTATATGGTTTAAATTAAATCAGATAATACCCTCATCGTAGATGGGGTGATTATCAAAAAAAAATGTAACACCTTAATCGAGACAACGTTAAGGGTGCGGGTCCACTGAGGCGGAGACGAGCGGAGCGGAGTGGAGCTGTGCCAATATTAACCAATAGAAGGCGCATGCGGTCACGTGGAGCTCGCCTTGCGCACGTTAGTTTAGATTCTATTGGTTAATATTGGCACAGCTCCGCTCCACTCCGCTTATCTCCGCCTCAGTGGAGCCGCACCCTAAGGCTTGATTCACACGTACCACAACCACACCACATCGCAGCCACAAGCGATGTCGTCGGACGGTAATTTCCAGAGCCCGGATTTTCCACGACCAAACAAAACACTAACGTAATCTAGCCAGTGATAGAAACATTATTTTAACCATATCGATAATTGTGTAGTAGAAGAAACTAAATATTTGTTTAAAAAATACGTGAAGTTTGTATAAAGTTATATAGAAACAGATGCAATTTCTTCTTCGAAATCCACGTCAGTACACACAGCAGCGCATGACATTTTATTTAATGTGTAATAGTGATAATAGGAGTAGATAATCATTAGTTTCTCAACATTTTCTGGGAGTAAAAGTTTGGTTTATCACTATAAAGCCATTTATATATATCTTATGGAGTAGTGAGTGTCTAATTGTCTATTATTGACTGAACTGACCATTATTGACTGAAGTGTCTATTATTTTCAATGAGGTGGTATAGTTAACTTCGTTCAAAGTTGTATCTATACTGCGATAGCACTTAGAAGTTGCTTCGGGTTTGTACTTGTCTCTCACGCGCTCTCATACGATCTTATTAAGAGCGAAGCATCTTCTAAGTGCTCACAGACTGTACCTCTTTGTTGCCCGACTTATTATTGCCAAGCTAAAAAGAAAGGTGATTTTATTACTTAATAACACATATTGAACAAACCCTTAACTTACCATTTGTTTGCACATTGTAAATTGTAAATTGACTGTCACATACGAAAATAAAATACTTAATGTAAAAAAAATAATATCGGCATGTTATTTTTATATAATAATACTCGATATCGATAAAATAATGTTTCTATCACTGGCTAGATAATGATAGTGTTTTGTTTTGCCGTGGAAAATCCGGGCTCTGGTAATTTCTATGAAAAGAAATAATTCTATTCACACGGACCACATTATGCCGTCATCGTCAGAGGCAACCAATTTTTTTTTGTCGCTGCGATGTGGTGTGGTAGTAGTACGTGTGAAACAAGCCTAATTTCTTCCATTGTGTGACGAAAATTAACCATACTTACAATCAATCAATCAATCAATCATGATATGGTTAACAATAATTATCTTATTATGCCAGCATTGTATTCTGTTGGTACATAATCAGTGATCGGAATTAGGTGAGCCAAAATACGTACTCTTCGCAAGAGGACATATATAGAGTGGTTACAACCGGGTAGAAAAAAATGTTTTTTCTTGAGTACCGGGTATTCAATATTTATCTGAGTATTAGTCGTAATGTTAAACTTACATGTTTTTACTTACAGTACGGGATGTTCATGTTAATCTAAAAGTTGTAACTATTTCTATTTGTTTTTTAAACTTCAAAGTTTAAATATTAAATCTTTTGATATGTTTCATCCTTGGGTGAAACCACCTATTATATCGGTGCCATGTGAAAATAATAAAGACAATAATTATACCTCACATTTTTCCTTCCTTCCTTATAAACTCTATGCCTAGCCCTTTTTACTTCAAACTAGCATAAAACATCACACACTGTAAGTAAAAACATATATGTTTAACATTACAACTAATACCCGGATAAATATTAAATACCAGTATTCAAGAAAAATATATTTTTCTACCTGGTTGTAACCACTCTATAATGTTTAGCGATGAGTACGTATTTTGGCTCGCCTAATTCCGATCACTGTACATAATATTAAATAATTAAATATGCTTAACATTTGTCACACAATGGAAGAATTTTTTTTTTTATTTATTAACACCTTAATTTTTTGATAATCACCGATATCAGTTTGGGTGTAAAGGAAAATCACTCTTGACACTATTGATGCCAGTAACTAGCAAATACATGTATCCCGACACACCAGTCATGTAGGTACTACACACAAATTAGTTTAAAAATTGTTGTTCTAGTTAGGTAGCCCACAACACTAAACCTAGTTCGATAACACTACCGGATGATTTAAATATATTTAGTCTCATCATTAATGGGGAAACACGAAATGGTGATGCTGCAATTCAAGAAACCTGGCATAACAATGAAGAATGTCAGTAGGTTCGCCAAATCGCTTGAAACTTTGTAACAGTAATGTTTATAAATAAACAAACATAATACTTTTTATTTCATTCAAATAGACCCAGTAGTTTTGATTCTACAAACGTTTGAAATTTCAGGTCAATAATATTAAAGCGCGTGGACGCCATCTTGCTTGAGTGACGTCATCGTTTAACTGCGGTACGCGCCCTTATATGAACGAGTATGTTTACAGGGCTATATATTTTTAACCGTAATAAGTAGCCAGTTGAAATTTTCACAGAATACGTATTATTATAAAATCTATCGTTTAAAATTATAAAATGAACAATAAATCAAATCCCAAGAGAGGTCCCCATACAAGAAACATGAAAAAAAATCTTTTTTTTAGCATTTTTATACGGATTGTATTTTTATAATGGCTTCCTATTTTGATGCTATTTTAAACTTAAATTGTAGTCTAATTTTCATTGTTTACGACTAAATAGCAATCTTAAGTAAAACTTGTGCAAATATGTGACAAAACTGATTTTATCAACACGATGGTTTAGGCGGTCACCCATCCTGTTTTAGACTACGCGTGTAGTTGCTTAACTTTGGAAGACGAAATACGGGTTGTATTTGTATGATAGCTTTTTATTTCGGTGTCACATTAAGCTTAAATGATAAACTAAACTCCATACTAACATATATAGTTTAAGACCAAACAGTAAACTGTAGTAAATCTCTTACAAATATGTTTAAAAGTGCCTAGTTTAAATCAACACGATGTTTAGGTAAGCGGTGGTTGCTTAACTTTGGTGGTAGGCCTTTCTTTACAAAATTCGTGTTAAGTAATGTAGAATTAATATCGCTACCGTATAAAAGAACGAACTATAAAACATAATTTTTTGATTGACCTAGTAGTAGTTCTGATACTTCGTGTATTCATTACATCGATTTCAAATTTCGCGCGCGGGCGCTACCAGGTTCCTCACTCGCAATTAGATAGGTACCTACATTCCTACAACACTCTCGTTTCGCTAGGTCTAGGCATTAGCGACCGCCACGCCAACTGTAGGTAGTGTTAAACTGTTTTTGAGCATTATTACATTGATTACTGTGTTAGGTATTTCGTGTAGGTATGCAAGGTAGTGTGTGTTGGTTTTTTTTTGTGGGACCAACGCCCTTTGTTACACTTTGGTACAAATAGAGGACAATCTTGACTTCTACGGCTCCGACATTTTAAACGAGTAAGATCACTTAAAACTACGGGTACGCTGTACGAGACCGCGTATATAGCGAACTGCGTGAATCATAATATTGTTGAATAGTACAGTCGAGTACAAATATGTGTATACACTTTTTCACCTTATTCCATTGAAATAAGGGCCACAAATGTATACATATCTTTGTACTCTACAGTACCTACCGCTGCGGGCTCTGCCGCCTGCGTCCCGCGTCTCGCACTTGGTTTTTAATTTTTGGCATGTTTCACCTTAGCTATCAACATACTTTTGCTATTGGTATTTTTATGTAAAAAACGGTGAACCCAAAATTAAAAGTGCCTATTTTGTATTCTAATTTTATTTAACCAACTTACTCGACAAACATTACAAACAGAAAAGCCGGTCAGTGACAGAAAGTTTGTTTAGTTAAACTGTATGTAATACAAAACAATAGATACCTAACCATAACTACTATAGTAACATCAACACGAATTCGTAAAAATAATTACGAGTATTACGACTTACAAAGTTAAGCAACCACAAGCGTAGTCTAAAACAGGATGGGTGACCGCCTAAACCATCGTGTGGATAAAATCAGTTTTGTCACATATTTGTAGAAGTTTTACTCAAGATTGCTATTTAGTCGTAAACAATGAAAATTAGACTACAATTTAAGCTTAAAATAGCATCAAAATAAGAAGTCATTATAAAAATACAATCCGTATAAAGATACTAAAAAAAGATTTTTTTTCATGCTTCTTGTATGGGGACCCCTCTTGGGATTTGATTTATTGCTCATTTTATAATTTTAAACGATAGATTTTATAATAACACGTATTCTGTGAAAATTTCAACTGGCTACTTATTACGGTTAAAAATATATAGCCCTGTAAACTTACTCGTTCATATAAGGGCGCGTACCGCAGTTAAACGATGACGTCATCATCCGTGAGCGCTAGCCGCCGAGTTTCGAGCGCCGGCCGCATACGAAGTTTAAAATTCAATATCTCGAAAAGTATTTGACGTATCGACATGATTTTTTTAAAGCAATTTTTTGATTTTAATGAAAAATACGATAAGCCAAAAATCTAAACTGGCTGACATTCTCTATTATTATTATTTTTAGTTTAAAGTTCGATGTCTAAATGCAGCAGGTTTTTCTTACACAGAAAGTGATGATCTTTCAAATGAGCTTTGGTTTTTTGAGGAGATCGATTATAAAAGACACATATACGAGGCATCGCTTATCATGCTACTGCTACTAATTAGGCCAATTAGGGGGGCTTGTAGCATTGTATTGTCGTATATTCTTACACATCCCCTGTTCTGAAGAATAAACAAAACTTTTGATTCTTATTATAATACAAGACATCGGAGCTAACACAAAAAAAAAAAATTGCTTCTCCGGTTTTTTTTAATTGCAGCTTCACCATTTCTTGTTCCCCCATTAATGACGAGACTAAATAGGTATAAATATATATCATCCGGTAGTCTTATGGAACTAGGTTTAGTGTCGTGGGCTCTCTAACTATTCCCTTCAAGCGGCAAGTAAACTATAGTTAGTTTAAATTTGAATTTTGAGTTATTGTCATAAAATATTATTTGTTTTTTGACATGAGTCGTTTCCCCGTCTGCTTGCCACTCAAAGAGATATAGAAACTTGCATATAAACCAACTAATTAATTGCTGAAGTCACATAATATTAAATAGACATTTAGCATTGCTACCATTTTCTTAATAGTTATCGGCAATATGGGTTTTCTATCACACACAAGTGACTAATATACTATTAGTTGCGAGTGCAACCATGATAGTGATAGCCAGCCGAAAGTTATTAAGAAGCTGGGAATGCTGTAGGAGCATTCCATGGTTATGTAATCGACATTCGTACTCGATTTTAAGACTTTACAGCTCTGGTACTCCTTTCATTTGAGGTTCCGTCATTTGTTAATAATAAAATATCAAAGCTAAATGTGTACTTAAAAAAAATGAACTAGTTTTGACATCATGTCTAAGTTTGTAAAGAAAGGTGTAAACTAAACGTCACGTAAGCGACAGCAAATCAACCTAGTCTGAACCAGGTGACATTTTCGAAAATGTTAGCGAAACATGAGACAAAGCTGAATTAAAAATAAAATGAAGTTACCGTTTTTCATGGAATGCTCCTGTAAAACAATACACCAGAGCAAAAATAATACATCAGCTTATATCTGGTGAAATTAACAATAAATAAAAATTACCTGCATAACTTTGAATGTCTTTGCACCAGTCAACATGAGCATCTATAGTATCACAAGACAGCCCAATCACCTTGACATTACGTTTAGAAAACTCTGGATATAAATTGATGACTCTAGCAAGCTCAGTAGTGCACACAGGAGTGAAGTCCGAGGGGTGAGAGAACAGTATGCCCCAACTGAAAAATTGTGATACCGAGATCAAAAATAGGAACGTACTTACCCAGGCAAGTACCTTACCATACCTTACTAAGGCAACCCTCTTGTTCTTAAAGTAGGTACTGTACTTTAAAAGAAAAGCCATATTTATATAGAGAGATATATACTTTAATACAACCAAGACAAGAACAAGTATTTAAGTTCATCATAAGGATCCACCCCAAGAGGTACCTTCAGCATGTTAACTACCAACAACGCCTTGACGCTAAATTGATTTGGATTAAAACGTGATCCACTTGATTATTTCTTTAAGACATAAATCCACATTTCTTCAAATTCAGTTTGTTACTGTGCGTGTGCGCACTGCGCATAACTACAGCTGTGTTGACCAATTTATTTTCTCAATATGTTTCTCGGTGTTTATCTCATCGTACTTACGAGTCTCCTAACCAATCGTGAAATGTTATTTCCCCTTCAGTTGTGTTAGCTGTGAAATTTGGGAAAATATCTCCTAATAACAACATTTTAAATGGAGACCGGCGAACTGTGACTATTAACAAAAAATAAGTAACTTATGGTATGGATGGTTGCACAGAAACAGCGTTGATAACACCAGAACCAGAAGTTCTCAAAGACAATGAGATTTCTATTTATTATAGTGAATTATACTTGACAACACGCTATTCGCCTTGTCTTCCTCGTTTGTTTTGATTTTTTTCCTTGACTTTTTTTTTTGTCAAGATCCGCTGTTTTCTTGCCAGCCATTTATTATATAGTTGTCTATAGTAACATTTTAACTGGTTGGTAATGAATGGTAGTTGGTAGCCCTCTACGCACTATCCTTCCGTGCTGTCCGGACGGGCACGATGTACGATGCAAAACGTAGGCCCCTACGCACTAGCTAACTTGGAAGGACAACCGCGCACGACGACCGTCAGGCCCGATGTACTGTACGCACTACCGCACTATCGTGCAAAATAAAATATCCTTCATGCTGTCATAGGGGCTTTACTTTGAAATCAGTAATTCGAACTTCAGATCGCCCCGTCACTATCTTGCGAATTAGTGACGCGTCGAGAGCAAAAGGGATAGCAATAGACGGAGTTCGAATTACGGATTTCAAAGTAGAGCCTCAGACCGCATATTCCTACTTCGCCCATTTCGTTTCGTTCAAAAATTCTGGCTCCTACACTCGCTTCAAGAACCTTATGTGTATATATTTTTTTTATTACACAAACAAAATTCTAAAATCCAGGGATTTTTGGGAAAAACAGTAGAGTTGTAGAGTCTGTCTAATGAAAGATGAACCTGAGAAAAAACGGCAAATTCAAAAAAATCTTCATATGGTATTACCGATCAATGTAGGAATAAACGATTTTGATACTTTTTTATTTTGCTTATTTTGGTGGGCACAAAGAAAGAGGTAACGCGTACTTTTTCACAATACTAAGGCCCGTATTAATAAACTATAGGAACTCAAGTCCACTAATACCGCACTCAAGTGTCCGTTTGTCCATATTAAGACCACACACGGTATCATATTTAAGTACAGTTTATTAATAGAAGCCGAAGAGTCTTACTACTTACTACTTAACACGTATAGGTGGATCAACTTTTTTGTAGTTGTTTGTTGTTGTTATTGTCCCGAGAGGTCAGGAGAAAATAGTGATAGAGTTTCTTAGGAAAAATGTTATAATGTGTACTTCTAGCACACTCAGGAGAAAAGCCATAAAAGAATGGTAGTGGACTTATATCCTTTTAAATCATAGTTTTAATGAGTGACCCACGAAACGTCACCCTAGCAACGAACTACAAAGAAAAGTTGATTGACCCGTATAGTCAGCATTAAATAAATAGACCCAAAGTCGCCAAACGTGTACCGAACTATTTGGCGACTTTGGGTGTCACGAAGTATTTAATGCTTTAAAACTATCTATGAAAAATAAATGCAGACCACCATAATAATGCTTGCATCAGCATGCTTTTCCATTTGTGAGCTCTTTTATTAAATAAAATCATCAATAACAAGTCATTAACCCATTCATTGCCGACGCCTCATATTTTTACTCATCACGCAGTGCCGCCGCCTTCCACGCAACATTTTTTTTTTGTTATCATCCTTTAAGTACAATTGTTTTCTAGCAAAAAAAAACAAATTACTCAATGACGCGAAATCGCGTCCTCGGCATTACGATTACACATACATGGGTCGCTAATTCGCGTCTTCGGCAATGAATGGGTTGAGTAAAAATATTTTATTTATTAATAGGGTAAAACCGATGCTTTCTCTCAACTCTAATAGGCAACTCTAATAGGCATCAACTGTTAATAGGCATCTGAGTGTAGGCACTTGCTTCTTTACAATATAAAATTCTTCACTTTATTTTGGATGGCATGGATGTCAAAACTATCTAAATTGAATACTGTGGCCTTGTGAGGTTGCTTCTTTCCTGGAGTACTGAAGACACCATGGTTTACTTTGCCTTCATTATTTATTCTCTTCAATGTCGAAACACTGATATCTGTAAGAAGAAAGAAGGAATGAATTAAAGAGAACACCATTTACAAATATATTGTGACACGCAGTACAGCCCCATTGTACAGTCCGACAGCTCTAAGAACATTTGGGTTTAGGTGAAATCAATAATAATTTTAGAACTTATTTACCGGTTATTGAAGATAATTCTTCTAAATACTTTGTCTGACTGGCATAGTAAATCGTTTTGCTCCAACTCTTTCAACTGCTGAAGATTTTTCAAAACCGTTTGTTTTTCACATGGACTTGTACCTATACTGGACTGATTACTGCGATAAAAAAGTGTGACCGACAAGGAAAGCATACTAGAGAATTGCATCTCGTTTTAATTAGGGTGACCAAGTACATCTGCGGAAGTGCGGATACCAGAGGCCCGTTTCACGAAGCTACAAGTTACAAATTACAAGCGGAAGTCTCTTTCTATTTCGTACTGCTAGAAAGAGGGTTCCGCTTGTAATTTGTAACTTGTAGCTTCGTGAAACGGGCCACAGGATTTTTTTAAAAGTTATAAATGTGTAAATTTACATAAGTAAGAAATAATCTCCTGTGGCCCGTTTCACGAAGCTACAAGTTACAAATTACAAGCGGAACCCTCTTTCTAGCAGTACGAATTAGAAAGAGACTTCCGCTTGTAATTTGTAACTTGTAGCTTCGTGAAACGGGCCACTGGTCTCCTGACACAGGTATTTGTTATACTTAAAAGGAGACCTCAACCTTGTCTGTAGCTATGTAAGAAAGAAATAATAATAAACATTTTTATCTTTATCTTTTTTTTATCTTTAATCTAAATTGTTAAATAAAATAAGAATATTTATTTAAGAAATATTTATTCATTGCAAATTATTATACATCTATATATATAAAAGGCTAAACTGACTGACTGATGTATCAACGCACAGCCGAAACTACTGTACCTAGAAACTTGAAATTTGGTACAGGGGTTCCTTTCATGATGTAAGTAAGAAAGGATTTTCCAAAAATCGACCCCCAACGGGAAGAAATGAGGGGAATAGCGGGAAACTAATTCTACGCGTACGAAGTCGCGGGCGTCCTCTAGTGTATCATATATTGTTAAACAATATAGTTTTGTGTAGTTTTTGCCCGAGTCCTACTTTATTTCCCAAATCTCTCACGCGCGTCTCGGTGTGCCGGGGTTCCATTTGTTTTGTTGTTTTACAACTCCCTGACGCCACGCGACGCTACGCGCTGCTGCTGCCACGCGTTTGGTTTGCCGGAGCCTTAAGGGTGGGCAATGTTACCCCCTAGGGCTAAAGTATCCCGAGTTTACGGTTACATTTTTCAAATTAATACTACCCAGTACACAAAACTTTTAAATATCGAGAATTTGTATAGTGTTTAAGTACCAAATATAACTGCTCTGCCAACTTATCTATGAAATAGCATTCGTATCCATACTCACACCGGCCCAAATCATAGCCACCCTAATAAGTTAGGCATGGTTTTCTCGTTTTATCGTAAAATAGAGCCAAATGTTCCTTACCTGTGAAATGATATTCCACAGTCACCAAAGCTTTCACTTCTACAACCCTTTACACAACATATTTTCACCATTTTTAGCTTGTTTTGTTAGTTGACAAACATTAAAACAAATATTTGAAATATATATGTCTACGTTGGGGATACCAGCCAAAATTTACAATTACTACTTGATTACCACAGTATTTTATTCATTAACGTGTTTTAATCAGTAAATAATGTTAAAATCTTAAACATTTACAAATTAGGTAAAACGTAAAATTTCTTTTATAAATGTAGCTATTTAGTATAGGTAATATGCAGGTAATTATTTACAGTATTCTTGAATACCACTATGTCATTACCTGTTTTACATTGGCAACTTGTGTGAGTGGGACACCGTCCTCAGGTTGGTTGCTCTCACTCGTCCTCATCTCCTATCATCACATAATTGTAACTGTCTTGCTTTGTAATATGGTTCAATTTTGATTGGCTAGGAAAAGTTAGTACTCAGTCCAGTGTAGGTACAAGTCCATGGTTTTTCATCATCCACGTCCAGCTTATCTGAAAGGAATACATCGTTGAATTTCTTAATGGAAAAGAAATACCAATTTCAAAAGATAGGTAGGACACAAAAAGGTATTATATTCTATGAAACTTTGGATTGAAGATACAGAAAATAGCAAATATCAAAATTAACATGCCATGCTAACCTTGAAAGTACCTATGAATTCGGTCACCGTATCTAAACACTCTGTTTTTTGTTTCAACAATGCTTCCCTCTTCTCTTGTTTTTCTTTATATTTGTTTATAATGGTAAAAAGGATCTGTCGCACACCACTTTTGATAGTTTTACGCATGTTTAATCCGTAAATTATATTATTATTATTATTATTTTATTTTAGACAGGCTGTTGACACTGATATGCCTAAATCTTTGTTCACTACACTGAATATCACACTAATTTAGAATGTTTGTCAAAAGTATTTTTGAACTGGTTAATACTTTTAGAGTTCACAACATTTGAGCGTAATTTGTTCTACATTTTTATTATTCTATTACCTATAAAGTTTTTGCCAATATTTGTGTTGTGTTTTTTGGGAGCAAGTTTGAAGTTATGTCCTCTTGTGCGTGTGTTGATGTTACGAATAAACAGGTCGCTAAGTTCAGGACAGTCGTAAAAGCCATTTAAAATTTTAAAAGTTTCTATCATGTCGCCGCGCTCTCGTCTCTTTTGAAGTGATGTCAAGTTCAGTTCCTTTAACCTTTCCTCATAATGGCAATGATTTCCAAGATAAATCTTTAATTTGACAGACTCACACCAATAACAACTTGTTTTTCAATGTCAAAACGTCATTTTAATAGTGTTGCCAGACTTGCCAGTCAAATAAAAGCCCGGTTCATCATTCATTAGACAGGGGCTCTACTATGAAATCAGTAATTCGAACTTCGGATCGCCCCGTCACTTTCTTGCAAATCAGTGACGCGTCGAGAGCAAAAGGGATAACAATAGACGAAGTTCGAATTACGGATTTCAAAGTAGTGCCTCAGACTCTAGACACATTCCAAAACCAGTAGCTCTGCTCTGCTCTGGCAACACAGCGAAGATTTGACGGACGTTGACTGAATGACAGATTACACGGTCAAGAAAAAATATTTACAAAAAAAATTAGGTAGGTACGGACTTCAAGTGTACCAAAGTTACCAAGCACGCGCGATGCACGATTCAACTGACGTACGTCAGGCCTACGCACCATCCAGCCGCACGTCGTGCAAGAAGTAGTGGGGGGCTCGATGGACGAAAATTCGAACGTGCAAGTCCATCACGGTAATAATAAAGGCGGAAACATACTATTGAAACGCGACGCGACGCCACGTGTCGACACCCGACGCGCACTGTGCACATTGCCAACACGCGACGCCACGACACGCTAGCAATTTCTAGCGTTTCGTCGGGTCGCGTGGCGTTTCAATAGTATGTTTCCGCCTTTATACTCTTTGCTCGAACGACTGACGCGTGGCGTCGGGTGTTGACTAGAAACACACTGCGTGTGCTGCGTCGGATGGCGTGTTTACCCCCACCAACACCAACACGCCGATCTAGCACGTACGGATCGGGTGGTGTGTGAGCGCATTTCGTCGCGTCGGGTGTTCATAGTGTGTTTCTGGTCATAGAAAATACTACAATTTGATTTGACTCAACACGCGTCGCGTTTCGTCGGGTGGCGTGTCGTTTCAATAGTATGTTTCCGCCTTAATAATTATTGATGTCCAGCAAGCCAACGCACTATCGTTTTACGTCATGCATCTTGCCCGGACGTACGTCACGGAAGGATAATGCGTAGGGACCTTAATGAAAGATAAACCTGAGAAAAAGTGGCAAATTCAAAGAATAAGGTTCAAAATTAGTGTCGCGTCGAGAGCAAAAGGGATAGCAATAGACGAAGTTCGAATTACGGATTTCAAAGTAGAGCCTCTGTAGATGTATGGTATATATGCAATCAATTCTGAGTTGCCAACAATTTGAAAATTTCCCCAATAGCTTCTATTTACCCGATTTCACCAACCGGTCAATTGCGAGTCAGAAATATAATCTTCGTGCTTGTGACATTGGTTTTAGAACATAATACACTATAATTTTCATACAAAATGTTCTTTAGCACATTAAACGTAAACTTCACCCTTGTATTTTGCGAAAAAACTCCGAAAACAGCTAAAAACTACTAAAAACTCATACGACTCGCATCCGCTGTCAGGGTTTATCTGCCACAATTTTTTGTGGCAAACGCGTGGAAAACGTATACACGCGCGAGAGGTACAGGTAAATGTAAGTGCATCTCGTTTATAAATACGTAATTTTGTATAAACGTACCTCAGACTTCCCACTTGGTACTAGTCCAATGCCCACTCTATTCTATTCTCCCTCTACAGATATTTTGCACGATAGTGCGTACAGTACATCGGGCCTGACGGTCGTGCGCGGTTGTCCTTCCTAGTTAGCTAGTGCGTAGGGGCCTTATGTTTTGTTGTAAACCACAGACACCGACACCGTACTACTCTTTTTCTATCTACCGAATTAAATTAACTATACTGTACTATCTATCACTATCTATTCTATACCGCAAATCAATCAATGGCGTCACTGTTAACGTCTTAACCCGCAATACATTTTTAACATTGTTTGTTGTATACGTTAACAGTTCTTTGGAGTTCATTTATCGATTAATTGTTGATTCGTCTCTCCCTGCAAGGTAAGTCGAAAACTTGCTTACACGCGCAACAATTTCAGCTATTAGTCGGTCGCGATGCTTGCAGTTTCTTCGGACTCGACTTCACACAAAATGGACGTCAAAATGTGTATTGCCGTGATTATGTAAAGAAGGTCTTTCTATGGTATGTACGAGATTGCCCTGCTTGTTCTAAGTTAATATCTGTAAGTGATTATGTTTTGAAGGTATTTATGAGCTCAAAGTATAGAGGAACGTATACGAAAACATTTGTTGGCAGTGATACGGTGCCTGTAATGATTCTCTTTGTACCTTCTTGCCATGTCTAAGCCTAATATTAGGTATATTATTTTTATTAGGGAAGAGATGTCCTTTATTTATCCGTGTAATGTTAAACTGGAATTGTTTTTTTACTTGTGGTGCATACTAATTTATTTACTCGACATAAATAAGTGTCATTGTCCTCTTTCTAATGTAGGGGTTTAAGGTAACTTTGTGGAAGTTCTTGTCGCTAGTGTGTTATAAATACAATATCGGAGACTTAACTCTCTCCGTTCGATTTTGGTCTTGATATAAAGTTGTTCTTAAAACTCTGCAATGAGGTTTTAATATCAATTGTCATCACATTTACCAGCGTCTGTTTCTGGATACGGCTTCAATACACGAGAAGTAGGTACTTAAGATTTTTACAAGTTTAGGACTAGTATTATGGTAATCTTATATTATTATGCATGTTGATATTGATGATCTTAAAATCTTGTTGGAACAAACAACACAGCTCAGCAGTGGACAGAAATGAGTGAGTGATGGCTTAACTCACATCAGATTGTTAATGTTAGCATCTTTGGCTGAAGCGAATGTTTTACCCTAATAAACAACATAAAATCTAAACCAATTCTTACATAAGAGTTATTAAATTAATGTTAAAGTGCTAATAGTTACGTTACTGTAACCCGGGGTGAATAAAATGATTTTCAACTTCCAATGCGTTTTTTGCATTTGATTCCAATGGCAATGGAAATAAGTTTGTTTTTAAATTGTGAGTCTTAACAATTTTTTCAAGTTTGCGTCGGAAAAATAAGCCTTATTGCTCTTAATTTATCAAAAAGATGAAAAAATACAAGGTTTTTTCGTATCCGTGAAAACGGGGTCAGTAGACACGACATATGGGGTCACTCGACATTTCAATCAGGGTTGTCACTATTTGTCTAGTGTTTGATTGAAATAAAAATAAAAATCAGTACCTACCTAGCTAGGTATCAAATCAACAGGTAGGTACTTATTTGATGAATATAAATCCTATCCTACTTCTTTGTTTGTATTTTTTTAAGTTGTTTACTTTGTTATTAAACAAGTTTAGTTAGTGTTAAGTGTATCCTATTTAGATTATTGAATTATCCTTCAACCACCGATATTAAAAAAGCTATTCGTTTTTTTTTTTAGGGAATATTCTGGAAAATCAGTTTTGACAACCCTATTACAATAATTTCTATTAACCCCCCATCTGTTATTTTTCACCCCTCCCTCGTATCTTCCGACCCCGTAAGGCGTGTTTAGTAACCCCGTATAGCATATCTAGTGATGCCGTATGTCGTGTCTATTGATTTTCAAGTCAAAACAGCAATGTATTTATTTTTCCACATTTTAAGCCTAAGATTTAAGAAACCCGGGGTTAATTCTTGTTATATAAACACTGCAGATACAGGATAACTGGATAAATACGTTACGAGGGTATAAAAAGCACTAAAATCAACATTATAACAAAGTTTAAAGAATCATTATTTTTTAGCTTGGTGACGTCTGTTTTCGCACTAAAATATTTTTCACTTGTGACCAACTTCACGTATATCGAGTGTTACCAGAGTAATGAAAAAATATTGCACCTTAATTTAAAAACCAATAAGATTGAAAAAAGTTATCATATTTCTTTTTGTAGCCATGTGAAAAAAAACCCAAAAATATTTCTAGTCACCCCGCAATTTCTATTCACCCCAGTTTACGTACCTTAATCCTTATTAAATTGATTTTGTTCTTAATTGATCTTTGACTTTATTAGTGTGGTTGACTTTGTTTGCAGCATAGGCTTCGCCTAACACTTTCTTTCCATCCCTTTTGGGTTTGGTTATTGAGTATGATACATTAGTAATTCAGTATTTCTTTGTTAAGGTTTTTTTTACCTAACTTTATCTTTCTTCTTTATTAACCCCCTACGCAAAAAGAGGGGTGTTATAAGTTTGATGTGTGTATCTGTGCATCTGTCTGTGGCATCGTAGGTCCTATACAGATGGACCAATTTGGATGCGTTTTTTTTTTAATTTTAGCTTTCAGCTTGTTATCTAGCAGTGGTTCTTAGCTAGGTTTCATGAAAATCGCTTGGACCGTTTAAGAGATATTAGATCTGAAATGGGCCATCATTTTATCAGGGATTTTATCTATCTATTAGTCATGTTTAATATGCTCTTTTTTATGTTGTGTTGACAGATGTTGTAAGATTGTTTGGAGGCTACAGTCATGGCCCACTACTTAAGAACAAGCACATTTCATATAACTGATAAAGTATATACAGCTATAATTTTTCTAATGCTGCCTAATATTAGGAAATGATTGATAATATAAGCTCAATCATGAATCCAGGAACTAGTGAAATGATTCTATACACATACTCTACTTCTCAAACCTATTGATAACTGTTAAGAACATAAACATATTAAACATGTTACACTTTCAACTACTAATTAATAGTAATAATGGATAGGGGTATAACTGACTGACTGATGATCAACGCACAGCCTAAACGGCTGGACTTAGGGACTTGACATTTGACATTTGAGTAAAAATATAATTACAACAAATAAAGGCTAATAATAATAATAGTATAATAAATTTACAGAAAATTCAATAAATATCTACATAATAAAATAATAAAAATCCTAGGGGTGCACTAAGAAGGGATTTTTGGAAATTCATCCCCTAAGGCGATAAATGGGGGTAGAAGAAATTGGTTCTTAGGTTACTGTTAAGTAGGTATTTTTTTATTTATATTTATAACCAGTAGCTTAGTTACCAATTACTACGTTTCCAACTACTAAACTGGCCATAGTTCCATACAAACTTCTATCCCCTGTTACCTCCTGAGGTTTCTTGTACTAAAAATAGCACAAAATAGTGCCATTGAAATATAGATCTAGTGCAAAGGAAGTAAAGTAACTTTTCTTTTGTTTCTAGAATTAATTTTTCATTCCTTTCTGGAACTTGTCATGTATTCATGTCTTTTCTTCCCTTTTTCTTTAGTCAGCACGCCCCTTGGACGAAGGCCTCCTCCAGTCTTCTCCATTCTTTCCTATCTCTTGTTGTCCTACTCCATGCCCGTCCTAATAATGCGTCAAAATTATTGCTCCATCTCAATTTGGGTCTTCCTTTGGATCTCTTGCCATCGCTGAGGTACTAATCTGTTACTTTTTTTGACCATCTATCATCTGTATATCTGTGGAAATGATCAGCCCATTTCCATTTAAGTTTGCGTATTGTAACTGTGACATCTCGCACCCTAGTCTGATTTCTTATATGGCTGTTTTTTATTTTATGTATTAGTTTCTTATCTCACATGCTCCGCTCCATATTATGTTGACATACTTCAAGTTTAAGTTCATTTTTCTTTGTTAGAGCCCAGGTTTGGCACCCATATGTAATGCATGGCAAAATACATGTGTTAAAAGGGTACCTATTATTTTATCGAAACACTTTTCAACAATCGTATCATTACGCAGAATTTTCATTTCATCGAAAGGCATTTCTCACCGCATGCGTAATTTTTATTTTATTTTGGCAATTCTATCTAATCCTAACCTACGTAATAAATGTTTAAGATATCCTGAAAACATCTTGGTTTCAGCAGAAAGTACCGATCGACAAAATGAAATTCGATGAAATGATACAATCGATGAAGTGAAATTCGATAAAATGATGGGTTACCGTGTTGAAAACATGTGTGTGAAGGTTTTTGCTTTTCGTAATTTCTTTTAAGGCCCAATAATTATTCTTGGAGTTTTTTATTCTTCTTTTTATTGTTTTGGACATATCTTCCTCTCAAACAACAAATATACTCATCTATGTAATCTATTGTGGCACTTACAACATTTATAGGCGTTTTGTGGCTGTTCCTTGATATTTTAGTTTTTGATAGATTCATGGTTAACCCCAGTTAGTTACCAACTCTCTGTTGCCAGACTGTTTAGCATTACTTCAAGTGTATTTGGATCTTCTGTGAGTAAAACAATATTATCAACAAATATCCATTCACGGTTAATAGCTATACCTTTCCTATCCCAGTTTAATTTGTGGAATATGGTTTCCTTTGCGGCATTAAATAATTTTGCGGAAAGAGGATCGCTCTGTTTTACTCCTCTTTTAAGTTTAAATTCACTCCCTTCTTTTTCCAGCTTGATTTTGGCTGTGCTGTTGTTATATATCGCCTTGATGAGGCGGTTTTTTTTTCTGTACTTGCTGTTCTAGTAAAGCTTGCCATATCCCATTATGTTCTAAGGTGTCAAACGCCTTGGTGTAGTCAATCAAGGCTATGTATTTTCATTATATTTCTCTATAATTTGGTTTAGTGTGTTTATGTGATCTATGGTTGAGAAGCCGTGTCAAAAGCCAGCTTGTTCTATGGGTTGACTAGAATCCAGGTATTTTTCTATCCTTCTTAAATGACTTTGTAAATATTTGATGTTAGGCTAATAGGTCTGTAGTTGTTTATGTCACTTATGTCTCCCTTTTTATGCAGAAGTGTAATAACAGTTTCGTCCATTGTTCAGGTAATTCTTCCATTATCAGGATTTTATTAAAAAGCTTTGTGAGAATGTTGGCTATGTTTGGTGTGGCGGTTATCCTTATTCCGTTTGATATTTTGTCTAAACCTGCAGCTTTCCCATCTTTTTGTGACATGATAGCTCTTTCTGTTTCATTCATAATACAAAGTAAGTTGTCATACTGGGTATCACTGGGATCATTGTCATCTATTAGGTTAATTTCTTCTAGTGTAGTATTTTGTGTTGAATAGAGATCTTCGTAGAATTTGGTAGCTTTGGGAAGGATACTGTCTTTATCAGCAGACATAGGATTCTTTTGGGCAAATTTTCTTGACAGGTAGGGACTTCCTATATCGATAAACTGAATCATCGATAGTATGTTTTTATTAAAAGTGTAAAAATCAAATTAAATACTAACTGTCTCCTTCTTGATTAAAAACGATTTTAAAAATTTTACTCGTTTCAATTTTGTTCTTCATGAATCCCACCCATTTACTATTGTTAAAGTAAACGACAAGAATTTGTTCCATATTTTCGGGCGTTAAGCGTCTCCGTATTGGCTGATAAATCCATTTCAGGTGGCTAAATGACTTTTCAATTTCTGTGGAGGTTATAGGGGCATAATAAAATTTCATAAAGTGATCGCCTGTACTTCGTCTATTTTTGGTTCTAAAAACACACAATGTTAGGGGCGATCACTAGTATATAGAACTACTATCGATGATTCAGTTTATCGATATAGAAAGTCCCTACATGTCAAGAAAATTTGCCCCATAGAATCCTGTCTGTTTATCAGTTAGTATCTCTCTTCCTGATCCTTTTTTTTAGGAATCCATTATTTCTTGTTGTCTTTTTTCTTTCTTGTTTCTTGAGTTAGGAATGTGGACGAGGTGGGAATGTGTACGAGATAGGAAGAGGAAAATTTGGGATGGGTATGTGGACGAGTTGGGATTGTGGCCGAGATTAGAATGTGGACGAAATGGGAATATGGACAAAGTGAACCTGAGCGAAAACCAAGGGACAACATTGTCCGCTGCGTTACCAATTATATTAGTATTTAAAACTGTACTATTTTAAATCAAATAATTTCAAATGTTAACCTATTTGTCTGATTTAATAAGCGTGTAATCCACGTCGTTGGCAAATATATAGTTTCTCTAAAAAACACGTAACCTTAAAAGTTAATTCACCTACCTATGGTTAGGTACTTGAAACCATCCGTCGATGAACATGATATTCTCAAAACATGATATTCTCAAAACATGATATTCTCAAAACATGATACTCTCAAAACATGATATTCTCAAAACATGATGCTCTCAAAACATGATATTCGCAAAATATGATATTCTCAAAACTTGATATACGCAAACCACGATATTCGCAAAACATGGTATCTATAAGTAGTGGTGTTAGGTTATGAAATCGTAGGTAGGTTTAGGTTATGATAGTTTTACCCAGAAATAGGAGAAGCGGAGCTCCGTCGACACTGTCTAATTCATGTCTTACTAATAATGATGTTTTGAGAATATCATGTTTTGAGAATATCATATCCAACGACGGAGGCACTTGAAAAGCCAAAAGGTACTGCATAGCATACGGGTGCTTAAATAATGACACGAAAGTCGACTTGTCATTATTTAAACTGCCTAAGGATATCGAAAGGTAAGATTATTATTTATATCTTCGATCTAGGTAGGTAGTTACGAATAACTGTACTTAATTACTGACACAATCGTTACAGTTTTGAATCCTCGACGCTTATTTATTTATTGAAATAGACATACCAACAGTTTCATAAACAAATACAAAAGAAAGAAAATAGTCCTGTTTGTGTACCAATAAAGTGACTGCCGGCCCTGCGAAGTGGGCGGAGTCAGTAAAGCTCATGAATGACGAGCGAAATAATACATACTGTCGCGGCGCTGATTTAAGGTGCAATGTTGCCTCGTTAGTAGCGCCCCAACTATTGATCGCAGAAATGTAACCAAAGTCACTTCCGTGACGTGCATTGTATTATTATCGTTAACGCGTTCTGAGTAGGTTTAAATTCGCATGTTGCTGTCACAGGGAGTCGCTTCTGTACATGTACTATTACTTATTCTGTGCAGTAGGTCGTAGAATGATTCTCTATCCTCCTTTGATGCACTTTCTGTTGTACTTGTACGATTGTCCACAGTTTGCCTGAATCCAATTCTACTGTGATAGCAGCAATTCTGTCTGACACGACACACCGATAAACTTTTTGATATATGTATCCAGTATTCCTTTGGTCTCTCCAATGTAGTATAATAAATAATTTGGATGTTCCTCTATTTTTTCTCCCATTCTTCTCGTTTCACTGACGCCTATGATAACCCATTTAATTTGGTCTATTGCCAATTCAAAATCCCCTAGGGTACTCAAGGAACATTCCTTTCAAATTTCAAGTCCCTATTAGGTCTAGCGGTTTAGGCTGTGCGTTGATCGATCAGTCAGTCAGTTTTACCCCTATCCATCCCTTCGGGGATGAAATTATCAAAAACGCTGTGACACGTATAAATACATTTTCAATCGTCAACCTAAACACAAAATTTAAAGATTCTAACTTCAAAACTGGCGGACTTTTATACGAATTTTCATCCGTCGGGGCGGAATTTTCAAAAATCCTTCCTCATTGGATCTCTACACCGTGTAAAGTATCTATGTGCAAAGTTTCAAGTCTCTAGGTCCAGCGGTTTGGGCTGTGGGCATTTTTAGGGTTCCGTAGTCAAACTAGGAACCCTTATAGTTTCGCCATGTCCGTCCGTCCGTCCGACCGTCCACAGCCTAGCTCAGAGACTCTTAGTACTAGAAAGCTGCAATTTGGCATGAATATACATATTAGTTTCGCCATTCTCGGAATTCTTCAAGGAAATAGATATTCTAACACTGCCGTCGCTATACAGGGTGATCCAAATAGTGACGTCCAATTTTTTTTTATACCATTCTCACTCCAACGTGTGTCCGAAAATACCCCATGTGTTACGCGATTTTTTATTAGTTTTGGAGATATTGATCATTTTAATCGGATTTTTTGTAATTTTCCCTTATGTCCATGTCTCGAATGTATTGAATTCGTAATGATTCTAATTATGTATCCAAGTTACCACTGAAAAACTTATGAAATAAAACGTGAAATGAATGAGACATGGACATAAGTGAAAATTACAAAAATACCGATTAAAATGATCAATATAACCGAAACTAGCAAAAATCGCGTAACATACATGGGGTATTTTCGGATAAACGTTGGTGTGAGGACTCTATAAAAAAAATTGGACGTCACTATTTGGACCAGTGTATGTATTTCAAATAATAATCTTTGTTAGGAAGAATTTCCACAAATTCCCAATGAACATTGATATGCCAAAAGCAATCAGAAGCACAGGAAAGCTCAAAACCACATTTTATAGACTGGCCAAAACTTTATAATCATTCATAGGAAATTGTATAAAATTCTACAATAAAATTCCAAAAAAAATACTGAGCTTACTGACTAAATTTAAATCTGTCCTTAAATAAAATCTATTTCCCGAGCACATTATAAAGTAAACGATTATATCATGGATGGTGAGTCGTGCATCCTGCATGAGTAATCTACGCTTAAGTCTACCTATGCTTAAAAATGGTGCACCTACTGTGCAAAAATACTGTGATATTGTAAAATTATGTATGATGTAAACTTTTCTTGAAAAAAAAAAACGAATATTCCTTACCGACTTTCTTACGCCGGTTCTTCTCGGGGCAAAGGTTTTATTTTCAAACCGGTGGTAATGCTATTTGACATTCATAGGTGCATTATATTATGCCTAAATTGAAGAATAAAGAAGTATGACCTTGACTTTAAAAAAAACCGGTTATGTGAGAGTCGGACTCCCGCACCGAGGGTTCCATATTTAAGATAATATGGTTGGAAAACGCAAAAGAACAGCAACCATTTAAAAAAGGTGTAGCTACATTCGAGCCTCCTGTACTTGATTTTTTGTTTCAGATAAACATCCAGCTGGGGTTGCTATGAGCACAGAATTCGCCTCAAGAGGAATACATTAGTAAGGTTGTACGGGATATCAGGATGCAGACTATCAAGTGTGTTGTTGTGGGCGATGGGGCTGTGGGTAAAACCTGCTTGCTCATCAGCTACACCACTAATAAGTTTCCCTCTGAATATGTGCCCACGGTCTTTGATAACTATGCCGTGACTGTCATGATCGGTGGAGAACCCTACACTCTAGGTCTCTTTGATACTGCTGGTTAGTATCAGATTAATTAGTATTTTTTTTATATTTTGGAATAAACGCGCGACTAGGCTTACCACATACAAATATTGAAATACCTGACAAAATCCCTGGTTTGCGAATTAAATTCCTGACTTAGTGCCCGGCGGCATCACACAAGATATAGAGATGATACTTCTTATATGTTTATCTTTGCAAATGCGAATATTAGAAATAATTACATAATTATGTATGGTTGAGTTGAGATATGTTGACTAGGTATTAAGGTGAAATCAATGTAAATTGTTAACTCTTTTAGTGTTGACAATGTCTACTGGGCCTCTATTCTACGACGGCTAACAATGTCGCTTTTGACCTGTTATCGTATTGTCAACGTTTTGATAAAAATATACTTGACAGTAATGACGGCCGAGAAAACAATACCATAACACGTCAAAAGCAATATTGTTTAATGTCGTAGAATAGAGGCCCAGTTAAGAGGATTGGGTACCGATGCTTAAAACACGTAGCTCTCTGCCAAAAAAATCCATACTAATTTAGCTCCCGGCCATAACGTTTCTCACTCCTTATAAATCAAGTTCGATTTACACCATTTTTTAATATGTTGTGTATAAATTATTAACTTCACAATCTTCTAAAGTCGATTACTTATTAACTTATTATACTTTTAAGTGTTAATTATTATATTTTCCTAATTAAAAAAATAAAAACAAAAGAATGTTTAAAAAGAAGTGCAGGACAGGAGTATTGATTTGTATTGTATACATGTTATAAAAAAAGGTAGACAAAAATTAAAAAATACATAATGTCACGCCTTCATTCCCAGAGTGGGGTATAGTCTAGGATAATTTTTGAAGAAGCACAATGCGACCTTATCAGAGGATTTTGACCCTGCTGAATACGAATCTGCCTGTCGCCATTCCCAAATTTGAACCGGAAGTACGCTATACCGGAGAAGGTGCAGCCCATACAAAAAAATCAACCTAAATTTAGTACATTTTTGTTTCACTACCGTAATAAAGGTCCGATTGTTATGGTCTTTTGATATGTTGTAAAGCACAATATAGTCATAGTAACCCAAATATTTCGTCCCTCCAGTTCTATATCCCTCTCCGCCATCTTGGAAAAATTTACACTTTTTCCGTTCTTTGCCTATACTGTCGTTAAAATTCATTCTAGTGCTAATTCTAGTTCTGCAATATTGTAGAATGCAAAATTTTCTAAAACTTTCGAGTTCAAAGACTTATTGCACGACCCCTATGGACGAAGATATGCAATCGTCTATGGGGAGCTAGCGTGAAAAGTTACTACTTTTTTTTTCTTGTTCTCCTGCCATATGCAGGGTGGAAAGTTAAGATGGGGCAGTAAGGGCAACTAGTAGATCCCTTGCTGCTACGCGAAAATGCTCTTAGAAGACCTTTACTAACTTTTTAAGTAATGAAAATCGACATTCACAGATTTTTGAATGATTTTTGATCGTCAGATTTGAGTTTTTTTTAATGCCAATCGGTCCCATTTCTCTCAAGGGTTAAACACTCTTTGGGACCAACTAAGGTTAGAGTACTAGAAAACCCACAAATCAGAGAAAACTTTTTCCATACAGTTCGTAGGGTAATTACTAATTACCTACAAAGTGTAAAATTTGCATGTTGTGTTTTACGCTTATGAGTCCATTATGCTTAAAGAAAATCAAACAGTATGTAGACTACTAAAGTCCTACAACAAGGGATCTAGTGGCTGCCCTTACTGCCCCGTCTTAACTTTCCACCCTGTATACGTTTTAAAGAACTTTAGTGCTAACTGGAGTTTGGCAATATTTATTTTAAAAAAAGCCAAAACTTACAGCAAATTTTGTGATTTACATTATTGCCGAACTGCATTTTGCGCTAAAATGCACTACAACGTAAATATGGGAGGAAAACTAGAAAAAAGTAGCAAGTTTTAACGCTAGTTCCCCACAGACGATTTCATATCTTCGTCCCTAGGGGTCGTGGAAAAAATCTTTGAAGCCAAAAGTTTTAGCAATTTTGTACTTTACAATATTGCCGAACCATGATTAGCAGTAGAATGAACTTCAACGACAGTGTAAGCAAAAAAACAGAAAAATGTGATTTTTTTTGCAAGATGGCGAAGAAAGACATATAGCTGGAGGGACGAAAAATTTGGGATACCATGACTATATTGTCCTTTACAACATATCAAACAACATTACAATCGGACCTTTTTTAGGGTACCCGAACAACGATTTACAAAATGTACGACGAAACGTTTTGTACGGGCTGCACCTTATTCGGTATAATATACTTTCGGTTCAAATTTCGGAATGGCGACTGGCAGATTCGCATTCTGCAGGGTCAAAACCCTCTGATAATAATGTTGTCACCCCAACTGTTACATGATTTGCCGCTTGCATCTTTTAGAGACGCGTTTTCTAATTTTGGGCCTAGTCTAGTAGGCAGGTAACTCTAAAAACTTGTTGTTAATTCTGTAACCACATTTTGCACAATCAGGCTTAGATGTTTACCATGTGTATATTAGTGACTTGTTGCAAGCCCATCGCCTAACAATACTACAAATCTTTATTCAATAATAAACATTAAAAAATCCTGACATTTTCGTATTCCGGCCGCATTCCTGACTTCTAGCGCGCGCGCGATAGCTAATCCAACAACTACGATACGACTGACAGATAATGCTTGCTCAGCCTAAACGGCCACATGTCTACTATAAAAGGGAGAAATTTCTGTATTTGACCTGTATGTGGTTGGTTAGATGGGTTCCGTAAACGCATTTTTCCCGTGTAGCTTTTTCCCGCAATCGAAAGATGAATTAATCGCCCTTAGCTTACATCTTTTTAGGGTTCCGTACCAAAATGTTACAAAAGGAACCCTTATGGTGAGAATTCGTTGTCTGTCTGTCTGTCTGTCTGTCTGTATGTCACAGCAGGTTTTTTAAGTGAGGTATTATGACGATATACAGTGGTGGGGCCACATATTTAGGAACGCTTGCGTTTTTTCTATACAATTGCCTACTAATAAGACTTTTCAATTTTGACAACGAATCGAAAAGTTCTTAGCCAATTTTATTTTTAGTTACACTTATCGTTAACTAATCAATTAAGGTTTAAATATATGTACAATTTGTCTCTGTTAAAATACAAATATTTCATTTTATTAGTATTTGAAAATATATTTTTTTGGCGTTCATACGAAGTTGTAAAACTTTGTATGGACGCGTCAGGACTAAGTTTGTAAATCCCTATAAAATGAGATATTCGTTTTTAACAGCGGTAAATATTGTACATAAATTTAAACCTTAGTTTATTAGTTACACTTATCGTTAAGAACTTTTTGATTAGTTGTCAAAATTGAAAAGTCATATTTGTAGGCAATTGTATGGAAAAAATGTGTTTCTAATTATGTGGCCACCAATGTATATTGCGATTTCATTGCGTCGTGTTTTACCCCGATTGAAACATTTCTTTATTGCTCTTTTGCTTGTGGCCTTTTTGAACTGTCTCATTTTTCTGAAACCGTATTTTAATGCATCTGCGATTAAGAAATTTGGTGATCGTGGAATAAGGTGACTCTGAAAAAAAGCTACAAGAGTAAAATGCTTTCCATCCATTTGCAAACTGAGATCAAGAATATAAATTATAATAATGTCTATTAATTCAAACGACACATCCTGAGACTTTTTGTAAAAATGGTTTTATTTTTACTATTTAGGGCAGGAAGATTACGACAGGTTAAGGCCACTGAGTTATCCACAGACGGATGTTTTCCTTGTTTGCTTCAGTGTGGTCAGTCCCAGCTCATTTGAAAATGTCAAGGAGAAGGTACGTTAAGAAATTCAGATGGATCAGTTTTAATTTGAAAATGTATTAATAATCCCCTTCCAAGGTTCAAAATAGGGTATGTCTCGTTTGTTCCATGGAACTTCGCAATTTGTATTGAACTATGACGTAATGTTCAATACATAGTTCGTAGTTCCATGGAACAAATGGGACATACCCAGTTGGGAGTGGATAATCCTCTAAAATGTGGTCCCTTGGTGGAGGATATAAATGATAGAAAGTAATTATCCGTTACAGTGGGTTCCTGAAATAACGCACCATCAGCAAAAAACACCATTTCTTCTCGTTGGAACACAAATTGACCTAAGAGATGACCCAGTTACCATGGAAAAACTGGCTAAAATAAAACAAAAACCAGTTTCACAAGAACAAGGAGAAAAACTTGCAAAAGAACTAAAAGCTGTAAAATATGTTGAGTGTTCTGCGCTCACACAGGTACGGTTCTTTTTACCCGACTGCCGAAGGAGGAGGGTAATGTGTTTATCAGCCAATATATGTATGTTTGATCCTTTGTGGCGCTCTAGAAATTAAATTAGAAATTATGATGATTCCTATGTCAATCGATTTGTCTTAACGTTGTGAGTGTCACTTAAGATATGACACAAATCAAAATTCAATATGGCGGGAACCCGACGCCATTTAGAGATGCGGCATGCCTTTAACAAACTGAACATAGTTGTCACAATTAAAAAGTGAAGTATCTTGCATTCAAAAAAATATTAACCCAACAGTAAGCTTATTCGGTCAAATAACGTCTGAGCTGTATTATCTAGATTGTCAATACATCCATCCCATTCATTATAGTGGCGAGGGAAAGAGATAAATATATTATATAACTTATAGCAAGGCTATTAAGGTATCTTAAGATACCTTGCTATAATTTTTATGAATATACAGTGTGTCCCTGGATAAAGTACACAAATGAATAAGGATTAAAATAGGTGAAATATCAACGACAGTAAAAAATTGTGTCATTATTTTTTGTGTTAAGATTTAAAAAAAGACATTGATTGCTGTGAACCCTATCGGAACAAAGTGAAATATCTCGTCTCATAATGAGGTCTATTGAGATGAAATGAACGGTTTTTTAATCCCAGAGCATTTCCTGTGTCAAAGAAATAAAAAACATCTAAAAAATGTCCAACACACAAAAAGAACACTGGTTTATTAGCAACACATACTAAACGACACAATATCTTTGACCGCTCATCAAAAATGTAATTCTTTTTTTTTAAGTAAAGAAACCACGTAAGTCGTTCGTCCTGTTTACGTTGTGTTATAAATGTTATAATAAGGTAATATGGGCATATTTTTCAGGAATTATTATGATTTTACAAATAAGTAATGATTAGACCTCGGAATTAAGTCGTAATAACGTCACAACAGGGTAGTTTGGGGAGTAAATGGAACGGTGTAAATTAACACAACCTAATCTATTGGTGTTCAACGGAATTACATTTTTATAATCAGGCATTCACGATATGAATTACCTATAATATAAGTCAATTATCAATTGATTAATTTATCGACTTTGTTCTTTCGTTAACTGATTCTCTGTAACAGATCAGAAGTTGTTCTAAATGACTTGCGGTTATGCTACGTCTTCTAGCAGTATACAGGGTGTCCCAGAAACCGACGTCAACCCACCTAGGGCTGATAGAGCAGCTAAAAAGCTATCGATTTAACCCCTATGTATGTTAAGCGATTTTTGCTAGTTTCGGAGATATTGATCATTTTAATCTGAATTTTTGTAATTTTTCCTATGTCCATGTTTCGAAAAATCATTAATTTTATGTTTATTTTATAAGTTTTTCAGCGGTATCTTACATAATTAGAATCATTATGAATCAGCGAAGTTTTTAAAACTATTTGCCCGTTCTTTATCAGTTTTTTTTAAGTAATTACTTTAAGTTTCTTCTCCATACTAGGTATCCCAATGTTTGCTTTTCACTTTGTTTGGAAAAATCTGGTAAAGTTGTTTTTTACTTTTAAAAAAAACGGGCAAATAGTTTTAGAAACTTTGCTGATTCATAATGATTCTAATTATGTAAGATACCGCTGAAAAACTTATAAAATAAACATGAAAATAATGATTTTTCGAAACATGGACATAAGGGAAAATTACAAAAATTCAGATTAAAATGATCAATATCTCCGAAACTAGCAAAAATCGCTTAACATACATAGGGGTTAAATCGATAGCTTTTTAGCTGCGCTATCAGCTGATCTATCAGCCCTAGGTGGGTTGACGTCGGTTTCTGGGACATCCTGTATATCCACAACAAAAAGGAAATGCTTCTTTCCACTTCGACAGGATGTTATTGGAGCATATTTGAAAACCTTGCGGTTATCAAAGCAGGATTTGTAACGGTTGCTTGGATTTATATGCATTTCTTGACCTGCATTAGCATTAAGATCGTTAATATTAATGTTACGCAACGTGGCAAATACATTTTTTTTTTCAAGACTAATGTCAACTTTTCATATCTTTTTCCTTCTCTTTCATGCAGAATTAATTTTGATACCTCGCTCTGTATGTTATCCACAATCACAATAGATTCTGAAAGCTCTAATTAATCAAACTATTGTAAGAGAGGCAAAAAATAGAATATCAAAAGAAAACATTGAAAGAGAATTAAATTTCATAACAAAGAATTTGCGTGTGCTTTTCAGAATCTATTTTGATTGTGGATAACATACAGAGCGAGCTATCAAAATTAATTCCGCACTAAAGAGGACGAAAAAATGACTAAAAATGACGGATTTCCCATGTTGCGTAACATTAACGATCTTAATACAGGTCAAGAAATACAAATAAATCCAAGTAACCGTTACAAATCCTGCTTTGATAACCGCAAGCTTTTCAAATATGCGCCAATAACATCCTGTCGAAGTGAAAAGAAGCATTTCCTTTTTGAAGTGGATGTATTCTGCTAGAAGACGTAGCCTAACCGCAAGTCAATTAGAACAACTTCTGATCTGTCACTGAGCATCAGTTACCGAAAGAACAACGTCGATAAATTAATTTATATCGTGAATCCCTGATTATAAAAAAATAATTCCGTTGAACACCAATAGTGTTGTCGTGTTAATTAACACCGTTCCAGTTACTTCCCAAAATACCCTATTTTGACGTCATTACGATTAATAATGTAAATGGGGGGTAGATGTTTGTATGACAGATTAGTTATTTTTGAAGTACCTAAGCAACTTGTAAATTGGCATTTAGGCTACGGTTTATAAATATAAAAAAAAACAGCGATTTAAAATTGGGGTAAAAGGGGGTTTTAGTTTGTTCACTTTCACGCTGCAACGGCTGGACGGATTTGGATGAAATTTAGAATGGAGATAGCTTTATACCCTGGATTAACAAATAGGAAATCCCATCCCAGAAAATTTAAATTTCCCGAGGGAATAACGGTAATGTGCTTAGATTATGGTGACGCACATTTCGAAAATGATATCAAATATGGAATTAAAAACGGCGGACTTGATTTTTTTAATCGTCATGGGTGTAATTTTATTTGATTTTGGGGACGCAGATTTCGAAAATAATGTCAAATTTGGAATTCAAGATGGCGGCCATGATGATTTTTTGTTAAAGTCGACATAGGTATTATTTTCTTGGTTTTTGGGACCTAGATTTAATTATACCGCTAACACAAAAAAAGCAAAAAAGGGCTACATAAGAAGGAGGAATATTCATGACTTTTTTCACAGCTTCAATAAAAGCTGATTCATGTAACAAACAGTTGAGTTTTTTTTTAATAACTATAAAAATAACCAAGATATAATCCAACAAAGATTTGTTCCTATCTCTTTCTAGCAAAACATAATTTAATATGAAGGTTACATGGCCGACCTGTTACATGGGTTACGTAGCAAAAGATCTAAAAGCAAATGTTGTAAAGTTGATACAGATACGTCTAAAATAGCGAAAGCTTAAATGAATAATGGTCATAATCTATAACGTTCGAAATACATCCAACACGACTGGTCGAATGAATGTAATATTGAAGTACAAAATAAATATGATTAATTCACATAAACTTGGTACACATATACAGAGTGGAAAAATAAGTCGGACCCTGGAGGGAAACTACCTTAAATCCTTAAGTTGGCTCATTTTACTTAATCAAGACATTCATTTATTTTTAAAAAGAAACAAAACTGCATTCAAAGACTTTCTAAAACTCGCTTGCCTCGCCCGGGAATCGAATCAGCAAAAAATTTAAAAAATAAGAACTTGCCTTTTTTATACTAATCGTAAGGGTTAGTGGTCAGGATAAAATCTCTCTAATAAACATTTGGTCTTAGAAATAAAAAGATCGTGAAACTACCATTAATTATAGGCAGTGTCTATTTTTTCATTTTTTGGTGCCTTTCCCGGGTGAGACAAACGATTTTAGAAAATCTATGAATACAGTTTTGTTTCTTTTTATAAATAAAAGAATGTTTCCTTTAAAAGTGAAATGATCTAGCTTAAGTATTTAAGGTAGCTCCCCTCTTCCAGGACCCACTTTTATCCACTGCAGTGTGGAAAAACATTTGGGCCCTGGAGGGGCATTAATGGTAGTTTTTACGATATTTTTTATTTCTAAGACCAAATTTTTATTAGAGACATTTTATCCTGAACTATAACCCTATCGATTAGTAGAAAAAAAGCCAAGTTCTTATTTTTTAATTTTTAGCTGGTTCGATTCCCAGGTGAGACACGCTACATTTTTGAAAATCTTTGAATGCAGTTATATTTCTTTTTAAAAATAAAAGAATGTGTCCTTTAAGTAAAATGAGCCAACTTAAGGATTTAAGGTAGTTTCCCTCCAGGGCCCGACTTATTTTTCCACACTGTATACATAGTGTAGAAAGCCTGAATGAATAATGTTGTTAATCTATAACATTCGAAAGACAAATATGTTTATGAATTTTAGTGAAATTTCTATTTCAAGATCAAATTTTACAGACTCGTCGGAGCTCCGCCGCCGCGGAGTTCCTATTTCTGAGTATTGGCCCTTCGGGCCGGCTGAAGAACTATCATAACCTAAACCTACCTCATATTTAAATGACACTATTTTTTCTGAATTTAGTACGTTATATAATTTGACTTTATGTATTTTGAACGTTATAAATAGTGAGCAAAATAGATTATAAAAATTATGAATTTAAATCGTAGAAATTTACATTTATTATTAAGATGTTATTCATTGCGTACGTTATGCAATTAGATGTTTTGCTATGTAACCGTTACATGACGTTACAGTGCAGTGGATATCGGATCTCTCTGTCTAATCGCTGTCAGTCAGTCAGTCAGTTTAAAATGCTTGTATCAACCATATTTCTTGGCAAATTTTAATTTTATTTTCTCTTTTGGTAATCTCTTTTATGGTATTTTCATGTACACATATAAGGTCGCCGTCAATAGAACTTGCGAACTATGTAAACAAATTAGTACTGTTTGACACATAACCTCAAATATTCACCAAGCGTGTTTTTATTAAAAATAACGCATAAAGAATAGTTATTTCATCTTGAACTTAATATGAAAATAATGATTTAGTGTATAAATCGTTGCAAAGACCTCCACTTGATCTTTAAAAGTAAGTGATTATCGAGTAATCATGGTGAATTGGTTCGTTTGGTTTTGTTTACATAGTTAGCAAGTTCTCTTGACGGCGACCTTACATACCTTCACGCCTTCATTCCCAGAGTCGGGTAGGCAGAGCTTCAGAATTACCAACAACTATAAAAACTTGTTGTTAATTCTGCGACCATTTTTTCACAACAAGGCTGTTTTCAGGTTTTGTTGAGAAATGCGATTTAAAAATCCATGCGTATTCCCTATTGTAATTTAATTTCCAGAAAGGGCTGAAGAATGTGTTCGACGAGGCCATCCTAGCGGCGCTGGAGCCGCCGGAGCCCGTGAAGAGGAAGAAGTGCGCGCTGCTGTAGGGGCGCCGGCCGCCACCGCCTTCGTGACACTAACACTGTAATATTCAACTTATTTTTATAAACTTAAAATTATTCAATATTACGCCATAATTAAAAATAATGAATATTACGAATATGGGTTTTACGCTAAGACATACATATTATGTTATTCAGGCCTTAACAGTTTTCCATATAATATTATTTGTAACCGAAAATATTTTATATTCTATGTCTTTAATTATAATTTATAATATGAAGTCTGACGTAGGTATTACAAATTTTCGTTAAGTAATGTAAAAATGCTACATTTATTTGCGAACGACTTTGTAATCCGATATTTGATAGTAAAATTGCGTTAACAGGTGTTTGCTGACACCAAAAGCAAATTCATGCACAATTTTGCTATGCACAGTGATGCATTTCTAATGTATAAATAAACAGTTATATTTTTAACATTAAGTATTTTTTAAAACTATGCGTCACGCCTAGAAATGGACGGCGGGTAAATACCCAATTTACCAACCCAGGTATTTACCCGGTAAACATCCATCTACCCGGTATTTACCCGTATCTACCCAAATCGTCGGGTAGATATTTTTGTTACTGGTGGTATTAATATTGTTTCAGAACTGGAATAAAAGTGAGTAAAAGTAAAAGTAATTAACAAAACAAACTATTAACGTTACCTTAGGGAAACTTCCACTTGAAAAATCACCACGACAAAATATTGTCGGATCATGACAAAACCACTTAATTTGATACAGATGATGAGAAGCGAGATGTTGCGATATAATTTAGTGTTAATTTACTGTTTATTGCGTACATCTCGTTAATGAAGCAAATAGTGTTAAAAACTTAGTTTGTTGTTTGAATGTTTCGCAATATTTAACGATTTCACCCTTAAATGATCTCTCTACGTTTCAGTGGTTGTTTTTTTTAAGACTATACTTATCTACAGTAAGAAATTAAGGTTAGAAAAGAAAAATATCATGTAAATTTTCAAGTGATTAAATTGTTTTTTTTTTAATTTGCTCGCGACTTGATCTCGTCTCGCGCATAGTCGTTCTTAATGCATAAGTGAGAAAGAGATAAACTAATTAATGTCACTTGGTACTGAATCTATGCGACAGTTCGTTGAAATTAGAAGGGTGAGCATTTAATTGATGTGTCCTTTAAAACGGACAAAATCCGTTTAAGGGTTAATAAAAAACCAAAATTATCTAAATGCGAATCATTCTTTATCTAGGTACAATGGAAATTATAATAATAAAATCGTAATATTGACAAAATTTATTAAAATAGGTTGGTAATTGGTACTGAAATTGGTAGACAACTCAAGATACCTATATTTATGTATGTATGTAATAGTATGTTAACACTTAATTGTACAAAATAAAAACAAAAACAATACAATTCATCAAAAAAAGATGTAAAAAGGCGAACTACAGATACAAGAATAAATACCCGCGTATCTACCCGTGGGTAGGTAAATATCGGGTATATACCTGGTAAATATCCATTTTGGGGTAAATACCCGAGTAGATGCCCATCTCTATCAGGCCTGTCATTATTGACAGCCATAATTATATTAATGTTATTAACATTGTCTTACTTAAATCAAACTACAGTGCCCGGCGGTAAAGATTGCTCATCGACCTTTGGAAAGAGAGAATCGGCTAATTTCGGCTTCGTAGAGCGTTATCTCTGTCGCACACTACTTTTATAAAGTTAGCTAGTCGTGGTTCAGATGCGATAGAGTGCGGTCGCGTCCGGTCCAAAATATATATATAGAGTTGTTAAAACCCCAAACATTAAATATAATAAATGTATTTGAACGATGGCATATTTCCTAACCGAAGCCGACAAATTTAAAAAAATAATGATGATAATATAGGTATTTAGAAATTATGTCACAATGCTTCTATTTTTAATGTCTCCCGGCAAACTTCGTGTTTCGTCAGTCGTCGGATGAATATTCATTATAGTTGCATACTTACCTAATTGTCAAACATAAGAACATCCTCTTTTTGAAAGTCGGTTGAAGAAGTTTCTCTAATCTTGATTCTTTTTTTTTTACTATTTCTATTGTGTTGTTGTGTATTCTTGTCAAATAAATGTTTTGAATTTGAATAGTTTTAAAGCTCTAATATATAGTTCACATGGAGATCAAAACAAAAGAACGATAAAATACTCAGTTCTGAATTCAAATTTTGATAAACGGGAAATCTAATAATTGATGAACATGGAAATTATCATTCGTTTGTGTTCGGAAATCCGATGCTTGCCGATAAGCAATCTTTACCGCCGGGCACTGTAGTTTGTTATTGAATAGGAAAAAAGCCAATTCAGATTTTAAGTACTTTGTGTTTAGAGATATCTGCGATTTCAATATTTACGCGTAATTTTCGTAATCTAATAAGGTCCGTAATGCGTTTTTAAGTGACTCTTTGTTATTAACTGATGCATATATAACTTCTACGTTTTTAAATGAATTAAAAAAAACAATACGCGCATAATAATTCTAAAATGCCACAAGAATTTTACTATTAAAACTTGTAATGCGACTGACTTAGCTTGCTCTTTCTACAACCCTTTATAGTATAGTCAAATCAGATAAAATTTCATTTAAGTCTGGAAATTACTCTAAGAACTGGTATAATCATTTCTGATTGCTTTGTATAGGTTAAAAATCGAATTTATATATCCCTCAATAAATTCATCCCCCGGAAAGGGGTGCAATTAGTTGAAAACCATGCAATGGTTATGACTAACGAGAGAAGAAAGGTGTACGTTTTAACCCATATCAATCTCTCAAACTGTATTTGCACGTGTTATTTAATTAAATCCAAAGTACGGAACATATAAATAAAAATATATATACAGGGTGGAAAGTTGAGATGGGGCAGTTAGGGCAGTTACTAGATCCCTTGCTGCTACGCGAAAATGGTCTTAGGAGACCTTTACTAACTTTTTAAGTGATGATGAATGAATCGACATTCACAAATATTTCATAAAATGTACAGTCAGCGAGAAAGTTGATAGATTTGAGTTTTTTTTTTTTAAATGTTAATCTGTCCCATTTCTGTTAAGGATTAAAATACCTTTTGAGACCAAATAAGTTTAGAGTACTAGAACGCCCACAAATCAAAGAAAACTTTTTCCATACAGTTCGTAGGGTAATTAATTACAAAGTGAAACTTTCGCATGTTGTTCTTTACGCTTAAGTTATGAGTCCTTTATGCTTAAATAAAATTAAACAGTATGTAGACAACTAAAGGACACTTGCACCAACAATTTAATACTGGGTTAGTAAACGTTAGTGGAGTTAGTGTCTTAACAAAGAATTGAATTTTTGGTGCTATTCCGCTTAAAAGAACGTTTCAGGGAAAAACGAAAATTCATAAAAAGCATGAGGTCGTAATTGTTCAATTAAAAAAAAAAACAGTATCTAAATACTTTTTAATTATTAACATGTTTCATCCATGACTGTCAGCTTTATCTGTATAGAAACATGAGTTTTTTTTCAACAATAATACCGATTTTTCTCATTTCTAATATGATAATTTATAGTTGTTATCATATTTAATGATCTTTAAGCTAAATAAAATTTCACTTTGTAATTAATTACCCTACGAACTGTATGGTTTTTTGCTTTGTGGGTGTTCTAGTACTCTAACCTTAGTTGGTCTCAAAGAGTTTGTCGATTTTCTGGCTGACTGTATATTATATCAAAAATCTAAGAATGTCGATTTTGATTACTTAAAAAGATAGTAAAGGCCCAGCCACACCGCTTGCGTGACGTGCACGTGCACGTGCGCGTTCGCTTTCCACTGCGTTGTATAGTATGAATTCTCATTACGAAATGTCACTATACAACGCAGTGGAAAGCGAACGCGCACGTGCACGTGCACGTCACGCAACCGGCGTGGCTGGGCCTTAAAGGTCTCCTAAGACCATTTTCGCGTAGCAGCAAGGGATCTAGTAGCTGGCCTTACTTCCCCATCCCAACTTTCCACCCTGTATAATATTAAGTAAAAATTTACTTTCGGCCATTGCGGCTCTGGGGAAAATATAGAACGCGGTGCAAATTGAGGAAATGATTAGAAAAAATATGTAAGTACAATATCAAATTTGGACTGGCGCGTGCGACCCCCGGAAAGTAAGTATCCACGTTTAACGGTCTTCGTAAGTAGGTACTTCGGAGAAAATTTTGAAAATATGAAAATTAGTCACAATCGTATTCATTGGATTTGCTTTAACCCTTTATAAGGCAGAGGCGATTTAGCGACCACATATACTTATTTATAATTTCAACCTTACGTACTACAGAATATGATACATATTCTGTTGTTTTTGCACAAAAAATGACTTGCTTTTAAACGATTCCCTAGGAAGTGTCAATCATGAAACTGTATTTGAATTTTACTGTAGTTAAATTCGCACTCTATAAAAAATTGGCATTCTTATCAGAAACATGCATCACACCACCCGCGGTCGCCTGGCGTGTTCGCTGCGATTACATTTGAGAAACTGCCGTTATTTTTTATTTTTTTTTATAAAGTGCGAATGTAGTATCTTTAAAATAAGTGCCATGTTTAAATTTTCACGACTACCTTAATTTTACCCCGAAGTACAATCTAGAAAATAATGAAAAATACTTGTTACATAATTTGCCTAGGGGTGCAAAATGAACTGGGCGTTTATAATGCTTTAAAAAGTTTAATGTAAGTTTGCACCAACCGACTGAATTATCCCCGAGCCGCAATCTAAGAAAAACAAATAACATAAATTTCATACATCGCACACCTTTTTAAATAAGATAGTACGTTATGTACTAAAGGGGCCTTTACAAGTGACTAAACTTGCGCCAGATAGTTTTTAACATACTCTAAAATTACGGCACATTAAAATTTATACGTAACATTTAAAGACCTTTCGTACATAATTGAAACGGTGCAAACTGGGGAAACGATCTAGTTGGGCCTTCTAACGACTCCAAAAAAAAAACACGACTACACGACTTACTTCTATACTTTTTGCTAATTTGACTATACTTTTAGTCTTTTCAGTCCCGCGCCACTATTTAATTTTTGGGTTAGAGTTCCCGGGCTCAAGCACGGATTTATTTACGCGGATCCGTGTACTTCGGACATCTAATACCGCCAGGGCTAAGGACACGGACACACGTGTAGGTGTGAAACACGTGTATCGGGAGCTCTAGTGCTTATGCAAACAAACCTACATATTACTTAAAATGCTTGTCACACTGTGAAATCATATAATATAATATAGACGAGCTCTGTCTTATTAACGAGACGCTGGCGAAATCGGTTGATATTTTTTGTCGTAATTCAGATATTGGCGACGGTAAGGTTAGATGTTAAGGTTCGACCTAAATCTTATTACTTAAAATGAGCAATGATTTTATTGTAAACTTAAACTTTATATATCCATAGATATATATTTATATAAATGCAAATAAATAAATATATACCTCTAGTATTTTAAATTCACGAAGTCGCGCCCTGCCACTCAAAATGACGTTGTGCGGAATTACGTCAAAGTACGAAAAGTTATGTAGTGGGGGCGTAAATTCGTGGATTGAAAACCATATACAGGGTAATTGGTTATTCGATATATTCCTTTTAGGGAGCTCGTTTGCAGCGAAATAAGTATGCCATAAAGTATCCTTTCACCCTGTGTATGAACATTGGTTTTTAGGAGTCTGCTCTAAGGATTTTTAATGATAAAATGCCAAAAAGGAAAAGAAGGGAGGCCTTTGCCCATAAGTGGGACACCAATAAAGGCTAAAAAACTGCCCAAGAAATCGATCTGTCAAGTTGTCGTCTTCGGTATATTTATATTTTACAGAATTTTTGATTAGTCTATCGACTCTACTCAAGTCTGGGCTTCCGAGCCCAGCAGGCTTGCCATTTAAAGCTTCAAGGCTCTAAACCTGGAAAGTAGGCTCCAACGTTTTATGGGTTCGGGCCCCCACGCTTAAAAGTTTTGGGCCTATAAGGCTCCAGAGCCTTGTAGCCTTGTAGGCTCTAAATTGTAAATTACCATAAAGTCAAACTTTTAGGTGGGCTGTAACTGTTACTAACCGTACTGGGACAAGACTATAAATAAAACGAACTTAAAGTGTCATTTCAAAATGCCTCTATGAATTATGATGAAAAGGATAAAATAAATTAATTGTAAAATTCCACTACAAAATAATATTAATATTTATCGTGCCACATAAATATACCTGAACACCTTTACCATAACCGTTGCCTGCATACTACAAGCCAAATTGTGCCCACCCGCGCGCGCGTATGGCATTTAATACTCACCGTTGTCGTGCGACGCCATTCAATTAATTTCTTTGCAAGTGTTGGCTAGTTGAAAATTAAATTTAAGTACAGATATAATAATATAATAGTACGTTTTTTTATCTTACAGATATTCAGAATAAGTATACAACATGCAAATATCGTAACAGTTTATAGACGTAGTTCAATTCAGTATTTAAAAAAAATACCTATAGTCTCGATAATTATTGTGCCTTGGGATTTATAGTGTTTACATACATACATCCATTTTTAGAGTAGCAATATCGGTAAAAATATCAAAGGCTTTATATGTCATCCACGAATCTGTGGCAATCGGAACCTGATATATAAATAAGCGCTTGCCCGCGACTCCGTTCGCGTAGAACTAGTTGTGTTTTCATTTATCTCTTTCACCTCGAGAACTAACATGTTTCCCTCAGGAAAAAGTGAGTTTTGGGTTAATCAACTCTTCGGAAAACTTATACACGGTGACAGATAAGTCGTAATACAACTTATCGCCAGGGTGTTCTACCCACAAATATGAACAACTTTCACTATGGGACCAACTCTGAAATCACGAAAAAAAATATCAGCTGTTTCATACATTTTGCTCGCGGACGCATTGAACTTTTCCATGAAACGGCAGATTTTTTTTTCGTGATTTCATAGTTGGTCCCGTAGTGAAAGTTGTTGATATTTAGGGTAGAACACCCTGGTGAAAAGTTGTATTTCGACTTATCTGTCACCCGGTATATTTTAGTAGTAGCATGTCAACACGGTGTAAGATTACAAACGTGGGAGCGACCGACCCGCGTTTGGAGGGCGCGATTCAAAATATTTTTATTCTATCTCGTTATCCAGCGATGCTGGGGGACATTTTAGGGTGTGCGACAAGTAAATGTCTTAAAATTTAGATTACAATGAATAAAAGGGTTAATTCACACCAGTGTTCTCTACTTTTAAATATCCATAAACCTAAATTTATTACCGTCAAAGTTGATAGATTCTGGTCTAACATATATAGAGTAAGGCCCCGTTCCCACTATGCCGGACCGGCGAATTTGCCGGATGCCGGTAAGGCTAGTGGCTTATGACGCTGTTCACACGGCATAATGTGAACAGCTTCATATAAATTGTACAGCCACTACTCTTACCGGATCCGGCATAGTGGGAACCAGGCCTTAGACGTTTATAATTTAAGGTTTAAAGGTATTATAATTAGATAAAACTTATCCGAAGTGCCCCACTGTGGATTTTACATAGAGTATGTAATTGAATAGGTAGGTAATAACATATTTCACACGATTTTTTTATGAGTGTTTGAATAACTAGGTATCGGTTTATATGGCTGCGTTTGATTCGACTAAATTTCATTGATTCAGTATCATCTTGTTTCGTCTCACTCGTTTTTCGTCAAGTTCTGCATTCGTCATGGGTTCTTTATTCATCATCTTTGTTTATCGTCAGTCTTCTTTGATTACATTCGGCTGTGAGTCTCGTTTTTAGTCTCAATCTCTAGTCGTTATGTATTCTTATTACCCATTCGCTGTTAATCCTTCTCCATTTTGGTGACATTTGCAATTCGTCTCATTCACTTTTGTCCTCACTGATGCCCCCCGTTCGTTGTTCAGCTCATTCTCTTTTTGACAGGCGTATTTTTTTCCAACATTCATAAAAAATGGCGTTCCCGCGGGAAAGGCGTATTTAAAAAAAAAACAGCCTTCCCGGGACTGGATAAAAAAAGTGACAAAGAGCGAATGACACGAAAACACGTGACGAACCACAGAGAACGTGACTTAAAATAAAATGGACTCATAGCGAATGAGACTTAAAAAGAAAGAGACGAGCTAAAATTATATCAATAATTCCAAGTAAAATTCATTAGAAAAATAGGTTTATTTATGGTTGTACGAGTGTCCAATAAGATACGAAAAGGTGACTGATGGAGCTCCTGAAGTTTTGGTATTTCGTGTTAACAAATTTGTGTTATTTTGCAAATTAGCCGTTTATATAATAATAAATAAATATCAGGGGACTTTCTCACACAAATTGACCTAGTTACTAAATAAGCTGAAGATTGTTCTATGAGTAGTTGACATTAATCAACAAATTTAAAAAGAAAATAGATCGAAGACTAATAAATACTCCCGCTTATCACACAAATGCCCTTCCCGGGAATCGAACCCGGAACCGCTAGCTTCGTAGGCGAGTGACTATTACTAATATTGGATATATTCAGATTTTTGTAGGTATATTTTACTTTAACTCCCTAAGTTCAAGGTCTAAGGACCGTATTAATAAACTGATCTTGGCTGAAATTTAATATAATCACCGAATTCATTTTAGACGATAAAAGTTATATTACTCTTAATAGTGTGCTTATTGTAAGTAATATTTTTTTAGTTGGTGGTAACATCAAACTACGTTCAAATCGTAATGAATTAAATTGGAACATCTGGTTTCTGATTACATACAGATCAATCAATCCGGGCAAGAGCATGTCTGCCCATGCTCAGTGTAGGGTTCTGAAGCCGTTGTTACGACAAACACAAACTATCTAAAAAACAACATGTAAGTATTAACTAATAGTTAGTTGATTTTTAGTACGTATAAACACTTAGTCGCCTGTATCTCAGGAACTAATAAAGTCTACTTAGTCGTGATATTTTTCCTTTTAACTTTATTTTTATGTCTTTACCAATCACGGGACTATGGTAGTCCCTGACCTTTTGAAGGCCTACGTGGAGCCGAAGCCAACACACAGAGGCCCTTTTAGACAAGTTATTATTATTATTATTATTTTATTTTAGTTCTAATATAGAATTGTGTTTTTATTTAAGATATTTTTCAGATTTTTATTGCATGTAGTTTTAGCTGTTACATTACACTTTTCGAGTTCAATATTTCCTGAACGGTCCCCCAAACCTTAAAAAAGTATAAAATAGGGTGAACTGCTGTATTATTGGCCACCTACCAATTAATAGCCCCATGAACTTTAATATAAGGTAATATAGAGGATAATTTAACAATCACTAGGTGCCAGTAACTGGTATTTCAGAGGCCAAAAATTAAGTGTTTGTCTAGAACTAGCTTTAGCCCGCGTCTCCGTCCGCATAGAATTCGTTTATCGCTGCTCCCTTGGGCACTGTCAAATTTTCCGGGATAAAAACTATCCTGCCCTGTTCCACGACCTAACCTATGTGTGCCAAGTTTCATCCCGATCCGTTCACTGGTAGAAGCGTGATTGAGTAACGAGTGTGGCTCACAATTTCCGAAAAGAATTTCTTTTTGGTTGCAGTATTTCTATTCCCATTTTTTTCCGATCTTAATTTTTCACTGTCGTTTTTTCACTGGTTTGTTTTTCCCTGACGCATTTTGTCCATTCCAGAAATTAATTTGATAGATTTACTGTCATTAGGTACAAATGGAAAATCGCTTGACGCTGTCGAAAACGCTGTCGCGGAGTTCCTATTTCTGTGCTGCAAAACTAACAACCTAAACCCTAATTATAAGTGGAAAAAAATTAAATTGAGAGAAATTCGGATACGAAATTATGCGATTGGGAAAAAATAAGAACGGGGAAAGAATGAGAATGGAAATTCTACAACCAATGAAATTCGATTTTCGAAAATTATGGGCACCGCTCTGAGTAACAGTATCCAAACATCCAAACGGTCTCATTTATACCTAATAACTAGCTTCTGCCCGCGACTTCGTCTGCGTGGACTTTAAATTTTGATCTTAACAGGATGAATAATTTAAGTTTGTCCTAACCGAACCGAGAACGAAATATAAAGCTTATAATTGAGCTGTAAAGAGAAAATCGGTTAACCACACAGTTACAGTACTATTATGTCCACTTTGACACTCTGGATATCTCGGTTTTAATTGTAAAGGTTCGTGTTTTCACGTAGAGTATATAAAATCCTAGAATTTACTTAAAAATAATAAGAAAAAAATTCAAAACGCATTCAGTTTAAATATTTTATGTAAGTAAATTCCAAAAAATAATAATAAAACCTCTAACTAAAATTCATATATTAATATTGAAAATGTATTCAAATAGACTATAATCAACTTTTCATGACATATTTGACGGGTTAGCTTTCAAAATCAGAGGAATTAGCTTGGAATGAAATTATCTGTAAATAACATTTACTAATTTATTTTTTGTTTTTTTAGGAATGCGATAATAATTAAATCAAGCCACATGAGTCACATCAGTGTTAATCATAGGCGTACTGTAAAAAATGTCATTTTGGCAGGTGATCTACATTACTGTTTTAGACTTAAGTCCACACTATCATATTATATGCAGCAATGTGTCTCTTGTCATTTGCACTTCCGATCTCTCCCGATGAATATGGTACTGTACTTTGACCACACCAATTCAACAATTCGATACAGAGTTTTAAATTGAAGCTAGCTCCATCTAGTTCGTATATTAAGAACTAAAAGTGTGTTTCTTTAGTAACATTTGTGAACATTACAGGACGACACACCTAAACAGAAATAAAATCACATTACTACTCACACATGGCTAACTGAGATTTCACCTTTTTAATTTTGTTACTCGTCAAGACAAAGTTACGCCACTTTGTGAGCAAATTCACGGCTTTTAACGAATAATTTGATTTCCCGTAGGAATGAGATGTGTTTTCGGGATAAAAATCGTATGTCCTATTCCAGGACCCAACCTATATGCCAAGTTTCATCCCGATCCGTTCAGTGGTTGAAGCGTGATTGAGTAACAATCATCCAAATTGTCTCGTTTATAATATTAGTTATAATAATAATATATACAACCCCTTGCAAAGAAATCGCGCACTAACGATTTTTTTTTAATTGTTCAACTATAATGTAACTAAATGAGATTTTAAGCTACGAAATAAAGAAAATAGATTTTACGAAGTTATAATTTAATACAAATTATATTTCTTAAATTTCGTAGCATTCAATCTGAATTAGTTACAGTATGTTTAAATTAATTGAAAAAATCGAAAGCCCCGTTTAAGATGATTGATATTTTTGTAAGATGTTTTTATAAGAGCCATCCAATGATAGCTCAATTCATGTCATAATGTAAAAAGTGAATGTGGCATACATAGACAGACGGACATGGCGAAACTATAAGGGTTTCTATTTTGACTTCGGAACCCTAAAAAACTCACATGATCTTCAAAAACAGGTAAAAAACGCAACTGATATGGCTTACCGATGTACCTGTGCAGATGCCTAGTTTTCGAAGCGCAGGAACCAATCAGCATGACCATGCGTTGCGCGTCTGTATTCGAGTGTGGCTCATAATTTCCGAAAATCAAATTTTGTTCGTAGCAGAATTTCTAATCCTATTTTTTCCCAATCTTAATTTATCACTTTCGTGTTTTTTCACTGGCTGGTTATTCCCTGACGCATTTTTTCCATTCCATGAATTAATTTGATAGTGTCGACGGAGCTACGCTGACGCGGAGCTCCTATTTCTGTGCGGTTTGGCCCTTCGGGCCTACTGCAAAACTAACATAACCTAAACCTACCATTCCTTTTTCGACCTAATTATAATTGGAAAAAAATGCAATTGAGAGAAATTCGGATTGGAAAATATGCGATTGGGAAAAAATAAGATCGGGAAAAAATGGGACTGGAAATTCTACAACCAATAAAATTTGATTTTCGGAAATTATGGGCAACATTCCCTGTATTCTGTGTATTGATTATTAGTGACGCCATGTTGACGCGCGCCCGCGTGTCATTCAGTCAGCCGTGAGTGAGATGGAAAAAATAGATTCAATTTAATTTGCACCTTATTACTATACGTACAAGTCTGATCGTGGGTTTTATCGTGCTTTCGGAAATCATCGGAATCGTTGTTCGTGTCTGCGCGAACGAAGATTCGCGACACGCCATATAAATTGTGTTCTACTGTACGCGATTTTGAAGTAATAATGGTAAATTATATTTATATTGGAAATATGCGATACGAGGTTTTTTCAAAGTAATGACGATATATAGAAGAACAGATTTCTATGCCTCTTCAAAGTAATTTCGAAGAGGCTCATTAAACGTCACGGGAGTCCGAAGAGCTGGCAGTTTCCTCGCTCAACGCATTCACTTATTAGCAAGAAAATACTGCCAGCATCTTCGGGACAATGCCACAGGGGTCTTTATTAGATTTAGCATTTTATTGTTAGCTTAGGTTTATTTTAAGTTTTAATTTTTATTTGTAATTTTCGTTATCTATACAGGGTGTTCTATAAACCGACGTTAACCCGCCTAGGGCTGATTGAGCAGCTAAAAGGCTATCGATTGCATAATCAGCGAAGTTTTTAAACCTATTTGCCCTGTTTTTAAAATATTTTTTTAATTAATCACAAAGTTGTTTTTTCCATACAAAGTAAAAATCAAACTTCATGTGCAAACTTAAAAAAAACTGGCAAATAGGTTTAAAAACTTCGCTGATTCGTGATGATTCTAATTATGAAAGATACTTACCACTGAAAAACTTATGAAATAGAGATACAGGGTGGAAAGTTGAGATGAGGCAGTAAGGGCAGTTACTAGACCCCTTGCTGCTACGCGAAAATGTTCTTAGGAGACCTTTACTAACTTTTTAAGTAATGAAAATCGACATTCACAGATTTTTGATAAAATGTACAGTCAGCGAGAAAATCGACAAATTTGAGTAAAAATTGATTTAATGCCAATCGGTCCCATTTCTGTCAAGGATTAAAACACTCTTTGAGACAAACTAAGGTACTAGAACACCCACAAATCAAAGAAAACTTTTTCCATACAGTTCGTAGGGTAATTACAAAGTGTAAATCAAAGAAAACTTTTTCCATACAATTCGTAGGGTAATTACAAAGTGTAAATTTTGCATGTTGTTTTTTACGCTTACGAGTCCATTATGCTTAAAGAAAATTAAACAGTACGTAGACAACTAAATGCCAATTGCACCAAAAATTTCATACTGGGTTAGTAAACGTCAGTTTCATACAAAAACTGTCATTTTAACTCGCTAAGGGTCCGTTGTTTGGTCAGTAGTTAACTCAACTTAATTGTTAAAATTCGAAAAAGGAATCGAAAATTTGACATATTTCCTTGAGATTTAACCATTAGGTACCTTTTTTACGATTAGTTAGTTTAACTGCTGATCAAACAACAGGCCCTAAACAGAACGTGTCAGAGAAAAACGAAAATTCAGATAAAGCATCGTCATGCAGACATCATCATTCTAATTTCAAAATTTAAATTCAGTAAGTACATTGTTTTTAATTATTAACCTGTTTCATGTTTCATTATCTGAGTAGAAAAATGTTCGTATTTAGAGTTCTCTTTCCGCACAGACTTTAGTTTTTTTTACAAATACTGATTTTTCTCATTTCTAATATCCTAATTGCAATTGTCTCCATATTTAATGATATTAAAGCTAAACTAAATTTCACTTTGTAATTAATTGCCCTACGAACTGTATGAAAAAGGTTTTCTTTGATTTGTGGGTGTTCTTACCTTAGTTGGTCTCAAAGAGTGTTTTAATCCTTGAAGGAAGTGGGACCAATTGGCAATAAAAAAATTTTTACTCAAGTCTGTAAATGTCGATTTTCTTCACTTAAAAAGTTAGTAAAGGTCTCCTAAGAGCATTTTCGCGTAGCAGTAGCTGCCCTTACTGCCCCATCTCAACTTTCCACCCTGTATAGATATACAGATAGATAAGGGAAAAATAAAAAAATCAGATTAAAATGATAAGTATCTCCGAAACTTAAATCGATAACTTTTTATCTGCTCTACCAGCCCTAGGCGGGTTGACGTCATATTTTGTACTGAATTGATAGCTGTCAAATCGGGTCTTTTAGAACGGTACCAGTATAGGTCAATTTGTGTGAGATTTTCCCCTGACCCTGGTCACATAATTAGATACACTTGCATTTTTTCCCATATAATTGTCTACAGATACTTATCACTTCTCGAATTTTACCACCAATCAATAACTACTTGACCAATTTTATTGCTAGCTACAAATACCCCAGGAAATTTCCGATTCCTTTCTATGGAGACAAAATATATCTATATCAGTAATTTTATTATGCCTAAAATTAGATAGGTAAGTTAATATATTCATCATTAATCAACTTACATTTGGCCGCGAAAATAAAAAATATAGAATAAACTTGTTTTAATTATTTTGAAAAAGAGCAATAATGCTATAAGTAGTATTTACTCTAAAAATTAATTCATATTTCATATTCATATAAAATCCACCTATTTTTGTTCCTACATCACAAAAATTTATTTGCAATTAATTGCATAACTCTAGTGAAATCAATCAAATCGGTTCACTTTTGGTTTACCTATACACGCTTCTCGTCAAATATTGAACTCGATCCAACCGAAAATAGCAGGGTCAAAGAAAATAAGTTGAGAAAAATCAGCCACTTTCTGCTAATTATTTTTATGTTCCCTTGTACTTTTTTGTATTATTGTTTTGGTCCTTGTGCCCGTTGGGTCGTGTTCAATAAAATTGTACATAGTTAGGGCTTTAATTAAAACAAAACTTAATTGATTCCTTTGTGTAACGAAAGTTGCCCAATTAGTTTGTATGACTAACTTTCGTTACACAAAGGATGCTATCATGATTTTGTTTTCGATTAACCTTTAATTATGTACAATATTTTTGAAAACGACCCTGGTGTCAATCAATACAATTTCACCATAAAAATAGTTAAGTAAAAAAAATTCTGAAAATTTCCTCCTCTTTTGAGGATACAACTTTTTTTCCAGCAATTTCTGGATCATGGCATTTTGGTAGATTCAAAAATAAAGTACTTAGGTACGTCAAAATAACGCTCTATGAGCCTAAATAATTAGCCTGATGTCGAATTAATTATAAAATATAAAATAATTAATTAAAAAATTGTAAGGGGCCTGGGGTAAAAACTAAGATTTAACACGTTGGCTGCCATGAGCATCATAGGTGGGATCACTTAATCTTCTCTGTGTGGCCATGAGCATCACCGGTGGGATCGGAAGCTCATTTTTCAGGGTATTGTTATGCGGTTTTTTTTGGAGTTCAGAGTCAAACTTCGAATGCTATTTCGTAGAGGATACACTATAGTTACTTACTAAAACTGGACTGTTTCGAATTTTTAGATACCTAACTTCTGAGGAGCTCCTTAATTTGGTAGACCATCATTACTTTATTTATATCATCATCTAAGTGGGCCTGCCAAGTTTTCCGAGTCACATCCAAGGAGTTTGTTTTCGTCTAGTTGAATTACAACCTCTGACATGTAATCTAAGCATAATCATCAGAATACTGTGAATGTGTCTTCTACAAAGTAGCATTCAAAGTATGACTCAGGCCCCCAAAAAAATCCACAAAAAATACCGTGAAAAATGAGTTTCTGATCCCACCGGTTATGCTCATGGCCACACAGAAGTTTACGTGATCCCACCGGTGATGCTCAGCGGGTGGAATCAGTTAATTTCTATGGGGCGTGGGAGCAATACTTATAGGTGTAGTATGGTGGGCAGCCAACGTGTTAAGTGCTGACGCGTCCATACAAACTTTGAACTTTGTACGAACGCCAAATTTTTTTTTCAAATTCTTATATAATTAAAACTTCGTTTATAACAACAAATTGTAAATAACTCTGAAGTTTAGCTTGTTATTAAAGTTAACGCGAAGAGTAACTAACAATAAAATTAGTTAATAACTTGTTCGATTGTCTAAATTGAAAAGTTATACTTGAAGCGTTTGTAATTATGTATAAATACGGACTAAAACAAATTGTCACCGTTGTGGTAGCTCTTATTTACGTGACAGTTTAGTTGAGCCCCTGGGCCTATTCTAATGGGAAAAAAATCAGACAAAAAAACACTCTTTAACTCAGCCATTACTGTCGAGTAAATAAGAGCTATTGTAACGTCTTGACAATACAATGACATAGAATAGAGGCCCTGTTCTTATCGATAGCTATCAGCGGCAATCTTTGTAACTCTATGAAAAACGAGTTTTAAATATATTGTCAGATGTGAGTGAGAGAGAGAGATGTAATTGATAAATTTTTGGGCTATTCCCAATTGTTCGCACCCCTTTGTTCGCATTACGAACTACTGGGAATAGCCGGATTTTTGTATTCTCGACATATAATACACACTGTAAATCGAACGTATCGTATAGTGATCAAAATTATGTAAACACGACTCTATTGAAGGCGTTAGAGCGTGTTAGTTCATAATTTCACAATTACCATAATAGGTTTTCACTTTTTTGTTGCAAATATTTTATGATGTTTTAAAATCAAAAGGATTTGAATTCACGACTTTACTTTCTCGTTTTCTTTCAGTCGGTGCGTTTTAAATATCGTCTATCACCGCGGTGCCTTTAAATTGCACTTATTAGTGCCGCTCTGACAGTGCTGTGGCGATCCTAAGACCGTGCATGGTGGTGATGATTATCGTTCTGAAGTGCATTGCGGTGCTCTCGTTATACCTTATTCATTCTGTAAATTACAAGGATATCAATTACATACTATACATTTGCAAAGTATTGAGGATACCTGTCAACTTTGATGGTTTTATTGTTAAACAAGACATGACAATAATTTGTACTACTTCTTTTATACAAGGTTTCGTAAAGCATTTATTACTATTTAATTAATCACCGGGCCTCTGTTCTACTGGATAAAACCATATTGCCTTTGACACGTCAAGTAAATAAGATCCGTCGGAGACGTTGACAACGCCATGACATGTTCAAGTAATATGGTTTTACCGAGACGAATAAGAGGCCCTGACAGATTCAAAACCTTGTTTCTATTAACTAATTAAGAAGTAAGAAGCAGCAACTAATTGTAGTTAATAGTAATAACCTAACCTAACCAAAAAAATGTTGGAAAACCCCCGACATTGACATTTCAAAGTTCAATACTTCAAAAATGGCTGAACCGATTTGGATATAAAATGTCTAAGAACCACCGCTAGAAAACCTGCTTTCAAATAAAAAAACCGCATCCAAATCGGTTCATCCGTTTAAGTGCTACGGTGCCACAGACAGACACACACACACACACACATACACACACACACACACACACACGCACACGCACACACACACTTACACGTCAAACTTATAACACCCCTCTTTTTTGCGTCGGGGGTTAAAAATAGCTGGTCTCTTATATTTTACATAAATTAAGTAAAGGTTTTAAAGTAGAGGAAACTGCACTTTTGCTGGCACCCATTCGATTGACACTATAAACTTCATTTAAACTCAATAGAGGCGATATTCTACTATCACTAGGTGCCAATAACTGGTATTTCGGTTGTCGATAAGTGGGTGTTTGCCCTATATTGTCGTCGACTGTGACTTAATTTTGCTAATCGCGTTTTTATACAATTTGTACAACATGTTTAGATCTAAAACGCAAACCGTAACACATGACTGAGATGGTGCAATATAAGTAGTATTTGTAATTATTATGACCATTGAGGCCCTACACTGCGAGGAATATATTTAAGCCTACTTAGCACGGTCATTATTATTTATCATTTCACTAAGTACCGCAAATACATAGATTACCCGAGCAGGTTTACCTAAGTATTATTAAGGGCTGATTTTTCAATCTCCAGATAACACTATAAGTCAGGTAAATTGTAGCTCTGTCCTTATCTTTCTTATGACAAAGAAAGGGACAGATCTACAATTTACCTGACAGATGGTGTTATGTGGAGATTGAAAAATCAGCCCTTAATAGCGTTCAAAATATTACGTGGGACTTTTTAACATATATCAACTTTATTATTATTGGATATATTATATTTTCTTGTGTTCGCAAGGTAGTTTTAGGTGTATATTGAATTAAATATATAAGTGAAAAATTATTGTTTTTATTTGAATGCTAATATTTTTATTACCTATAGAACTGACAGTCGAGTTCATAAATATGTGTACGATTTAGTACCTTGTCTATTTAATGTCATGTTTAACCTACCATACATAAATTATTATCAGAGCGTTTAAAGTGACACGTTACTTAAGTGTACACATATTTATGAACTCGACTGTACACCGTGTCCGTGACGTACCGGACGGATTTTAACATCGTGTTCCTGACTTAAGAGAGCATACAGGTTGGTATAATAAATATAGTGGTCTCGGCCCAGAATATATTTTTCGGGCCCAACCGATCACTGGTCACTGGTGTGACTATGGTTCATTTTATTTACCCGTAGTCACTTCACACCAAGACCGAATTTGCGTCTATTTCTCTTTCAAAATCAAAATCCACAGAGTCGACGGAGCTCTGCTACCGCAGAGCTCCTATTTCTGGGTAGTTTGGCCCTCCGGGCCTGCTAAAGAACTAAGATATACATAACCTAAACCTACCTCACACTTGGTGTGACTACGGATAAATAAAATGAACCATAGTCACACCAGTGTGGCAAATTGGTATGACTACGGATCGGTTTTTTTTTTCGGGTACCTCCCATTTGTTCTATGGAACTGTGACGTCATAGAACTGTTAACATTTTTCTTTCCCAGCAGTTCCATGGTAGAAATATTGAAACAAAAAATGTGCTATTTGTTCTATAGAACTAGAAGCACTTCAAGTTTCCCATCAGTCCTATGGAACTGTGACGTCATAGAACTGTTAACATATTTTTTTCCAAACAGTTCTATGGCAGAACTATTGAGACAAAAAATGTGCTATTTGCTCTATAGAGCTAGAAGCACCTCAAGTTTACCATCAGTCCCATGGAACAAATGCTCTACAGAAGATTCCACGAATATCATTCCCTTAATTTACAGTTTAGTTACTGATAAAACTAAGGAAACATATAAAAGCATTCTGGAGCTCATTAAATCGGAGTTCCCCGACTAGGAGCCTTCAACATTTGTAACTGATTTTGAAATGGCTGCAATAGCAGCTATAAAAGACGTATTTCCGAGAGCAAAACACCATGGATGCTATAGGCGGAAACATACTATTGAAACGCCACGCCACCCGACGAAACGCGACGCGTGTTGTGTCAAATCAAATTGTAGTATTTTCTATGACCAGAAACACACTATGAACACCCGACGCGACGAAATGCGCTCACACACCACCCGATCCGTACGTGCTAGATCGGCGTGTTGGTGTTGGTGGGGGTAATCACGCCACCCGACGCAGCACACGCAGTGTGTTTCTAGTCAACACCCGACGCCACGCGTCAGTCGATCGAGAACTTTCGCAGTACGTGCACACTTCCATACACTTCCACTGCTGTCAGCTAACTGTATTCAGAAATTGCTAGCGTGTCGTGGCGTCGCGTTTTGGCAATGTGCACGGTGCGCGTCGGGTGTCGACACGTGGCGTCGCGTCGCGTTTCAATAGTATGTTTCCGCCTTTACTTTTTCAAAAATGATCCTACTCTCCTTAGTCCAAGTTAGTGACCAAAGAGAATCGATTTGATTGAACGTGTATACTATCTACCTAATTAGCATTTTGATACTCATAGATTTTGGCGATTTTGATGCATCAACCGACATTCTATTGTTTCATTGCTGATTTTATTTGACAACTTTGACGTGATGATTTTATAGTGCCTTTGCTGTAATAGCTCCTTTTTTATATTTATTAATAATTAATTTACTTATTTGAAATTAATACGACTTTCGCTGTCGTGTGATATGAAAATTTCAAGTTAATTATGGGCGACGGTTTGAAACTGTCGAAAGGTATGTCAGTGTAAGAATTTGTTTAGTATGAATAGCGATAATTTTTGGACTTGCATACCGGTATTGTGAATATCGACTCGGTTAGAGTTCCCGATATTGTTGGCTTTCGATCATTTATTTCCAGTTCGAATGTAACAGTTTAACCTCTCGGTATGCTTATTATGATTCAGAACACTAAATTACCCAAAAACAAATATTACCTACCTAGGTAGGTACCTATCTACCTAGCTTCTTTATGTACAACTTTAACATACTTAAATAACATTTTCTCTTTCGTCAATTCACTAACCTTTTAGCCGCCGTAGTCGACACAATGTCCACTAATGTTCAGCCACTATCGCTATAGTCTTATAATAGACTGCAGGTATCCTGTGTTTTTGTGCAAGATATTCAACTTTTACGGAGTTTTATTTAGATGTAATTGTTGAATAGATATCAATGAAACTGAACTGTTTTGCTTGAGTTTAATTTTCCATATGAAGCATTCAATTTGGATAATTTTACACGGGGGCTACACCCGCCGCCGTAATCTTAGGTATACACCGGGCTCAGAAGGTGTGTACCCGAAGTATTTTATCAGCGCATTCCTGAGGTAATAAAGGAGTAAAAATGCTATATTAACATACCTAGGTCCAATTCGGCTGTTTCAACTTTTCATTTATTTCATTCAATTGAAATGGAATGTTTTCGCTTCCCTAGGAAACAAAGCCTAAGGACGAGTTGGCAACGCTTTTCTTGTAATTATCACTTATTACGGGAAATACCTTGAAAATTTTAAAAGTGATTTACCTTATTGTCCCCTTCTCGTAATATTGAAGAAAGAGAAACTATGACCTGAATAAAAAGATGATACGTGTAAATGTAACGGCATAAAATAAGCATAAGTAGATTACCTGTTTCGAAGCATTCCGGGAATGGGTGGTCAACGTGACAAAATGTTCAACGGTTGGAATGTGCAGGGGTCAAAATGTCTATGAGGACCGGCTGTCTATGTGGCAAAAACTACTAACGTTAAAATGTGCTATGGTTAAAATGGACAGGAGTTAAAATGTGTTCGGGTCCAATAGAACACGCGCTTAATGGCCGAACCCTATATTCAAACCGCGGATAGATAGGCTTACTTCGGATTAATATTTGACACATTTTGTATGGACAAATGTCAAATTTTTACCTGAGGTAAGCCTTATCTATCCGCGGTTTGAATATAGGGTTTGGCCGTAAATGTATCAAGGTAAAAACGTGCATGTGTCAAAATGTCCATATAAGTAGAAACATTCGCTTGTAATGTAACATTTCAGATTCGATATTGAGCATTACGTCATTACATTACAATACTGCCTCACTGTTTTGACGAGTTCTCTTTCCTTTCTTAGTGCTCGACTCTCTAACGTTACATTACAGGAAAATGCTCCAGGTGAGGGAGCACCTTAACACAACAAGAAAGTTGAACTTCTTGACAATAAGGTATTCATTTATTCTTAAGCACGTTATATCAATCGAGCATTTTGTCTATCACACCTTTTGTCATATTAACATTTTGAGATGTGTACCATTTGTCACTAAAACATTGTGACAATTATGATATGTACATTTTGACACTCGGGCATTTTAACGTTCGTACTTTATGACACATAGACAGCCGGTCCTTATAGACATTTTGACATGTTGACTACCCATTCCCGGAATGTTATTTTCATATCAAATTGGTAGAGAGAGAAGAACACTCGTATTGTATTTTTTATTTATAATAAAAAAAAAACATTTATTGCCACATTGCATTACAGGTACATACATTACATTACATTACAGTTTAAGACATCCACAAAAATAATAGCACATTGTGCGTCAAGGGCGGTAAGAAGGGGATTGCCAACGAGAGACCTATTAGAAGTTGGTTTTAATGACTCGAGTTTGTAATCCACTTACTGCCCGTGATACACACAATGTTTTTCATCACATTTGCGAGGAACTAAAAAAAATATTGATAAAGAAGCAACAATCAAACAAATGAACTCGGCTCGCTAAAAGAGTTTGTCAACTTTTTCAATATACCTATAGTCTTCCATTGATAATGCTTAGAACTGCTTTAGTTTTTAAACTTGAAATGTCATACTGCCAGATTGTACCGATTTTCAAAATGAAATTTAATGATATAATTGCAAATGTCTCCGAAATAATGGTAAAATAAACCGTATAAGTAAAATTATGTAGTAAAATTGGTTTGTAGCCAAGTTTTGAATATAGGAATTGGAATAGGATTGGCTGATTTTACACCTGCTTGGTCTGAAATTATGTACGAGTGGATTCTACATTTTGAAACTAAACTCATAACTCCCTAGGGAGTTATAAAAATCCATAACTCCCGTGGGAGCTAAATTGACTATAACTGCCCTATACGCCTGCGTGTTATAACACCCTTTTCGAGCAAGTGTGATGAAAACTAAATTATACCATACAGGCATTTCACATCCACACATCTCACAATAGAGACAGAACATTGAGGAGGCAAAAGGCTCAGGCTCAGCCTGTGCCACGATTTATAAAACCGTAGCGCTGATTTTCAGCCTGCACCTTGGCTCACTGCGCAATTTAGCCAATTTACGTACGTGAGGGTAGGTAACTGATAGAAATGCACGGATACATCGATGATCCAAAGTAGACTAGTAAAGGCACTCACCTACTGCCGCACTCAGAGACGTCAATTAAATTTAATGGTTGTTTAGTGACGTGTTGTCTTATTCTATTGCTGTAGCAAAGAAAGTGACAGCAGCAACTTTAATCAAGCATTAAATTAAATTTACGTCTCTGAGTGCGGCAGTTAAACCGTTACAAATAATTACCGCACAATAAACTTCGAAGACTTAGATGATTTCTCAGGTCGCTCTTGTTCGCACTGTTCGCTTTTGACTGTACTCCATTTGTTGGTCGTCTCGATCTCCCTTTTTGTACAAACCCCCGTTGTTGTTGACCCCCGACCGTCTCTCGTCCCTCCTCACCGTCTCAGACTTATCGTTGTTGGCGGTGGTTGTGGCTGCCGAGGCCGGGGCTGGGTTCACCGGCAGTTTGGTGAATGCGGGGACGGATGTTGCGCCTTCCTCGAAGGGCTGTCGGCCACGGTTTCAGGCTCCGCGCTTTTTTCTGCGGCGGGTGGGAGGCTGCATTGGGTCGTTACCGGGGGCAGTCCGATGGCAGGCAACCCTATATATTCATGAATGGCTCGCTTAGGGCTATCGATCTGTATCGGTTTCGTTGAGCCACCAGATGAGGAAATTGACCCCATTTTTTGGCATCATGAGTCATGGCTGACCTTGAAACCTGCCAGGGTTGGGGCTGGAAACCTATGCGGGATGTGATCACCAAAGGTGTCTACTTATACCTACTTGCTTACAACTAGATAGATAGTAGTGCAATTGTACAAAGTTAAGTAAAAAATAAAAAAACGAATTCGAGATAAAAATATATTGGTCAATCAACTTACATATATCTTATATATATATATATATTATATAGGTACTTATTTCCTAAAAAGTCAATTCTAAGGATTTTTTTTTAATCTTGACTAATCAGCACTTTCAATTAGAGTGGTAGCTGCTCCCACTCTAAATAAGCCTTATGTAACGTTTTATCAGACACATCAATTTGAAGGTTAACATCGGACAGTACCTTTACGAAAAATATTTTTTTAACAAGGTTGATTTTTCTGTGATTTTATTTGTGTTCTGACACCGCCACAGAAGTTAAGCATTACAGCGTATATTTGTTTGTACACTCCAGATAAGCGCCACAGGAGCTCTAGTAGTATTGCTGGAGTTGCGGTAGAAGGAACGCGTTCAGAAAGAAAACTGGACATAAAAGGTGATTCCTGTTTTCCTATGGTAGGTAAGTAACCCCTTTAGATAAGTTACACCATATCAAAATTATTAATTAAATGTAAACAGGCATTTATCGTAATTGAAATTTGCTAGGGCTGCCATCGTATGCTCCTAAAATTATGTTATCATTACCACGCCGGATCCAAGTGTTCTAATTATTTTGTTTTCTATTACTTATTCTGAGGCGGAGTGCTCTCGTTTGCCCGAAAACGTCCGGACATATTCGTATAAGATACGGTATTAGAAATATATATACCCTCATCTGTTATCTATTAATGATAAACAAAATAAGTAGATGACATATAGATTGATATATCGCAAATAGGTTGCTGACCTAAATTAGGTCCTGACTATGTTAAATATTTAATGATAATAGTACTCCTACCAAGAAACCGAGCGAGACAAGCTAAAGATCGATCGTTATATTTCCATTGCGCGTGTAATATAGGCAGGCCCTACAAACATTGCAACTAAAGTAGGCAATGTATCATGAACATGAAGTATATCCACACAGTCTTATTTTTCATAGTAAAAATAAAATAAATAAATATTAGGACACTGTCACACCAATTGACCTAGTCCCAAACTAAGCTCTAGGCCTACCTACCAGGGGTACTAGAAAACGATATACATACTTGTATAGAGAAATATATGTACCTACTGTTTGTCATGTTTTGAGCCAACTGCACTTGGAAGAGCGATGTTCTCTTAAAAGTACATTTTTTACTTAATAAGAGGCATCTACCATTATTGTAACCTAGTTTTTAGTTACTGAATAAAGCATTATTATTATTATTACTATTATTTTATTATTATATACTTAAATACTTAGGTACCTACATAGAAAACATCCATGAGTCAGGAACAAATATTCGCGCTCATCACACAAGTACATATCTGCCCTTACCGGGATTTGAACCCAAGACCGCTAGCTTCGCAGGCAGGGTCACTACCAACTAGGCCAACGCATCGTCAAACCAACGATTTTATTCTATTTTATCAACTTCCTAATGTGCAATTTTTATAAATAACCAATTGGGGAAAATTTTGAACAAATTTCATTACAAATTTAATTATTTAACCTTATCCTGAGCTAATTTTTCTCGGCATTTTTCTCATTATTACTTAACTGATGGGGGTATATTATTTCTAATATGTACCGTATCTTACGCGGGTCCAGACGTCAATACCTACCTCGCAAAAAGACTGGCGTGAAAAATGTACAAATCAAAAAGTCTATGACGTAAAAAAGCTACTACTGAAAATATCTACTTTGCATTAAGCCTTTATCGTAAAATGACTTGGACGCAAAATGACTACTTTTTGAAACGTACAGTCAATTAAAGAATTCACGTTTTCAAAAACCATTTTATTGTATAATTCGAGAAAACTTAAAAAATCATGGGAATTTTTGCGTGTAGTTTTTTAAATTGGTACATTTATTCATACCTTGCGGTATCCAGATGAACATGCTAAAAGTCCTTAAGGGTGGGGGGGAGGGGTGCTGAGGGTGTGAGGGGGGGTGCTGAGGGGTTTAAAGTATATCTCGAATATCTGTACGAATATCATTATGATTACTTCTGACAAAAGTTTTTACATAGGTACGATTTTCTAGATCTAGATTAATACTTTACGAGCTACATGGTGTTTAAGTTAAATAAGGAGATAAAATATGGGCGATTTAAGAATTACAAACGAAATAGGTTTTTTTTTTTTAAACAGAAAATGGAAATCAGTTCGTCTTTATTATGTGACTCATCGTCTTGTACATCGACATCGACATAATCGTCATCTCTGTCTATGACACCTACAGGTACACCGTTTTTACATGAACCCAAGCAGCCGAAGCATACTAGACTTGATCTTAACAGCTCCCGTACTCGCTTTTGATAAATCCAGCACCAAATCCAAACCTTGATGTCTGCTCTCTGGCCCCTAAACGGTCAGCAAAATATCACGCATTTTGAGTATTCTACCAAGTACAAGAGTGGCTGGGTAACGAAATGCCTCCTGAAAGCGAGGAGCTGATGGAACGCTCAAACCAATTACCACCACTGAGCTTCTTCGGCTGCTTGGGTTCATGTAGGGACAAACGGTGAACATGTAATGACATACATAGAGAAGACGAAGATGTCGATGTAGAAAACGATGAGTAACATAATAAAGACGAACTGATTTGATTTTTAGGGTTCCGTACAAAAAATGAAAAAAACGGTACCCTTATAGGATCACTCGTGCGTCTGTCTGTCAGTCCGTCCGTCTGTCACAGCCAATTTGCTCCGAATCTACTGGACCGAATCAGGTGAAATTTGGTAGGATGGTGTAATCCTACGACCCAAATACATATGTGCAAAGTTTTTTTTTTTTAATATGTGTAATTTTCAGGGGACATATTAAGAAATTAAAAAAAAAGTATAATAAATAGCAAACCTTACTGTGTCACATGAAAGGGCTCATTATGAGGATCTCAAAAATACTTTTGTTATTATTGTAAAATAAATAATTTTGATTTTATTCATGAAAGAAAACGAAAATTTACTATTCCCCCCTGATCTTCGAAACTAATGAGCCTAAAATTATGAAAAAAAAAGAATTATAGTTCATTTCTTTTAGATTACAAGAAAACCTATAAGAATTCTATTCAAAAAATACGTTTGTACGGAACCCTCTCCACGCACGCGAGTTCAACTCGCACTTGGCCGGTTTTTTTTCTATTATTAAATAAGTAATAATTTAAAACCTATTTCGTTTTTACTTCTTAAGTCGCCTATATTTTATCTCCTTGCCTTGTTAACTTAAACAGCCCTATAGTATTGATCTTAGAGTAAAAATGAATATTGCAAATTTTGTAGAAAATCGTATGTAGAAACTTATCGGAGATACAGGGGGGGACGGTAATTTTTTCTACATTTTTAATTATAAATTAAAAAAGTACGTCACGGAAAATTTAACCCTTTCATAGCACACCCCGTTTGCTACATTTAAATCTTAAATCACTTTCATTTTTCAAACTAAACCCATTTTCAAAGAAAAATTGCTGTGACATACAGACAGATGGACAGACTTTTTTTTTTTCACTTTTTACCATTTTAGTGCGGAACCCTAAAATCTATACCTACCCAACGCATAAAAGAATGAATTTAGTTAGTTACAATTTGGGACACGGAATTTATGAAATGAAAAAACTAATTCATCTATTGAAATAAAACCCAAAACTTGAACTATTAATAAACTTAGTGCAAGAATTAGGCACAAACTTAAAACAGTATCTACCTAGGTACTAGTTTTTATAGTAATTAAAACTCCAAAATAACGTATAGCATAAGTAGATATCAAAAGTTTTGTTCGTTCTTTGGTTAAATAACAAATAACTAATACCTATGAAAGCAAGTTTAAAAACACCCGACAGCATTATTTAATATTGTCATCAACATAATGTTGTTTTGTTCATGTCATTATTATTTTATCCTCGGTACTTAGATAAAAAAATAGCCTATGACACTCCCAACAATCTAGACGAATCTAACGATACCTCACACTTCAAAATCGTTCGAGACGTTTTGGCTACAGGAGTTTAAAATGGAACGGACGTACAGTCGCGAACTTTAATTTGGTACCCACCTTAGGTCCAAAGTCAATCTGACATTCTACAACAATAAGGTTGAGTTTCCTAAAAATAGAGGTGAGACGTATATACCTACTGGGATAGGTTATTGGAATAGGTTTTTGCTTGGACGTCCAAATACGCGATCCCATCAAAGTGCGCCAACGCGTACCGAGTCTTTACACGTATCGGGATCAGGAAGCGAAAACAGCGCGGTGTATTTGGAGTAGGTAAAAACTCGTTTCACCGGGCGAAGAAAGATTATACAAGTTGTTACAAAAATACCCGTAAAGCCGAAAGGGGGTTAAATGGTGCCTTATAACAAGTATATTTACAATATTTGAGAACCGCACTATCACCGTATGACTTACCGGCAAAAAAAAAATCATTGTTATTTTCATTCATGCGCAAACCCTATTTCAATAAAATTAAAGAGTAAACCACGCAGAATGTCTATGTACATTTTTACCTAATTCGTGAAACGATCAAGAGACATATTAACAAAATGTACAGAATTCGATTAGATAGATATTACAAGTCGAGTTTTGGAGTCGTAATATTCTGAGTTAGAAAACATCGTCATTATGGAAAAAACATTAAACAATTGTAGAGTATGGATAAGAAGATTTGAAATTGATAACATAACATTTTGTCCGTCTTGACGATTTTTGAAGCCAGTACTTAAGCATAATGACAGTATTGAACCTTTGTGGATGAAAACCAGAAAAACCATTAAAGTCGACGATTATTAAATTGGTAGGTTGGCCTTGCTGTTAAATAATCTATGCTAACTCCGGTTCCCTGACATAACAGCTTACTAGGGTTGACAATATTTTTGGCTTTGATAATTTATTATATTTTTTACGGGGTATTTTGTAACACGTTGTATAAAAAAACTAACTTTTTTCAATTCAAGAATTGTGTATGGATGGTTTTAACCCAATTCAATGCGTGTGTATAGACCATTTTTTGTAACCGCCATAATATTGACACAAAACATAATATTGGATTATACTGAAACTTCTGTCAATTCAATACTTAGTCATACTTTTATAAGTTTTCGAGTTATTATATGACATATATATTAAATATGTACTCTCAAACTCTCAGTCACTAAAACCCGGGCCGGACGTCAGCGTCCACGTATCGAGAAAAACCTCTTAATACTTAAGACTCGCAACATTTGCAACTTCTAAATACTCGTGGAACTAGTCTTTGGACCTAGACTTTTTGTGGACGCGTACTCCGAAGACTCAGTACGTGATTTGCCTAGTACGTCTGGGATAGAAGATTTCCGTCTACATCTCGATATGACTAGGTAGCTAATACGACCACATTGCTTTGTGACTACATCTCGGTCTGACTACATCACTTTGTGCCTAGATCGCAATACGACGAGATCGCTTTGCGACTACATCTCAATAAGTCTAAGTCGCTAAATGACCACATCGTTTTTTCATGTTATGTCTGTGTTAGTAATGTCGACGGAGCCCCGCATGGCGGGGCTCCTATTCCTGGGCAATTTGCCCTTCGGGCATTTGAAGTTACCTAACGAACCTAACCTACCTAGTAACGCAAGAGAAGTGGTCATTTTACAACTCGGACTTTTTGAGATGTAGTCGCAAAGCGATCTGGTTGTATTGCGATCTAGGCACAAAGCGATGTAGTCAGATCGAGATGTACTCGCAAAGCGATCTGGTCGTATTTGCTACCTAGTCCTAACGAGATGTGGACGTAAAGCTTCTATACCGTACGTCTCACCTCTACCTAAAAGTTACAAATGACTTGACATCTCTAATGACATTGAAGACTTCAAGCATATTTTTCTTGAAATGGGTCACAAATTAACGTTCGTTATAGTACCTACATTCATACATGCATAAAGTCTGTTCCTATTCATTCCGTCACTCTTATAAACAAATCAATTTACCGTTATAACTCCATATTCGCGTACTTTTGAAGGCTGAACATAATCATATTATTTATTTATACACTTATCATTGTCTTCATGTTTATTTTGAGGTCGTAATCTCTATTTAACCTTGTATTTTTTGATGAAAATCACTCTCGGTAAAATACCATGACGCTGACTGTTGCTTCACGAATACATTTAATTTTTTCGAAATATAATTTAACATAAAAGTAGTGATGTCTTGATAGGTTTGATTGATTAACGGCCGAACCCTATATTCAAACCGCAGATAGATAAGGCTTACTTCGGATTAAAATTTGACATTTGCCCATACAAAATGTGTCAAATTTTAATCCGAAGTAAGCCTATCTATCCGCGGTTTGAATATAGGGTTTGGCCATAAGTAGTTAAGAGAGGTTTTAGTTTCTATCGCACCCAGCAGTGCGACAGGGACGAAATAAACGGTTTGAATAACAAGAATAGCATAGAAACCGGACTATAAAATGAATTTTGCACCAGCTACCTATATTTCTCTACTATGTTTATATATTGCGCATTACATAAGAGAAAATAAAACGTAAAATAGGCTGATTTTTCTTCTTTAACTGTTATTTGCACAAAGTTTAAAGATGTCAAATTTTATTGGACCTCGATATGTCCGCGAACGTGTGTATGTATTGAAAACTCTTATTATTATTGGATTATTTATCGAACAAAACACTTTTATCTGATTATTGGTTTTTAATTATCTCTTTTTATATACATTTGTTCCCATCATTTCGTTACATATATGAAATCTGACATTCTCAAATCAGTGTTTACAGATCTTAAATATAATCCATCTCAAATACAGTGTTGTCAGTTATGAATATATTCAACTACTGATATAAAGGAGTATTTACATCATGCCATTGCTTAAGACTATGATATCTATAGTGATGAACCTTACAACTCGGCCATCCTTAGCAAAATGGTTCCTCCCATTACAACAAAAACATTTATAATAATAATAATAATAACAAATCAACACATTTCATTAAAAATAAAATATAACAAAATAAAAGTAATTCTAGAATCTTGCACAGTCTGCTACAATTTACGACTAATTATTAATAAAACAATAATCCTAGGATCTTGCACAGTCTGTTATAATCTAAGACTAATTATTAATAAAACAATAGCTCTAGGATCTTGCGCAGTCTGCTACAATCTACAGCGATCTCGTTGTTGCGTCCTCTTCCGAGTGCCAACCTTTTAGTTTAATTTTTGTTTTGTTTTTGTTTGTAGAAAAATAATGTGTCGTCTAATTTACCATAGGCATAGTAGACCAACTCAACGAATTGTCTGGCAAAGATGAAGATGTTCATAAAACTGTTGCCAAGGTTACCGGATTGTCAGAACAAAGCGTACGACAAATAATACAGACAGTTCAAATTTTCAGTTCAAAACATTTATATTTAATCATGTTGTAACTAATTTTGTCGGTATATATTGTCATACGCAACTATACAAACTTGTAAATATCGTAAGAGATATTTCGATACGCTAACCCAGAAAATTACTACCACGGATTCGTAAAAATAGCATTGCAATTCAATTTACTCAAATCCAATTCTCTGTTCGTGTCTCCGGTGGAGAAGCCCCTTCAAAAATATTGTTCGGACATATAATACCATGGTGATAATATATGTTAATATTTAATATATATATAATATATGTTCAACCTTTTTAATTAAATAATTAGAGGTAAAATCATTCTTATCATTATGTCATCCTCTATCAAAAGATAATTACAGTCAGGTATACTTGTTATTTTCATTGGCATTCCGAATAGGAACAGACTTTACATAATATACATACATACATATGCGCGAAAAATATTACCCTCCTGGGTCATTTCGGGAAAAAATCAGAAGCGTTGAATAATCAGTTTAAGCTATAAAGTTTACACATACCATTTAGTACGATTTATTTTGAAACTATAGAAGTGAGCGCTGCCTAGGAGTTAAACATCGTTAAAATATTAGTCTAGGTAAGTATACATTTTTGAAACAATACTTGTAATGTGACACTTCTATGGCAAATCGGTATCGTCTTGGGTCGTCCCACGGAATAGAAAAAACAGTGGAAGTGGCATGAGCTTCGCTTAGTATCAGACCTGTTGTCGCCAATACTCAAACTATCATAAAAACAAAACAACACGCCACCATGGAAAATATTTTTGTTGCGGCTATTTTTACACTCCAAAATAGCACGATAAGGCATGCTTCTGGATTTATTTCCTATTTTAGAAATATCGAAATATCGAAATAAGCGATCGCGGCTAAATTATCGTAGGTTATGCGGAACTCCGCATAACTATGCCACACGTTACACGCCCACTTGACCCTTCTACTGTTTTTCTGTTCTGTGGGTCGTCCCATTCGTTTTTTGTCAAGTTCTTAACCCGTCTCATTCTGCTTTCGTCATCCATTCTTCATTCGTCACTTTCGTTGGTAGTCTTTGTCATCTAGGGACATATCTGTTGTAGCCTAAGCAACGAAGCGAACTCAGGGGAAGTAATTCGTGTATAAGCGCATTTTGGCATAGTTGTAGAGAATGGTGTTTTAAACCTCATACTAAAAGTACTGACGGGTGGGGGCGGAGCAAACTGTAAAAATCCCTCCCTTCCGTCCCTTTTTTTAGTTTTTAAATAACTCGTAAACGGTCGCCCATAGCAAAAAATGTTTCATTACATGATTAATTGGCATAAAATTCTCTACAAAAAAGATTTCATACATTTATTCTCTGGGATCAATATTTAATGAGATACGGAGGGAAGAATGATTCCCGAAAGGCCATAATCGGGTTTCCATTGTAAGTCGGCCCTTACATCAAATGGGCTCGGATTGTAACACAAATATAGTTTGTATGTCAGCTGCCTTACCCCAAACCAAAATACCGTACGACATAACACTATAGAAATAACTATAATAAACTAAGCGAGCTGACTCAACATGAGCTAGTTGTCTAATTTTCCTAACGACGTAAGCTGCCGGACTTAGTTTACCTACCAGTAAAGCTATATGGGGACTCCATTGCAATTTTTTTTATCTATTGTTATGCCTAGGAAAACTGCCTCATCTACCATTTGCAAAGCGAACCTAACACATTTAGTTTTCTTAGCATTTAGTAGCAAATTGTTGCTAAAAAACCAACGTTTATCCTACTGTAGTCTATGGATTTTCCATCTACCTTGAAAATAAGTAAAGTATCATCAGCAAAAAGTACAATATCACAAAGTTTATCTGCTGTTGGTGGTAAGTCATTTATATAAACCAAAAATAAGAAAGGACCTAAAATAGAGCCTTGAGGCACACCTATTTTCACTGTAGCTCCAACAGATTGCGTTTTGTTTACAACAACTGTTTGAGTTCTATCACTTAGATAAGAAGACATAAGACTTAAAGCTTTATTGGACAATCCATGTTCTAATTTTAAAATAAGGGTCGTACGATCTACGCAATCAAAAGCTACGCAATCAAAGTGCATACCTAGTTAGTGCGAGTCATTTTATTTATACTAGTTTTTTTTAGAATTGAATAGCAAAGAATTGGCTGTGACAGACGGAGAGACAGTACATACTTATTTATTTAATGTTCACGAATATAATGTGAAATATATTTTTGAATTTTGGACAAAAAAATCGCCTTCGTATCGAAACGGCCTAAAAGCAAATTGTCCTATTAGCATAATGACCTGAAAGCAAATTATCCCATTAGCACAATGACATGAAAGCAAAACGTCCTGTTAGTAAAATAACCTCAAAGCAAATCGTCCTATTTTCAGGTCGCCCTTTTAGCAAAACGTACCGAAAGCGAAACGCCATGCAATCAGAATGACCTTTAAGCAAAATGCCCTATAAGCAGAACGTCCCATGGTGTGCAGACAAGAAATTATTAATATTAAACTATAATTAACATTTATTTACATTTCTATTAATGCTTCTATTATATTTATTGTAAAGAGACACACACAAGTTTAACAAAGTGTTTTTTAATCTGCATATACGTGTATCTGATAGCACGGAACACTAATTGCCCGAATCGACTCGATTCGCACTTGGCCGATTTTTTATCTTGTCTGTACACCATGGGACGTTCTGCTTTTGCTAAAAGGGGGACCTGATAATAAAACGATTTGCTATTATGTTATTTTCCCAATGGTCTAAGAGCTGGCTACGGAAATAGGTATGCAATTTATAGAGCAACGAAATCCCTCTCGTTAGGGTGCCATACTATCATTATTTACTAATCCGGGCGCCTGGCAGCTGTTCAGCGGTGGGTGTGGGAGTGGATGGGCAACAAAGGGGTTGTAAAATCAATTGAAGGTGTGTAATTTATAGAGCTCTGTGTTTGGTGTAATATTATAGCTAATTTAATTATGTATTTCATTCGAATATAACATTGCCAGGCGTTTTAATTGGGGGAAAAGCCGTGCCAGGTGAAAAGTAAAAATTAAATTCAAAATTTAAAAAACTCCCGACTCCAAACAGTCTGTAAAAAAACCTCTAAAAATTAAATGTTTAATTATAAGTAGGTATTAATATTTTGATCCAAGCGTCGTCGCGTATAAATTGTTAGGTATCATTTTTTTCACTATTGCGGCTGAGGGTTAATAATAACAATAATTAATAAAGAAAAAAAGAGGGGTGTTCAAAGTTTATAACGTGTGTCTCTATGTCTATCTACCTATCAGAGTGTTTGTTTGTGGCATCGTAGCTCCTAAACGGATGAACGGATTTAGAAATAAAGCTACATTAATCGGGATGGTTATTAGCAAGACTTGATGAAAATTGGTTGGGCCTTTTAAGAGATATCAGCTCTGAAAGTAGGTGTCGCCGCCATATCGGAGGCTATTAACCTCCTAAAAGCTCAATATCTCAAAAACGGCTGAACTGATTTTGTATTCGTATAAAAACAAAAGAGATAGACTTAATTAAATGAAGAATTCACACCAAGCAAAAACTAAGAGTATTTTTTATTATTCAATCAGGTATAACTATAAGTAGGTACAGTCAACCAATTTGATTTCTAGGCCACTTTGGACTATGTTAAAGTGACGTTAACAACTAAACGTTACAGACCTCTGATGATTTTTTGGTTTACAACGTCACATTGACAAAGTCAATAGTGGCCTAGGAATCAAATTGGTTGACTGAACTTAATTAAACACTTAATTTGCAGTTCACTTGCCTTATCTGGATTCCCATACAAGATGATTTGCTAACGGTTATAGAGTGTTAATTTGAAGTACTTCATTTTTGAATCCACCAAATTACCTTACCGGAAGTTGATTAAAAAGTAGTTGCTGAGTGATGCGAGTGCGGCAGCAGGAGTTTGGCGCAGGAGGCGCATACTAGCTTATCGCTCACCTCACTCCTTCAATCTCATCTTTTCGGCTCCAGCTCTCCCTACATCCTATAACATCTGGCTTTTCGGAGTATATTAACAAACATAATAACATTAATAACTACGTCTTGCGATCGACGATTTATATTAAAGTTACATATCGTCGTTTAGCTAACAATACCACTTAACGTCAACGATTAGTACCTACGCGCGATAATTAAGGTTATTCTAATGTAATACAAAGTTCAAAGTTATAAATAACCAAATTTTGACATGTGCGGTATTCTTAGCTAAAGGATTTTAATTAAAACCTTACTAAGCATACATATTATTCGAGAACATGATTGTTTTTATCTTAAATACTTGCTAATAATAGAAAATGCAAGTCCAATATTGGTTTCAAGAGTTAGGTACTTAGGTATTTAATGTAGGTATGCGAAAATTATAAATGTTTGTTCCGTTTTCAGAAGGTATACTTTAATTTAATCCTGGTAAATGGAATAATTCCTAAAGAAAGAATGACAGCATGACTTCTAGTTGCCTTTGAGTTGTTTTTTTTGGATTTGATGGCCAGAGGGCTTATTTTCTAACGCACTCGCAATCGCAACCTGCTTCAAAGTGGAGCAATTGTTTTCATTTTGTATGCAGAAAAGACTTCGATTTTCAAAATGAAAACGATTGTGATTGCGAGTGCGTTATACAATAAGCCCTCTGATTGCAAGACCTTTAGGCCACAGACCTTTAAGTCCTATTACCTCGTAGTTGCAAACTATCAATTTGAATTTCCCTTTTGTCATGAGATTGTCCTTTTATCTTGCAATACGGTAGGTAAGTTATTAGGTAAATTGTGCTGCTGTATTTGGGCTCTCTCCCTTTCTAACACGAATATTACGCTGAACGTTTTAAAATCGATAAAGAGAATTGATGTTTTGGCGCGCGACTCGTCGATGTTAATTTTGCACAAAAATCCTTAAATACAATAAATATCAATAGTGAAAAATACTTAGGTACATGTGAAATGTTATTCCATCTTTTTGCAAACTTGATACATTTGATCGATTTTCACACTAAAACACGGCAAAACACTTTTTTGGAGCTCTTCACGCTTCGACAACGACTTTAAGCGAATTAACAAGGTTGTTTAATTTTATAAACGCGTAGGATCATTTGATTTTAGAACTGTGCATAGGGGAAAGCCTGCGTAATGCCAGACCTTGGGGAAAGTCCGCGTAATGCCAGTCCTTTGGTACATATTGTCAAAGCAATAAGGTGAAAAAGCGGATACATCTATTTGTAGTCGACTGCACCTATTTAATTTTGTGTGATTCTGTAGGTTCCATCCCTGAAGTAGAAGACCAGTTTGCTTTAGCAGATTCGCGCTGCGATCACTTGCAAGAGAAAATCGATTTGGTGAAGGTGGCGAAAAGGAAAAAAAAGTTAAAGAAACGAAGGTAGATATCTAGTTTATAGTTTCTATGTCTTCAGTATCTACACGCATTAGAGTGTTGGTACAGTCGAGTTCATAAATATGTATACACTTTAGTATCTTGTCTATTTAATGTCATGTTAAAACTGCCCCAATAATATATGAATTGTCACAGCGATTAAAGTGACAAGGTACTAAAGTGTACTCACATTTATGAAGTCGACTGTAATTAGAAGGGGTGCGTAACGATCGATATAAAAATATTTTCTATAATATCAGTCGATATAACGCTCATTTGATATAATTATTGAATCATATAACAACATTTAATATATTTAAATATGATATAATTATCATTTTTTATAACGATCATTTGTTCTAAAAATATTTTATATAACGTACATTAAGTATAATGCATATTTACTATAATCAACTTATGATATAAAGTTAATTTCATATAAAGTACAGTTGGTATAAAAAAATACTGTCTATACTAACTCGTGTCCAACCACAAGGGTCGGTTTGTTAGTAACCTATTGTGACCCTACAGAGCGGTAACTCCTAGATCTCAACTAATATGTAGGTTAGGTTAGGTTAGAATTGTGTCAAGGCGCGAAGCGCCATAACTACGCGGAATAGAGGAGCTCCGCAAAGCGGACCTCCGTTGACTTTGCCTCACGGCCAGCGTTGTACCAAATATGTGGCAATAAAAAATAATACACCACATGATAGTTATACAATATGATGTTTATACAAAATGATGATTATACCAAATGATGTTTATAATAAATAAATGATATACCAAATGATAATTATAGTAAATAAAAATAGGTATTTTGATAATATACCAATCGTTTATTATATAAAATGAGTGATTATATCCTTTAAAATTATATCAAATGTTATTATATTAATTATTTTATATCGATCATTACACACCCAATTAGAAGTGCTTTTTTAATGGATATAGCTTTATTAAGCATCGCTGTTATTTCATCGAGCGCGCCGTGTTACGAACTTTGGATTCTGCTATTATTATCCAAGGACCGTCAGTCAGAAGCTACGCAGCACTCAATAAATTCTGATGTGTCACTGAGAAAGTTCCCACAGTCGTGTACAGTACGATAAAAATCAGTTAGCGATTCGATTTTTTTCGGCAGTTATCGGCTAAACCCGGAGACGAAAATTTCACAACATATATAGCTGCGATTTCTTTTAGGTAGCACTCAACTTATTATTATTTATTTATTTAATGGAGTCTACATAATAACGTAATTTTGCCAATGTCAAGTATATAATCAAGCAACGTTGTACGGTGAATCCTGTCTTGTCGTCGAAGTCTTTCAGTCATAGTCGATGACCCTTGAAGATGGCGAGCATCCACTTCAATGGCTTGGTGTGATCTTGACCGCTTACTCATTTGGAACCATCTTCTCGCTGTTATTTTATTCAATGCAAGTTCTTCATCAATGTTACAAGTTGTCCCACAAAACTGCTCTGGATTTGCGAACAAAAATCAACGATTAAATAATTTACAAAAAATTAAATAATTGGACAGATGTTTTCAGAATGACAGCCAGCCATTTAAAGTATCGTTAACGCAATGCATATCACCTGCCATGTTGACATTACTTACCAGTAGACCTAAGAAGCGATATAGATATGCATTACTTATTGGGTACCAGTAGCAAAAAAATATTCATGCTTCTTTATTAATCAATAGGTTACCTACTGTTTTACGTAAGGTAACAGTACGATATTACATCGGGATATAATGATAGTTTGATTCTGAGGATTAATAAAAAAATAAGTTACACATTTTTTCTGTACATATTGGTTTTATAAGATTATAACACAATATTCACACTCACGATCACCATCTGAATCATTTACATTAAACTATCGCTAAACACATCTAATTTCTTCTGTTAAGAACTCATCTTCATTCATTACCGACTTTCGTCTATTCTTCGGGTCCTAACATTTAATTTTTTCCCATAAGTAGTTTTTTATTGTCGTTTTATTCATTTCGACATTTTTAGAGGCGACAGTCATAGCCTTTTAATTGTGCCCATATATAGGTTAGGTATAGGTTTTATTGCTCAAATCCTTCGTATTGTGTTTAATAAGATAACGGGTAATATATTTAAAGGTCATATCTGTAATTTGATACACTCTATGTGAAAAACGAGGAATACCGACAATGACCGAGGATGTCCGAATGGTGAACTTATTTTAATCGTATTGTAACTAGGTACTTTGTTTTTTAGAATTACAATAATTACTGTCAAATTCGCACATTTTTTCAATAAGGTAGATAATACTGAAAACTATTTGTGCAAATATTCCAATTCTTGTTATTAATTATAATTACTTATAGAAGGGGCAAAGTTCAATGTTTTTAATTTATAATTTTGCCTTTGTCAACGAGAGAAAACGTGTGCAAAATAATGGTGTCTATGTTATTATCTTATACTTTATACTTACATCTATTTAATAGTTTAGTTGACTTGATGTAATCTTTATTTTAAGCACGACACGAGTGAATGAACAACCAGTGCCCGCTGAAAATGTTCCTTTCATATCGGTTCGCACGCAGCCAAAAAAGAGTAAGTAGGTAGTTAGTTTATTTTTCTTTATAGTTTCGTACACAAATAACATTACGTGGTATAATTTATATCAGGGATCGTATACCAGTATTATTTTCATACAAAAATACCGGTATTCAATTTCGCTATCTCGCATATGATTTAATATTTTTGCTCTTCTATTAATTTATATAATGTTATTACCTAAATTACAGTCTAAAATATCATGAAAGTAATGCAAATTAAGGAAGATATTTCAATTTTAATTAATACCGGTATTGATCCCTGATTTATATTATTCAATGTAGTTGTAGTGAAACACACGTCAGTTAGTACAACACTGTTTATTAACATAAAAACATAAGCGGGTAGACGAAGGCATGTACCCGCCAGATTGTAAATATACTACATCTTATCCCTTCCCAAAAAAAAAACATTTTATTTTATTTTTATTAACAACTATAAAATAGTTCAGAAAAACCACCACCTTAAATATAACATTGAAACATCTTTGTGTCAAATCTCACCAACCACCCAACGGATGATCAGAATGTTAATAGCTGTCGAAATTCAACATTTTAACATGGTTTGGTGAAATTGGTACTAAATTTTAATCTTTGACTAAGTTAAGTACCTACTTATTTTTAGTTATAAGTTTGCATACAGTTAATTTACAAAAAAAAAATAATGTACTATTACAATGTCATATTATATACAGGCCAAGCGTATTTTAAACAGCCCGTAATCTTTAGTGTGACTATTTTTATTTTAACAATACTATGTACTATAATCTTAATTAACTACTCGCCGCCGGTGACACTTATGCGTGTCAATATAACATACAATTCTCAATTTCCGGCAGCAGCAGCACATGCAAGCACAGTCAAAACCAAAAATATCTATACGGCCATCGCTCCAAATATATGTATTTTTACCCTAAAAATACTCATTTAATTTATCTGCTATCTGTCTGGCCTTTGAACGCGTTACAGGGGGTGATACTCTGGGTTCATTGGACCCACTAGTGCCTGGTTGAACTGTCTCAGCACGAGAATTGTCAGGCTGCCCGAATGTTGTCTCCGACCTGATGGACGACGGCGGGGAGGGCGGGCTGCGCGCCACCAGGTGGCGTCGGTTGCGGCGGTACTTGCGACCCTGTCCGTCCGCTACTACGAACGACCTAGGCTCCGGTGCGCGACTCAGTACCGTGACAGGTTTTTTCTCACCCCCGTCAACAAGTATAACCTTTTGACCTGGTAATAACGTTGACAATCTTTTGGCAGATCGATCATAGTGATTTTTATTATTTTCTCTTTGCTCTAATAATCTCCGGTAATTGAGTTCATTATCGACCCGTTCATACAGTAAATCATGTTTAATCGGCAATTTGGTATTTAACCTTCTTCCCATTAATATTTGTGCCGGTGAATCAATGCCGTGCCTAGGGGTTGCTCTATAGTTAAGAAGACTTAAATAAAAATCATCTCCAGTGTCCTGACATTTTTTTATAATATTCTTGATCGTTTGGACCGTACGCTCACTCTTTCCATTGGCCTGGGGATAGTGGGGAGATGATGTCACGTGCGCGACCTGCCATTCCGCTATGAACTTCCTAAACTCGCACGAGCTATATGCTGGGCCGTTATCCGTCACTAACTCTTCAGGAATTCCGTGCCGCGAGAACTGTTCCTTCATAAATTTTATTACTGATTTACTATTTATATTTCCGAGTTGTCCTACTTCTACATAATTCGAAAAATAGTCGACCAATACGATATAATATTTTTTACGGTACTCGAATAGATCGGACCCAAGTTTCCGCCAAGGTAAGTCGGGCGTCGCGTGCTGGAGTAGCGGCTCCCGGCGCGGCGCCGGCGCGTGCCGCGCGCACGCTTCGCACTCGCGCGCGCGCCGCTCCACCGCGCTACCCATGCCGGGCCAGAACATTACTTCGCGCGCGCGCCGCTTGCTCCGATCTATTCCCAAGTGCCCTTCGTGCACTATGTCTAACATGTGTCCGCGCAGGTTGGCCGGAATGTATACACAGTTGTCCTTAAATATCAGACCATCTATAAATTGTAATGACTCGCGGTACGGCCACAATACTCGAATTTTTTCACTAACCTGCCATCTATACTGAGGCCAACCTTTGGAAATGTATTTAATTATAGTTTTACTGTCTTCATCTGTGGCAATTTGACTTTTAATTATGTTCAACTTTTTGTCACTAACCTGTACATTATCTATTAAAAAACAAGTCTGGAGTTCGACCTCGTCACTGACGCGGTCGTGCATTCGCTCCGCAAGCGGCGCTCGCGACAGCGTGTCGGCGATGTACATGTACTTGCCGGGCGTGTACTCGACTCGGACGTCGAACCCCTGCACCCGCATCATCATGCGTTGGAGCCGTGCTGGTACAGACGATAATGCTTTTTTGAACAACGGTTCTAGAGGCTTATGATCAGTCTGTACTGTTACGTCATTACGACCATAAATGTACTGCTTAAATCTTTCTACTGCAAAAACAATTGCCAACATCTCTTTCTCTATCTGAGCGTACCGCGTTTGCGTGTCGGTGAGAGTGAGTGAGGCAAACTCCACCGGCCGCCCGCCCTGGAGAACCACGGCACCCACTGCCACGGGGCTCGCGTCTACCGACAGCACCACTGGTAGCTCATTAGAATACAGCTCCAACACGGGAGCTGACGCTATTTTTCTCTTCAGATCGTCGACCGCAGCTGAGTGCTGTTTATCCCATAGCCACTCAGAGTCTTTTTTTAACAAACCTCGCAGTACAGCAACAGAATCTGAATAATTCTGGATAAACTTTGCTAAATAATTAACCATACCGAGAAATCTTTCTAAAGCCTTACGATCTATCGGATATGGCATTTCTATAATTGCGCGTACTTTAGAGTCATCTGGCCTTATTCCATTTTCGTCAAATCTATGCCCTAGATAAAGTATTTCGCGTACACAAAACCTACATTTTTCTTTATTATACTTTATTCCGATTTGTTTCGACCTTTGTAACAAGCATTCTAACCGAGTGTCGTGCTCCTGTTTTGTGCTGCCCCATACTATGACGTCATCAATAAAACTGTCTACGCCTTCTAGATCTTCTAGATGCTGCCTGAGTTTGGCATGAAACACTTCCGGTGCACAATTAACACCATACGGCAACCGTAGAAATTGGTACCGTCCGAAAGGTGTTCCAAAGGTGCATAAGTCCGCACTAGCGTCGTCCAGCTGCACCATCCAGAAGCCCGAGCGCGCATCGAGCACGCTGAAGTAGCGCGCGCCCCGCAGCCGCACCGCCAGCTCCGAGACGGTAGGCAAGCTATAGTGTGCGCGGCGCACGGCCTGGTTTAATGGCCGCGGGTCTAGACATACCCTAATGTCGCCATTTTTTTTCGCCACCAACACAATAGCATTTACCCAATCGGTTGGGTGTGACACCTTTCTAATCACGCCAATCTTTATCATACGTTGTAACTCCGTTTCTAATTTATCACGCAAACCCATCGGTATTTTTCTTGTCGCACATACAACCGGTTGCACGTTTTTGTCGACAACTATTCTATACTCGCCGGGCAATTTACCTAATCCCTCAAAAAGATCTGCATAGTTATCAATTTGTACTGTATTTACTCGGTTAACTAGGCCTAGCGTCACACAACCTTCCAACCCTAGTACGTTTTGACAGTTCAAATCAGACACTACAAACATTAACTCGAACGTTTTATTTTGATATGACAACAACAAATTACACATGCCTATAATCGGTATATTATTGCCTGTAAATGAATACACACGTTTAGAAAATGGTTGTAAATTATCTAAAATCAATCCCAAATTTAGATATTCACTTTTCGATATGACATTCAACATAGAACCTGTGTCCAATTTAAGTAGCAATTGTTTATCGTTACATTTAATTACCTCGAGCCATTCTTTCGGTGACCTAGTGCCATGTTGAATGATATCTACATAAAACATACCGTCCTCGTCCGAATCGTCCACTGCCAAGTCGCACACTTGATCGCGTAACACCTTTTTCTGCACACACACTTTTGCGAAGTGTCCTTTTCTGTCACACACGTAACAAACCGCACTATAAGCCGCACAACGCTGGTCGCTGGCGCACCACGAGCTCCCGCACGCGGCGCAGGGGGGGCGCCGGGAGGCCGCGGCTCCAGGCTCGGCGGCCGGCGGCCTCGCGCCGCGCCGCGCCCCGCGCCTGCCGCCCGCGCGGCGCCGCCCGCCGGCGCCCGCGCGCTGCCCGCTGCTCCCTCTCCCGGGAGCGCCCCACACAGCGTCAACCCGAATCTCACCAGAATTTCCTTCTATACATTTACTCTCTTCATGTGAGATTTCTGCCGCTTGACAGATTTGTACCGCTTTTGCTAACGTTAATTCATCGGTCCGAAGAAGCCGATCCCGAACCGTGTTGTTTGATATACCACAAACGATTCTATCTCGAATTAAACTCTCGGTCAGCTTATCGAACTCGCAATTCTGGCTCAACAAACGCAAAGATGTCACCCATTGATCGATATTTTCACCACTCTCTTGGTTCCGAATAAAAAATTTATAACGAGCCACGGTGACATTCGGCTTGGTGCCAAAATATTCGTCAAACTTTATAAGTAAACTGTCGATATCTTCGTTTTCCTTATCAGTTGATGTAAACGTGGAATAGACCTCGTAACCGGCTGACCCAATGAGGTTGACTAACAAGCTAGCATTTACATCGCCAGACTCTTTGCTTACTCCGGAAGCCTTTAAAAACACCATAAATTGTTTTCGCCATTTGCGCCATGACTCGGCCCGCGTGGCTGGACCGCCTTCTAATACTAATTCGGCCGGAGGACGTGCGTGTTCCATTGGTTTTTTTTTATACTTTAAGCACTAATTAACACTACTCGCACAACGAAAACTATTTCAAACCGGGATATAAGCGAGATTAAATTAATTAGGCACCACCGCTGCCACCATGTAGTGAAACACACGTCAGTTAGTACAACACTGTTTATTAACATAAAAACATAAGCGGGTAGACGAAGGCATGTACCCGCCAGATTGTAAATATACTACAGTAGTTACCCTAGGATTGATAATAGCGCTGTCGGGCGTGGTTTATTTTTTATAATAAATTATATATTACACGTTGTATTGAATTGTGTAGAAATATTACATTATAGCATTGTATAAGATCTATACTACATTGATACTCGTGTGTACGTTTCTATCAAACAAGGTCGAATTCAGAGTAATCATAAACCCCCTTACTAATAAACGTTGAAAGGTGGTATAGCTATACAATGTTTTGTCCTTATCTGTCGAATTCAAATGTCACAATGACAGATAAGGACAAAACGAGCAATTTTATATATAAGAAAGATGTAAATTATTTTTAATTTTATTGAATAACTAAAAAGTTCTAGTTGTTTACAAAATATTAGGGGGACCCTGTATAAGAACGGCACTCTATATCACAATAACTAGGTTTCATGAACATTGGTTGGGCCGTTTAAGAGATGTCGCCGTTATATCGGGGGCTTTTAACACCCTAAAAGCTCAATATCTCAAAACGGCTTAACCGATTTTGACAAAACCAGCTTTTAAATTAAAATAAAAACCGCATCCAAATCGTTTCATCCGTTTAAGAGCTACGGTGCCACAGACAGACACACAAACACTTACTCGTCAAACTTATAACACCTCTCTTTTTTGCGTCGGGGGTTAAAAATGGATTGTAGTTTTTTTTATCATAATTTGTGTTCATTCAGGTACACCTAAAAAAGCTACTCGCTTTTTCATTCTTATTCGACAAAGTTTACATAAGTCCTTATTTAATTTAAAGCATTTTTATTAAAAGTGTAAAATATTTGTTATTAAAAAAAAAAAGTAGCCTCGCCTACCTATGGCAAAATGGCGGATCTATTTAGAAAGACGATTTTTTACTATAATTTGTTTTCAAAGTCATAATAGACGAACGTCATTTTTTATAGTTTCTAAAATGTACCTTAGATTTTTTAAGGATTTGATAAAAAGGAACTTCAGCGTTCATACAAACTAGAAATATTTTATATGGACGGACGCATCAGCACTTTATATTGAAATCCATATAAAATAAAACGTCCGTTTTGAACAGTTGTTCACTGAACATGATTAAACCTTGGTTAATGATCTAAGGTTTGCTATAACTCGCTAGCTAGGTATTACCTGCCGCGCTAGGTACTGTAGGCCACTTTTATGTAGCTTGGACTCTGTACGAATATTTATTTAGGGTAAATCTTCAATAACTGGCCACTTGAGAAAATGTCATTTAGTTACTAGCCACCCATTATATATACAGACGCCGTTCGTAAAGATACTTTGGCAGTAGTCCGGATAACAACTCTGGATCTAGGTATTTTAGTATAATCGCACAAATATCAGCATATCTTTTGCTTCAAACAGATTATTGCAAAGTGGCCAGTTACTGACGGTGGCCAATAATTGACGATTTACCCTATATCCGAACAATATTTTTTATAGTATTATTTTAGAAGCAAGCACACAAAAAAAGTTATATTTTCACCTCAGCAGCTCAAACAAGCAGGTTTTGCTGCTTAAAAACAGTGAGCAAAATTCAATTTTGCTGCGAGCGAGAGGCAAAGTAGCTTTTTAATTATTCTTTTTAAATGCCGTGAGCAGTGCTGGGGCTACTCACAACATTCGAAAAAATTGAAATTCACTTTGTTCTGTCACTTTCACTTCGATAGGAAAAAAGCGAGAGATAGAAACAACTTGATTCGAAGTTCAATTTTCAAATTCCACACAAAGTAGGCCCAAAAAAAATTTAATGTAATGTAATTTTATTTTATTAGTATTTTGCAAAAATGCTTTTGTTTGATGCATATGCGATCGTGTCGTTATTTAGTCGTGTATTCACCAAATGGTCACAACGGAAGACCTGCGTTGGCCCTACCAGCTTCACGCTGTGTTGTTCTCGCTGCTGAGGTGAAAAGTTGTATGTGTCACACGAGACCAAAGTTATTTACATCTCGTGTCTTTGAATCCCTCGCTACGCTCAGGATTCTAACCTAGAATCACTAACTACGCTCGTGATTCTATTTATAGAATCCTTCGCTTACTCGGGATTCAAAAACAACACTCGCAGCAAAAACCAACTTTGCTCTCTTGTTGCACAAATAACTATTTTGTCCTATCTAGAACATGTAAGCAGTAGTCTCTCATTTTACGAAACTGCAAGAGTTTAACTGTCAGTGGTGGAATGTTATTGTAGAGGCAGTTCTGGCGCGACTTCGTAGGCTGGAGACGGCGCCGAACCCGGTGCGCGGGTACGTGGACCCCGAGACCGTGGAGCAGCACCGCATGCTCGGCCAGGTGCACGGCTACAGCCAGTCCTACAACCAGGCCCAGGCGTCCAAGCCTCTGGATGCGGTAAAAAGACAGGTTATTTACTCTATGCTATGCTACAACATATGTATATGTAGGTACCTATGGTATAATTAGCAAGGCACTTCAATGGAAGTGTAGTTTGTGTACAGTTTGTGCTGTAATGGACGATGCGCTTCTGTTATGCGCCGCGGTACGGCGCGGTAGTAGTAAGTTATTAAAAGTTTTTGTTTAATAAAACCAAAGGGCTTATTGACTAACGCACATGCAATCAATGCATACAAAACGAAAACAATTGTTCCACTTTAAAGTCGATTACGATAACGAGTGCGTTAGGCAATAGCAACGCTGGTCTTCTCATCCGAAAAGGGACACTTTCTACGTCATCACACAGTTACCACTTGATTAACCACTACCCAAAAATAAGGTGCATAATTTAAATACTTACTTTAATTTAATTGCATAATATTAAGGATGAATTTATACTTGAAAATAACTAACAGGGATTTTTCTTTTATACAAAAAATTACATGAAATTGAGTTGAGAGTAACATAAAAAAAAAAACAATTAGATCATACATCCAAAATTCTAACAGCAGAAATATTAATGGTGGCACAGTTCTGATTTTTAACACTTTCGGCAAAATTATCCCTAGTCTAAACTGGGATTTTCCTTAGATGATTAGAATGACAGATGTCTCTTTATGGCGTATACCTACAAGTATAGATGAATTACCGAAAGCGTGGAATTGCATATGTAGTGGTTGTACCGTTCGCATGAAAAGAAAAACCATTTAAGTTTTCTTCTTAATTTATTACCCTAAACAAGTGGAATAAGTAATTCTTTTTTGCTTTTAGTCGCTATCATTTATTTAAATTTTCATCTTTAAGGTTGGAAATTGCTTATGGGACAGATGAAAATTAAATTATATTTATAGTTCTCCTGATGACTTCTTGATAAAAATCATCTACCTACTGCCGACGGACCGTACGTAACTTTTTGTTACTCGTAGAGAGGAATTTTTTCGTTGCTATGAATTTGTCACTCTTACTCAAAGAGAATATAATCACTACGTTTTACTCTTACTCTCAGTCGAAATTTGATAAATAGTCGAGAGAGAAACACATGTAGCTTTTTCAACGGATTGGGCAGCGGTGTAAGGTGAATTTAAATTTTTCATTAGTTCGAGTTCAAGTTCGTCGATTACAGACGTGAAGGTATCTAATACATATATTTTAGTGCATTGTAAAAAGTATTTAGAATTTGACACTGACATTATTTTTGTATTATTATATAGGTTTAACAAAACTCTTTTGATGCTGATGGTATAAGAAGTAGAGGAAATTTAAATATAGAATGCCTGTAAAGACATGTTACCACTACATATGCAATTCCACGCTCTCGGTAATTCATCTACTTTGTAACGCTGTAAGCAAAATTATTCCAAAGGAGAAATAATTCTAGGAAATATCACTTCTAAAAAGCAGATTGTTCAAACACTCAAACTCGTAGATACTATCATAATGTTAAGATACTGTGAAAATACTATATTTTATTGTTAACTAGACGTGCACGCGGCTCCACCCGCGTGAATGAATTATATGAACGTATTTGTCACAATTGTATTATGTTCATGAGCCCTGATTAGCAACGAAATGATATGGAAATAAAAAAGATTATATATTTTCATATACCTACATTTATTAAAATGTCAACACTTAAATCATACCTTAAATTTACTGAGTTTTTTTTTTTTGCAATTTCTGGGTAGAAATATTCATATTGCAATGGTAAACTTCAGGTCTCGATAACATTTTGTATACGTTTTGATACAATATTATCGTTTGAATATGTGCGTATATTATTAATTACCTAATTATTATACCTAAAATACGTAAACTCGAAAAAAAATAACCCCAACCTAGTTGTGTTGGCTTTTTTTTAAGGCGTATTACATTATCCTGACTGTAGCATCCTAACTGGAGAAGGGGCGTTCAACCATGTCACTAATTAGAGCGAAACAATTATAATCCTTTTTAAAAACAACAACAACATATGTAACAATATATAGTACATTGTTGCAGAGGATAGAAAGTACGCGATTTTTGATATGATTGAGTCATATAGAGGGCCGAAACGTAGTTGAGGATTTGTAAGATTTGTAGATTTGTAATTGCACTTTCTACTGAGGCAGACATAAGTAGTGCTTTTCACAACTACTGAGAGGAAATAAAATAAAAATTCATATTCAAAACTTTCAATTTACTTTCAATAGTGTAAGTCAATTGGCGTCGGTTTTTCAAAGGTCACAAATCTGGACCCCTATTCTCGTGGCACTCGAGATTAATAAACTATATGAGATGAAGATGTCAACTCCATATATAATTGTATTTGTTTCGCCATATCTCCCATGTAATTTCATCTCTAGTGGTTCGAGATTAGGGGCCAAGTTTGTTCTGATTGGTCGATTTCAATTTTTCATTTTAAGGAGCTATGACATAAAAATTGATTGATTGATTTTCATTGGTTGTTAAAGTTGGACAACAATGTTCTCGACCAATCAGCAAACATGCCGATAAAAACATTCTTGGTGTGTCCTTATAAGTGACGTTTTGTGACCCCAAACAAGACCATCTATGGCCATATTTCCGAGTAGTGTTGTCAAAAATGTTTAATTCGTTAAACGGCCTCGTGAAACTATTGGCTATCTGTGAAAGCTACGCATCTACACACGGTCTAAAATATAACGTCCTTAAGACTGAAATGCTAGTTATCCGGTATAAGAAAGGTCCGGGAGTTGTCCCCACTGTTTGCCTGAACCTCGGCCATTTGCTACACGAACACCTGAAAGATAACGCAGATATGAAGAGGGAGCGCCGGGCTCTCGCGGTGCGCTGTTATGCTCGCCCGTCGCTTTGCGCGTTGTTCGAGTAATGTTAAGATCAGCTTATTTAAGGCTTACTGCCAATATTTTTACACTTGCCAGCTCTGGGTTAACTTTAGTAAGAACTCGTTCAACGCGCTAAGGGTGCAGTATAATAATGTTTTTCGCATTCTGCTGAAATTGCCACGTTTCTGCAGTGCGAAGGGTATGTTTGCGGACGCAGGGGTCCCGGACTTCTTCGCCATACTGAGGTCGAGATCAGCCGCTTGTTGGCAGAGGTTACGAGCCTCAAAAAATGAACTACTGTCGCTGATATCTGACGATTTCAGTGACGTGTTTAAAAAGTATTGGGCTCAAGCTGCACCGGTCGGAGAACGGACAGTTGTAAATGTTTAAACTTAAAATTATAATTCTTTGTCCCATATGTACTGTCTTAATTGCTATTGTAAATGTTGGAATGTAAATTTATATTATTTTTTCTAATTTAATTTAATTTAATGTAATTATTTAAATATTATAATATTGTATGGGTTTTTTGCCTTTAATAAACAAATTTATTATTATATATTATTATATAACATAGATCTAAGAATCAAAGTAGTATAGGCGAAAAAATTAACGAAACCCCTACGTTTGTGTAATTGTATAGTGTCTGTGTACAGAAAATGGAGACTATATTTGAATTTGGATATCTTCTCTTAATTATCTACACCACTACAAAGACTTTTTTAGTGCACACCTTTACAATGTTGCATCAATATGCCTTAACAGCTAGAGATGAAGGTTATCGATAAAAAAAACGAGCGAGCAGTCGCATATGATGTTGAAACATATCACAAACTGTTTCCTTATATCCTATAACCTATAATATATACAAACGTTTCAAAGCGACGGTACCTACCTGTCCGATTCATTTCGAATCTAACCTAAAAACATTATAACCAAATCCCAAATACAATGCGTCAAATTAGTTCCACAGACCTCTCGTTTTTTTTTTAGATTTACAACAAAATGGCAACATGCCCGAACAAAACGTAGGTACTTACCCTATTTTGGAAGCTGAGGCTCTATTTTGAAATCCGTAATTCGAACTTCATCTATAGCTATCTCTTTTGCTCCCGACGCGTCACATTCGCAAGAAAGTAACGGAGCGATCCAAAGTTCGAAATACTGATTCCAAAGTCAGAGTCCGAATTATGATGAATAGATAAATTAAATATTAATATGGACTTTCATTTAATTACTTTTATCTACACTCATATCATAAACCCTCTATGATGCGTTCAGAAACCGCAAATTATGACCAGCATAATAATCAACTCTGTTCTTAGAGCATTTTTTTATCTGTGGCAGTTTTCTTATGAATTCATAAGAACATCAATTTCGATGTTCTTATGACATTCAAACTTCGAACATCTCTGAAAAACGAAGCATTTTTGATTAGACCTCTATTCTAAATCAGTCGAGATGACATTTTATTGAAAATGAAATGTCAATTTCACACAACTTTGACATATCTCGCACGTTACTTGATATCGAACGATTTGATAGCTGACGCTTAATCTAGTAGTCTCTGAATTAAAAAAAAACAACTTGTCAAATTTTGATTTGCCGCCACATTTGACGCTTATTTTGTCGGAAAAATAAGTTTGTTGTGTTGTTTTGTTCGTAAATAATTATTGTATTGTACGACTACTTAAAATGAGTGATCAAGATAGTGATCATGATCACGATATTTCGGAGACGCCACCTGATATCAGGGATAAAGCAATGAGCGTCGAAAATATGTTGTTGCCGTCAAAATCCACGAACATGATTCTACTATCAAAACTAGAAAAGTGGAATTCAACCACCGCACAATTAAAACTGTAAATAATAATTATTACAATAAATAATTGTCTCTGTTATCCCATTTATTTTTGTATTATTTTACAAATAGCTCTAATCAATGCTGCAATGCCGGTCATTACATGCGATTTCTGAATACATCATAGAGAGCTTTGATGATATGTGTGTAGATAAAGCAGTGTATGTAACTGTACATAATAAGCATTAAAATACTCGTGAGATGCTATTATGAAACTCGCCTTCGGCTCGTTTCATAAACACTCACTCGAATTTTAATGCCCCTTATTATGCAACAGTCTCATAAACTACTATTATATTTCTAATAATATAATTCTATTGACTCTTATATCGAAAAAGTATCGTTAGTTTGTATAACAGTAGCGTAGCACTTCTTAAAGTGTTTATTGTCCTGTGTGGTTTACCAGTGGCAGCGGCCGTGAAATTGATTACATCCTGCGATTGATTCATACTTTTTTAAACCACGTTTGTACTATGATAACTGCAAAAAGCCATTCACTTGTACTATTAAAGTTCTTCCATGTTTTTTAGGGTTCCGTAGCCAAATAGCAAAAAACGGAACCGTTATGGATTTGTCATGTCTGTCTGTCTGTCTGTCCGTCCGTATGTCACAGCCACTTTTTTCCGAAACTATAAGAATATACTGTTGAAACTTGGTAAGTAGATGTATTCTGTGAACCGCATTAAGATTTTCACACAAAAATAGAAAAAAATAATAAATTTTGGGGGTTTCCCATACTTAGAACGGAAATCAAAAAAATTTTTTTTCATCAATCCCATACGCTTTGGTTATCTATGGATAGGTCTTCAAAAATAATATGGAGGTTTCTAATATATATTTTTTCTAAACTGAATAGTAGAGAGACACTTCCAAAGTGGTAAAATGTGACCCCCCCTGTAACTTCTAAAATAAGAGAATGATAAAACTAAAAAAAATATATGATGTAGGGTAAATCTTCAATAACTGGCCACTTGAGAAAATGTCATTTGGTTACTAGCCACCCATTATATATACAGACGCCGTTCGTAAAGATACTTTGGCAGTAGTCCGGATAACAACTCTGGATCTAGCTATTTTAGTTTAATCGCACAAATATCAGCATATCTTTTGCTTCAAACAGATTATTGCAAAGTGGCCAGTTACTGACGGTGGCCAATAATTGACGATTTACCCTACATTACCATGCAAACTTCCACCGAAAATTGGTTTGAACGAGATCTAGTAAGTAGTTTTTTTAATACGTCATAAATCGTAAACCGCAATTTACTTTTCACGGTACCCTTCATGGGCGAGTCCGACTAGCACTTGGCCGCTTTTTTTTACTTTTTAAAATATCGTAGTCTTAAACGGTAACCTTTATGAATGCCGTTTACAGCGTATCTAAAATTGTATGAAATAGTTCAACTTTTTTTGAAACATTGCTTATTCATATACTAATGAAATTCACTTTGACGCGTAATTAAAAAAAATATTAAATTCTAGATTTATTCTATTTAAATTTGTGATGAAATATTATTTAAAGTATTTTCGAGTATTTTTATATAGGACACGGTATCACAACTTTACATAAATTGCATTAGCCAATGTGGCCAATTTATTTATGAACAATTTGAAATAAATCATATCTCAAAATGAGTACAAAGATAGCAAGCTGAAACCTATAGGAAATAATACTTGTCATTAGGGATCGTATTAAAAAAATACAGTAAACATTCGATGAAAGGGCGGTTTTCCCACAGACCTGGCTACGCTCTTTATGACATACTTTTTTATGCTTTTATTTTATGATTTCTATTTTCAACATCACATTTTGATTTTCGTAAATTTCTGGTTTAGGCCTCCATTAGTCTCGAAAAACTAATCTAGCTGTATGTGTGTGTGCAATAACATACGAACATTTTAATAATTCCAACAGAGTGGAAAGATGTAATTAAATGAAATGTTTTTTAAAATACATACTTGGCGTCATTATTGTAAACATTCGTATAATTTTTTAATTCATAAAATTCAGTTATTTTGTAAGTAATGGAACCACTAATCGACAAGGACCAATGATCGGCACTGATTCCTATTTTACAGATGATAAGGGTTAATAATTTCTTTCATTTGTTTTGTAACACTCAATTATTTATGACCGTATGATCTTTGAATTAAGAGTTAAGTGTCGATCATTGGTGCATGTCAACCTTTTGAACGCCTTTGACTTGATACAAACGTCGTCCTCACACGCCAATGACAGCTGAAAACCACAGCTAATATCAACCTTAGTAAAGTAAAGTAAAAGTAAAAAACATTTATTCACTACACACACAAGACACACAGAAAAAAGTAAAACCAGAAAACAACAATAAACAAGTAGTTGGTGTCTTCGCGGCAGTGAATCGGACACTGGCTCAGCATAATGCTGAGGTGTTAAACACCTGCAGCGCTGATTTTCAGCCAGCTCCGAGTGACAGACGGACGGTACGCTAAACGAATAGTGTAATAAAATATATATATATATATATATATACACATATATACATATATATATATATATATATATATATATATATATATATATATATATATATATAAAATATATACAGTTGTGGTCATATAATTAAGAACGATTTGAAGTTCCAGAATTCATTTATTTAAATCATGTCATGTGTAGTTATGTGTTCCTTCTTAGAAGTAACTAGTTATGTTATGAAATAGCCACATGAATAGAGCAAACGGGATTAGGAATATAGAATAAAATTTCTAACTATTTCTTTTACAATTTCTTTTTATTCTCTATAGTAACAAATGCAAATAGTAATGAAGCTGGACAAATAATTAAGAACGATTTATTAAATTGCTCGAGAGTTGTTTTATATGAAACTTAGAATAAACAAATCACATTAATGTGAAGTGCGTAAAGGAAAAAAGCTATTTAATACATTTTAAACAAAAATTAATAGTTAGTAGCATGTCCACGGCTTTTAATTACTGCTTTACACCGGCGAGGCATTGACTCTATCAATTTTTGACATTTCGCAAGAGAGATAGACTTCCATTCTTCTAAGAAAACGTCATACAGCTCTCTTAAATTGCCACACTGTCGATTTGAAACCTTTTTCTTGACTTCGCACCAAAGATGCTCTATTGGGTTTAGATCTGGGCTGTTAGCTGGCCAATCTAAGACAGAAACTGATTGCGATGTGAGAAATTCCTTAACGGTGCGTGCAGTATGCTTTGGATCATTGTCGTGCTGGAATGTCCAAATAACCGGAAGCACGTCTTCAGCATAAGGTAACATTGTTTCTTCCAGTATATTTTTGTATTGGAATTGATCCATGTTTCCTTCTATCAACTTAACAGGTCCAACACCATGTCCAGAAAAACACCCCCAAATTTTCACATTTCCCCCACCATGCTTTAATGTCACTTTTGTGTACTTAGGGTCGAATGCTTTATTCGGAGGGCGTCGTACATATCGTTTTCCATCAGAACATACCCTGTTTATTTTTGTCTCGTCAGAAAAAAGAACATTTTTCCACTGTCTAACTGTCCAGTTTTCATACTTTCTTGCAAATGCAAGCCTGGCTTGCCTATGACACTGTTTCAACATGGGCACCTTCCTTGCTATCCTTCCGTGCAACTTTTCTTCTACCAAACGCCTTCGAATAGTGCGTGCCGAGATTGCTGAAGGGTTGTTTTCACCAAAATATTCTTTTCTCAGCTCATTGGATCCTTTAAAAGGATTTTGTTTTGCCAAACGAATGATATTTCGATCATCTCGACGACATGACTTTCTCCGTTTAGGTAAACGCGGAACATTTGAAGTAGTTTGATACGTGGCAAAGTGCTTCACAGCGTGGAAAACCATCGTTTTTGAGCATTGCAGATGGTCGGCTATCTTTTTATACGACCAATTCTTCTCGCGAAGTTTTATTATTACTTGCCTTGTAGATTTATCACAACTTTTATTTTTCCCCATTGTTTTCATATAAAGCAATCACCTTATAGACTCTTACAGCACTAAATGGCGCCAAAATCATAAGAATATTGACTTACAACCACAGAACTACAGAGTGTTCTCTATTTAAATTTGATTAAAAAAATAAACTATTCAGCGTTCTTAATTATGTGACCAGCCAGTAAGTAGTAATACTAGGTTCAGATCTAATGTATAAAGTTTATCTATTTATTTTTTTGCCAATCATGTGTATCAACGAACGTACCGGTAGTATGGAAAAGTTTTGCGATACCGAGAGAAATACAAAAAAATACATGCAATTAGTTATACTTGTTAGTTGGAAAAAATCTTCCCTATAAATAAGCGTTCTTAATTATATGACCACCACTGTATATATATATATATATACATATGTATATATATATATATATATATATATATGTGTACTATTAAACAAATACTAATAGTTAGAGGCAAAATAGATAGAAAAACTACATGCAAATACCTTACATAAACATATTACGTCACAAATACTCGGGTCTATTTTGCACTGTATCTGTGACCACTATATGGGTCGATGGCGTGGTAGGCACGATAGTACACGACCACTTTAGTAGTTCTTGGCGTTCAAAGGGTTAAAATGTCGAACAAAAACTAAGATTAATTAATAAACAGTTTAATAGAATAGTTGTCGATGTGCATCTTGTGTTGTGGCTTGGTTTGTGTTTTCTTTAAGCTTAACTGACACGCGGCTGATATGGCAAGATTGGCAAGCACGAGGACATCAGTACAATCCATTTCGAGGATTCCTTTCGGTCTGCGATTGTGGTTTTTGAGCGAATCGTTATAAAAAAAATTAAGCCTAAAATTAAGAAATGGTAACTTAGAAGCGTCACGAAAATTAACTATAGGTACTAGGTTCTATAAGACAAATGGTGGTATCTCAGACAAAACTGCATATTGCCTATTTATAGTCGGGACCTTTTCGTTCCGTCACTCAGATAAATTGTTACTCCATAATCACATACTTTTGAAGTTTAAGCACGATCATATTATTTATGAATACACTTAATCATTGTCTTCGTGTCCATTTTGAGGTAGTTATCTCTATTTGATATCGTATTGTTTGATGAAAAGAACTTTCCGTTTGGACTGACAGATTCTTGTCATAAAGATTTTTTTTCGAACTATTTTGACATTGAAAATGAAGTGATGTTTTTATGGATTTGATTGATAAGAAAGGCTTTCGTCTCTGTCGCAGCCAGCGATACGATACGATCATGAAGATGAATATATATTCAACCTTTTTAATAAACTAATCAAAAATAAAAAATAAAAAAATTCTTTACTTATTTGGTTCCTTATAGTCATAAATGTGATAATACAAAGTTGTGGTCGGTCCCTCCTGGTAAGTATTACAATACTTGTGTTAGGAGTCCCGCTCCTCCCCTGCAGAGTTTGTGCAGTAGATACCTCTTGCAAGGATTATACTATAACTAGCTTCTGCCCGCGACTTCGTTCGCGTAGAATTAGTAATTTAGCCATCCCACGGGAACACTGATTTATTTCGGGATTCAAGGTAGCCTATAAGCAGTGTATAGGGTGACGGCACCAATGATGGACACTTTCAGCTGACCGACACCAGTAATGGACACTTCACTCTTAATTCAAATTCCATACGGTCCTAAATCGATTGTTGCAAAACAAATGAATAACCCTTATCTTCTGTACAATAACAATCAAGTGTCCATCATTGGTCCTTTTGCATTACTGGTTCCGTCACCCTAAGCAAACTCTATTTTAAATTATATCCAACCAAATTCGGCCATCCGTTTTAGCGAAGAAGTAACAAACTCACGCACGCATAACCTTTCTCATTGATATTATATGTAGGATAGGATGTAAATAGGTACATCCAGCACACACAATCGCTCCGGCCGAAATCATAGTCGATAAAAATACCCTCGGTGCGTGAGTCCGACTCGCACTTGACCGGTTTTCAGTATTTGACGCTTGCGTATTTTACCGTTATAACGATACAATAAAAAAAAAGGTTCGCAGTTTTTTTTTAATCTTGATTTTGTATAGAATAATACAAACGGACAATATCCCAAACAAAGCAAGTAGGACGAAGTTCTTCGATCAATGAGCGCGAGCGGGCTTTGCCGCTCCTATTTACACCTCCGGCGTCCGTGACACGCTGCGAAAAACTTTGTCGCTGTATACGCGAAAAAAAACTTTGACGCTGTATTATACTTTCATGTATAAACTAAAGTCGCACAATTTCACACTGAACAAATTTTACGATTTAGATGTTAATGCGTAATGTATATTATAGTAGATGTAAGTGCCCAATTAGTTTTTAATTCTAAAGTTGAATAGGTAATAAAGAAAAGTTAGTGTATTTAATTTTTTACATGTTTAATTTTCGGTACTGGGTAGTCAAGAAATAACTTAACCTTACTAAGCCTATTTGGATTCTGGATGGTCATAAAAAAAACTTTACCCTAACCTAACCAACTGTACTTACTCCCAGTACATTATAGCTATTATCTCTACCTCTATCCCCCATTTCAACTACTTAGGAATATTTTTTGAAAATCGCCAATTGTATTTTTTTTTAATAACACCAATTTTAACGTTTATAACTACAAAAATGACGAACTCATATAAAATTCTACATCCCCTTTTTATCTTTTAGGGGTAGTTTTTCCAAAATCGCTGTAAGCTATAAATTTTATTTTTATTAGTAAGTATATACCAATTTTCACGTATCTAACTTCACAAAATAAATGCGTTTTTGAAGGCGGTTTTTTGTTTTTTTAAAACATTTATTTTATTTTTTACTTTTTAGAGATCATATTAAGCTTATGTTCCTAGTCCCACTTCTTAGCTGATATGAAACTTTAAGACATTTCACGATCGCCGCCAGCAACGCCGCGGGGAAGTCATAGTCATATTCAAACAATTAAATGTCCTTCGTTGTAGTCGCTCAACTATCTTAATCGAGATATCTTATCACCACCCTTGAAAAAAGTATCGTTGAGGAGTTCCGGTGGCCATCTGTGGTCTTCATCATCAGTGCCATTTCACCAAATGATACTTTCTGAATGCAAATGCTAGATTTGTTACTAAAAATACTAAAATCGCTATATGTTTACCTACAATATTTGAAGAGTTCCCTCAATTCCTCACTGATCCCCTTAAAAATTTACCCTTAAGGGTTAATAATATGAGCAGGATTAGTAGGATACTCGTATTAGTAGGATTAGTGGATAATAGCTTCTAGACTTCGTCCGCTGAGATTTCGATTATAGTTATTCCCTCGGGAACTTTTAAATTTTCCGGGATGAAAAGTAGCCTATGTGTTATTCCAGGGTATAAGCTATCTCCATTCCAAATTTCATCCAAATCCGTCCAGCCGTTGCAGCGTGAAGAGGTAACAAACACACACACACACACACACACACACAAACTTTCGCATTTATAATATTAGTAGGATAGTAGGATTAAGTTTACAGTTTAAACTAATTAGAGGTAACATTATTTCATCCTCTATTTAAAGACAAATACAGTCAGGGTATACTTGTTATCGTCATTGGCAGTCTGAACAGACTTTTCTAACCGGTGAGGAATGAATCAGCTTTAATTATTGAATTTGAGGTTTCGCCTATTGGTGTATGTGGGCAGTAGGTATATAAATGCATGACTAATAATTAGTAATCATACTACTGATATATTAGTGTCTAGTAATTAGTAGTTTCTTAATTTTAGTCCTTAATTTGCGCATTTCTGGAAAACCGCACAATTATGAATTAGATTTTTCGTACGTTTTTTTACAGAATAAGAACATGGAACAACATCCCATGAGATACCGAAGAGCTCGAGCTGATGGTGACAGTAAGTACTAAAAGCTTATCAACAAATTAAACTTATTTAAGAATCTGATTAAGTATAATGAGAATTCGTAAACAAAAAAGTTGATGCCAATGATTTAAAAAACATTGTTTGAAACATTGTTTCGGAATTACTCCGCCATTTTGAATGCAGCAACTATATAGCTTGTCAAATTCGTTGGCTCCGTGCGGGCGGGCAGGGGATGTCACTAGTCGTAGTCGATAACGTGTAGCTCCTCTCTAAACACGATATAAATTATGTTACGGATATGTCTGCCGATAAATCTATATATATAAAAGGCTAAACTGACTGACTGACATATCAACGCACAGCAGAAACTACTGTACCTAGAAACTTGAAATTTGGTACATGGGTTCCTTTCATGATGTAAGTGAGCACTAAGAAAGGATTTTCCGAAAATCGACCCCCAACGGGAAGAAATGGGGGGAGTAGCGGGAAACTAATTCTACGCGTACGAAGTCGCGGGCGTCCTCTATATTCAATATTCTGCATTAACCTTGTTTAATAATTATATTATGTACAGTCAAGGACTTTAATTGTTATGCCACTATGGAACCCTGTCATAATGATAGCGTCAAACTACATGAAAGAAATTTCGATATTTAAAATTAATGATTAACGTTATGCGACAAGGTTCCATAGTGGCATAAGAATTAAAGTCCTTGACTGTACTAGCGGCCCGCCAGCAGCTTCGCCCCGCTGCAAATTTCTGACTTTCCCCGGGGATTTTTCAATTATTTTCTTTCATACAAACCTTGTCCTAATTAATGACGAACACAACAAAAGAGAAATCAGCCCAATCGGTTCAGCCGTTCTCAAGTTATAGCGTGACCAGGAGAAATAGGGGTTCATTTTTATACGAATGTGGTGTCGCGGTGATATCGATTAATTAATAACATTATGAATGGTAGGTAATTTACCGAAATTGGAGAAATCTTGCTTTAATGTTTGTATTAATTATATTTATTAGCATCTATAAAAGACGTCAACAAAACTATATTTTTTTTTTACTAGTCTTCACATTTGATAAACCTGTAGGTAATACGAGCCCAAATGCAAAAGAGTTCGTCTATTAGTAAAACAATAGCTACGTTTGTTTAAAAGTGAAATATGGATTAGCAATACTAGTTTTAACCCTATACCTACTTGGCAAGACATTTTTTTCTTAAATGTTGTTGTTTTTTTATGAATCGTGTTTATTGGGGTCCGAAGAGGGCGGAAAAAATAGTATAAGAAATCCATCGTTTTTAATTCGTGTATATAATAATTGAATGTACTTATCTTTAAATGACCACCGCCATGTCGTCCTAATGTACGTAGAAAAGTATATTCCCCAGTACACGTCATATACCTAAATGAGTTGGTTAGTGACCTTATTATTAAATCATTCTAATCGATTTTCAGTATTTTATCTAAGTATAAACTCTTGGGGCGCTTTATCAGTCTTCTCCTTAAAGGAAGCTTGCTGGCCGCAGTGATCCGAACTTATTAAGATATTTACTACGGATTTACGAATAGGGTTGTTGCACTAGTTGCTGTAATTCTAGTTAGCTCATAGAATATTATTGACTAAATTGAAAGATTTAAAATCACTCAGTAAGTTAATAGACGTGGGTGATTCGTCTAGCAGATTAACATTAATATCACCACATACAACAATACACTTTTTAGTATTAAAAACACAACTAAGAACATTCTCCAAAATGCTCTCAAAAAGCTTGTAATCCACCGTAGGGGTCTGTATACGCAAATAATAATAAATTGTTCCAATTCAACACACGCAAGTTCTATATGAAGTTTAATTGATTTCGCAACAATATCTTTACGTTCCTTACATTTAATGTTTCGTTTGACCATAATCAGGGATCCGCCCCGACTGAAAGTTTGTCTATCAAACATGCTAACAATGCTTTGGGCTTATAACTTCTAAATTGCATTTTACTTTTTAATCAATATTCCCAGATCTCAAAACTTCTTGGTCGCAAAATACCTAAATTGCAGAATGCCTAATTTTGTTGTGAATCTTAATATGGCTGAATTTCAAAATACCTTAGCCGCATAATAACTAAACTTCAAAATCACTTTCATGGCAAAACAAAATATGCTTAAAACAACCAAAAGTTAAAATACCTAAATTTGTATTACACGGAGATTGTCATTAGCCATTTTGATTCCTATATAGGTATATACAGCAAACAGTAGGAAACCGAGAGAAATATAGGTATTTCGATAATCAGTGCCAGCATCGAAAGAGGGAACTGAATGATGGAGACGTAACGGCTATACAGTTTTTGAAAAATATGTATGAATTACGCCTACATTAACTAAAAACATGTATGTGTGTCTACTGTAGGTACAAAAACTTGTGGTAAGGTTGAATTTTAGATAATAGAATTAAATAAATAAAGGCAATTTTTATAGTATATATTCCTGTATTTTTATTTATCGCCGTAGATCCATCCATTTCAAATATTTATGCAGGGTAGAGCGAGGCACGTTGAACAGGAACTATACTAAAAGTCAATAATCAACATCAAATTTCTCAAACACGACCCGTGACAGAAAAATTAGGCATTTTGCCTTTTGGGTGTTTTCGGTTTGAGTTGTTTTAATATTTTGTCATTTCTGTCATTCGGTATTTGAATGAATTGTGCATTTCAATCTTTAAGTATTAAGAGAATATGACATTTTAAGTCAAAGTCATAATGAATTTCGTTCATTTTAATACAAGAGTCAATTTGACATTTTAGGTATTATGAGCCCATGGTAATTTGAAAATAAGGGGTATTATTGAATAAGGTATTATGAAATTTAGTGGTTTTAAGCTCAAAGCCTAACAATGTCATGATTATTAAAATTAAACATGCACTCATGACCCTTAAGCCAATGCTCTTAGCCCACAGATATAATAAACACTTAGTCTTGAGAGAATATGACCTCACGCAGTTTAATTTGTTAACGAATTCGCATAGATATCTAATAGTTACATAGTAGATATTCATACACTTACTACAAATGGCGTGTAATATACGATAAATTTATTAAATCCCTTTCACTACACTAAGTTTTGGATGGTTTAACCTTTAAATGTATGCATAGGATATCAAAAGCATCCCACTGAAATAAGTAGAACTTAATTCAATTTAATTTGAAGTTTTGTTGACTCATCTCCATCACACACTGGTGCAGTGTAGCCTTGTAGGTTTGGAGTTCGTAACTTTAACGGAAAACAATCAAATTCAACAACTCAAAACAATAAAGAAATTGGTTGTCTGTAAAGTCGGTTTACGGACGATAATTTTACTTGATAACGTCATAAGAAAATACACAAGCCGAACGCTTAGGCCGATCGTGCCTCTCTATCGCTTGTTCCGCGCTCTTGCTTGCACGCTCGGCTCAGGCGGAACGTGACAATGAGGCGGAACGTGACACTTTTTCGTGCCAGCAGCCGGCGTTCATCGATCTATAAGACGTTATGACGTCACGTCGTCGTCGTCGTGATTGCTCGGTTCATAAGAGGCCAGGTTACACGCTCAGTATTTCATCAGTTCAGTCCGTCAGTCTGGTCAAACGGTTCTGGATAGTTCGAGCGGTTACCTATCAATCGAAGACCGATATCAGACTGATGAAACGTACGCCAGTCACCGTTTAGAGCAGTCGTCGGTCGTGCTCCACCTATGTTGTCCACCTGGGCATTTTAGCAAACCTTAGCAGGTCGACGGAGTTCCGCTATCGCGGAGCTCCTACTTCTATATTATTTTGGCCCTTCGGGCCCTCTGAAGAACTAACATAACCTAAACCTACCTATTGATTTTGTCCAGTTTACTCTCCGTAATACACATAGGTGGACCACGGCCAATGCCCCGTTTAGAGGGAGGTTACACACTCAGTATTTTCTCAATTAAGTTGAGTATACGAGTATCCGCTCATTCTGACAAATTCGGTAAATCTGACCAAACTGATTGACTGAAATGATGAAATACTGAGCGTGTTACCTCCCCTCCCTCTAAATGTTCCATATTATACTAGCGATTATTCCATATATAGACATAATACAATCGACATGGGTGTTGATCTAAATGTAGCTTGATGTATATGGATAAGGCATCGCATCGACATTAACAAGCCTTAATCTGAGGCCCTACCTTGAAAATCGAAATTCGAAGTTAGGTTAGCTCCATCCTTTTCTCTCGATTTACGAGTGACAGGGACCTGGCATTCGTAGTTTCGAATTTAGTGGATTGTGGTAACCATCCATGTCAACATGTAAACGTGTCACAACCATCCAAAAGCATGCCGAGTCCGCACATGAGTTATTTGTTATTTGAGTTATTTGTAGAGGAAGAAAGTGTCACAAGTGCAGCGGAGCTTTTCAACCTCGCCAAAGACGAAGAGAAATATGCGGAGCTGACTGCCAACCTTCACTAGTTTGAGAGGCACTATAAGCAGAAGAAGGAGAGGAAGCATTAAGTTACATTCCACTCCTTTTGCAAAATGTCCCTTAAGTAAAAGTCCCCTTTGTGAAATGTCTCGTCTGCGAATTGACCAATGCTGAAAGAGAGACACATACGATCTTATTGTTAAAGATAGGTAGTAGTTGTAATGAGCCTCTATTCACTCTTGCCTTGAAAACTATTTGCCCGCATCAGTTTTTTTTGTTAGTATTTTTATTGCAACTTAGATAACAATATGGGTATTTTACAGAAAACCCTTTCAACAAACATATTATCACTACGCAGAATTTTACTTTTATTGAAAGGCCTTAATTATCACCTTGTTAGTTAATTTCAGGCGGAAGTGGACGATGAGGCGGAATGTGACTATGAGTCATGCTTTTTCGTATGTGCAGCCGGCGTTCATCGATTAATAAGACATTATCACATCAAAAAGGTTCCCGAAGAATACGACATGAGAGTGACATTTTAAAACAATCAGAAACAAGGTAATGGCGGACGTACTTATTATGCGGCCGATTATAATTCCAACATGCCAAACGCGTATTGTTCCAAATTTGGTAAAAATGTGGTATAACTTTTCAACGGTAGATTGTTTGAGCTCATGTCTAGACAACGTTTGAAAATAGGTAAAAAAAGTATAAAATCAAAGTTGTAGAGAATTTTATGAGCTGTAATAATGCCATACAACAAAATTTCCTATGACTATGACTATATGTTTTCAAGATGTTGACAAAAAACCAAGAAACCTGACATTCTTTGTGCCTCCCCCCCCTAAGGCTCACATCCGAGGGGTGGGGACTTTCAGTACGTTTATCTCCTAACTAGTCCAAATAAAGTTCCGAAATTGATTTTCTGCTTTCAACTTTTCCATCCACAATTATAAATAACAATTTTATGGCAACAAAATTATTATTAACAAAAAAATATGTGAAAAAATGCCCTCCACCCATAACAATACAGATTGGGATTGAAATTTCAATTGGTCGCTTAATTTGTCCGCCATTACCTTGTTTTTTGATCTTTGTTTTTAAACGTCACTCTCATGTCGTTTTGAGTTGTTGAGTTTAATTTTCTGTTAAAGTTTATTGTTATTGTTATTATCGTATTAATACATTATAATATACATTATCTTTTGAAGAAAAAGTTTAACGGCACCTGCTTCTTTGTTTACCGAATTTATAATGCTCAAAAAAACGAAATAATTATATATGTAGCGCAGCCTCCACTGCGTCTCGGCTACGCTAATTCTACTAGTCCCGTAACTATGTTTTTAGCATCGGCTCATGAAGCCCTTTCATTTGATAGCACAAACGAAGGGTTTCTAAAAAAAAACATGACGTTATACTTATTACTGGCCCCCCATGGTAATATTATGAAGAACTATCCGCTCAAGATAATTGTTTTAACCTAAAGTACCCGTGTACCAAATGGCTATCCTACATCAATTAGCGGTTTTTTTATCGTAGCCCGACCAATACAAGTCAGTGGCCCAGTTGTATAATATTACATGAATTTTATTTAGAACTACCGCATGAATTTCATTTGCTTGAGTACTGTACCTACTTACCTACCTAATGTACTTTTTGGAAGCGATGTACGGGCGGGGCGTGGAGGTCGGCGCGGCGGACCTGGACCACGGAGCGATCGATGCTGATTTCTCAGACAACGATGTCTTCGATCAGCGCACGAGTGACTTGTACGTTTATATTTTTTCGCTTTTCATTTATAAATTATTATTAGGGTGATTCTTCAAGGTCGGGATTTTTGTCTTATTCCTCTGTCGTATTTTTTTTTGCCTATTTGACAAACAAGTATATGCTTCCATCAGAGTAGATTTATTAAGAAACATGAATAAGGTTTAGGCACTCATTTTTATGAACACTATCAGAAATTAATTAACTATTTAATTTTCGTGTCCAGAGGAATAAGAAATTGACGACAAAGGAGTAAGAATAGGTTCAAAAAAATGAAAATAAAAATGTGATATTCTCGATTATAGTTAAATTAATTATTTATTGTAGTTTTTATAACAACATTGAAAGTGAAAAAAAATACTATGGAAACTGACCATTTTCGTATTCCACTGTCCATAAATTCATAGGAATAAGGGACAGAGCAGTAAGTAAAAATTGAAAACATGCTGATGGTTCATAATACGAACATACTGGTAGGCTACCGTTAATGCTACGGTAAGATAGTACGTAAATCAGTTAATCAAGCACAACATATTTTTTTTAGTTTACACAAATGTTAAATAATCTAACAGAGTAATAAAAATGTTACGTAAACCAAGGACAGAGAAATGACATATTTGCCTTCGTAACTCTGGAGTGACAGGCATCAGCCGACATGTGCACCACCTGACACATTCGGAGCGCGACTAAAAACCGACCCACGTGGGAGATGTCGCTAGTTTCTTAAATTTCTTTATGATACAGCTGATTGAAGCCCGCTCCAGAGTAATAAGAATTTTACGGCGGACAAATTTTATTTCCTCAGTTGTAAGAATATTACTGCAGGTAAAAATTACTTGTTGAACTTTGTAATGTAACAACTAATTTTCTTTCTATGTGGTCACTCAAAATATTGGTAAAGTTGTCTAAATTTAAAATATTATCATATGTTATCAAGAAAATGGAGAACGGACACGACAGAGTAGTAAGAATAAGGTGGTTTTTTATTTTTTTTGGAAATATTTAAAATCCGTTACATAAAAATGGACCGATGTCCCAGTTAAACATGAATGCCACCTTTGAAAAAAAAAACCAGCCTAAACTAAATAGTTCAATGAACTAAGCCCCCGGACGTCGAAAATCAGGGCCCCGAAGAATCACCCTTTACTATTTTTTTTAGCCTAAACAATATTGTTTAGCCTAGGAAACGTAAATAGCTACAGTGTGTGAATAGACTAGACGTAGTAGTAGCTCTTCCAATCATTTAATGAAGGAACTACTTGTATTATCTATTATTCTAATTAACAGAGCGTAATTTAGTTTTAAATTATGTGGCCGCAATTGGTTGTAGCCATATAGTTAGAAACGCTTGCATTTTTATTTTGCCTTGAAATGGGACTTAACAATTCTGGACATACTAAAATCACTTTTTTTACAATCATACTCAATTTTTTGTCCTCTTTCAGGCCATCTAACCGTTATATCGCTTTTTTTTTATTAACGAAGTTAGATTTACTATAAAAGCCCGGATGTCCAAAATACCTTAGAAGAAAAATAACTGATGTTTAATTATGACTGTTTGTCTCTAGTAATCTTAATGTACGGCTTTAAACGCGGGTCTGATGTTCACATGAGACGTATTGGCTTTACATTTTTCTTAGAACGGAGCGTCTGATATCAGACCTTCTGGTTCGGGAATATCCACAATATTCACAACATAAAGAGATAGCGATAAAATTTAATGGGCGATGGAAAGAGACAGAAAGCAAACATACGCCCGACGATTGCCGAAACCTTACGCTTGACCGAGCGCGGCCGCACAGTGTGTTATTTTGGGTGAGTTGCGGCCATACCTTTTTATGATTTCTTTTGATAGTTAGATATATATTGAAGCTCGTTTTGTAGCTCCGATGGACGTAGTTAGGAAGTTTCGGAAGCTATGATTATTTTTGTGAAAGGTCAATGACCTCCGGAAATTTGGTTTTCCATTATACTCCCTTAAATATTTAAAAAATGGTGATCTGGGTATGAAGATTTGCTAAATACTATAAGTTATACCAACCGCATTAAACTCAGTATTGTAATTTAAATAAGAAGATAATTATTGAAGTTTACATATTTTTGACGTTTTTTTATATTTCTGACCTTTCCAATGACTTCCGCATTTAATTTTTCTTGTAAAAGACGTAAAATACAATTGCTTACAACTCTATAAAATTTTAAATTTAACTATTGCAGGACCACAGAGATATCGCATTTATAAAAAAATTGAAAATTTCTACGAAAATAGGGATGTCAACAACGAGAAAAGGTCAAATTTCGATGTAAAATTATACGTATAATATCTTAAATAGTACCTATTGATTACAGGAACTGGAATAAGACAAGAGAGGGTTACACGTTACATTCGATGATAGAAATGGACACAGTTAATTTGTCAAAGTTGGACAAGTTAGCTAGGGGGTATTACCCGTACTTTAGAGATAGAAATGCTTGATGTATTTCTAGGCAAGCTTCTAATCGTCTTCGTCAGAGCAAATTACATTTTGGTCATTCATATCAACTTCAATTTCAGGTGATGCATTGAATTTTTCATGTTCTACAAAAGGTTTCAATAGCGATAGTACCTTTTCTGGGAGAACGAGTCGTTTGTTTTTTTTTTGACGAGAAGAAAGTGAAAGCATTGTGAGGTATGGATCTGATGACTCTAAAGCTCGCTGAAAAAGATCGAGCATTGTCGTCTTACGATCCATTTTTCTGGTGTGGTGTTCCCGATCGTATCGCCAATACTTATTTCGCGACTCACCTGCTTGCTCAGATAGCATACCAATTGGCAGTGGACTGGACTCTATGATTTGTCTTCCATGTAGCAATATTTTATGAAAGGTGACTGACATATAGCACCAGCCATACGCTTCCACATATTTTTTGGCAAGCTCCGCACAAAACAGTTGGAATTTCTCCGTATCTATTGATAAACTGCAAGAAAGTACGACTAAAATAGTGTGTATTCCATCTACAAGCCAATATTCCAGTCCAAGAATATCCGCGAATGTTTTACGATGTAAGTCCGATAGTGCAGTTCTGGCCGTATTGCCGTCGTTGGTGGTACCTGTATTAGGTTTTACTACATCAACAAGAAGAGACATTTTTTGTCTTATTTCGGCCTGTATCCTCTTTTTCCTCTCAGCAACAATATGAGCTTGTGGCGAATTCTTTGTTACTCGCCACTGTTTTACTCCAGGATCGTTTTTGTACCCCAAATGGAGCAAAAATTCGAATAGCCTTATCCACGCATGTAAAGGGCTTAAGCCGTGGAGTAATGCTTGCTGGTTTATCGTTTTATTTGCCATTAATTCGAGTTTATTGAAATCTTTAGCAGTAGCTCCACAACAAGCACATCTTAATTGGGAAGATGTGTCAGTTATTACATTGTAAACCTTCCCATCTATAATCGTTAGGTATAATGTTGGTTTTGCAATAACAGTGCACCCTGAGGTTGTCTCCGCGTATATTGGGGACAGATTTTTTATTTCTTCTTCTACTCTGTTCTTTTCAGTTAGGATCAAATCCTTTGTTTCTTTCCGATATTGTATATGCACCGGGCGGCAAAATCTAAAAGATTGGGCATTGGGATTACACCAAAATACAAAACCTTCCTCTGACATTATCCGTAATGGAATGAATGTAGTAACGAATAGGCAATGTTCGTCGTCACTATCGCCATCCGAAAACTTTTGCTTATAAAGCGACTGTCCCGTACTGCCATCGAAACCCCAAGATCCTTCGAAAATGCAATTTACTGAGTCAATGTTTTTAAATCTTTCGGGACATGCATCTAATATTCGACGAAAGGTGTGCATAAGTAAACCTTGTAAAGATATTGATGCCTCTCTTTCAGTTACATTCAGATCTTCATCAGGATAACACATTTTTTTAGCCGCTTGCACCTTATAATATGGAGGATATGCATTAAATCCTCGTTTTTTTAAATCTTGCTGCATAGACTTGTAATCGTCAACGCCGAGTTTTCTGTCTATTATTAAAGATAAAGCTTCGTCAGGATTGTAAGATTGAGGATTCGGTTTATTTTTAGATCTTATAATATTAGCAATTTTTTTAGGGTGGTTAGGACTTTTTAAACATTCGTTTATCACGAACTCTAGTTCCTGAGCAGATTTTTTTGATAATAATCTACCCGTTTTGGTAGTTAGAACCTTTGCTAACACTTTCCTAATTTTTGAAGGTGGCTGACGTTTAAGCGAAACTGCAAGTTTTCTTTGTTGACGGCGCTTATGACGATCGCTTAGATATTCATATGTTTTAGGCAGTTTAGACGCAGACAATAAAGCTGAAGATGCATGGGGTTCTTGTTCAATTGTTGAATTTTGACATTTCAGGGGAGCTTCATCCGAATATATTGTGGAGGTGGACGGTAAGACTGAGGATGTGTAAATCTGTTTTTGTTCATCTGAAAAAGATTCCTCTACAACAGGAGTTAATCTGGCCTGCGTTTGTGCACACGCACTGGGAAACCCCAGGTCAAATAATGCGGACAACCAATTTCCGTGTTTTTTTTTAAAAGCGGATATCTTTCGGTGGCAATCCTTGTACATTTTTTCGCATCTACTAGTGAATTTCGATATAGTCATTTTAAATATTTTTTTGTGTGCACTTAACTCACTAGGAACGACTTGAGGGTAAAGGGCATGCATTATTATGGATGTGCGTTCATCAATGCCTATGTCTAAAGGCCTCACTTTAGCTCCACGTAAGCGTGCACTTTTTTCCAATAATTCGAAAACTTCTAACCGCGTCATTTTATTGCAATCCGCAATCACGAGATCCTCAGGTTGAGGCCGGGAACCACATCCTCCAGCAGAATGAGGCAAGGTCTGCTGAGGCAAATTAACGCCATGGGTTATTTCCGGCTCCATAATATCCCCGCTTGACCAGACAATTCATGTGAACTTGATTTGTGAATTGAAATGTTGTGACATTTAGGCCAATGGCGTATTTACTTTTTACCAGCCAGTAAACAATAAAACTATCTGCCAAGGTTTGTTAAGATTGGTTCTGTTGATTGAAGTAAATACTTTTTCTAAAAGTCCAAATTGTTAAAAAAACGACAACTGATTATTATTTATGCATGAGGTGAATAATTTAGATATTTTTTTGTAGCAATTACTATACCAATAACACTGTTATAGACTTCGGAATTCGAACATAGAACTTTTGTTGACAACCCTAAACAAGAAATTCAACATTATATAACTCAGCTGTCCTGCTACTTATTAACTTTAAATTTAATACACTGATAAAAGGTAACTTAAGGTTACTAATAAGTAAAAAATAAAATGCGGAAATTGCACGAGACACGAGTTTTTTGTTTGTTGGAAAAAACGCTCTATCTGTTGTGTGAGAATTACTTTTGTATTGTTTTTCAATAGATATGGTGATATTATACGTTTTCTATCGAAAGGTAAGTTTATTTGAGGAAAGTACAAATGCATAGACAAGTAAAGACGTTTCTTTGGTTTTGTGTCGAAATTTCTAAAAAACTTATTATCTAATAAATTATTCATGATAAATTCAACGGAATTGTTTTGGAAGCATTCGGGCAAGTTGATCTATCATCTCAGTACTTAAAACAGGATGGCCGCAACTCACCCGAAATAACACACTGTGGGCCGGCCGGCGATTGACATATTGTATACAACAGTTTGTGTCTAGACCGCGGATGTGAAAATTGGGTCAAATTAATTAATTTGTTGTCAAGTGCAAGTGCGTTTATTGTTTTAAAGTGTCAACAGGATATTCCAATTCCAGGTGTGCTTACATTCGTTTTCAAACAGGATTTTTAATGACAAGTATCAGTATCTATTGAAATAAATGGAATGACTGTATTGTTATTTTAGATTATATTTTTCAACCTTGTTACAAATATAATAGCATTGTTCCCGAAGACACGCAAGTATTCTAATTTTCAGCTCAATCGGAGACCGGAAAAAGGGTAAAATTTATGTCAAACTAACTAACAGGCCAAGTTGAATAAAAGCTTGTGTAATAAATTATTCATCGTCTCACGTTTCATAACTCTATAGTTTTCTTAATGATATGTATTAGGGAGTCAAGTAAAAAGCGATCTTGCTTCTTAGATGCTTTAATAACGACTGTCATTTTCTTGTCAAGTTCGAGCCGGCTTACCCACATTTATTAAATGCGTTTAATCGACCCACCGCACCACTACTAGTCGGGTCATAAGTTATATTATTGAGAAATATTTCATTTAAAAAAATGAATTAAATGAGTTTTTTATAAACCTGTATATTAATCAAAACTTTGAATTATATGAAATAGAAATAAAAATAATGTATTCAAATCTATTGCAATTATTTGATGTAAGTACGAGCTTGAAGTATTCCCTTTTGGGACTAGAAAATCATAGTTCAAATAACACACGACAATGATACTGATAACGGCCACAAATTTGTAAAAGAGTTCTTGTAGTGAGTTCAAATTTGCGTGACAATATTGATTAGACTTTTAGCTTTAAATTCTTATTCAAATTTATTTCAAGCAACTAAAGATCTGCTTGTACATCGATCAATCTTGATGTCTCATTAAATCAACTTTACCGATTCCACATGAGTTTGCAGCAAATCCAAAGAACAACCAAATCTCTTGCTTCATAAGTTGGAATTGAGTCTTGTTGAGAAATATAATTTTGCTCTCGAAACATACACAGAGATAGGAAGTTTTATAATATTAAACAAAAAAGTTCTTTGGTAATCAAAGACTAACTTTTAAAAATCATGCGTAATTTCATCGAACCTTAGTAACAGAACTTATCGCCGGACTAGGTACGGTCAGGTCAGCTGCAAAATTGTATGGACACCTTAATAGCGGCCTGCACACGTAAAGTTCGGGCCGCGGGAAACGCCTCGCGCCGCCGTTCCAATCTTCGTTCCAAACCGTACGTGTAAATGCAACTGTGAAGCTGCGTTTTCACTTAGTGTTCTGAACAGTTCTGAGCGAGCATTCATTCGTTCGTGCGGTAGATGAAAACACTTGAGCGTTCGAAGTGTTCGAACGTGTTCGTTTAGTGATGATAGGCTGAACTCGGCGAGCGAATGCTCGCTCACTCATTCATTCAGTGAAAACGACGTCTGTGGCAAGCGAGCAGATGTTCAGTGCATTTGTTCGGCGTTATACATGTTCTGTGGGTCTCCGATCTTTTTGTGAACATTCAATACTCAATACTCAATACATTTATTGCATTCCACATTAATTTTACAGATGTTGTTGTAATCATAGGTATAAATACATGTACATGATGATATGTGGACCCTGCCCTGTTGGGCACAGCAACAGTAAATAGTAAGAGAAAACAGAGAAGAGGGCTTAAATAGTTTTATAATATTATAATATGTTATTTACTAACTTTAATTGCACTTTAATCACGTAATTATTTTATACTCATATCATGAAATATTTAAAATGTGAAATTTAAAAAAAAATTAAACCCATTACCGCCTTTTTTGTCGCAGTTTTTTAATAAAATTGCAATTACAACAAACGCTGCACTAGCCAAAATCAAATCACCGCCGTCCATGATCGTTGTGAAAACGCAACTCACTCGCACAGCGAGCGAGCCAACTGTTCGTCAATCTTTGTTCTAAACAATTGTTCGTTTTTTCATTAAGTGGAAACATCGGCCGAACAGCAAACATTTGCTCAGAGCAAAATGTTTGCTCAGAACACTAAGTGAAAACGCAGCTTAATAGTAAACTAGTAAAAAAATTACGTTTTCCGCGGCCCGAACTTTACGTGTGCAGGCCGCTATTAAGGTGTCCATGCAATTTTGCAGCTGACCGTACCTAGCCCGGCCATAAGTTCTGTTCGTGTAAAGGCCGCTAATGTCTATAATCCTGTGAACATTTGTGAGGTCGCGTTCGTTCGTAAGAAACAACCTAGATGGCGTTGTTAACTGAGCTAGTCTAGTTCTATTGTTGCATTTGTTGCTTGCTACAACTTTATGACGTACTAGAGGACGCCCGCGACTTCGTACGCGTAGAATTAGTTTCCCGCTACTCCCCCCATTTTTTCCCGTTCGGGGTCGATTTTCGGAAAATCCTTTCTTAGTGCTCACTTACATCATGAAAGGAACCCCTGTAACAAATTTCAAGTTTCTAGGTTCAGTAGTTTCGGCTGTGCGTTGATCCATCAGTCAGTCAGTTTAGCCTTTTATATATATAGATTAGAATCGATAATTTCACCAGTTTACTAAAAGGGCCGTTGGCTCAGTTAGTTGACATCTTGCTTTTAGACGGGGTCAGTCTGTGCATAGTATTATACTAAGTATGATCTGTGCGTCGGGAGATCGTTTCTGCCTTTTGCATTTTTTTAAATTAATTTCGTTTCACGTAGTAAATGAATGTATTATCTTTTTAAATAATTATCGTTTTCAAGATAAGATTCAACTTTAGTCTAATCTAAATACTCCAAAGCGAACTCTAACCTTGCTCTTTTATGGCCTTCTGTTACCAAGGGTTTGACAACATGCCTACGATGATGCAGAACCTCACTATGTACCTAGAACACGACGAATAGTATCCGCACTTGTATTGAATAAACCAGCGTAGTGGGTTATTGGTTTAAATCCATCTTCCCCATAATCCCTCACCATGGCTTGACGCTGGGGTGTGCTTATGAGTTGTAGTCTACCGTTCTTTGCCGGGGTAGCAAACATCCCTCCTCTTTAAACCGCCGTACCCATAAAACAACAGTTTTCCTCTATAAAAAAATCAGAATCTTATAATAATAATTAAAGATATAAAATGTAATAAATAAATAGAAATTATTATTATAAAAAGATGAGTAAAAAAAAATATATTTACGTTAACACCGGTTTTTCTAGCAATTTCTGACAAATTTCTGCCTTCACTGTGCAAAGAAATTATTTGCGATCTTTTGACCAGGTCAATATTGCAACGAGAAGTCATTTTTTACGGAAATTTCAACGAAAGTAAAATCTACGCAAAAAAGGCAATCGATTAAGCAGCTAACGACCGAACGAGCGTAAGTCTTTGTAATAATCAGTCTGGTATTTATAAATCTTTAGTCTACCCTCCTAGTAGTAATACTAAACGTGTTTCTGTTTCATGCGAAAATAAGCAAATCATAATAAACTATATAGTAATTAATTTCAACGCAACAGTAAAAGGTTTCATGGTCCAATGGCATAAGGCCGCCAACATTCACAGATTGTCACAGATGTCGTTTATGATGGTCGTATACTTGGTCGGGCCAAGAGGCTAATGCAACGAGTACAGAACGCGTGTGCTCGTTTTTGTTTTAGAGTCCCTCCCCGCTCCCACATCACTCCGTATTTGAACGCCGCTAACCTGCTAAACATGGCTGCGCGAGGCGAATGCACCTGGCGACCCTTAAGCCGCCATCCACGTTACGGTCCACCGGAGAGGTTACCTGCGCAGGCGACCGGAGGACACGGCACACACGCACAGGTTCACCTTAGGCTGGGTTTAGACCAAACGAGCGAATGCTCTAGAACATGTTTTGTCCTTATTTTTACAGAGTAAACGTAAGAGATAATTACATGGAATTCTTGTTCGTTCGCTTGGTCTAAACCCACCCTTACGGTGTCACTCAAAAGAATTGGTTTTTGGTTTTGGTCCGGTTGCCTGCACAGGTAGACCTCTCCGGTAACCGTAACGTGTATGGCCGGCTTTATGTTCGTTGTGGTGCAACACCCCCGTCGTACCTCTTTAAAAAGATCCAGTGGTCCAGTAATGTACACAGGTTTAAACCTAGGGCGATTGTGCCGCTGCACCGAACCGCGGCGTTTCGGAGTAGTTTCAAGTTTGCGGCGTCCAAGTGCTGGAATGATCTCCCCCTCCCATCCAAGGAACGCCTAGCAGGTACACCTTTAAGCGCTAGGTTAAAGGCTATTTGTTAATGCTCCAAAAATCATAATTTCCCAACCAGCACTTTATAAATTATAGTTTAGTTTTCTTTATTTTTTGTTAATTGTGCCAAATTATCGATACTGTATAATGGCTAAGTATGTAATTTCTACTTTTAATATGTTTATGTAAGGTATTTGCATGTAGTTTTTGTATTTATTTTGCCACTAACTAATAGTATTTTTTTAATAGTATATATACATATTATATATTAATTTTTTAATTAAACTATTCGTTTAGCGTACCGTCCGTCCGTCACATTCGGAGCTGGCTGAAAATCAGCGCTGCAGGTGTTTATTGTTGTTTTCTGTTTTTACGGTCTTCTGTATGTCTTGTGTGTGTGTAGTGAATAAATGTATTTACGTAACACCTGGCCATAATGTGAGTTTTATCGCACGCTGCGCGCACGGTAAAACTCGCATTGTGGCCAGGTGAAGACGTAAAGTTGTGTACTCATCACGGGCAGTAAAACAGAAAGCCCTCTATCGCATATTTACAACCCTCGCCTACGGCTCGGGTCTCAAATACCTGCGATTTCGGGCTTTCTTTCTTTTACAGCCCTTGTTAAGTAATGTACTATTTCACATCACCTATTGGGAATGGGCACTTTGCTTCCCTGCTAGGAGGGAGCAAAGTGGCACTTTTCTGTTCAAGGACATTTTGTTGCAGACTTGACTTGATTTTTTTTATTTGTACATAATCTGTTACGTGTATTACTATTTTACTAGCATGATGATGATGATGATGGTGATGATGATGATGATGATGATGATGATGGTGAGTCATAATGATGGCGATGATGATGATGGTGATGGTGATGGCGATGATGATGATGATAAGGATGAATTGATGATGATGACGATGACGATGATAGCGATGGCGATGGCGATGACGATGACGATGGCGAAGGCGATGACGATGACGACGATGACGATGACGATGATGATGATGATGATCTTTTATTTTCCTCATAGGTGATGTGAAAAGCAGTATGTGTCATACGGTAGCAAAATTATTTCCACCTTGGGCGTTAACACTTGAATCCCTCACTACGCTCATGATTCAATGTACGCCCTCGCCGTAAATATGTCATTTTGCTCCCTTGTGACACAAATAACTATTTTCTTTTCTTTTTTCCTGTAATTTGAACTGGCCGCTTTGAACAAAACGCGCACGAGATTTACGACCGAAGAGGAGTCCTCCGATTAGGGATCAAACTAAACAAGTTGTTATAAAGTGTACGAATATTTTAAGGCAAGAAAATCAAATCAACAAAGTATAAAGATGACATTAATGTTCATAAAACTGTTGCCAAGGTTACCGGATTGACAGAACAAAGCGTACGACAAATCATACACACAGTTAAAAAATTCAGTTCATTTTGTCTGTTTATATTGTCATACTCAACATCAATTCAATTTAGGTACAAACTTGTAAATACCTATCGTAAGAGATATTTCGATACTATTCATCACGTGTAAATAGCGAGACGCATCACATGTATCCCCTCCCGCACCGTTCACTACCGCAGGAACCTACTCTGTTATGCGCTATATTTATACAGTTACTATGAATTAAAAGACTTATATTATATCAAACGTAAGTATTTGTTATTTGATGATTCGTTAAAAAAACATTCCAATCCAATTTACTTAAATCCAGTTCTCTGTTCGTATCTCCGGTGGAGTGCAGATATATAATACGATTATGATGATGAATATAATATTCAACCTTTTTAATAAACTAATTAGAGGTAATATTATTTCCATCACTATTTCATCCTCTTTCTAAAGACAATAACAGTCAGGTATACTTGTTATTTTCATTAGCAGTTCGAATAGGATCAGACTTTAGCTATAGATTTTTCGTACTAAGCATTTTGTTTGTTCATTAGTTATGAGAAGCATAATAAGGAACCGGTTGATCACCACCAAGAGAGGATACCCATCTCCACGCAAAGAATGCGACAAACAAACGACGTCCCTTTAAAAGAAGGTTTTTATATACCAGGGGTCGGAATACCAAGTGCTAAGTTACCTAAGCTTGATGCATGCTAATTCAATAACGTATTCGCATCTCACTCAGGCATAAATGAACATTCAATTAAAGTTTGGTTAATAGGCTCTCCCTATTCCGACCACTGCACATTAGTTATTTGGCAGTACCGTAGTTACGTTAGTTCTGGTTTCATACCTATGATTTATTTGTTAGGTATAGAAACCGTTATTTCATGTTTATTTCAAAAAGTTGGAAAAAAACGAGGGCTGTACTGCCGTGATACTAAAGAAAGCGGCTGACCGCAGTAACTGTAGCAGGCGGAGCAGTCGGTGCTCTACGAACGACCCGCCCTCGCTTCGTTTCGGTTCAAGTAAGTTTTCTGTAACACCCGTAAGTACATAATCCGGAATTTATTAATCAATCTATTTATTGATAAAAACCGCATTAAATATTCGTTGCGTAGTTTGAAAGACCTAAGTACCTATACAGCGTGTGTATTCGATACGATCCTATATTTTAAGGGCAGTTAGATAAGACCCTATTTAACGTAAATTGGTACATTAAGTTAACAAAAGAAAACATTTTTTTTTCATACAAATTAATTCGGCACGCAATGTATTCAAATAATCAAGTCGTCTACGTAAGCACTTTGTGTTCATTGATTTATTGACGACGTTATTTTCAACTCAATATTTGCATTACATTGCTGGCCGGGAAAACTTAAAAAAAATCATTACTCTTAATTATTGAGAGTATTTGTTAAAATTTATTACTGTACCTCTTAATACTGCTTAAATCTATCGTATGTTAAAATTTAGGATCGTATGGAATACACACGCTGTATACAAATGAGACAAACGGCGGGAAGCGACATTGTACTATGTAAAGATTGGTAACCACATAATATTTTTAATGCCCCTTAATACCGTTGCATAAATGGGCCATTCTACTTTTCGTTGTACAAAAGTTTTTAGCCACTTTCTCACTAAACTATTTTTATTTCAAAAAAGGGTAAAGTGCAGCGTTTTCTAACTCGAAAAGAGACGTAAATATTTAGAATTATCCTAATTCATAAAAAGTTATTTGTAACAACTATAAAGTGAGTAACGCAGTGGATGTCGATGTCCCCGCCTTTTCTATGGAAATGGTGCAATTTACCACTGAGTTACCTTGATTCTTCAACGATAATTGAGTAATTTGAGAGTCGTTTATTTGGAAACCATTAAACTTAAACATTATATGTTTATGTTATTTATTAAGAAGCGGATTCATAATTTGGTTTACTTTTTATCGGACTATAACAAAATATGTACACTGAAAAGTAGAATGGCCCAAATACCAGATTGCCGATACACCTGTGGCCCGTTTCACGAAGTTACAAGTTACAAGTTACAAGCGGAACTCTCTTTCTAGCAAAAGCAGTTAGTCCCTTGACTTCTGCTTGTAATTTGTAACTTGTAGCTTCGTGAAACGGGCCTCTGGTGGTCTAAATACCACATTTTCCAAAAACCGTGTTTCTTTTAGTATCATATTTCAAGTCTCAAGGTCCTGCGATTTGGGCTGTGCGTTGATATATCAATTAGAAATTAGAATTTTATATATACAAAAAAAATTATGACCGGATTTTTTTTAACTGTATTCTATATTGTTAATAACACTTTTCAAAAGTTTTTATTAAGATTCATTGACTGTCCCTGGATTCCAAGGTTTTACATTTTTTCCGCCTTAGGGCTCTCCACTAATCGGAGGCTCCACTGAGGTCATCGAGCATTACACTGAGGTCCTCCATGGTCTCATAACGATTATATCATCGACAAACCGAAGGTGTGTGATGTACTCGCCACGCCCTTTCCAGTCCAGATATGGGGGCTATGACATCTCCTTGTCTGACTCCCCGCTGCAGTGGGATTGGCCTCGAGTCCTGGTTCTGTAGTCGGACGGACATGGTGGCGTTTTTGTACAAACACTTCAGCACTTCGATGTACCTATAGTCGATTTGGCACCGCTGGGGAGACTGCAGTACAGCCCAGGTCTCGATCGAATCGAAGGCTTTCTCGTAGTCCACAAATGCTAAAGAGAGAGGAAGGTTATATTCCTTCGTCTTCTGTATAACCTGCCGCAGCGCATGTATGTGGTCTACGGTACTGAAGTCTTTTCGGAAACCGGCTTGTTCGGGAGGCTGGAAGTCAACAAACCTGCGTGCAAGACGATTCGTAATGACCCTCGAAAACAAAAGAGTATTATCACCCTTTTTGAAGAAGAAGATCACCACACTTCTCACCAGAATTGAACAGCGTCTGGAGTGCGTTAAGGACCGGTTTACCACCCGTCTTCGGAAGTTCACTCGTAATTCCGTCATCACCCGGGGCTTTGCCGTTATTAAGCTGTTTGAGAGCCGTTCTAATCTCGTACAGGCTGACGTCCGGGATATCTTCGGTATAGTGTCGGGTCAATCTAGCTCTCGGGTCTTTTGCTAGATCGGTCACGGGTTGGTGAGTTGACGTATACAGCTGTTCATAAAACCCCTCCATTTCCCTCAAGAGCTCAGGTTTCGGTGAGACTAACCATCTTCGGTTTTAAGCTTCGTCAGCTGGCTTTTTCCAATAGACAGATCTCTGGAAAAGACCTTTGTGCGTCTGTTACGTTCAATGGCCTCTTTAATACTATTTCTATTCCGTCTATTGAGCCGCCGGTATGCATCAGCGTCATCCGAAGACTGCAGGACCATCTCACGTCTCTCTTTCATGAGCTCAAGAGTTGAGTCAGAGAGCTTTTTGGACTTGGTTGAGGGTCGGGTCCTGAAGAACTTAGTCTAATCTTCATCTTAATCTTAGTCTAATCCTGGGGCTTGTTTTATAAGGCTACAAATTACAATTTACAGCTTACAAGTTTCCATTTGACACAACCTCGACCAATGACGACCAGCCATTTGAGTAGTGTTGCCAGTTTAGACCTGTAAAGTTGTTACTCGTAGCTTTATAAAACGTGCTCCTGATGGTCGCGATTAAAAATCAATAAGCACTTACAACTTTTTCAACGCCATTGACGGATATATCTGAACCACTGGTTCAACGCCAACGACGGATACGTCTGTCATAGTTGACAACGCAAAAAAAACCTGATTGTCTATGGGGCTCTATTCTACTGGGTAAAACCGTGAACGTTACGATAGCTCTTATTTAGTTGATAGTAATGACAGCCGAGTTAAAAACAATACCGTAACACGTCAAAAGCAATATTATTTTACCCAGGAGAATAGAAGCCTTGGGCCTCTACCTATATTCTACGACGACAAACAATATTGCTTTTGACCTGTTATCGTATTGTCAACGTTTTGATAGCTCTTATTTACAAGACACTAATGGAGGCCGAGTTAAAAACAATACCATAACATGTCAAAAGCAATATTGTTTAACGTCTTAGAATAGAGGCCCTGAGGGGCTAGACAAGATGCATTACGCTAACCAGCGTTTCTATTCGTTACGTTTTTAAACCAATCGCATCACTTGTAGATGACGTGATACGAAAAGTCACGTGATCTACCAGTGACGTGATTGGTTTAAAAACGAAGCGAATAGAAACGATAGTTGGCGTACATATATATAATAGATAGGTACAGAAATCAATCTACATACAAAGTGCGCTCGAGCAACGCACACATAGACACTGCTCACGGACACGATATCTCGGACCGGTTGGGACCAGTGCGAGCGCGAGTGCCATCCGCTTGAGACATGCGTCTGTGAACTTATTTGTGCAATAATGGAGCAACAAAAAAAACTAATTATAACTGTTCACTGGACGATTGTTTAAATTTGATATTAAACGGTGTAAGATCGATTTATATAATAGTTTCCTATTTTGAATCAGTATAAATAAACGAAGTAACTAAATTTTTGTAAGGTAAATTCACGCCACCCTACGTAAGTTGAAAACATGTTTTTTTGTTTGTGTAGATATTGTGTTGTTTTTAGTGTCATTTGACAGGTTTAGGTCTAAAACGGATAGGGCAATATAAATTGTGTAACCAGGGTATTCCGTTTAGAAGTTATTAGGGATTTTCGATAGTCAAATTTGTAACATAGAATACCTAACAATGACATTAAAATAAAAATATTTTAGTTATTATTAATTTATATTTACATTCTTCCCGTTTAATTCTTAACGATAAATCAAACAACTAGATATCTACGAGTGCCACTACCACGATAGTTTTTTGTGCATAAGCCATAGTTGACTACCATAGAGCGACCGCCGAGCGTAGGTATGAAAAGTGAGGTACATACATGTGATTGACTTCTGTACCTATCTATTTTGTGCCCAGGTTTTTAGCTGCCATTGGCATGCGAGTGACGTCTTTTGTATTTTACACGGCGTTGAAAAGGTTCATCAAATAACAAAAAAAAACGGAACCGTTACCTCAGGCACTCGTTTTGTTTTCCAACCTTAATAAATCTACATACTTACCACTTAACACCTACTTACCATTAACTATTATGTTAATTCCTTTAGGGCCTGTTTCACAATCGACAAGTAAATTTATGTGCCAGTTAAAGTTAGCTCTCTCCTTGTCTATGTTCAAGTGTAAGAAAAGGAAAGGGCTAAATTTATGTGTCAGATATGCTTTACTTGACGATTGTGAAACAGGCCCTAAATCACGTAAGATAAAACATTATCGGTAATTAAAGATGTAGTAAATAAACGTTACCGGTTTCGTTACAACCAAGTACCATAATACCCTATTACATATTTTGTCTTTATCTCAAATTGTCTTAGTTTGAAAATTACAAAAATCTCAAATATATTAAATATTTTCATTGTAACAAAATGTCATAATGACGTTCACATTTTACACCCGATATCCAAAATAGTTGGTAAAAATAACAATTCCTTCAAATTATTATTCAGACTGAAGGTGAAATTGCATTATTTTCATAATTACCAAAATTCAAAAATACTCTCTGGTTGATAGACCCAAAAATCAAAATCACATTTTAAATGCCTCATAGATACCTAGCATGTAATTTTACTTTATATCATATCTAAGATCGAAATAGTAACGAGAAGAAAATTGTATAAAACCCTTAAGATGATAATATAATTAATTTATTTACATATTATTTATAAAAAATAGTTATTTCGAAATTTAGACATTTATTCCATAGGTACTGAGTTTTGGGTATTTCGAGAATTTAAGACGTTTACATCTTGAGACATTTTTGTATCAAGTTATTTGGGTTTTTTGGTTGAATTGATAATTAGTCAAAACAAGATAAAGTCAATTAGACTTATAGGGACATCAAGAGTAGTTACCGCATTTTAAGAAGTATGCGTAAGTTATTTCAAGTTTTAGACATTTTGATACTAATCTGTTTTGACATTGCGATGTACTATGAACATGATATTATGATATTTGGTTGTAGCGAACTGGTATCAAATAAATATACGCATACGGGATGAGTTTGCTTGAATACATTTACTGTATCGATGCTAATATACCTTTTAGTTGTTTATGGGCAATAAAGATAACTGCCGTAATGCCAAAGCAGGCGACTAACCTAACTTCATAGCAATAGTATAAGCTATTTAAATTTAATGTGGTTACCAATCAATAGAGTACAGAACGCTTCGACTAGAATCCCCCATTCTTTCTTTGGTATGACGGCAGATAAGTTCGTGTTCGTCTTGCTATTAGCTCATCATTGTTATATTATGCAATGACCTTCTATAATTACCTACACAAGGACTTCGCGTCAGCGCGCAAAACGCGGGACGGCACAACTGTGCTAAATGACGGTTTGAGCAAACTTCTTACCTTTGACGTCAAAGGTAAGAAGTGTGCTCAAACCGTCATTTAGCACTGTTGGTCGCCGAATAGTCTGGGAGCCCAGTGCAAGAAACCCTACCTAGTAAATAAATAGAAAATACCTACCCTGTAGGCATAGCTGACCTTTAGTAGCTTCAACTGCTCTTGGTCGGCCGCGGCTTTCTTGGCAAATTTCGCGCAAATTGTAAAAAAGTGGTGCCAAAATTCATCACAAAAAACGTCATCGATAAATTGAACGAAACTTGTATGGTAGGATAGAGGCCTTCGCGGACAGTTAAATAACAATGGTCGGCCAAATCCTGTGTTGGCACGTTCCGGTGTCCGACCGAATTTGTGGTACAATGTGACCGCTACATTTTACCTCAACGAAAAATTTAATCAAAAAAGAGCATTTTAATAGCTTAATTAAAGCTGTCCATGTATGTCTATACTTTAAAATCTTTTTTTTTTTACTTTTTGCATACAGGGTCTATTACAGGGTCGTACAAAAAGAAAACATTAAGTTAAAACTTTTATTCTTAAATCACAAAAAAAAATACCATCGTCTGAGTCAGTCTGACGAACTGTCTTCAGATTCAGATTTATTAATTATAATATCCTCGTCTCGCAAAGGCGTGATATGTCCTTCAAACCAATTTATTTTGTATGTGTCCTGTACTAATAACCAACCAAAACGAGTTACATCAAATTTAATGCAATCGGATTCCGTAGCACACTGCTTCATTGAGTTACAAACGATGTTTATATTTTTTTTGTTTTAACGTCTCCCAACACGGAGGAATATTATTGGCATACGTTTATTCCGTACATTTCACATGTGTATTTTTTAATCAAGTCTATTGTTTCTTCATTTATTTGATTCGGGTTATTCAAAATGCTAAATACCGTTTGATATGACCTATTTTTTACATTTCAAAGTTCTCACTCTACCCTTCCCTTTGAAACTTGCAATGTATTCTGAACCAGTGAAGGCATGAAACCCGGGTAATGGTTTGCTAAGGTATGGTCCAAGAGTTTCACACAATTTTGTGCAGTTAATTGCCTCCGCTTTTTCACAAAATGAATTTTATTTATTGATTTTTTGTACAATCTATGATATAATATACTTCGAACTGATTAATTTAGTAACTGTTATGGCCTGCGCAAACTGGCGGACGGGACGGCAGAGGATATTAAATTTATCAATGTATATTGAATGCTATTTCAATGCTTTGTGACCGTCCTCGGAGCATCGCAGCGGATTACGGCGGGGGAAATACTCTTCTATGATCTCCCCTGCCGTCCGCCGGTTTGCGCTGGCCTTTAAAGACATTTCAACGGAAACATGCCGAGTTTCGTATTGCACTATTGTACATCGCGATACGAAAAACCTCTGGACGTGATTTTAATTTATTTTCCCTATTATTTTGTGTATTTATTTAATAAACCGATTTTTTATTAAAATATTATCATAGATGGTTCTAAAAAAATAGTTTGTTGTTATAAGCGCCCTTTGTTGTTGAGTAGATGCACTATTACGTAAATAGGGAGATATATTGCTGTAATCGTTTTTTTTTCGTTTTTTTTTTAGTTAATAATGAGAGTACCTACTTTTATTGAATAGTTACTAGATCTAACGCTCAGTTTGGGGGCACGCTAAAATAGTGATGTAGCTTAACAAACATTTTAAATAAAAATCCAGGATTTAATTCTGTAAAAAATATTAATCAGTTGATAGAAAATAAGGAAGTTTAAATTGATAGCAGTTTTGTAAACAAAAACTACATAGAGCATTACAAAAAACTACAGTTTTCGCCAGTAACATCTGTAGAGGCCGAAAAATCATTTTCATTTTTAAAATTGATTTTTACAAGCAGGCGACGAAGTTTGACTTCATATAATTTGGAAAAATATTTATAATTTATTGTGAAACATACAAGTAATCATAAACAAATAAATATCAAAACAATCTTTAATTTCACAATTATTAAAAAAAAAACACTAGCAGAGTATGAATCAAATCTTTTGATATATTAGTGAGTGAATCAACTTCATTTCTATCGATTCAAAATTATTGCCCCATCACTTGCCCCCAAACTGAGCGTTAGATAACGGGGTATAATAGTTAATAATCCGATTTTTTCACATAATAAGAGTACCTACTTTTTTTGAATAGTTACTTATTAAATGAATAGAAATAAAATTATAATTAATCATAAATAACTGCAATTTTAGTATGGTCCAAGAGTTTCACACAATTTTGTGCAGTTAATCTCCTCCGCTTTTTCACATAATAAGAGTACATACTTGAAACGAAAGAGATTTTGTCAAGATCATAGCAGGTGGAAAGAAGTGGTCTCTGCGTACCCCTCTGGGAAACAGACGTGATTTAATGTATGTATGTATGTAGAGTACATACTTTTATTGAATAGTTACTTATTAAATGAATGGAAATACATTATAATTAATCATATAACTGCAATATTAGTATGGCATTACTATTTTTGTTGATATGTCGACTCTTGTAGATTTCCACCTGTCAATAGAAAAAGCGCGTGAAAAATGGATACAGTTCGTCCAAATAGAAAATTATTAATTTACTATGGAGGAATTATAATTAATGTAGAAAATGTAACGGCATTAAGTTCGCCTTTTGTATATTAAGTGTAATATTTTTTGCAATAAAGATTAAATAAATTAAAAAGTCGAAATTTTTAAATCAATCTTAATATGATATCGATATCTTTAATACCTTAATATCGAATTCGTTACACCCCTATCAATTAGCGTCACATGAGCTTCACCTACCGTCCAATAGTTGAAATAAGTGTTCTTATTACTTTAATGCGTATTTTGCTACGCTCAATCAATCAATGAATCAATCATTTCTTTTACATATAACATGGTAAATACACGCAGGTCTTAGGTTAATAATTAGGTACCTATCAGATTGCCGCCAAGGAAGCACGAAATTTTTTACAAAAGAATTTATGTTATATTACGAACAAAGTTTACTAATTTAATTTCAAATAAAGTTTACAGATTTAAAAATAAATGAGAAAAAATACAAAAATCATTTAACAGCATGTCAATCTAAGTTTAATTATAAATAGAGGGTAGCTTCGAAGACATATCTATGGCCACTACATTTTAATAGCCAAAGTTTACCTACCTACATAGTCTAGTTTTTGTCTCAGTCGTTTATATAGCTATCCACCGAATATTAAGCTAATTATTTTTTTATAGTGTCTCAGGTAACTCGTTGTATATATTTATGGCCATACAGTATGGGCTCTTACCATTATAGAGTACGTTTGGCGGGTATTACTAGACGGTTCGTATACCTAGTGCGATGCGACAAGTATCTCTACAAATTTTGAACTAGTCCGGATGACATTTCACGAACAGTAACAATTCATACAAATACATGGATGGAGCAGTTAGCAATCGCAATTCCTTAAATAACGGACGACATGAACTCATTACATTTACGTTCATATTGCTCTGCTGCTTTTGCGATATTGGAACTCGTTTCACATATTGCGAATTTCCCCATAGAAGAATACCATATCTGAGCAAAGAGGACACGCAGCCGTGATACGCCTGTATAGCAACATCTTTATTGCAAGTTCTTGCAAGCCGCCATAACGCGTAAGCAAAATAATTTATTTTACTGCACACATTGTTTACGTGTCCCTTCCAGGGGGCTTAGTATGCTACGCGAGATTTACTGTCATATTTTACGTCATTCCTATGAAAATAAAAAAATATGACATAACGTCACACTTTAAAATGCTTAGTAATAAAAGGACTCAATTCACACAAAATACACTTTTATTTAAAACCTTAAACGTTTACCCTTACGTTAGAATATGGTATAGACATATTTGACACTAAATCGCGTTTGACGAGGTTTGACGTATTCTCTTCGCCTCGCATGCTAAGCCCACAGGAGCATCTATCGTCAATGGGAATACAAAAAAAAGTAGTTTCAGTTGATTCTTTCACTTTCACGTCTGATAACTTTACTGGTAATGTTTGCTTTTTCGCATTTTTATTAATGAACTGTTCAAATATAGTTTTACCTATATTGACCCTCAAATTATTTTTACCTTACATATTTTTATGGTGAGGCCGAACAAGACATACATGGACAGCTTTAATTAAGCTATTAAAATGCTCTTTTTTGATTAAATTTTTCGTTGAGGTAAAATGCAGCGGTCACATGGTACCACAAATTCGGTCGCACACCGGAACCTGCCAACACATGATTTGGCCGGCCATTGTTATTTAACTCTCTGCGAAGGCCTCCACCCTTCCATACAAGTCACGATCAAGTTATCGATGACGATTTATTTGATGTATTTTGGCAACACTTTTTTACAATTTGCAAGTTTGCCAAGTTAAGCCGCGGCCGACCAAGAGCAGTTGAAGATATAGATGAATTACCGAGAGCGTGGAATTGTATATGTAGTGGTAACATGTCTTTACAGGCATTCTATATTTAAATTTCCTCTACTTCTTATACCATCAACATAAAAGGAGTTTTGTTAATATATTAAATAAGTAAGTACAAAAATAAAGTCAGTGTCAAATTCTAAATACTTTTTACAATGCAGTAAAATATACGTCTTATTTTATTGTACATACATACATACCTTAACGCCTGTAATCCCAGAGTGGGGTAGGCAGAGCCATAGAATTACCCACAACTTTAAAAACTATTTTATTGGATACTCGCAATTTTCAGAATTATTTTGTCTGGGCACGTGCGACTGTAAGTTACACAGTTTGCAAAAAATATGGCAGAAAGTAACAGTAATTTTGGTCCGATTGAGAATCAAAGTAAACAAATAATTTTAACTGCCATAAATATTTTGAACTCGGACTAATGAAAAATTTAAATTCATCGTACACAGCTGCCCAATTTGTTGAAAAAGTTACAGGTGTTTCTCTCTCGACTACCTATTTATAAAATTATGACTGAGAGTAAGAGTGACAAATTCAAAGCAACGAAAAAATTCCTCTCTCCGAGTAAGAAAAAGTTACGTACGGTCCGTTGGCAGTAGATGATTTTGAAAAAGAGCCATCAGGAGAACTATAGGTATGTAATTTTCATCTGTCCAATAAGCAATTTCCAACCTTAAAGATGAAAATTTAAATTAATGATAGCGACTAAAAGCAAACAAAGGACATACTTATTCCACTTGTTTAGGGTAATCTCATTAAATTAAGAAGAAAACTTAAATGGTTTTCGTTTTGATGCGAACGGTACAACCACTATATATGCATTTCCACGCTCTCGGTAATAATTCATCTATACTAAAGGTCAGCTACGCTAGGTATTTTCTATTTATATTTATATTTCTATTTAGCGTTTAAAAATACAGCTGTTCCGCATATTGAGGTTAGTAGTGAGAAATGTTACAAGCCGTCCCGTTAAGAGTTTGCCGGTCATTGTGTGCAGTCTTCACGGCGTCAGCTAGCAGTAAACCTGAGTAGGACGGATTGTATTTGGCGTCTTCTTTCATATATTAATAAATTTATTACAGGGAACTTAGCATTAATTAGTTTTTCGATTATTTTAAGAAGTAAAATAAAAATAGAACGATTAAAAAATGTTGGTTTCTCTTCCATGTACAGTCAGGAACCGGGATTGTTGAGCCACTTGCCATTGTTCGTAATTTAGCCGTGTATTCAATAACCGATGTCACCGACTGGCTGACAGCTATTCGATTAGCATTACACGGCCAAATTAGAAAATTGGGTAAGTGGCTCAACGATCCCGGTTCGCGACTGTACAGTCAACCAATTTGACTCCTAGGCCACTATGGACTATGTTAAAGTAAAGGTTGCAAACCAAACGTAAGAGACTTCTTATGATTAGGTAGAGACTTATTATTATTTGGTTGACAACGTCTCGTCGACAAAGTCCATATAGGCCTAGGAATCAAATTGGTTGACTGTACGAAGCTAATATTTAACATTTTTTAGGGTTCCGTACCTCAAAAGGACAAAACGGAACCCTTATAGGATCACTTTGCTGTCCGTCTGTCCGTCTGTCCGTCTGTCCGTCTGTCCGTCTGTCTCTCTGTCAAGACCCTTTATCTCGGGAACGCGTGGAGGTATCGAGTTGAAATTTAAACCATATACTCAAGTCTACAGTCCCTTGAAGCTGTGAAAAATCAAACTTCTAAGTTAACGTAAAAAAAAGATACGGCCGTTTATGCCGCTAAAAACGTATATTTCGACACTCTCAAGGGAATCAAAATTTGTAGGGTATTTTCCGTTGACCTAGAACTATGAAATTTGGCAAGTAATACAGTCTCATACTACAAATATAGGGAAAAATCGGAAAACCCAACACTTTTAATTAAATCACAAAAAAATCAGGTTCTTTATGCAAGGAACGGCGGCGGTGCAAATTTTGAATTGAGTTAACCGTGTCATGTGCGGAAACCTCGGTGGGCGAGTTCGGCTCGCCTTGTCCGGTCTTTTTAGAGTATGAACAGTTAATATGCTTGCGGTTTCAGTCAGAAGGATTAATAAAAATTGGTTCATATTATTTTATGTGTAGCATCACCCTCTATCCCCTGAAATATCGTTTTCTACGATGATTAAAGTTACCCTACATTATTATAATACCATAAATAGTTCAAAATATAGGTACGTTCGAAACTATAAAACACATTCTCTCAAAAATTTAAAAATAATCGACTGTGACAGACGAACAAACATTGAGTGAGCTTGTATAAGCTCACCCTTATAAAACTCCCTTATGGGTTCCGTTTTTCCTGTTGAGGTTCGGAACTCTAAAATTAACAGCTTATTTCTACTCCATTGCTACCATGTCCCAGCCAACTTCTAAAATCAACATATGAAGCTTCGACTTGGTAGGTATACATTCATTACTAATTAATGACCGACGACATTTTAAAGGACTGGTGTGTCAACGGAAATGTATAGACAGAGCAAGTCAAAGCATAATAGGGTGAAATAAGATGCAGTGCCATGTTTGGGCATTTTTGTTGTATGACGTGATTTGTCCATGTGTATAGAAGGTCATTGGTTATAAATATGACATATTACTGGATTCGAAAATACATAGCTCATTTATTACTAGAGCAGAACAATTTACGTAAATTTCTCATAACATAAGTAATGAAGTAGGTAAGTACTATAATGTGATCCCTTTGACAAACTCTGTGAAAAAAAAGGCCTTGTGCGAGTCGGACTCGCGCACCGAGGGTTCCGTATTTAAGATAATATGATTGGAAAACGCAAAAGAAAATACTCATTGTGGTATGAACTTTATTATCTATGCAATAAGGTCTATTTGACTAACCTAAATTTTTAAAACACATTTAAAGTTTTTTGATGATTTTTACAAAACTGTAAAGTTCCTTTTATTTTTCGCTTAAAATATAAGTAATTGTATTTAAGAGCATTTGTAAAGCTAAAAATTTCTCGATAACGTTTCTCTGCCCTGTAAACCTAGTTCGATTTTTACGACTTTTGAATATGATGTAGATATTATGAAAAACTAGGTCTGTACGTTTTCCTTTTAAAAAGTGAAAATAATTCCTATAAAGATAATGTGATTGTTTTGTGACGGATAATTATAGAATTAGATTTGTTTGATGTAGAAAAATATTTAAGAATGTGGTGTTCGTTTTTCTGAAGAACTTGTCTAAAAAAAGTTATTTAGAAATAATCGTAACAACACGTTACTCGCAAGATGTTTTATTTACAAAGTATTTCAATACCTTGATGGCTCTGTCAGAATGCTTTACGATAAAAGATCATTATTATTAAGTACCTAATTATTATTTTTTAATATCGGGCGATGATATAATCTTTTTATTTTATTTTCTATATATTACGCGAAAAATTGTGAAATTCTGCAGTTTTGGAGAAATTAGTAAAAACCTTTCACAATCTGTATTAAAATTTAGCCCAGTTAAAATGGACCATGGAATGCATACAAAATGAGTATTTTCTTGAAACTAATTTCATTTCTTCATCATAGAGGTATTTAGATATCACAAAAACAAAATAGATATAGTCTAAGAGCCCACGACACTAAACCTAGTTCGATAAGACTACCAGATGATATATATTATTAGACCCCGTTATCAAACGGGCAGTTTGGTGGCTAACTAACATTAGTGATGTGTAGACCCCGGACCTTAGTCGCAATGACGTCACAATAGGGTAGTTTGGGGAGTAAATGTAACGGTGTTAATTAACACGACTACCTAGTATATTGGTGTTCAACGGAATCTGAAAGCTCTAATGCATCAAACTAATTGTAAGAGAGGCAAAAAATACAATATCGAAAGAAAACATGGCATGGTTAAGATAAACAAGATTTTTGCGTGTGCTTTTCAGAATCTATTTTGATTGTGGATAACATACAGAGTGAGCTATCATAATTAATTCTGCACGAAAGAGGACGAAAAATATATGAAAAGCTGAGATTTGTCTTGAAACAAAAAATGATGGATTTGCCACGTTGCGTAACATTAACGATCTTAATACGTAGGTACTGTAGAGTCCAGATTTACAAATAAATCCAAGGAATCGTTACAAATCCTGCTTTTATAACTGCAAGCTTTTCAAATATGTGCTAATAATATCTGTCGAAGTGGTAAAAAGCTTTTCCTTTTTGAAGTGGATATATTCTGCTAGAACACGTAGCCTAACCGCAAGTCATTTAAACAACTTTTGACCTGTTAAGGAGAGACAGTAAACGAAAGAATAACGTCGATAAATTAATAAATTGACAATTGACTTATAGGTAATTTATATCTTGAATGCCTGATTATAAAAAAAAATCCGTTGAACATCAATATAATATACTAGGAAGTCATATTAATTAACACCGTTCCATTTACTCCCCAAACTACCCTATTGTGACGTCATTGCGACTAAAGTCCGGGGTCTACACATCACTAATGTTAGTTAGCCACCAAACTGCCCGGTTGATAACGAGGCCTATATATTATATACAGGGTGGGAAATTTAGATGGAGCAGTAAGGGCAGCTACTAGATCCCCCATGCTGCTACGTGAAAATACTCTTAAGAAACCTTTTTTTCTTTTTTCAAGTGATGATGATGATATTGATGATGATGGATGACAATCGACATTCACAGACTTTTGATAAAATGTACAGTCAGCAAGAAAATCGACAGTTCAATTAATTGTCTACAAAATGTGTGTGAAAATTCATAGTTAAAAAATGATTGCGCTGTATACGATAGCTTTGGTGATGTTATCAGGAAAGAAGTGGGCAAGCAAAACGAGAGAACAAGAGGCCTGGCGCATGACGGCCCCCGCGGCGCGGCAACGTCGCCAGCAAAGCGTACAAGTTAGAAACAAAGGTATCTGTACGACAAAGAACTATTTTAGCACTACCTACTTATATATTCTGTGCCAATTGTCTATACGAAAACACTTTAATGGAAACGCAGCCATCGCGAAAACCTCCAGCGCGTGTTTGTTTTCTTATAATAAAGGTATCTGTTAATTACGACCATCCGAGATTTGTCTTGTCCTGTCTCCACATTGTGTTACTTATTACGAATAAAGTGACCAACGTGTAAAAGAGTATAGTGCGGTAAATAACACGTGTAATTTACTTGAATTTAAAGAAACCTCGCAAAAACCAGGTCATGTAAAATGGGCATAATTTATTTGACGATTAAGTGGATGTAAAATAATGTGGACTAAATTGTGGAACAGAAGTGCTGAGATGCTTGAGTACTGTTTAATGTGTATTGTGTGCGGGCAGCGCCGCCGCCGGCCGCGGCGGCCGAGGAGCGGCCGGTGGTGGAGCTGTTCAACAAGAGCCGCGACAGCTCGTCGCCGCTGCCCACGCGCCCCTCCACCTATGCCGACAAGCTCACCAAAAAAGGTACAAACGCATAACGTATTATTAAAATAGTCCTATCCAGACCTCGGAATATAGGGGGCAAAATTAAATGACAGCTAGGGATCGCCTATATCGATCAATTATCGATGCTTTTCCCATATACTAGTGATAACTCCAAGTTTTGTTTTTAATGTTAACATTTTATTGAAAGTATGCAAATGAAACAAAATAGCAACATAATTCTGGTTATTCTTTATTATAAAAGCATTTTTGAACCTTCACTCATCATCATACTTATATTTTTTCTCATTGTGTATTTCAGAATTACTGTCCTATTTACTATTGTTAAAATAAACGATCAGAATTTGTTATGAGAAAAAAAAAAATTATGATGATGACTAGACCCCGGATTGTTGTGGCACTGACGTCACAATAGGGTGATTTGGGGAGTAAATGGAACAGTATTAATTAATACGGATTTATTAAGATAAGATAAAAATTATCATTGTCAAATTTGGCAAGATATTTATTTAGAGACATTATTTTATTTCAATTCAACAAATAAAACATACGCCTTATGAGATATGAGACAGTGTCTTGACACATTAATACATCAAAGTGACGTGCAGTTTATATCTAAGGTCAAACTTTATATAGGTTTGCATAGGTTGCATACATTGATAAAGTTAATTCTAATATATGTATGTTCCATTTCCCGAATGGAACAGTGGAACGAAATAATTATTCGATCGCTCAGTTTTTCGTCGAAAATTAGTAAACGTAGAAATTTAAGTCTTGCAGTTATATACCAAAAATTTAATATCGATCGATTCACTGGGAACTTTTTATTGTGACTATTAAAATTTATTCGGTTACGTATCGTAAATGAAATTATGTTTTTCTATGGTGAAATTAATATACATTTTTATCTTATCTTATAATTTATATATCATTTTTTTCTACCATTCCATTTACTCCCCAAAACACCCTATTGTGACGTCAGTGCCACAACAATCCGGGGTCTAATGATGACAGAACGTTCAAAATTCCTTTTAAAATAAATATGGTTAAAATAGATAACCTGAATTATGGGGTTATTCCCATCTTCCAACCTAACCAACCCCGGTATATGGTTGGATAGGTTGGAACATAGGAATTACCCGAATTATGTTACTTTAGTTTCATTTGCACACTTTAAATAAAAAAATATTTTTACAAACAAAACTTGGAACCATCTCTAGTATATGGGAAAAGCATCGATAATTGAGTTTATTGATATAGGCGATCCCTAGGTGTCATTTGATTTTGCCCCGTATATCCCGAGGTCTGGTCATATCTTTCTAAAATCATACTTAATTGAAACAAAAAAATAGTATATGAAAGCATATTTAATCTAGTTAATGAAAATATACACTTGTTATAAAATGTAACTTAGTATAGGTACCTACTTGTTACACAACAACTAAAAAAACAAAACAAAGAAAATATTTAAGTACACATTGTCGTATAGCAGCGCAACAAACATTATAGAGAACAGTAAAAGGGGAAAATTACTGCGCCAACCACAGATATAAAATACACATAGATAACGCAAAGTTATCTACTTCGGAGTGTATATCATAGTTTCGACTACGTACTCTCGGAATATCATGCTATCGAATGTTCGTTGGCTCGACTGTTATTGTAATGAATATTCGCTAGATCGAAATACTTGTGGCCGAAACATGTACAATCGACAAACGTAATCTAGAAGTGTATTGTTTCGATCAGTGGTGTATCGAAAATTCTTTGGCTCGACTGTTATTGTAATGAATATTCGCTGGATCGAAATACTTGTGGCCGAAATATGTACATACGACAAAACGTAATCTAGAATTATAATGGTTATGGTTATTAAATCTCAATTTCGATTTGACGATTTATCGTTTCTACGCTTTTCGTACCCAGCGAATATTCGATCCAGTAACAGTCGCGCCAATGAACATTCGTGTCTGAGATTTTCTATGGGATGACAATCGAAATCTCAATCTCGATTTGACGATTTATTGTTTCTACGCTTTTCGACCCAGCGAATATTCGATCCAGTAACAGTCGAGCCAACGAACATTCGATAGCATGATATTCCGAGAGTACGTAGTCGAAACTATGATATACACTCTCTACTTCGCGTGTCCGACTTAAACCCCGACCAAGCGTTGGGATTGGCCGTCGTTACTGACGATCCACGCGCCTGTTGTTGCAGCCTGTCGGCCTTGAAAATTAACAAAATGCCTCGTTGCGTGATAATAAACTGCAATAGCCCATAAAAGCGACGACTTTGAATCGATTATGAGCGGAAAACGGCAAATTCGAAGAGAAGACTCTTGGTGTGTCTCAGTTGGTAGCAAAAAGTGACACGGTTGGTTTTCATACAGATTGAGGTGTTTACGTTCTGACGGTATCGGGGTCGGGGTCTTCGGTAGTATAGTGGTAAGTATCCCCGCCTGTCACGCGGGAGACCGGGGTTCGATTCCCCGCCGGAGAGCCATTTCTGACGGTATAGTGGTAAATATCGCTGAGACCCACACGGAGGAGTAATATTGTAGATGATAAATGAATCACTTTTCGCTAATTTGTGTTTTTATTATTTAATTTCAGAAAATATGGTCATTACAAGAATATAACTGAATAGTAATAAATTATTTTTATGAGGGTAAAATACACAGACACGAGCTCGTGTCTGGTTCTATTTCAAATTTTCTGGAGAATGAGCTAAAAAATCGATATCCGAATAGATCAAACAATTTTGAATTTGGAAAGATTTAGATCGAAATGTAAGAGTGGCTAGGTACGTAAAAAGGAGGTTCTAACAACCTCGTTACAACGTTATCTACATATGTGTATTTATATCTGTGGCGCCAACCGTAAATATTAAGATGAAGGCAAGAGAATGATGAAGAGATTTTTTTTGTTTGTCTGTTTACCTATATTGTACCTAATGTTTTTTCCATAAATAAATAGTGTAATGATATCAATAATACTAATGACATGACCATTTGACAGCAAGTCAGGTCGCTCTCTCAGCTGCTTGAATTGACTAAAGTCGAGTCCAGAATTAGGCGAACTAACTTGACAGCCGAAAACGTTGCCACACATAGGAAAAAATAAATAGTGATAGGTTTATGTCGACACAAATATTTCGATATAACCTTGTGCATTCTATAAATCTGATTCTATTTATATTTTATCGAGTAATTGTCGTCGAAACTTTCACACTCATACATATTTGCCAAATAGGGACGAACTACAGCAATTTTAATGATATAATATGATCTGAACAATATACGGTTTAAAGCGGATATTTACGATACTTACTCCTCAAGTTAGGAATAAAATACAAAAACAATACTGTTATTACAACGGGCCATTGTGATCCTTTTAGTAAGGTGGCTTCTGTCGGGCTAGTACGGTACATTTCATGTACCATACATAAAGCATTCATCCCTTTCTTTCTGGCAAATGTGAAAGTGCGATAGAGACATACGCTATATAAAACAAAATGGCGGACAGCGTCCTTAACGATGTCCAAAACGATGTTCGATGTATTTTTAATTCCATCCAATTTTTACTATGAAAGCTTGGTAAAATTATTTGTTAGATTCCAACCCAATAATAATGATTAACTAGACTTTATAATGATTAACTAGAATTTTTTAAATATCGATATTACAGCACTAGCCAAACTGTGGCAACATTAGTGTACAATAAACTGTCAAGTTAGTTCGCCTAATTCTGGACTCGACTTTAGGCTTATAGCGTACGGAGTCTAACATAATACAGACCTACATAAAGCCAGTGACAAATATGTGAATTCTCAATCAAATGGATGTGAAATTTTTAATAAGTTATTTACAAATTTTACTTGTAGCAGTTTATTTTATCGTAATGATGATTTCTTAAATATATCTAGCACATTGTTAACTGCAACCTATCTACCAATTTCTGTTTCTAAATTTTCTGGTGGTAACATCAAGAGCATTTTATACGCTTAACCTTATACCTATATATGCGCTTCCCACCTGTGGTTCACATTACCAATTCCACGGCATCTGTAACCACATACCATTCCATTTTTAAGAATTTTATTTCTTATCTTCACCACTGGAGCCTCATAAGCATAAGCGGGCAACTTAAAGGCGTCGTTGGCGTATAACTATAATTTCACGCGATCACACAGAAGTAAATGTTAGGCTGTATGATTTAATTTTGTATATCGACGATATTTTTTTTTTGGTAATCGCCTGAAGGGCCGACGACAAAAGTCCTTGCTTTTGTTTACTGTTTTTAATTCATTACTTTGAGAAAAAGAAAAAGGGCAGAGGTGAAAATCCCTTCCGGAGACCTGGGAATGGAGGGCCCAAGTACTGCCGGGCTCGCACCGGCTAAAAACACCAATGCCCCTATTACCAACTAGAATTTAGACTTCCGCGGATACTACCCCAGGCAGTGCTGAAAGGCCGGAGGAGAAAGTCCTTCCTCCGTTTACTTATCCGCGGAATTTTTCCAAAAAGGGATGATAGGAGTGGGGGTTGGGATAGGGGGGGGGGGACTTATATCTATGTGAGTCGCGGAGTGGGAATCCTGACGCATGCATGCTTACAGACTACGGGCTTCCTTTCTTTTGCCCGACAATGGAAGGGTTGAGTCGGAGATCTTTTTTGGACCGCTTGTGTGGCTGTGGACACCATCTTTATGGGTGGGGCTACCCTTCTTTGAGGCTTGGTCTTTTGCCCGGAGATACTAATTTTTGCACGTTTGCGCTGCCCTCTTTTGTGACCTCTTCCATTGCAATTTAGCCTAAACATCTGCTATAATTAAGGGGGGAGGGGCAGGTGTCAGTTTGACGAGGGACCAGTGAATCGCGAGCGGAGTCTTACCCCAGCCAGCGCTGAAGGGCCGGGAGAGAAAATGATCTTCCCGTTTAGGAGGCCGCAGGATTCCCCATCCCCCGTCCTACGAACACCCCTTAGGTGTTCGGGTGGTGCGTGCGTCAGGAGGTTGCTTATGTTAAAATAGGTACACTTAAGGTTAGAGTTAGCTCGGGTTTAAATAAAGAGATTGTACAGAGGTGCTTAGGGAATGGGGTGTTAGGGGTTGGAAAAATGTATACTATTTATTTTATATTATTGCATCATTCTACAAGATTAGGGGTGCATTAGGGATTGGTTTTTGTTTGGGTTTGGGATGAGGGAGAAGAAAATACGAAGGTTTGGAGGGAAGGTTGGGGAAGGTCTGTGGGGGTTGTTTCGGCGTGGAATCCTGCCCTGTCCGGTCCTGTGCCCGAGGGGTTTGCGTGGTGTCAGATTTCAGCGTAGCGTTTTCCAGAATAGTCCGGGTACCGAACTATTTGTTCCTTGAACACGCTACGCGTACCACTTTTTCTATAAAACCCTTCGTGCTTTCGCGGTTGGCTTCTATTTCCAGCAGGGCTTTCCAGCTTGAGCTATCCGGAGAAACTTTGACCCCGGTCTTTTGCTCAAGGTCGAGCCTTTCCATGCCGAAACGCGGGCAATCGCAGACAACGTGCCAGATGTCCTCGTAAAGGGTCGGGTCGCAGACACACGAGGGTGTGTCTTTGATCTTAAAACGGTGGAGATAGGCGGCGAAGCCTCCGTGACCAGTAAACGCTTGAACCAAGAAGTTTGTGAGTTTGAGTTTCTTTAATATGCTGTTCGCATCTCTCACAGTTGTAAAAAACTTCTTGGTTGTCGCACCTGTCCCGGATGCCTCGTAGCGAACCTGCCACTGTTCGACTGTGTTTTGTCTTATCGACCTATATCGACAGATTAATGACCGTCAATCGAAATTAAACTTAAATAAGGGAATTTTGTACTAAAAGGATTGTAATGATCCGGTTTAAAAATATTGGACAAAGGCCCCTTGAAAAGCATATTTTCAAAATATTAAATTTTAAAGTTAACTAAATGATCTGGCCTCATCACTACCGACGACTTTGTGATGTTGGCGTACGGGACATTGACTTTTTTGTGGCGATTTCTAAAGTAATAAATCGTTATATTTCTCGCATTTTGAAGTGCAGAAAAGTATTAAGACTACGCCGAGCGCACAGTGGCGCCCTCATCACTATTATTGTGTTTTCTAATAAAATAAAGTATTTTCTTGAAATCGGACGGTGCATTTTTGTACTACAAATGAAAACACAACTTATAGGACATATCACATAGTTTAATAACAATTGACCTTTGAGTTATCAACTTAACGGAAAAAAGTGGCCACCTTTTCCCGTTAAGCTGACTACTCATACGGTAATTGTTATCAAAGTTTGTTACGTATCCCATAAATTGTGTTTTTACTTGCTCTACAAAAAAGCATCGTCCGATTTCAAGAAAATACTTTATTTTATTAGAAAACACAATAATAGTGATGAGGGCGCCACTGTGCGCTCGGCGTAGTCTTAAGTATTATTATAGTAATAATTTAATATTAGGAACGCAACATAAATTAATGCAATATGGTAGATAGAAAGTTCGTAGACTACAGTATGATAAACGCCACATTAGGTTAAAGTACTTAATTGGTTTACGAGTAACAATTTATTACTAAACGCTAAGAAAACTAAATGTGTTAGGTTCGCTTTGCCTAATGTTAAACCGGTAGAATCTAGTATATTTCTCTAAATGACGAGGGTCTGCAAATGGTAGATAAGGCAGTTTTTCTAGGCATAACAATAGATAAAAAATTGCAATGGAGTCCCCATATAGCTGTACAGTCGCCATCAGATATATTGGAGCGGCCGAGGTACTCAAATATTTCTGAGCAGCAATAAATTTCAATAAATTCTTTACGGTAAATAAGGTCAATAACATCTGAACATCCAATTCGCCACAAATATATGAGCAGTGGTTTTTCAATTAAATCTGAACACACAACGAGACAATAATATCTGAAAGCACAACTCGTCAAAGTTATCTGCACAGACAGGGTGATCATAAATATCTGAACATTTAAGGAATATATACCTTAAAGCAATAGGCATACAGTTTAAAATTCTTTAACGTACTACGCTGGAATACATATGACAAGACGATAACAATTGCTAGATAGTTGTCAACTTCGACGGAATCGAAAAAGTACGAGTATTATCTAGTATTAGTTTGAAGTATGAAACTCTTCTAAAGAGTTTGCACGTGTGTAATGAAGTGTTTATTACTTGCTATGAACTATGATCATTAAAATTTTACCCCTTAAAGTAGCAATGTATGGCCGTTTATACAAAATCAAAGACCATCTTTTTGTAAAAAAAAAACTATTCGGAATCATCAAGAAAATTGAGCGGTACGGAGGCTTGAACTCACTATGTTTTGTTTTTTTTGTAGTTTTGAAAACTATCGAGTTTCTATAAATGTTGATGTTAAGTTTGTTTACAGTTTTCATTAAATAAAAATAATAAATTAGAAAAAAATGAATATTCATTCTTAATAAAATACAAAAAAAAAACACAATTGTGGATTTGAACCCTGACGCAACGGTATTATATAATTATGATTTCTAATTACTAAACCGCTAGGCCATGGCGACTGACACAATAGTGGATGAAATATTGCAAAGCTTTCGTACCTATTTTCATTTGGCAGCTTCAATATTACATATTTACATTTGATAAAGACACGCCGTGAATTATATGCAATGACAGTTAGGTATGTTACCGTTTTTGTGAATTGCCAAATATTTTATTCAAATGTGTCTCTTGTAACAAGACCGTGAAGTTGCTTTTCGCAGATTTATATTTTGTATACCTACTTATTTTGTAAAAGGGAAATTCATTACATCTGTACGATTACCTTTAAACTGTATGCCTATTGCTTTAAGGTATATTTTCCTTAAATGTTCAGATATTTATGATCACCCTGCCTGTGCAGATAACTTTGACGAGTTGTGCTTTCAGATATTATTGTCTCGTTGTGTGTTCAGATTTAATTGAAAAACCACTGCTCATATATTTGTGGCGAATTGGATGTTCAGATGTTATTGACCTTATTTACCGTAAAGAATTTATTGAAATTTATTGCTGCTCAGAAATATTTGAGTACCTCGGCCGCTCCAATATATCTGATGGCGACTGTACTGGCAGGTAAACTAAGTTCGGCAGCTAACGCCGTTAGGAAAATTAGACAACTAACTAATGTTGAGACATCTCGCTTAGTTTATTATAGTTATTTCCATAGTGTCATGTCGTACGGTATTCTGGTTTGGGGTAAGGCTGCTGAAATACAAACTATACTTGTTTTACTAAAAAGGGCCATTCGTTCTATTTATAACTTAAATTCTCGTGACTCCTTAAGAGAACTTTTTAAAGAAATTAATATCTTAACAGTAGCGTCTCAAATTATTTGTGAGAATATTATTTATGTTATTAAAAATTTAGATTCTTTTACCAAAAATTCTGATATACATAATTTAAACACAAGAAAAAAAAAAGCTATTTGAAAATTCCGCGTCCTTAAAGTATATAGGTAAATCATTTGTTCGTCAATGCATTCATTTCTATAATAAAGTACTTGACGTAGTTTTAAATCGTTTCCAGCACTTAAAAATTACTTAAAAAAGTCGTTAATGTCTAAAGCGTACTAGGGTCGAGGACTACCTAACAGACAAAAATGCTCGGCCTAAACCCGAAACTTAGTCATTCATTAATAATTTGTGCAAATGCAAAAGTGATATCTTGTCTAGGGGACACCGTTGATGTCGAAAAACATGTCGAAACTTTTATGTGGTCGTCTTGTTGTATTTTTTTTCCTTTTTCTCCCTCTCTCTCTTTCCTAATATTTTTGACATGTTTTCCTGCTGAACTACGCATGATATTTGATATTATATTCAATTTAATATTTATAGCTTTATATAATACTAGACTAAGTAGTATCATTGTAGTAAGAAATATAGTTTAAAAAATGACTAACTGCTGAGTTTCTTGCGGCGTTTCTTCTCAGCAGTGGTCTCCTCTTGGGAAGCGCTGGTAGACTCTTTACGTGCGTGCGGCCTACTTACTGAATAAATGTCTTTTATCTTTTATCTATTTAAAAAAGGTTTTATTCATAATCGAAGTACTCCTTAGCTCAGACGCCTTGAGTCGATGGCTTCGTAGGCACGACAGCATAACGCTTTGAGGCGTCCTTGGCGTTGAAAAGGTTAAATTGGATTTTTGGAATGGAAAAAACTCACAAGGGTAAGAGACGACTGTGAAAATAAAAAGGTGACTTGTAATATCGCGTTCGGGAAAAAAACCCGAAAAGAAAATCAATCAGTCGTGTAACAAATCAAATCAAAGTACCGAATTAATTGGTTGATTTTTATATTTCAAGTTCGCGAGACGCTGAGGTACGAAGATGAAGGAACTGGCAACTTAGAACAGGTGTCTACTGAAGCGTTGAAGAAAAATAAGGCAAATATGCACTTTTTTATACAAACATTTATAGAGGGTATTTACTTTGCGTAATAGTAGATTGTTCAACAAGAGACTAAAACAAGCCATAATGACACGAGATGTTTAGCCACGCGAGCGAGCCAGCGAGCGAGAGTGGCTATAGTTCGAGTGTCATTATGGTTGTTTAGTCTCGCGTTAAACACTCTACTTTTCACTTTGAATGCGAGGAAAAAAAACGACGTTTCAATATTTAGTAAATATGGTAATAAAGTTTCCGACTAATTTGTTTCGCGGTTGTTAAACTTGTTAGTTTTTCGTACAGTGACACTTTACAAAGTGACACAAATGCTTGCATATTTAGCCAACAGATATAAACTATTTGGACCATGCCTAAGAAAATAAAACTATCCTAATATATTTAAATAGATTCATATTCCTAATCATTAATCGTGTTTCACGAAATGAAATCGTAATTTTTGCGCAGTTGTCATTTTGAGGTTATTTCCACAGCCTAAAAATGGTCCATACACAATCACTGAAAATGGCGATAATCCTCCATTCACAAACACCTGTTTAGGGGTTTATAAAGTAAATTAAAAAAAAACTTTAGTCCCTAGATATTAATAAGGACTTTTAATCCCGATGTGCAGAGACTAATGTAACATTTTAAGAGCATGAGAAGTGAAAAAATATATAATGTCTCAGAGAAATGATAAAAGCTGGAATTTGATCCAATGTAAGGGATATCATAAATTCACTGTAGATGTTATAATTATAACTGTTCGTGTTCATTTCCCTACACAAATCTAGTGATTTAAACAAATCGCATTCACTATATCAAATATATAGTGAATAGCTTGGTAAATGAATGCTTAAAAGGGGGGTGTGGATGGAAAAGATGAAGTTGAAAGAAGAAAGTTTGACTTCGGAACTTTATTTGGACTAGTTAGGAGATAAACATACTATAAGTCCCCATCCCTCGGAGGTGAGCCCTAACGGGGGGAGGGCAGGGCAAGCATTGTAAAGCATTATTTCAGTTGATAAAATTCTCTACAGCTTTAATTCTATACAATTTTTACCTATTTTCAATTTATTTTTCACCTCTCCTTTTTTGTGTTACATTTTTCTCTAACTTGCATATATATTATCTGAAAAAAAACAGCCCGCTAAATAGCTTGCACGAGGAAGGCAGCTGTCAGAGAGGACTGGCGGCGAGTTCTGAAGCTTGCCACAAGCGCCTGATATGATGACCACGTCAAGAGGGAAAATGACAAAAAAGAAAACTTAGCTTGTAGAGGGTTAAATTTTATCATCTACCGTTGAAAAGTTATACCATATTTTAAAATTTCGGCATCTATAAAATATTTCACATTAATATAGTGCAAAGCTCATTACTTTCGCTATTATCAGATGCAACCGTTGATTTCGGGATACATATTAATAAAAAAAAGAGTCCAAGTTTTTTTAAATTGTCTATTTTAGTTTCTAAAATGTACTTATGCTAATCATGGGAGAGCGGGGTCTCCTGCCTGACACAGGTATTCTTAACCTAAAAGGAGATCTCAACCTTGTCTGTAGCTATAAATAAATAAATAATAAAAAATAAATAATTTTAAGATTTCTCAGATCCATAGGTTTTTAGTTACAAAAAAACTAATAAAGCTTATAAAAACTACGTTAGTACATTAATATTAAAAATTTACATAAACTATTTCAGTGTCGTAAAACATGAAGATCGGTCTATCGGCGGAAAATATTCGAATCCCACCTCCCTTCTATCATTTTTAGAATGCTATTTGTGCTCCCGCTCATCTGCCTCACCTCAGAGGCAGTCTTTTACCGTACTATTGCATAAAAGTCCTCTACGCTAGCTCCGGCAAACATCCCAGAGGCGCAGAATCGAGGAAGCCCAAACAGCATCCTAAAAGTGTTATTATATTGGATTCGCAGGGTATTGTAGGGCCTCAGCCTGAACCTAGCCCGCACGTATAGAAACTTTGACGGTAAGCTCTATATAAAGTCAGCTTCACTTGAGCACTGCAGCGCGCGAACCTTTGCGCCAGCATCCCGCCTCGGACCGACAACGCCCTGGGCTCCCGCTCTATATCGAGATCATCTTTCAGGTCCCTGGTCACAATATGACCTAGGTATTTGAAATGTGTAACACAATTTAAAGAAACTCCGTTTAACAATATTTTGGGCGAGTAGGCTGGACACTTAATTTTTCCTCTGAAAATCATGAACTCACTTTTATTGTACTTCAAACCGTGCTGTTGTGCATACAACTCGCATGTATCAATAAGCTTTTTAAGGCCTGATACTGATGGGCTCAGCAGCTCCATATCGTCCGCATAACTAATATTATTTACACAAACATTATCAATTCTACAGCTATAAGAAAGAAAAATATTAAACATTTTATCATAAAATGGTAAATGGTCATGGTTTAAATCTCAAACCTATCAAAAAAAAAGAATCTTCCTTTCCTCAATAATAATAATCTTAAAAAACTTTTGGATTAAATGGTTCAAAGCCTCACAAGTGTATTTAACAGCGCAACTCCAAATCGGTTCCTTGCCACCTTTATTAACTACTGGTATCACCTTCCTGTCCCACAAGTCCGGTAGTACCGCGGATCCAAAGCCCTACCCATTACATGCTTGCCTACCATCTACAAGCTCTTTAGATCCATTTCGAGCTCAAAATGGACGTGAGGTTGGGTCCCGCGGTACTAAGGAGCTCCTCCTCATAGACATGACCATTTGCCAGCAAGTCAGGCGAAGCAAAGCGGCCTTCTTGGCTACTTGGATTGACTACAAGAAGGCTTATGACTCAGTGCCTCACTCATGGCTCGAAAGGAGAGTTGATGCAACTTTGAGGTCCTTTTTAGGTGTGTGTATGAGGCAGTGGGTCACAGTCCTTCGTCAACCAGATGGTCGAGATGTCCCCTCGGATTCGCCTAACTTGATAAGGATTGAAAGAGGCATCTTCCAGGGTGACAGTGTCCATAACTAACTGGACGTTGGGCGAAGTACTAGATAGATAAACCCCCGATATAGTGGTGGCCCCTTCTTTTAGAGATGATATCTCTTAAGTGGCCTAACCGATTTTCATGAAACCTGGCTATTGGTCTAAGAGCTGGGTACGGAAATAGGTATGTAATTTATAGAGCAACGAAATCACTCTCGTTAGGGTGCCATACTATCATTATTTATGAATCCCGGCGCCTGGCAGCTGTTCAGCGGTGGGTGTGGGAGTGGAAAGGCAACAAAGGGGTTGTAAAATCAATTGAAGGTGTGCAATTTATAGAGCTCTTTATTTTGGTGTGATATAATTGCTAATTATGTATTGTATGGGAAAAAAACAAGTGTCTCTAATTATGTGACCACCACTGTATATGTATATATACAACATTATAATATTCTTTTTTTTTTCTCAGTTAATAAAAACCAAAAACATTTTTAAACAAACCTTTTGAGACAAACCTTTTTTTATCAGAACACCTTTTGAAAAAATCCTGTCGTTAATCACGGAATAAGACTATTCAGTATTTATATTTAATATTAAAGTACTAAGATTCCCAATGTAATATTGAAGTACTTAGTTTAACATTTTATAGGAAATATAATTTTAAATACTTATCTAGGTAGGCCGCATTTCACCAAACTTGGAATAATACTTTATCCGAGATTAGTCTATACAAATTCGGCGTTTAATCTAGGTATAAGACCTTTTTCCAGTTTGGTGAAATGCGGGCTTAGTTACGATAAGCCAACTAAAATGTTGACCACATTAGATGCCTAGAAAAAAAACACTGAACCATAAGTACTATTAGAAGGGCATCTTCGGCGTCGTTGTATGGATTTGACAGCAAAGCCGTCAAATAATTACCTACAGCGCCCCACGCCCCGCTTTACCCCTCTCTCGCCTATCGCAAAATTAGTGTTGTCACAAGTATACAATACTAACTGAACCCGCCACCTCGTTTGCGTAGAATTAGTTTATTTGCCTGTAAAACTATAAGATAAACCCTCCCATTGCTGACTTACTTAATCATCATTACTTAATAAAACTAAAATGTCCGTACAATTTCAAATCCTTAAGACTTTCCAATAGTTCCAGTGACGTATGAGTGTGACAGCGGATGACAGCGGCACAAGTTGGCGCTTACTAGTCTATGTAAAAAATTAAGTACTTTTATTACAATTAAATCAGATATAAAGTTGTAAGAATCAACGCAAAGCCAATAAAATTAATTTATATATGTAAAAAGTATATGTGCATTTTATTAACTAATTTAGCAACTCTTCCTTTTATAAAAAAAAACCACTAACCACTGAAATACCTACTATCTTAGACTTACTCAATTACGATTAATATTGGCTAGTGTTTGCTGCGATAAGTAGTCCTGGACTGTTGACAGCCCACGCTCGAGCGCGCGTAGTGGGGATGAAGTTACCCTTCTAATTAGTACTTATTCTTATGACTGAACATAGAATATACAATGACAAGTATGGAAATGACAATTATTATTCCAAATTATTAAGACACAAACAATATACAAAAAAAACATAAGTAACTAAAACTAAATACAAAAATAAATTTACTTATTCTAAGTAACTATATAATATGTACAAATGTCTCATAGGTAGTGTTGTTAAAAGACTAGTCTTGAAGACTTTTGAACCTTAAAGACTTCCAAACCTTGAAGGTTCAAGCTTTGAAGACTCGAGCGTTAAAGGTTTGAGCTCAGAAACGGTTCAGAACCTTAACGACTCAAGCTTTTTATGAGCTCTTAAGAGCAAGTCTTTAAGACTCGGGGTTCATAGACAGCTCAAGCTTTAAAAACTCGGCTTATTGAAAGCTCAAGGCCCGGAACCTCGAAGGCCTGAGTTAAGCGTTAAGAGCTCAAACAATGAGCGTTATAGGAAGAAAGTATTATTGTACGGTCAAGTGCAAAAATACGTATCGATTTCATCCTTTCATAATTATGTATCGAGGCCTTATTTCGCTGACGTTAAGGTACTATGGGACATATTTTTGATTGGTTATGTGCACCTATATTTTTACACTTGACTGTACCTATATTTATTTTTAACCCTTAATTTGACCTCAGGATTATGCTGTTAAAATCTCTCGGGTTCCTCACGGGCATCCTGTATAATTATCAAATATGGCATAGATAACATAAATTAATCTACTTTGTTAAAAGCTTTTAAGACTTAAATGCTACAAACCTTATAGACTTAAACCTTCAAAGCTTAGGAGGCTTGAAAGCTTGAGGCTTAAAGACTCTGAGGTTTCTGTGCTCGTAAGCAACAACGCGAACTTATTAAGTTGAGGCTTATATGGTCGAGGCTTTAAGGTTCGAGGCTTCTAGACTCAGAAGTCGCGACTCAAGTCTTGTAGTTTACGCCTCGAAGCTTAAATTCACAACACTACTCATAGGCCACTGCCACCGGGAATGGTGCCCATAATGTTGGCTGCATTTCCTCGTTGGGTAGCTATTGCTAGCAGTTGGTTGAGGAAAGAGCCAGCCCTATGGTCACATGAGGCACGAGTTAGTTTATTTTTTAAATTGTTAAAAAGCTTTTGTGCCTCCGGGCCCCACGATCTAACAGTTTCTACCGCAGAAGGCGCAAATATGCAATTAGTTATCAGCTATATTTGCGGCGTTTTGTTGATTCGGCCGCTGTAGCCGCCGCACCTGCACTCAGAACCGTCGCCCCGAGGTGGGACGGTGCCAGAGTATCCACACAGGTGGCATCCCACACTAAAGGCTGTCCCATTTCCCATGGCACGATAGTCATTCCATCGGGTCTCTTGCCATCGTTACGCGCCAGCCCACTAGGTTCTAGAGTAGCAGGCAAATTGACGCTGACAAGGGCCCGCCGGATGATGTAGTTAAGGCAGGTGTGACGGGACAGCCGATCAGGGCTTTATATGCTTGCTAGACCGTGGTTACAATTAAAGTAAATATGCTTAACCAACATTTGGGTAATTCCACGATAATGTAACGAAAGTTACCATTTCAATGCGTGTTTATTAAACTTTTAATGCTTATATTTTTCTAGATAAAAATTTAAACAAGTATATAGACATAAAGGAATTCTTCCATTTTGAAATATAACTAAATGAACAAGCAGAATTCTTGAAATTGGTAACTTACGTTACTCTCTGCCATGGAATTGCCCATTTTAGTAGCCAAATGTAAGTGAAGAAAAAGGTCTTGTGATTGTGGGCATATCTAGGAGGCGCGCCACCCGCATAAGGTGAAGTACCGCAGCCGGCGCTACGAGCTGCCGACGGTGGCGTCGCAGATGAAACAGGCGGGCGTGCGGTATTACTACGGCACCGGCAACCACTCCAACATCCCCTTCATCGTCAGCAAGAGCACTGGCCCGTCGCACAACATCGGCGTCAACATACAACAGGTGGTTTCGGTTACACTCTCTTCTTCCTTTACACCTCTCACCTATTGACCGGTAACAGTAAACTTCGTATGACAGCTGTCAGGAGGTTCCTGAACAAATATAATTAGAAAGTTGGGACCGGAGAAATGATCTACTTGTCCAAGGAATGCTATGCTTAGCTTATAATAATCCTCCTTTTTACATAAACGAGAATTATAGTCAAGGAGATCACTACAGTCAATGTAGTAGGCAAGTCAGTCAAGTAACAAAGTAGTAAAAGTAAAATTAATTTCTAGAGGAATATATCGCAATTACCATTTTCATAACTCAAATGCCATAACTATTCGGTTTTTTTAAATCTTAGTATAATATATCTCTTTATAGTCACTTACTTCTGAGCTTCAAATCCTCTTCCATATTTGCATTATCCATTCCATAAAATGCAATACGATACGCTAGAGAAAATGACACTTTTCGAGTTCAACATTTCCTAAACGATTACATTTTTAGGTTTTGGTACCTAATTTATACTATTTGGTATAGGTACCTACCTTACTTTCTCTATCTTGCTCAAGAACAATATTAGTACTTACAACCTTTATTTTGCTTTGTTGCAGGTTTTAAATGGGCTTAAAATACAGCAGCCCTTGTCGGGGATCCCGCCGACGATAGCACACCACATGGGTAATAATAAACTTATTATTGATTCAAATTCAGACGCTTTATCGATATATACCTCTAGGAAAATAAAAATGTTTCCCTTGGTCACGCCATAACTCTAGAATAGCTCGACCAGGTTTTTATGAAAAAATATAAAAACGATTACCGATGCGAAACTGTGCACCGCTTCGTAATAGCTGCATCCCTTGTAATTACTTAGTACGTACATATTTTCAAGTATGTAAATTACATAGTGCGGGGTAAGGGCAGTGATGGGCAAAGTTTAATCGATTAACCTACTAAATCGCGATTAACAATTAAAAATGACGATTGATTAATCTTAGTCGTAAGAGTTTCGATTAATTTAATCACGATTATATTAATCGTCGATTAATTGCCAGCGACTAAATTTTATGTCAATTAATGTTAGAAATAAATAAGTTTCTTTTGTAAGTCTAAGTTCCAGTTACGTTGACAGATTGCTACAGCTTAAGGAATAGGAATATAGTGTTTGACGTTATTTTCTATGCGGAAGTATTGAATTTAATTTACGTGCGATTCATTCAAATAACGAAGTTTCATCAGCAAATTAACGTAAAGTTTTATCCTAAATATAAAATACTAATAATACCAGCCGCAAACCATTTTTTTTTTTAAATATTATTACGAGTAGAAGTAAACAACATGCAGTCTTATCGCGAATGAACGATCTCTTCGAGATAACCAACCACCAACCACCAACCACCAACTTTTAGGAAATATTACAACTATTAGGCAACTAAAAACAAAATCGAAAACGTTTTAGATAGAAACCCTGATTATACCACGATACGTGAATATTCTGAGACGTTGGAAGAAGTATGTATGGACGATGAAAATCTAATAAACTACTATAAAATGCACCTCTCACTTCCTCCGACGCAGAGGGTCTTTTTCCACGTACAAATGTATAATTTGACTGTAAAAGAAGTAGTTTAAAACCAGAGAATTTGGAAAAAAATATGACTATCTATTTCGTTTATAGAGAAACTAATAATGAAACACTTGTTAGCACTAAAACTGACTTTGAACATGAAATTGATAAATGTTAAAACACTGAACTGAACTAATTAAATGTAAAATAAATTAAATAAATAAAATAAAATAAAATAAACTATAAATTTATATCTCTCTCTTTTATTTACACGGGTGGATTATCTTTTGTTCGTTTCTTGGACAAGAAAATAGCCGATAATTCATAGCTTACTCGCCGGCGGTGGGACCAGTGCCTTAGGCGGTCACCCATCCTGTTTTAGACTACGCTTGTAGTTGCTTAACTTTGTAAGTCGTAATAGGTACTCGTAATTATTTTTACGAATTCGTTTTGATGTTACTATGGTAGTTATGGTTATCTATTATTTTGTATTACATACAGTTTAACTAAACAAACTGTCTGTCACTGACCGGCTTTTCTGTTTGTAATGTTTGTCGAATAAGTTGGTTAAATAAAATTAGAAAAATAATCAAGCACTTTTAATTTTGGGTTCACCGTTTTTTACATGAAAATACCAAAAAAGTATGTTGATAGCCAAGGTGAAACATGCCAAAAATTAAAAACCAAGTGCGAGACGCGGGACGCAGGCGGCAGAGCCCGCAGCGGTAGGTACCTACAGTCGAGTACAAAGATAAGATATGTATACATTTGTGACCCGGCCCTTATTTCAATGGAATAAGGTGAAACAGTGTATACATATCTTTGTACTCGACTGTACTATTCAATAATTATGATTCACGCAGTTCGCTACGCAGGATGGGTGACCGCCTAAACCATCGTGTTGATAAAATCAGTTTTGTCACATATTTGTAGAAGTTTTACTTAAGATTGCTATTTAGTCGTAAACAATGAAAATTAGACTACAATTTAAGCTTAAAATAGCATCAAAATAAGAAGCCATTATAAAAATACAATCCGTATAAAAATGCTAAAGAAAAAGATTTTTTTTCATGTTTCTTGTATGGGAACCCCTCTTGGGATTTGATTTATTGTTCATTTTATAATTTTAAACGATAGATTTTATAATAACACGTATTCTGTGAAAATTTCAAGTGGCTACTTATTACGGTTAAAAATATATAGCCCTGTAAACATACTCTTTCATATAAGGGCGCGTACCGCTGTTAAATGATGACGTCACTCAAGCAAGATGGCGTCCACGCGCTTTCATATTATTGACCCAAATTTCAAACGTTTGTAGAATCAAAACTACTGGGTCTATTTGAATGAAATAAAAAGTAGTATGTTTGTTTATTTATAAACATTACTGTTACAAAGTTTCAAGCGATTTGGCGTACCTACTGACATTCTTCATTATTGTATTTAATATTTACTATATTTAAAACAAATAGAATTGGTTAAGGAATACGTAAGGAACACAAAGAAGTTCTTTTTTCTTAAGCTCTTTATTTCGGGAAGTTTTAATTTGAGGAGAAACTTCCCAACACGTAAACACATTTTGTTAATTTCCCAAAAAGTTTGATTTTCGCATTAGGTCACTTTCGTTCTCACCAAACCTCGAAGTCGCGGTGGCAATAACATCAATTAACTAGGGACTTCCTTCCGATATAAAATTTATCGATAAGTTTATCTACAGAATAATTGAAAATTAACTAAAATGTGATGATTACTACCCGTTAATGTTACCTATATAGGAGTTTTTAGGTCATTTTTACGAATTTTAAAATTCAAATAAAAATCAACCTTTACAACTAAATTTTTATTTCATCAATTTCCATGCAAAGTAAACTAAAACCTAATATTATGTCAACGCCACGTTTATACCTACATCCATAAAGTATGAAAACCATTATCTTCCTTAATCGAAAAGGTATTGGCGCGCCGGAAAAACTACAGTATTGCTACTACTGTTGATTTAGAACCTTATAGTGGGAATATCTTGCTTTATTGGAAAGACAGAAGAACTTCGTTTCCGTACTTATCAGCACAAAGTGCTGTGAGTGATATAAGTAGTAAAATTATTTACCTACTTCTATTTACTTATTAGAGTAGAGTATCGTATATCCCTCTCTAGGTGTTGGAGCTACAATTTTTTTGGTGGCTTATTTTACTGTAAATTATTAAGTTCTTTTATTCATATTTTTTCTCTATAAGTTATGTGATTTTGCATTAATCTCAGGGTGACACAAATTGTTGAATGGCTTCAGCAATATTTTTAAAGACTTAACATTTGTTCAATTTAACATAAAATTATTTATCTGTTTAAACCTCTTTCAAAATCTATCAATATTTTGTCTATAGCTTATTTATTGTTACATGTTATTCATAATTGTATAATTACGATATTTTTTTCCTAAGTAAAGTATAAAGGGCCAAAAATTGTATAGTTTCCGGAACCGTAATTTGTTTATAAGGTTCCAATAAATAAAAATATTTGCCAACGTCAAAAAAATCTTTGGAGGTCACGCCGCCGACGACGCCGCCGCCGCCGAATCCAAAAAGTCGGCGCGCCGCCGCCGACCTTCCACCCATCGGCGCTCATATCTATACTGTATAAATGATACAGTTTAATAGGTATTGCAAGTTGCGTATTAATAACATACGTCATCTCATAGTCATAACATAACTATTGTCATAAGAAAGTCCAATTTATCGATGAAATAATATCGCGTGGAAGTCCCTAGCAAAATTTTATTGACAATGCCTTGTCAAGTCGCAGGGTGAGAATTGAATTTTTAATTGAATTGTTAAATTTAGTCGATTAAAATGACGATTGATCAATCGTTATTAGAATACTCCGTCGATTAATTTATTCGAGATTAATTTTGTGATGATTAATTGTATAATCGATTAATTAGTTCATTAAAAAAATAATCGATTAATGCCCATCTCTGGGTAAGGGTGACTCTCCTATCACTGATGATAATATGAGGTTTTCATTATCATTAATTACCTAGGTACCTAATGCTTATTTTGCTTATTTTTTATGGCGTGCCTATGAATTGTAGGTACATAAATTTGAAGGGTTACCAAGTTACCATATAATAACCCGAGTATGCAACTAAATATCTCTTAATTTCCATTTATTATTAAGTAGAGGACACATGCGATTTCACACACGTAGAATTAGTTTCCAGCTACTCCCCCTATTTTAACCCCTTAGGGTATGAATTTACAAAAATCGTTTCTATTGCACCCCATATCCTAGGAATATTCCTTCCAAATTTCAAGACCCTAGGTTTGGGCTGTGCGTTGATCGATCACTCAGTTTCTTGTTGTATATACCTATTTAGATGACTTGATTAAGCGTTGACACCATTTAAATATAAATTTTGTTTTAGGTTTGGGTCATATTCCGACCCACGGCACTAATAGCGCAACTGCGGTAAGTCCATAATATTAGTACAGGGCCTTTCTTCTGGCCTTTAAAGTATTATCGGATTATCAACGTCACTGTATCTATAGCTCTTATTTACTTAACAGTGATGGCGGCCGAGTTTTTTTTTTATGACAATTCAAAGGCTATATGGTTTTACCCCGTAGAATAGGGAGCCTGGGCTTATTTATATACCTTACCAAATAATAACAAATAAATCAATGCCTACTGTAACACAATAAATAAAATAAAATAGGTTGTTAACCTGGACAATCTTTTAAAAGATGCCGTACGTCGAATTTTGTCTTGATGAAAATAAAAATTGAACACTCGAAAATTTTACAAAATTTAATAAATTATATTTTATAAGGGTTAAGCGAGTATATTTATATTAGACAAACAAAGAAAATTCCAAAGCTATGTATAAATTGTAACCATGAATTTTAAAAAGGTTCCGCATCAAAGTACCAATCATGATTTAAAATAGGTTTTGAATCAAAGTATGGTGACAACACAACATTAAATTTAGCCGTCGGAAGTTTAAAAAATATAAATTACACACCGAAAAATAAATAACGAAAGAGAACAAATGTTATGCTAGTCGGGCTCGCGGGCCCTGTTTTAGAATTAGGAAAAAATAACAATTGCCGGTAATAGCGCGATGTAGTATTTATGAGCTAAGTTCTTAAAAAAATCCTAAGGTTAGTAGTATATAGATCTAGTGTATAGATACACTAATAACCAGTGAACGTACTTTTTGTAACATTTTTGGTGCGATGACGTCAAATGACACACGACAGCGACCTAGGGTTGTCGGCGTGTATAATATGATTGACGTATAAAATTACCTAGGTATGTAATATTATGTTGTCGTTGAAAATGAAACACATTTTTTTTTACTTTATTAGTTATTGTTTGTCGTCAAAAATATTATTGTTCTTTTTGTGTTTATTCGAAAGAACATGTTTTTCTATATTCGATTTTTGTGGATTTTATAAAGGTATCACTGTTTTTACAGTTCCTACACTTTATCGTCTATCATTTCCAAATCTACGTAATCTTTTAATAAAGCATGTGAATGAGCAGAATAATAATTAGATTTCTCAATATGCGTGCGGGTTTTCATATGCCTCGTGACAACATGTTTCGATCGTGTCATTTTTTTAGCACAATAGAACCAAAATTTTGAAGAACCTTTCCTTAAGAAAAAACTATGCTTACTTGCTTGTTTAATCAGTTAATAATTATTGCTTATTTTCACACACAAAATCAACGCAACTGTTCTTAGCACTTGACGGGGCGTCAGTGAAGAAACAATAAGTTCTATATTTATGCACTGCCATTACATTATACTGTCTATGCTAATATTAATATATAGTTAGTATATCAATTCCTAATCATAAATATGAACTATAACCTGAGATAAGGGTTTATTGCAACTGTGTTACCCCTTCATTTCAAATTAACCCTTCATTTCATTATGCATATTGAGTTGGGCTCATGTTCTGAGAATATTTTCTGTATTTCCGATTTGTTTAATACACTATTTCATTTTTATTTTTGATTTTGTTTGATTATTGGTTCAAACAATTTAATATTGGGCACTACTGACAACCCTAGCACTGCACCGAAAATGCTTCAAAAAGTACGATTACTGCTAATAACCTTAGCGAATAATTTAGAATTATGGGACCCACAACAAATAATTCTATTTTTTAAACGAATTCAAAAAAGGAGGAGTTTATCAACTCGACCGTATATTTTTTTTAATGTGTTTTCGCGGATAACTTCGTCGTTTATAAACCAAATTTAATTAATCTTTTTTTGTTGGAAAGGAAATATCCCAAGGGTGTCCCATGATAAGGAAACCAGGATCAGTGAGGAATTGAGGGAACTCCTCAAATATTGTAGGCAAACATATAGCGATTTTAGTGTTGTGAGTGACAAATCCAGCATTTGCATCCAGAAAGTATCATTTGCGAAGCGGAACTGATGATGAAGACCACGGATAGCCACCGGAACTCCTAAACGACCCACCAACCGACTACCGATTTCCAGGGTGGCGATAAGATATCGCGATTAAGATAGTTGAGCGCTTACGACGAAGAACATTTAGGGCTGATTTTTCAATGTCCAGATATCAGTATCTGTTAGGTAAATTGTAGCTCTGTCATTATCTTTCTTATGACAAAGAAAAGGACACAGCTACAATTTACCTGACAGATAGTGTTATCTGGAGATTGAAAAATCAGCCCTTAATTGTTTAAAAATGTCTATGAATTTCCCGCGGCGTTGCTTGCGGCGAGCTTGAAATTAGAGGTGAGACGTACTAGGCAAATCACGTACTGAGTCTTCCGAGTACGCGTCCATAAAAAGACTTGGTCCAAAGACTAGTTCCACGAGTAAAGACTGTACACGATAAAATCCGGGTATGCATGCTCTATTGTATTTTTTGAAAGAATGCTAGTTTCAAGCAGCACTTTTATGTAATAGTAAGTGGTTATAAAACTACATTAATAAAAATACAATCATAATAAAATGTTAGAGCGTCTGCGACTTAGGCCATTATATAATCCACAGTACCAATATTTTTTTGTACACGGTTTTCTGACAGTCTTTACCAACTTCTCCTGTTAAAAACTGTTTATTATTTTTAATTATACTTACAAGCCAACTTATACCTTATTTATTTCATTATCTTTTCACAATAGTAAAACTTTTCTACTTGTATTCAGATTGAGATAATTCTGAGGTTTTTTAACTTTGGCGAATTTGACTTTTTGACAAATATATGCCTCCCATACAAAAACAACTTTCAGTGCTTGGAGTATAAAGTCTTCCTGACTACTACAAATAAAAATTAGTTTCAGAAAGTATTTTTTTTAAAGACGACATTCTAATGTGCGTAAAACAGCTTATAAAAATGTAAATACAGTTGTCACATTGCAGCAGGAAGCAAGTGAAGATCGTCAAAAAACGCTGTACAGAATATCAAAGGTATGATAGAATATATTCGGCGAAAACTCACACATACCCAGACATTATTATACGATTTTATTTTATTATATAGTATTATAATTAAACAAGTTATTAAAAAAAAAAACTTCTTGAATATATGCATTCATTGCAAAGATACACCAGAGCATGCATGCCCGGATTTTATCGTGTACAGTCTTTATTTAGAAGTACGCGGCTTATGAGTAAAATATTTGATTCAGAATCTTTCCGAGTTGCAGGTGTTGCGAGTCTTAAGTATTAAGAGGTTTTTCTCGGTACGCGGACGCTGACGTCCGGCCCGGGTTTTAGTGACTGAGAGTTTGAGAGTACATAATATTTAATATATATTTCATATAATAACTCGAAAACTTATAAAATTGACAGAAGTTTCAGTATATTCCAATAGTATGTTTTGTGTCAATATTATAGCGGTTACAAAAAATGGTCCACACACACGCATTGAATTGGGTTAAAATTATCCATACACAATTCTTGAATTGAAAACCTACTCCAAATACACCGCGTTGTTTTCGCGTCTTGATCCCGATACGTGTAAAGACTCGGTACGCGTTGGCGCACTCTGATGGGATCGCGTATATGGACGTCAAAGCTAAAACCTATTCCAAAAACCTATTGCTGTATATATGTACGAGGGGTGGCTGAAAAGTTATCTACCTGACTATGAAAGAAAAGATGTAGTTGCCTGGTTTTTTTTTATTTTTCTATGTAATCCCCTTCTACCGAAATGCACTTGTTACATTTGTCAAATAATGACATTAAACCGTTAAAAAAAAATCTTTCGGTTTCTCGTCAAAATAGTCGTTCACCGCGGCTATCATCTCATCATCGGTAGAAAATCTACGCCCCCTGAGATCTTTCTTCAGAAGTCTGAATAGGAAATAGTCACAGGGGGCTAAATCTGGACTGTAAGGGGGATGGTTTATGACATCGAAGCCATTTCTGGTCATGGCGAGCTGTGTTGTGCGAGCCGTATGCACAGGTGCATTGTCGTGCAAAATCAAAATTCCTTTGCCGAGTTTGCCTCTCCTTTTTTCTTTTATAGCTTGCTTCAGTTGGCAAAGTAAATCTGCGTAATAATTGGCATTCATTGTCGTTTTTTTTGGCAAATAATCAATGAGCATAATTCCTTCTGAGTCCCAAAAAATTGTCGCCCTGAGTTTACTAGCCGAAGGACGAACCTTAAACTTCCGAGGAGGCTTTTCGTCTTTGAATTTCCATTGTAGGGACTCTTGTTTACTTTCTGGGTCCCATTGTCTAATCCAAGTCTCATCACACGTCACAATCCTGGAAACAATTTCTTCCTCTTTCCCGCGACTCATGTCCAAAAACTCCTCACAACATCTGACACGTCTGTCTTTGTCTAACGGAGTCAGCATTTTGGGGACCCAGCGTGCACTTACCTTAGACATATTTAAATGACCATGAATTATTTCGTTTACCTGTTCCTTACTTATGCCCACATCTCTAGCTATCTCCCACTGTTTCACCCGTCGGTCTTCTAGAATAACTTTTTTTACTTTGGCTACATTTTCTTCAGTGACTGCAGAAATTGGTCGTCCGCTACGAGGATCATCTTCTAGGCTCTCACGACCTGATTTTAACTGTTTACACCAGAATTTTATGGTAAAATCGGAAGGGCACAAATCACCAAATACAGGTAACATACGCTGTTTGATCTGGGATGGCGTATTACATTCCTTAGAAAGAAATTTTATTACTGCACGCTGCTCAATTTTAATCAAATTAGTTTTTTCAAGCGACATGATGCAAGCAATGACGTGCAAAAAACAAATGAAAAGCAACGAACAAATGAGTGTGCAAAATTTTGAAAAGAGAACAGTCTATAAAGATGAATTCATAGTGGCCAGTATTTTTTTTTAACTACACATAGGCTAGGTAGATAACTTTTCAGCCACCCCTCGTACGTCTCACCTCTACTTGAAATGTCTTACTTAAAGTTTCATATAACAACCAAGAATTGGGACTTAGGTACATACTTAATCTTAGTATGATCACTAAAAAGTGTAAAATAAAATTAATGTTAAAACAAAAAACCACCTTCAAAAACGCAAAAAATAACTTCTATTAAAATGATAGGTACCGTAATAACTAAAGTCCAACTGAACTTGGCAACTCACAATATTTTCAACCAAAAGCTGACATCTGTTGGACTAACCTATAACCAATAATTGTAATAAGTTATTTTTTGCGTCTTTGAAGGCGGTTTTTTGTTTTTTAAAACATTTATTTCTAGAAATGTGTTACATGTACTTACTAACTAACCTGATAGTGGTTGAATAACTTAATGCCTTACTTGAGAAAAAACCTGATTGTCAATGTACAGTTCTAGACAGCGATTTACGAAAACATTGAATGTATGTATGTATGTATGTATGTATTTAATGTATGTAAGATCTGGAAGTGAGGAACATGTCCGCTGAACTGGCCGTCTCAGGCGGTACGGACCACGCGCTCTCCTTTCGGTTTCTCGAACCCTCAAGGTGTTCTGTAAAAAAGATACCTAAGACAGGAGGGAAACTAACACGAGAAACGGTTAGCGTAACGTGAACGCAATTGGGAAAACTTAACCGAATTAATCGGAGATGATTATATTAGGAACAGCACACACATGACGACTGCATCTCTTGCATTCTCACTTTCTGGCACTTATGCCGAATAAACATTAGATATTTCAGTAACACTACAACATTAATTAATTAATTTTAAGGTGTTTGTGGTGAGAGTACCGACCAAAGATCTGTCGACCTTTTTAAAGAAGTAATTCTGGCCGAGGGGCGTCATATTTCGGCGATTTCGTGGCCGCCGGCTAGCGGACACCGCGAAAGTGTATAAGTAGTCGTGTTCATTTTATGTTATATATTTTTATGTATGTTAGTCTGTAAGGTATTTGTAAATATGGGCCTTGTAGCCTGAAACAAAATTTATAATTATTATTTGTATGTATTTACCAATCACGGGACTATGGGAGTCCCGGACCTTTGGAATTCGTACACGGAGCCGAAGCCAACACGCAGAGGCCCTTTAGACAAGTTTAATTTAGTAAAGTGATGGGCTACCAACCGGCGATTGTCGCTGAGTTCAAATTATACAAGTATACTCCCACGAACAACCACCGGTTAGTCTTAGACTATTTAGGAAGGATAGGAACATTAATAATAGGCTCTATGAATGAACTGATATGGATTGGCAACTAGGCTATTGATGAAACTACGGCGCCTGCCGGGCCAATGCTATTTAATTACTTCGGTTGAAATGGCAGGCGGTGACTCACCAACTCAATGGAATGAGCCTCCCAAAATAGCCGCATATACATAACAGCAGGGAGGCAACAGTTCCAGAGGGCCTAAGGGTGGAGAGGTGCTTCTGGACTTTAAACGACCATAAGGTGCCCACTCGCCACTTATGCAACAGATCCGCCCTTCGAGCATATAGCTCTTGCGACTCCACTCTGACCGGCCAATAAGGGCAATCCTGAGGTGATGGTCTGTTCCTCGTCATTGTACACCGCAGCTGGCCAGTGAAGGCAAGCGTGAGGTGTGAAACAGGATCTACCCTCGGGAGCACAGCTCGCCACTAGCTGTCTTGCGATTATTATTTTTATTATTATTATTACTTTTAAAACTCTAGATAAAAATGCTGCTTTAGATTTGGTATTCGAACAAAATCTTTGACAATTTTTCAGTATCATCAATGTATCTTTTATCAATACTCGTAAAATAATAGCTATTTTTTCACGCTATAGACGACCGAATTGTGCACTTTGCGCCTCAGTAAAATTTAAAAAATAAAACCATTTTCGTAATCTGTTTCATTTGTCGTTATGAAATAATAGTTACCTAGCCGCCTTTTAAATATCGTTTCGTGTTTCCTAAGAAAACACATTAAATTTTATACATTTAAAAAATAACGAACAAAGCTTTTTCTTTGCGCTAATTTGATTGTGCAACTTTTATCAGCCCATTTTGTGGAGTTAAACATGAGCAGTATTTGAATCTGGAGGAAGCAAGTATTTGAATCTGGGGGATGGGGTTGTTCGCGTGCGTAGGTTCTACCCTTGATACCCTACACATGTCTCCCGGGTGAGTGCCAAACGAACAACAACGTCTAGTGTCAGGCGGTGGGAAATAAACTATCCCTCCTGGATTCCAGGGCGGCTACTACAAGCCGTGAGGATTAAAACACCTCAGAACGAGTAGACTCGCCAACCCGCTGTGGCCAGCGTGGCGTTTTAAGGCCAAGTACCTACCTTCCATGAAAAAGTACACCAAAACAAGACCCTCAGTTCCCAGCGGTCCTGCTGGTCCTGACTACGGCAGCAGTTAGAACTCTTCTTACCGATGAGCTTTACGAAGAACTCGAGTCTGAAGTCCTTAACAAAATGAAGTGGGATATCATCGGTCTGAGTGAGGCAAGGCGGAGGGGCGCACAGCTGGTAAAACTCAACTCTGGTCAACTATTTTACTATACGGGATCTGACAACAATTCTCAGGGAGGTGTTGGTTTCCTCATCTATGATGACCAAACTGCTGCAAAACATCTGCCCGTTAACGGCACGAGTCATTATGCGACATTTCAATTAAACCAGCGATACTCGTTAAAGGTTGACCACGTGGATAAGACTAAGAAGGAATCAGGGATATTGGCAAGGCTCTGAATGAAAACTCTACCTACTCCGTGGTCATTAATAATTTTAATGCCAAGCTTGGAAGAAATCATGAGCAAGAAGAGTAAGTATGTAGGGGGCTTTAGTCTTGGCCAAAGAAATGTCAGGGGGTATGCACTGGCAAACTTTTTAGAACAACAAAGCTTTATGCTATGAATACGTTCTTTAAAAAACAGAACCAGCGCCTTTGGACCTGTCGGAGCCCGGATGGCAGGACGATGAACCAAATCGATTACATCCTTACGTACAAAAAACGCATTGTGCAAGACGTCGATATCCTCAATAAAGTATTCGCGTATCACAATAAAACAAATCGATGTACAAGCACTAACTATAATTACTTATTTACTATGATGAATGATTCGTTTTTGATTATTTTTTTACCACCTTTATGTACCTCCTCTGACATTTTTCGCCATTTTGTTTTTTCTATCTCCCGGGCCTTCCCGTGTTGCCGGCTCAACTCTATCATCTACCCAAAAGTTAGTCAAAATAAAGTATTTCTACTTATACGAGTATTATATTAAATTTTTACAATAAAACGGCCGCTCTGTTGATCGGAATGACCCTATTCCGGGTCGGTCATTCGAGTGTGTGTATGTCTCTATACTCAATGTCTTCTAAATTATGTTACAAGAATACGACGATACAATTATTTGTTGCGTGCAAGCAAATACTTTGTGACGTGCATTTTAAACTCATGTTTATGAGTGAGTAGTATGGGTAAATAGTGTTTTTTCTACACTAATATTATAAAGAGGAAAGATTTGATTTTTTGTTTGTTTGTTTGTTTGTTTGTTTGAATTGAATAGGCTGCGAAACTACTGGACCGATTTCAAAAATTCTTTCACAATTAGATTCCTACATTATCCCTGATGAACATAGGCGATAGAATAATTTCCAAAAAAATAGGGATCCGTATAAAAACTTTGATGATGTAGCCCAAGGTGTGAAAAAAAACCTTATATAGCATACACTGCGGAAACTATTGACAATAGAGCAAAGTGATGTAGTACCCTTTTAAATAGGACATCAATATCTACAAAAAAATGTACAATAGGGGAGAGTGGGTCACAGTGGATCACTTTTTTTTCTAAGTCCTGTAATTCAAAAATGTATGGCTAAATTATAATTCATTGAAATTCAATTATAATATGGGTATCTAATCTTCCAAGAAAAATGCATTTATTGGCGAATGTCACATAAACTTTCAAGACAAAGCCAGTTTGAAAAAAAGAAGGGAAATTATCCACTGTGACCCAGGACTGGGGCACACTGAATGTATAGAAAAAAATATAGTATAAGACAAGAATTTTCATAGAATTACTTGTTTATTTGTACTAATAGATAGTCTTTTATTATATAATCGAAACAATCTCATCAATATTTAACAAATACCACTGTTAACGCAAGTTAAAAAAAAAACAGAAAAAAGCAAACAATTCGCTAGTGTGAATTCTAATTTTGGTTTTTCTAACTCGGATTGCGAGGCATTTTTAGCTGCAAAAAGTAAGAATGAATTTTAGCTTTACGGATCACACTGGATCATCTGTCCACTGTGACCCAAAACGAAAATATCCACTGTGACCCACAGACCGTTATGAAACAAAAAATATAACTTAAAATAAACTACCTATCCCAAAGATGAATCAACATAGTTTATAAAAAAAAAAGAAATAACAAGAGTAAAACAAAAATCTAATATTTATATTTCTTAGTCACTTGAAAATAAAAAATAAATTTCAATCACGTAAAAATATACTTTCGGTCTTACTGAGTGACCGGAGTATGACAGCACGTCAACCCGCTTTGATACCGCGGCGGCGAGTTGCGCGGAGGAGAGGCGTATGGACGCGCAGTAACAACGCGTTTGTTTGTGTGCGTAAAGCGCAACACATGCTAAGTTATAGCAAATAATCCACTGTACCCCGTGATCCACTGTTACCCATTCTCCCCTACCATATGTCTAACTATTACATTTATGTCACAATAACTACTTTTTCATGTTAAAATATGCAATAGTTACGCCGGTACAAAATAGGCCACGTTATTCGTACCTTGGTATTAATCCTTATCAAAATAATTTACTTCTTATTCAAGGTTATATCAGTACCTGTAAATTACTTTTTGAATTATTCAAATCGGACATACCATTCAAAACTTATCGTGAGTATAATTATCAAACCTCGAAGTCGCGGTGGCACGAATAAAATTTTGCTAGGGACGCGATATTATTTCATCGATAAATTGGACTTTCTTATGACAATAGTTATGTTATGACTATGAGATGACGTATGTTATTAATATGCAACTTGCAATACCTATTAAACTGTATCATTTATACAGTATGAAGATTGAAGTCCGTAAAGGTCGATTAAAGAAGATAACTGTTTTCATACTTTATGGATGTATAAGACGTGACGTTGACATAATAGGACAATCTTGTCCGCTCAGAGAGATTAAACAAAGGAATTAATAGATCCCGTTCTCCTATCTACATGGAAACAATGCGTAACAATTTGTATGATATTTGAAGTAATAAACACAAGATAAAATACTTTATTATTACCTATGGTTCATAATTGAAATTGAAAATAATGTAATGCACTTCTAGGTTTCAGTTTACTTTGCATGGAAATCGATGAAAAAATAGTTAATGTAAAGGTTGATTTTTATTTGAATTTTAAAACTCCTAAAAAGTATATAGGTAACAATGACGGGTAGTAATCATCACATTTTAGTTAATTTCAATTATCCGGTGAACTTTATAGCTAATATGAAATGTCACTTCCAAATAAGTATTCAGTTATCGATAAATTTTTATATCGGAAGGAAGTCCCTAGTTAATTGACGTTATTGCCACCGCGACTTCGAGGGTTGATAATTATAATCAAAATTGAAAGAAACAGCGCTCTATTTAAGTTGGCTCTAAGTGACAATAGTTATTTGTGCAACAAGAGAGCAAAGTTGGTTTTTGCTGTGACTGATGTTTTTGAATCCCGAGTAAGCGAAGGATTCTATAAATATATTAGAATCCTGAGCGTAGCGAGGGATTCAAAGACACGAGATGTAAATAACTTTAGTCTCGTGTGACACATACAACTTTTCACCTCAGCAGCGAGAACATAATCAAATGGTTAGTGTGCACAGACATATATTTTTATACTTATGACGGATAAATACACGTTTGTAGCAAGAAAATTGTAGTCCGGAGCTTCAAAAAAAAACTTTTTAACCTTAGATGGCAATTCGTGCCCTACCGACACATTCTCTCCAAAAATGCAATAAGTTTGGGATAGGTTTTCAACGTGCACGTCAACTTTTGTCTTTATTGTGGTTTTCAACATTGCGTAAATACTCCACATTGTAGACGGTTGTTCCGTTTGTGATTGTTATAATTTAATCAAGTAAGTACGCTAACAGTACAGTGTTTGCACCCTTTGCAAGTCTCCATTGCTTAAAAATATCATACACTTTTAGATATTTTTCGCGAGACTTTTCAGGCAGGAAACTTAATTCTGCATTTTTTACACGCTCTGCTTTAATGCTTCCGGTGTTAAATAGCAGACTTCGTCACTGGACTCACTCATATTTATTTATTATTAAGTACTTTTATAATATTCAACGTGTATCGAAAGTAGATATCGTAACAGAACTATAAACAAAAGCAATAAAAATAATCCCGCTATTTTTTAAAGATGCGTTCTGATACTGCACCCGCGGTTTATGTAACAAAATTAAAGATTGTTAAAACGATAAATCATGTAGATGGGTACATGATTAACTGCGTATTTTTTTATGAAATATTCTGTTTATTTCATTATAAAAAATATAATTCGATTATAAAAATACAATAATCACATTTAAAACTTTTAAGTTTTTAACAGATTTTTACAATTTTACGCTTAAAAGTGTATCCGAACGTTTTATTGTTTGTTTCTTTTAGGGCCTACTAGGTTGAAAATCGAACTTATAATCAACTTGTTTCTATCTCTCGCTTTTTTCGTATCGAAGTGAAAGTGACAGAACAAAGTGAAGTTCAATTCTATCGAATGTTGTGAGTAGACCCAGCACTGCTCACGGCATTTAAAAAAAATAATTAAAAAGCTACTTTGCCTCTCGCTCGCAGCAAAATTGAATTTTGCTCACTGTTTTTAAGTAGCAAAACCTGCTTGTATTTAATATTTTTCATTTAATAAAAGCTCTAAATGAAAATAAATAAATACATTTAAAATCTAGGACAAACGAACTATGTAGCTGACTATACGATGCCTTTCGACATGATTGTTGTTGCTCAGGGCACGCCTCCATACTTAAGTGGTCATTGTCCTTGGAACATCTTCCAAAACCAATAGGTACAAATTAAATAGGCCCAATTCTAGTATCAATTGAAACGTCAACTCGGTATATTTTTATCACAATATCGTACATTTGATTTAGAGCGACATGACATGAGAATAGGGACTTTATTAGTTCGTCTATGATTTAAAAAACAATTCACATTCGTGACACAGTCACACAGGTAAGAATATTTAATTTAATAAATTATTTTAAATATCAATAATACATTTAATAATGAAATGCTTCAAATTAGTTTCTTTTAAAGGACAGGCTTTTTCTTTCGAATAAAAATGTATAATCAAGCAGTTTTTTTTTTGTATCCCAGTTGCGTAATAGCCACTCTATAGGTATAAGTATACATTGGCTGCTGAATGCGACCTACCCCTACGGTGGTATGATAGGTACTGAAGCTATGAGAGAGCACGATAAATACGAACTTTTCCGATTAAACACGATGGAGACTAATTGTGCACTACCTACATCTGTACATGGCTTGTTTCAGCTGTATTATTAGTTAATTTGCTGATCACCGCAGTACACGGCATGTTTCAGCTGCATCATTAGTTAATTTGCTGATCACCGCAGTACACGGCATGTTTCAGCTGTATTATTAGTTAATTTGCTGATCACCGCAGTACACGGCATGTTTCAGCTACATCATTAGTAAATTTGCTGATCACCGCAGTACACGGCATGTTTCAGCTGCATTATTAGTTAATTTGCTGATCACCGCAGTACACGGCATGTTTCAGCTACATCATTAGTTAATTTGCTGATTACCGCAGTACACGGCATGTTTCAGCTGCAACGAGTATTTATGTATTTGTACTTGAACATTTTATTATCACGTATGACTTGAGACAGCGAAGCGCAAGTAGCAAGTATAATGATTTAAGGATAGGATCAGTAGGTATATTATTATGGCAACCGATATAATGAATGAGCTCCAAAATTATCTTCGAAACCCAAAAATAGTAAACGATCACCAAATTAGGTTAGGTTAATTAGGTTTTGGTGACCATTTAGTATTTTCGGCAGGAAAAAATGTTTTTTTTGGCGTTATATTTTGCTATATCTGGTGATCCGTTAAACATAAGCCTATTATTATTAAGTCAGAATCTAGTCATCATTATCATTGTTAAGATCGTTAAACTCGTCAGCACTGCTGTCGCTGACCTCAACAATAATATGAGCTTTCCCATGGTCGCTTTTGTCAGATAAGAAGAAGGAAATCCATTTCTTTATAAGTAGAAATAAACTATTGTTTATTCTGACCAGCTTGGATTTGGACTTGGTTTATTGTTAAATATAACAAATTGAAACAAAAGGTTACGAATATTACTGTTACCTGAATTCAACTCTTATGATTTACTTTTAAAAGGAAGTTTTGACAGGATCACCACTTTAGTAATTTTGGTAGGAAATAGTCTTAGTGAGAATAAGTCCAGTGTAGATAAATTAATGTCAACACTAAACACTATTGAAGAAAGTGGCCTAGGTAATAGAGCGTATCACGACCATTTTCGAGAAATGGCACCGGTGTGTACTTATAGTACGGCACTTCAGACTCAACAAGACCATATTGAAGAGCAAGTTGCTGATGGATGATCCTGGCCACGAGGTTATGTCTGTGCAAGTACTCGCCGTTGGCCAAATGCGAACAACCGGAAATTATGTATCTGATTGACTCGCCGGCGCAACGGCACGCTCGACAAATGTCGACCGTTCCATCCCTCAGAATATATTTCCGGTAATTGTTCGTCATTATGACGTCGTCAGCAATTGAACAGACAAAACCTTCGGTTTCCCCAAAGAGGTCACCAAACCGTAGCCAGTTCACGGACGCTAAAAAGTCTACGTCGGGCCTTGTTAGGGCCCGGTAGAAGCGTCCGTGTAGCTCCTTGCTCTTCCATACGTTCTTGCGGTCTTCAGTGCTTAACACCGTTGGTCGGCGCCAAGGAGAGAGGTGTGAGGCTCCTGTCTACTGCAACCACATCACGATGCATCCCACACTCATTACCAAGGAAATAATCCCTGAGATTGCACACCTCGCGGTTGTGGAGATTCTTAGTATTTAAAATGCCTCGACCTCCACATTTCCTCGGGATGTACAATCTCATTACAGATGAGCGTGGGTGCAACACGCGATGTGATTTATTATTATTATTGACACCACTCTCGCTGTCATAATGTCAAAAGACATTAGGTACCTTAACTTTTATGGGAGATACTTATCCGAAAAAGAAAAGCAAAAAAATATTTAAAAATTGTCGGCAATGTGGTAAAAAAGGAACCCTTATGGTGAGACTTCGGTATCTGTCTGTATGTCACACAAGGTTTTTCAGAAACTTTAGAAGCTATCAACTTGAAATTATAGTTGTATAACTTGCTTGCCCGCCTCTGTTTTAAGTAAAAACAGTATTTTTTTTAATTTTTGAAAATTGGTTGAAAATGAAAGTGCTTTGATTAAGTATAGCAAACAAAAGAGTTAGAGAAATACACTTTTTTACTTTGTTTCCAAAACGGTAATATTTGCAACAAAAAAATAACGGACATAATTATATTTTACAACAGAATTTATCTGTTTACTTCACCCGATTGGGCTAAATTGACAGCATAAGTTATATTATTATATATATTTTATACCTAATAGTATAAATTGTATCATTAAGTACATTGCTCTTACCATGTTCTATAGATTATAGAGCTTGTTTTCCGCTTTTCAGTTATTTCTTTTTATTGCAGTCGGGTTTTTTTTTTTTTTTTTTATAGTTTTTCCGATCAGATTAGTTTCGTTCGGTTTACTATATCTGATATTTTATTCTTATGACAAAAAATCCAAATCTTTTTGGTACAGTTTCATTTCTGTTTGAGTTGCAGTTCTATCCTTTTTTTACCCGAGCGAAATGCCTATGCATATCGGCCCCGACGTGGGCCAAGGTAACTTGCGAGACTTGCGTGGACTAAAACCCCGCGGGCGTTCCGCTAATGGCTTTGCGAGGAGACTACGGGACCATTACGTTACTACGGTATATAGTATGGGTATTGATAGTTATGCGAATTAAATCTTTATGCGAAATTGTCATTGGACTAAAAGCAAAGCGTTTCTGCGATATTTGTTATGCGAAGTGTGCAAACAATTAATATTATGCCAGATAAGGATCCTTTGTTCAAAAGTAGGTAATGTTTTTGCGCACAGCACCCGCCGGTAGAGCAGCGCGAGATCAACGCAATCAAGCTGGGCCGGCGGCTGGTGCGGCTGCCCTCGTACAAGTACATCTCGTACAACCGCATGCTGAACCTGTACCGCGAAGGCGATGGCATGGTGCCGCGCTTCCTGCGCGCCATCAGTCGCCCACACTACTTCTATACCTCCATGTACAAGTCAGTCCTTTACCCTTCATTTAACTCTTTCAACAAAAACGCCGCGTCATAAACACGTACATCTCCTCTCAGCGCACATGCCCTGCTGTTGCCTTATATGGGTATATTTTGTCTGTCATGATTAAAAACATATTTTTAAATTTTTGGTTGTACCATGGGTTTACCTGCAGCGTAAAGAGATCTTCATCTACTGGTGGACCTGGATGGAGGTTTTTGGCCAAATGATACTTATATTGGCCATGTGAACTTTTTCAACTACCGATACATACTACAGTTACTGTTTAGAGGGCAAAATAAACCTTTTTATTTAGCCGTAAGGTTAAAATTTGCTGTGCTTTTCAGATGTGCATTAGGTCGAGTGACAATTATCGTTACTTCATTTGTATTTGACACAGTGTTAAAAACTTTAAAAATGTATAAAGTTACGGGTTCCGGGTCTCGGGCTGGATTCCGGGTAAGGGCAATATTTGTGTGATGAGCGCAATTATTTGTTCCTGAGTTTTGGATGCTTTGCATTTAAGTATGTAATTCTCTAAATAAGTAGGTACGTTTATCGCTGTCTAGTATAGGTTTACCATAATCTCATGATAATAAGGGAAATTTAAATTTACAGCTTGCAACCCTGGGGTAATAAGATTTAAAGTTCGATACTTGATTTTCAACGTTCTATAAAAGCATGATGCGGTGGACTCAGTCCGCGTAAAAGTCTTTATTTATTTGCGTACATATTATTCAATTTTCTAGGATAACATTAAAATATCATGTTTGAGCAATTAATTATACATCTATGCCGTGAAGATGGAACAAACAAAGATTTACAATATTAGTAACGATTAGTTACTGTAGCGCTCCTTAAAAAATAAACGTAGGGAAACACTACTAAGGACGATCACTGACGATCGTCAAACGAAATAATTTTACACGAAAAGAAACACACCGGATTGTCACTGTTAAAAAAATTAAGACACGGAATATAAAAACAAAATCGCAATAGATCTGCACTTAAATAAGCGGACAAACCACATGTTTATAGGAAAAAAAACACTGATTATACAAACAAGTAACTACAATTTTAAGTAGAGGTCAAACACATTATAAGAGATTACCATACTAAGATCTAGTGGTTAATAAGTTCGAATTTTCATATAAAATTCCCTGATAGGGTTTATCGCTAAAACAAGAACGCTTGGCAGCTGATTGATCGATCAATCGCTAAAATAATAAACAGCGTTTTAAAGACTAAATAATTTTCCACGCAAGATCCGAAAGAACGGCTGGGCCGTGATATTTTACGCCAAAATGATTAACCAAACAGAACTGAATTAGTTCGGGAGCAGCTCGCGGGCCTAGGTTAGAATTTTTAAAAAATAAGCGGCTGATACCGTAAAATTAGTCTAAATTCACAATAAACTTTGAATCATGGTGTTTTAATCAAAATATACCAATATATTAATGCCCTTTTTAGAATTTAAAATAAAAAATTGAAATATGGCGATAAATAAAAAAATAAAAGTTATCTTGTAGCGAAGCGAAGAGTTCTGCCGCTCGTTCTCCTAAGCGCAAGGTCGTAATTCGCATTCCATGTTGAGCGCATTCACATGGTGAATAATAGCAGTACGGTATAGCGCATCAATACATCTTCTCGTAATTGCGTAAACAATATGTAACTTGTAGTGTTGTAAGGGGTAGGGTGGACTAGAACAAAGTGAGTTACCTATGAAAAAGTAGAACAAGACAGAAGACACGGGGACAAATAGAAAAGGGAAATCAAATAGGTGAGACAATCAGTAACAACTTACCCGGAGAATTCCGGCAATGAAGAAAAATAATCAGATTCTGTCTCGTACTGAACAAGCGCACTCCATGCACATACTAAGGTCGGATTTTTATTCCCACAGAAAAAATGTAAACAAAGGTGTTGCCGTTAACGATAAACATTTGCAGTATTCAAAATATTTATACTTTCCACATTTATAAGAAATCGACAAGCAAGTTGAGGGTTGCTTGATTAATGTGAGACGTCACTTCACTCGCTTCGCTTCACAATTCGTGATTCCATCGTAATCACTTTTCAGACTGAAATGTCACTTTGACAGTGATGTAACTTTGTGTACATTTTTTCTGTGGGAATAAAAATCCGACCTTAGTTACGAAGCTGTGTAGAACGCTATGCGATTTTTTAAAACGCTCAAACTAAATTATTTCCATAATCCGAGTGGATGTGGACTTCGCAAAGTTGACGAAAACTACAATGAAGTTACATTATAAACGTAATTTTGTCGCATTAAGTTAAAAATTTACTGTTAGTTCAAATTAAAGTCTGAAGAAAACTTCCTGCTACTAAGGCAAATCATCCAATAATGGCGAATTTTCACAAAAACAAATCAGTTGACATCAAAAAGTTCAAAATTTAAAATTGATAGATAATTCGCTTCTCTATCACCAACCAGACAAAGAGTAAAAAGGTTAGAAACCCAAAAAGAGGCGAAATGAAGAAACGATAATTATCGCGAAACGAAGCGATTTGTAGCGATAACGCTACATTACCTATGTAACCCGTTACATCGACTTCGGACTTGCATTTCCTAATAAATAATAAGTATTAAGGTTAAATTGAAACAATCGTGTGCTATAATATGTACTTTTAATAGTATTTAGTTCTAAATGACTTCAAAAATTCAGTAACGTATCGTCGTTTAGCTAACAATACCTCACAGGTCAAAATTGAAGTTTATATTATAATTATAATATTAAATTAATTCGCGTTCAATCGTTGACTTAAGCGGTATTGTTAGCTAAGCGACTGTATTGTGCAACTTTAACGTAAATCAATTTCGTATTCTGAGGAGGTGTGCGATATTTCTGTTCTTATTAAATTCCTCATAAAAGCATCATGAACGAACACCGTGCCGCACAGCTACGGTTCGCCGTATGGTGGTAATGGGTAATCCTGGAATTAAATGGCACTTTATTATTAAGGGTTCTAAATAGACTTTTTCGTGTCAGACATAAAAGCCAAATGGGGTGATTGATAAGTAACGTTTCTGCAAATATACAGTCACCAGCAATAATATATTATCCAACATTGGGCGCAAAAATATCTGATACCTCTAGTAATAAAGACGTGTCAGATAATTTAGCGTCCAATTTTGGATAATATATTATTGCTGATGACTGTACAACGGACCTTAAAGTATCAATATTATTTGGCTTAATTTACTAGTCATTTATAAACACGACACTAAATCAAAGATTGTGTTTGAGTTACATCTTCTTCCTCGCAAATTTTACAGTACACATGATTAACGATATTTTTCGCTTGAGATCGAAGGGTTTTTTAACACATTTCTCTAATATCTTATCTTATCTTACAGTTGGGCCCTTTCGGATACACTTCGACCCTTTAGGATCTTTTGTGCAATTACCCTCTTACACACCCAGATGTTCGAATGTGCAGGTTTCCTTACGATGTTTTTCCTTCACCGTAAGAGCGTCGGGTAATGCACTTAAGTTAGAAAAACTCATTGGTACACGACCAGACCGCGGGGGTTCGAACTCGGTACCTTACGATCACGAGTCGACCGCCTAAGCCACTAGGCCACCGACGCTCTCATTTCTCTAATAACTTACGCTATATGTATTTGAGTAAAAATACCAAACAAAAACAAACTCTGACAAGCGGTGAAATTTAAATTGACAGGCATGAGGCATCTTTGCTTTATGAAAATCGATTTCGTTTTACTTTTAAAATTTTCATGAGTTTCTGGTAGATCTATAGGAGCCCATAGTATATTGTCTTTTCTTTTCTTTCTTTCTTTCTATTTGCGTGAGATTATCCCCTCAAAATTATTTCCACTCTTTACGAGTTGGGTTGTCTTAACCATATCGTTTTTGTTAATTAAGCAGCCTAGCCACGAACCGTGAGGATTTGGACGGGGCGACGTCAAAGGGCAACGTTAGAAGTCAGGCGGCCAAGCAGAGCCTGGCGGAGTATACTAGCTTGTACCGCGAGTATGAGCAGCTTGAGAAGTGCCTCAAGGAGGGCAACTACGAGCCGGAGTGGGAGCGCCGCCGCGACGAGCTCTCGCGCGAGCTGGCCGCGCGCGAAGAGCACATCCGCAGGGTTGGTTCCTTTTACTCCACGTGGTAACCGCAGCTAGTCTTTGGATACGAGTATTGGGAATTTAAAATTGGGCTCAAGATATTTCCCTGATCCCCAGTTAAAAATATAATACTATCCCAGTTAAAGTTATCACTGTCCTTTTTCACGGTCATATGAAATAAAAATGATGGGCTAAGCTAAAGAGTATCTACTAGTTACTGTTACTTAGGGACTACCTATCACTATACGCGGCTATAAAAGAAACATTTATGCTCATACAAACTTCCCCCTTACCGTTTATATTAAACTAATATTAAATATTTTATATTAAACTGTAAGAAGTCTGTATGGGTTTACCCTTGTTTTATAGACACTCATTTCATAGACACTATCACTTGACAGAATTTTCATTTCATAGAAAACTATAAGAAGGGGACTATAAGAAGGAGATCCCGTCTGTATGTGCATAAATGTTTTTTTTTATTGATGGGCATGGTTGATTTTCTTGTAATGGTTTAGAGGACCTATTTGTTATTGGGGGTTTGAGGCCTTGTGTGCCACATCGACCATTGCTGATCTTTTGTGGCAGCCCTTTGTTCAGAGCTCACCGCAAAGGCCCGTTTCGTTCAGGAATTCCCAAATGCTATGGGCAGTGAGGAGTTGTATCTCTTGTGGGTCCATGAAATGTCGCCCTAGGTAGATAGGTACTTCTGTTGCACATTAGTGGTCCGCATGAACAGAGGATGTGCAATGCAATCCTCTGTCTCCTGACAGAATCTGTATGACGTGTCTTGTTTCATTTAGAAACAGATGTCTGTTCAGTTTGCAGTGGCCAGTTAGGATCCTAGTCACTGCGCAAGTCTCTCTTTTGAGTTGTAGAATCTCTTTGGAGAGCTTGCTGCTGAACCCTGGTTTTTAGTGATTTCAAGTGATTTTGTCCTTTTGTGGACTTACACAGCTCGATAGACCTAGATTTATACCTATAGGTCGCTTAGCAGGGAATAGGTTTTTCGTTTTGTGATGCCATAAAACGGCTCCGGGTCGATCGGCTTTCAAATCCGCTCCAAAACGCCTACTTTTTCAAATGAAAACATCTTAAGACAAAAATCTGCAATTGGTTACAAGCTCTCTGACACAATAATTTAATTTGACAATGTTTTTTTTTATTAGGTTTATTTGAACGCGGCTAATTAATATTTCAATATTTGACGTGGATGGTTTAATACAAGAATAACACAGTAATTGAATAATGAATTATATTAATATTTTTTGAATATTTTTGAGGTGACTGAGGGAGTAAGGCTTGTAGTACTGTTAGGCGATGGGTTTGCAACCTGTCACTAATATACTGGTAAACATCACAAAAAACATCTTAGCCTGATTGTGCAAAATGTGTTTACAGAATTATCAACAAGTTATTAAAATAGTTGATAATTCTATAGTTCTGCCTACCCCACTCTGGAAATGAAGGCGTGAGTTTATGATTATGTATGTATGTGAATTAATATTTTTGAGTCATTTAACATACACAACTTTAAAATAGTGTTTATTTTAAAGTTGTAAAAGAGTATATCTTTACATTCAGCATCAAATAGTCTTTAACATCCAAAGTGCAAAAAAAATTATCGTAACACATCTTTACGTCCATGGTCTTGAAGAATTACTAACGAAAGGTAATTAAATAAATTATACTATCTAATACGCAATTAAACGCGGTTGTTTTTTTGTGAATTTAGCTTAATTAAAAAGATTATCATAGTTAATTAAGTTTTTGCGAGAATAAGATTATACCTAAGCATGCATATGCATATCGACCATAAGCATACACCGGATTGACAGGGGCAAAAATGTACCAGTGCTAGTGATTCATTAAATGTCGACTAAGTTTATCGACATCGATAAAAATCAATTTTTAATCATCATTATCATAAAGTAGTGGCCAAGTTTGAATACCTTTTATATTATGAGAAAACCTCTTTTATTTATACTTATCGCAACTATAAACAACCGGTATCCGACATTGACTCTGGACTCGAGTCACTTTTGACAAACATTGAAATTACATTGAATAACAAATTCATTCAGTACAACAACATTCTTTAGTTTTTTAAGTCGGTTAAATCGTTTATCTTAATGGAAAGCTGATCATTCAGATGTAGAAGATAAAGGTACGACATACTTTTGCAAGAAATGTAACATCCATGTCACGAAAAAAGTTGTCGATAAACTTAGTCGATATTTAATGAATCACTAGCACTTGTACATTTTTGCCCCCGTCAATCCGGTGTACGATCATAAGTTAAGCAGGCTCATGTACCTAATAGATGTGTGATAATGATAAACCACTCGACGTCTGATATTCATTAAAATATTATTAATATTATTGTAAATTAATGTTGAATTTAAGACAGCTGTAACTTTTAAAAAATCTCTTCCAGTTTTTGAGATGACATAATCTCATTCATCAAAATGGATGCAATGTTTGCTTGGTATACAATTCTCGCTACGTAGTTCGCGACGAAAAGCATCCACCCAAGCTAGACGGCTTTTTCAGTTTTGGAAAACTTAAAAAGATTACCTATTTGATTTATTATGTAAACTAACGATAGGTAGTAAAGACGACGTAAAATTTAATTTCCTATTCATTCGAAGGAGTTGCTTATAATTCATATTTTTCGAAGCTTGCATGACATCGGCCATGACATTTTAGTATGGGAAAATTTAATTTTCAATAACTCTCTAAAGAAAATAAATATCGATGTGTTTTGCATCTGTGTTGGTCCTGCTCCAATTCACAATGCAACTTAGCATTTTTACAGCATTATTAAATCCGGTAATGATTAAAATCGAATATTTTTTGTTGTAATTATAAACAACTGCGTCAGAAAGTAGACTGATAGACGTTTCAGCACTAAGAATTAGCTCCACCCCCGCCAGCACTAAGTCCGTGGGGCCGATTTTGAGCGTCAGTTACGCTTCCATACTTATTATATTTCGATGGCATAAAGTAATTTTTGAGCTTCAATCGCAGATGATTGAAGACATTTTGTGGTATTAATGGCTATGGTAGAGAAATAATCTTCGAACGCTAAGGCCACGTCTTTTTTTGTTATGATAGGTTTGTCATCCTTGTCCGTGTTGGTGAATTGATTATCACGAGTTTCAGATTTACCCGTTTGTCTATTTATTATTTTCCCATTTTTACCAGCTCTACAGATTCCCAATTCTACAGATTCTCAGCTCTACAGATTCCCAATTCTACAGATTCCCAGGTCTACAGATTCCCAATTCTACAGATTCGCAATTCAACAGATTCCCAATTCAACAGATTCCCAATTCAACAGATTCCCAATTCTACAGATTCCCAATTCTACACATTCCCATTTCTACAGAAGGCCTAGGCCTAGTCACCCGTCTTTGATTGGTCGGTCTTGGCGGTAGCTCATTCTGTGTCCATAGAGTTAGAAAACTTTTGAAAATCTAATTTGACAAAGTCGACGGAACTCCTCGCGGAGCTCCTATTTCTGGGTTGTTTTGGCCCTCCGGGCCTCATATTAAAACTAACCTAACCTAACCTACCTACGACTGTGAAATTTATTATTTGTTTTACGTTTATCTGTATGTAAAGTTGGGAACCTGTTGAATTGCGAATCTGTAGAATTGGGAATCTGTAGAATTGGGAATCTGTTGAATTGGGAATCTGTTGAATTGCGAATCTGTAGAATTGGGAATCTGTAGAATTGGGAATCTGTAGACCTGGGTATCTGTAGAATTGGGAATCTGTAGAATTGGGAATCTGTAATAGAAATCTGTAGAATTGAGAAAATACCTTATTTTCCACACAGTTTTTACCTTACTGTCAGAAGAACCAAAACATCAATTTAGCTGAATACATAATTTTCCCAGAACGATGGGAAATGGATCTTCTAGGATTTGGTTATACTGGAAACGTGTCTACTAGAATTTGGATGCTGTGGGATACAGATCTTCTGGGATTTGGATATCTCAGGAAACGGGTCTTCTTGGATTTTGAAAGTTTTGAAAGAAATCTTAAAATTATTATTAAACTGATGAAAAATTACACCAAACAAATCTTTATAAATACTATTAGAAGCATTATGTGAAAAGGATAACCCAAAGAGATTACTTTGAACTTTATTTTTTAATAATTCCAAACGATTGCTAGTTATGGGTCTGTATGTTATTGTCTGTGGTTCTTGATGAAAATCATTTAAAAATTTGACCACTATGATCAGATTAATTCTGATCAGCAGTTAAATATTTACTTATACAAACATTCGCAATCACAAAAAATATTGTCTAAACAGGTAGCACTTGAAACACCTATCCGTGTAGGTTCAAAGAACGAATTACCTCAATTAAGTATTTAAATAAACTTAAGATCTTAATAGTATTATTTGACGATTCCAGTAAGTTAACATTAAAGTCTCCACAGACAATAACATACTTTTGAGTTTTACATGCTAATTTTAACACATTTTCCATAGTAGTAGATTCAAATGTGCTGAAATCAGCCGATGGTGGTCTGTCAACGCAAATAATTAGGTATGTAATTTTCTAGTTGTATGCAAGAGACTTCTACAAGCCTGTTTATGGATAGACTAACAATATCTTTCCTTTCTTTGGATTTTACGATACTTTTACCAATTATTAAAGAACCACCATGAATGGCGGATTTTCGGGCAAAAAAACTAACTAATTTAAAATTTACAAAATCAAAAATTTATTTATCTTGTCTAAGCCAATGTTCAGTAACACACATAATTTGTACATTTTCAGTATCTAAAAATAATCCTATTTCTAATTTCTTTGCTGGAAAACCCTAGAATATTTTGGTGAATTATATTTATACTCAAAGGTGTTTCCGCTGTCCTATACTTTAGTTTAAATGATTAGAAATGGCATTTGTGTCACTATTGTATAGATCTAGTTGATTCTATATTAAAGGCCAAAAGTTCTACCAAAGTCAAAATATATTATTTAATATTTTATTTACCGTTGAGGAGTTCCGGTGGCCATCTTTGGTCTTCATCATCAGTTCCACTTCACCAAGTGATACTTTCTGAATCCAAATGCTAGACTTGTTACTAAAAATACTAAAATCGCTCTATGTTTGCCTACAATATTTGAGGAGTTCCCTCAATTCCTCACTGATTCCCTCATCAGATTCAGATTTGGTCTACCTCTAAAGTCCACTCTATCAAACAAAAAAAAAAAATTTTTAAAATCGGTCCACTATAATTGACGGAGTAATCGGTGAACATACATAAAAAAAAACATACAGTAGAACGTATAACCTCCCCGTTTTTTGAAGTTGGTTAAAACATACCCATTCCTGGTTTGGTGGGTTTTACGGTCACGAGCGTTAATTTGGGACCCATTTCAAGAAAAATATGCTTGAATTCGTCAATGTCATTAGAGATGTCAAGTCATTTGTAACTTTTAGTAAACTCAACCTTATTGTTGTAGAATGTCAGATTGACTTTGGACCTAAGGTGGGTACCGTAAAATGGGGTGAATAGGATTCGCGGGGTGAATAGAGTTGCAGCCTAAAACCAATCATATTCTACTAATTAAAAGACTGAGATTTAAACGTAATTTTCCAAAAGACTTGTCAATGTAATACTAGTTCTTATTAGTAACAAGTTATGCTTTGTTTTGGGCTGTAATTCTATTCACCCCGCGAATCCTATTCACCCCATTTTACGGTACCAAATTAAATCTCGTGACTGTACATTAGAAAAAAAGTAAGTCTTAAAAAACCCGACTGTTATTGCTAACCAACTTTAAATCGTTATAAATCCTAAATAATCATTCGAAATGGAAAATGATTTAAGAATCGTAAAGATGATTTTTAACCGAATTCAAAAAATGAGGACTGGCGACTTACAATATTTTAACCAAAAGCCGACATGATACGTACTGACCTTATTACTTTGGGGTGGGAACTTTGGTCATTTTTGTAGTTGCAAACGTGGTTATTGGTATTTCAGCTACTGTTTATAAATAAAAATAAAATATATCCATTTATCGCCCCAAGGCGATAATTGGGGGGGTAAAAGTTTGTATGGGAGATTGATTTATTTTTGAACTTGGAAATTGGTATTTAGGCTACAATTTATAAAAAAATACAACTTAGCGATTTAGGAAAATCTACCCCTAAAGGGGAACCACGTTAGTGGTTCGTTTCGTATTTTACAAAGTCAAATATTAATTTTACTTAACTATACACATATATACACATATATAGCAGCTTAAATCTTCAGTTTTTTCGTCAGAAATCGGGTTTTCAAAAGTGTGTGGATTGACTGAGCATAAGAAATTATTTGTAAAAACCTAAATACGTTACTAGTTAGGTGATCTACAAATTATAAAGGTAAGTTAGCATAGGTTTTACTAAAGATTAGTATATAAATATTATATGTTAAATGAATACATTCACTGATTTCATTGGTACATTGTGAGAACTGAGTGAGCACATGTTAAAGGCTTTATTTTTTTTATTTATGCTTTTACAAATACAGAGATTAGTTTTCAATTGTTTTAGAACTTTTACTAAATGAACGGCATTTTGTCTTTTTTTTCAAAAGGGTGCTCACTCAATCCACACGCACACGAAATGGGTGTTATTTTCTTAGATTTCAAAAGTGATGTTAAATTATTTGTGGAAATTCAAGATAGCGGCGATGATGAATTTAAAAAAGTCTATATTGGTATCATTTTCTTAGTTTTTAGGGACCTATATTTAATTATATTTATATTGTATCGATTATTATTTCATAAAAACTTACACCATCCATCCTACCAAATTTCACTTGATTTGGTCCAGTAGATTCTGAGCAAATTGGCTGTGACAGACGGACGGCCAGACAACACGACGCGACGACACGACACGAGTGATCCTAGGGTTCCGTTTTTTTTTCATTTTTTGTACGGAACCCCTTAAAATTATGTGACTAGCCCCTATCGTCAACTACGTATACACATAAAAACATTTTCAAACAACTTGGTGCGTCATATCAAAAAAATAGTAGTCTAGGAATCAATTTCCTTGACTGTACATGAGAAATATCTGGATAAACCCAAAAAGCAAGACTCTTGATGCTTGAATACTTTCGTGTTTTTTTTTGACATGACGCACCAAGATATTTTTAAATGTGTTTATAATGTATTTTATATTTGTAATGTGTTTTATACTTAGAGAATTTAACCAACCGGAGTGGTTACTGACAGGCGTCCCCCTCTGCCAAAGGCATGAGAGCATCGGTCATACCGGTTATATAAAACTAGTTACGGCGCGTTCCGCGCCATTGACAACTGGCAGTACACTCGGAATGACGTGAGCTAAAAATGCCGAATTGCAGTGTATTTTCGTGTAGAAAGAGGTCAGAAACTTCTAGTGTACAAAAGGATAATGTTACTTTCCATCTGTAATTATTATTTTCTCTAAATATTATGAAATAATACACAAAATTTGCAAAGAACAAAAAAATATTGTTGATCAAAGCGTTGCCACTAAATCGTAAAAGATAGAATTTAGTGTAATTTTTTATGTTTACGGTTCAGTTTGTTGTTGAAGTTTTGTAACATTTAATTGAAACTTCTAATTGACGTTCGTTATTGTTCATTATTTATCATATTTTTGAAATTTAAACGGTCGTCACTTAATGCGAAAATAATAGGCAATTCTAATGTTAATATACTGGCCACACTGCACAAATTCAGTGCTGCGATAGCACAAAAACTGATATCGATATCGACTTTATGATTTATGAGTGTTTGTGGTATAGACGGACAGTCAACCTTGCATTAATTATGGACCGCAATTTTATTGTTCTAACCTTTAGGGGGAGGGGGGGGGGGGATTCAATAGTAGTGTAAATTCAGAATCGCGACTGAATTCCGTTCCTGCGTCAGCCGCCATCTTGAACCGTTTTTGCTCAATATCTCGGCCGTTTTCAACTTTACAACAAAAATAGTAGGGGCTTAAGTTGTTGCAAATGCGATTTCCTACAACTTCTTCCTTGCAAATATCATCGTGCCATCGATATTTTTCAAGTGGGAGAAGACTTTGTCACTATTTTCGCTCTGACCAGCCAGTTCAGTTCAGTTTTTCTAGTTTTATGTTTATTCCAGTATGAAATTTCGTCTTCGATTTAAGAGATGAGAAAACCTACATTCAGATAATCTCGGACAAATCAAATGTGTAACACAGAAAAATCTTGTATTGCATTTTCGAAGTGTTCCTTAACGCATTCACTGCCACCGACGCATATATGCGTTCACTCTCATACAAGTTCTCATATGCGTTAAAGATCTTAATTTATCTACATAAAAATAATTGATCTGCATGAACTGAACAAGTAGGCATCGTGAAAATACATGTTGTTCAGTTTTTGGTTTTCTGCTGGTTCTGCGAGTCCGCCAGCCAAGTATTTTTTCATAATATAAGAATAATAATGCAGCTTTTCCTGACTTTAAAATCGACTAGGCTTCATAGATCCAAATTATGTAGGTATTTCATGCGCTTTCAGACTAAACAATACTGACTTATCATTCACCTGTAGTTTTTGACAACCCAAGGTTCTGTGTTATCCTTATCGCAGACCCTAAATCAAAGAAAAAATAACATTTAACTTTTGTCATAATTATTGGCAGAACTCATCGACAGTAAAATATCGACAGAGTCAAGCATTGTCTTAGTTTACTTGAAATGGACGTTATCTCGTGCACTGACACGTGGTCCCTGTGTGTGGATGCACTCGTGTGCGTATAGTTTATGCTAGTGTTTGATAATTTTGGCGTGTGCTAACACTGTTTGTGTGCATTTCCTCGTCCCCCGCGCAGAGAGCTACAGACTTTTTGACATAGAAATTGATGCGCGTAGCCACTCCGGTTGGTTAAATGCTCTAAGGTTTTATATGTATACGTAGTTGACAATAGTGGCTAGACACGTATTTTTTTTTGTAGGTGTACCTTCTATAAGTCTATATAACTCCATTATATTTTCATCAAGTGATTTTATTTGGTTACTCTCGCTTGCACGGTTTAGATAAAATAACAGTATAAAAATGACCTTGATTTTTTAACTTTTCGTGAATAAATCAGAAACAAAAGAAAATCGAAAGCTGATATTAAGCATACAGTGTTCTTAGGTCCTGCCACTACTCCACCTAAAAGTATAACCAAATCCCTCGTGGGGGGGGGGGGAGGGGGGGGGCAATCTTGTTAGCCTAGCCTGCTGAGGTGCGAGGAAGCCAAAGTGCTGAAGCACGTTGCAGCCCACAGGGGACTACTGCCCCGAGCCAGCGTTAAGGCGTCTGGCTGGCCGCTAAGATCCAAACAATTAAGACCTCGTGGCTCAAACACTCAAGAAACATTAGCTTGAACCAAAGCCCGACGAATTTAATGTTTTTAATGTCAATCAGCCAAAGAGAGCATTCCGAATTAAATTTACATCGCGCCGTCTGCTCGTTTAATAAGCTTAATTTTTGAAACATTAAATAAAGTAAATTCTGAAAAGCTTACGAGTTGAGGAAGTTATTTCTGGGATTTGTACGCCAATGTCATACATTTTTTTTGGTGTAATACACTTCACAGAAACGAAATTAAAATAAATAATACTGACTTGTGATTTAAATAAGTACCTTTTATTTCTGAGGATTTTGGAATTTTTGCTAAGTGTTTTAGTTTGAACCATTCGCTCATTCATCAGCTATTAGAAAAATGCATTTTTAGTTCCCAGAGTGAAGTATTTTATTCACAATTGACAGTTTTAGATCTTAAAATGGTTTTTTTTTAAATAACTAATCTGTGAAATAACTCAATAGCCAGTAAAATTAGACCCCCAGTTAACTAAGACAAAATTATTGCAAATTAGCTCTAGTATAACCTCTTCCAAGGAATAGGTCGAGTTACCTGTCACCCTGAATTTGACGCGATGGCCGTATACATAGAAGCTTTTTGACATTACATACAGATGGGTAGACGTAAAACAAATAATAGATTTCACTGAGTCTTAGGTAGGTAAGGTTAGGTTCGTTTTAATATGAGGCCCTGGGGGCCAAAACAACCCAAAAATAGGAGGTCCGCGAGGATCTTCGTTAACTCCGTCAAATTAAATTTTCTATAGTTTTCTAACTCTATGGATGGACACAGAATGAGCTACCGCCAATACCGAACAATCAGGGACAGTTAACTAGGCCTAGGTCTTCTGTAGAAATAGCAATCTGTAGACATGGGATTCTGTTGAACTGAAAATCTGTAGAAATGGAAACCTGTAGAATTAGAAATCAGTAAACATGGGATTCTGTTGAATCGAAAATCTGTAGAAATGGGAATCTGTAGACAAGGTAAAAATCGATTGAAGAAAAAGACAAATTAGGTAACTACTTATGGTGTACTTGGCGCAGGTGGTGCAGGACTACCGGACGTCGTCAGAGGCCGAGCCGGCCGTGCTGCGCGCGTCAGCCTCCAACGCCGAGGACGGCTGCCGCCGGGTCTCCTCCTTCAAGCTCAACCACGATCCGCAGTAGTGATAGCTTTGCGCCAAACCAAATATTTCATCATCAAAATTTAGCCTTTCCTCAATGAGCTGTGCATTTTAAGAATCGTTTAAATGTGGTAAATAAAACCACGCTTTGAATCATCCAGTTTGCGAATTATCAGTCATAATAATCATTACTGGTAGAAATAACAGAGCCAAGTCGTTATTAACACAAATAGTGGCCGCAATGTGCTAGCTACTTTGTGCTTACCTTATTGATTTTAACATTATAGCAAGATTTAGGCTTTTAACTTGAGGCTTTTTAGTCTCTCAATGGACATTGATAATTTTAAACAGAAAATCGAGGTCGCGGTGTTATTTACTTATCTGCACCAATAGCGCCGGTAAAACAAATGCCCTCTTATTCATAAACGCGCTATAAGTAAACTGAGCTTGAAATATGCTGTCCTTATCTGTCATTTTGACATTTGAATTGGGCTGCGCATCCATTGAGTGAGTGGACGGATTTGTTGCTTTGTATTGATTTATCTATATACGAGTACACAGATATGCCGATTGCCGATTCAGTGCACGCTGAACGATAGGATTAAAAAAAACAAAGCAGCAAATCCGTCCGCTGCGTACGCTCCGATTCCGACCCAGCGAACGCACTTTAGACGGATAGGAACAAAGCAAACTTTAACTAAAATAGGCTTATTGTGCATAATATGAATAAGGGTTTTGGCCTATAAGATTTGTAGAGAAAGAGAAAGTATACGCTTATCCACTCCGTATGAATGACCTGAAAGCATTGACCTTTTTGATGTCCTCTGGAGGTTATTGTATTATATTGTGAAAGAGTACGCATCCTGCCGTTCCTGCGCAACGGCGAGGGGAGCGGGGGTCGGGGAACGCCGCGCTCGCGCCGGGCGGGGGCCGGACCCTTAGGCAGTCTTCCGCGGCCCTTGAGAGATGAACACGTGCCTACTCGCGAGTTATACCGTGTAGATTAACTTACCTATTGAATAAACATTTTATTATATACACTCGAGTAATCTTTTACCTCAGAAGTGCGATAGTAACTTGCGCCTACTGTTTACATTACGCGATAAGTGAATACCTATAACGCGATACCTATAGACGCATTAGCTAGTGCGATTTGATTGTTTTCGTTTAGTTTAGTACCTAATAATATTAATTACGTGTCGTGGTGTTCTTACGCGAGTGTTTTCTTTATATTATGTGATTCGCGTCAACATTAGGTATACGAAAATGAGTGGTAATGTGGCGTTTGAAGACGGAATTAAACGCATACGCAGCGAACTCCTAGACAATCTAGAAAAGAAATTAAAGAAACGCGTGCGTAAACTTGAGAAGGAGGTTTACGGCGCGCCGGGTGCGTGCGACGCCAACGAAGAAGGCTCGTTGACGCCGCCATTGCCGAGGCCCACTACGACTGCGCATTCGACTCAATGGAGTGTCGGTATCGGCGCCGATGTTGTTCCGGCGTCACAGCAGCGGGGTTGCTGTCACCAGGCGGTGCATGAGGGCGTGCCCTACGCTGCTGAGGCTACCGCGACGCATCACCACGGCTACTTCACGAGCGCGTGGACCGGTCACGGTAATCAGGCGGCCTCACAAGCCACAGGGTCGGTCGCGCCATCGTCGGTGGGGCCGGTGCTGGATGCGCCAGCTCATCAGCGGGTTGCAGGTATTCCTGTGTCGCAGTCAGCGGCGCCGGGCGCCCCGCTTGTCGGCGTCGTCACCGCCGCGGAGTGCGGCTTGGCGGCCACGTACGCGAGCGCGGGCGCGGGTCTCCACACGCTACCACCGCCGCCTAGCGTCACGACTGTACCTACCGACGTCGGGTATGTCGCACCACAATCATCACTACGGTATGTAGGGCGAAGTGATCCCATACCAGAATATGACCCACAAAAATCATTAATTACGATGGAACTTTGGATTAGAAAAATAGAAGGCATTTCCAACATGTATGGCTGGGACGAAAAAACCACCATTTTTAATACTTCGTCCAAATTGAAGGGTTACGCGCGTCAGTGGTTCGACAATTTAATAGACGTAAATATGACCTGGTCTGAGTTTAAAACAAAATTAATGGTGGCTTTTCCGTCTCAAAAGAGCAAATTGAATATGTTGCGTGACCTAGTAAATGTAACAAGGAAGCCTGAAGATGACTATATGCAGTTCTTTTACGATAAATTAGCTTTGGGCAATGCTTGCGGGCTGCCGCCGCCCTTAATAACGGAAATTATAATAGGTACAATCGGGAGCGAGATCGTAGAAGTCGGGGCGGTGTCAGCGGCTTGCAATGATCCCAATAAATTGCTTAAATACCTATCCTCACTACGCACTACTGAAATGATTAGCCCGATTGTGCAACGCTCAAATGCATCCTTTAAAAAAATGAGATGCAACCTTTGTAAAAAGCGCGGTCATATTTCATCTAATTGCAATTACAAAGTGCGTGATAAGGCAACCTTTTGCACTTTTTGCCGTAAATCGGGCCACACGGAAGAAAAATGCTTCCGAAAGGCTAAGAAGTGTACGTATTGTAGTAGATCGGGTCATATTAAAGAAGAGTGTCTAAAACTTAAAGCTCGAAGGTCTCACAACAACAATAATAATAATTCGAACGCGAGCGCGTCACAATCACAGTCGGTGCATGCTATAAATGATCAATGTTCTAGCTCTAAGTATTATCTCAATGCAAAGGTCAATGACTGTCCAGTGGAAGCTTTTGTCGATTTCGGTAGCTCGTGTATTACGATTACTTACTCTACGTCACGAAAATTAAATCTCGAGGTGCAACCCTGTCAATTGAACAGTGTTATCAGTGGTTTTGGTGGTTCGAAAATAACACCGATTGGTGAGGCATATGTAAAGGTTTGCGCCGACGAGGCCTCATGCGAGGCGCGCGCTTATATTGTACCGGATTCTGCGCAAGACATCGGTGCTATTATCGGCCAACCATTTACGGACTATCCGAATGTGTACGTCATCAAGACACCTACTTCTTTAAAAATGTATAACGCTAATAATTTAAGCGAATTACCTGCCGTTTACGAGGATGTCGAGCGTGTAAAGTTGATCTCGAATAGTCCAGTCACTCTGTCGCCGGGGGTTAATAAAATAATAGTGTCGTGTGACCAATTACTGTGTGGGCAGGCGTCCGTACGTCACACCGAACATAAGGCCCCGAAGGCCGAGTGTGTCGTTCCACAGGGTAATATCGAGTTTTTCGATGGAAAAGCAGTCATGAATGTAATAAATACAAGTAATAATACATTTGACTTGCCTATTAACGTATGTGTAGCACGAGCCGCGATGAATGACAAAGCAAATACCTATAAGGTAGGCGATAATATTGACTCAGACGTATTAAGGAAACTTGAGACGATCTTACAAGAGTATTCGGAATGTTTCTCGGGGTCAGACGACAATAGAGTAGGCAAATGTTCTGTTAAGATGCATATAGAGTTGACAGATAAGGAAAAGGTCGTATATTATCGACCATACCGCATGTCAGCAAGTGATCGCGATAAAGTGCGCAATATTGTTAGTGATTTAAAGAGTAAGGGTATCGTGGAGGAGTCCACTTCACCATACGCGAGCCCCGTTATTCTCGTGACCAAGAAAACGGGAGAACCGCGTATGGTGGTGGATTATCGCGCACTTAACAAAATCACCAAAAAGGAGCGCTACCCTTTACCCTTAATACAAGACCAACTAGACCGCCTATCAAAAGCGCGTGTTTTCTCCTGCCTGGATATTTTATCAGCTTATCATTGCATCCAAATTGACGACAAAAGTAAACACTATACTGCGTTTATAACACCTGATGGCCTTTATCAGTACACCCGTATGAGCTTTGGCTTAGTTAACGCGCCGGCGGTATTTCAACGCGCTATAGACGAGATCCTAGGACCGTTAAAGTTCAAATTTAGCACGGCTTACTTAGATGACATCTTAATTTATTCAAACTCGGACACGGACGCACTTGAACACCTTAGGGCGGTTTTACAACGAATTCGAGACGCCAATATGACATTGAGACTCGATAAGTGCTCATTTTTAGTATCTCGTGTCGAGTATTTGGGACACGAAATATGTAACGGCGAAGTCAAACCTGCGCAACACAAATTAAATGCAGTGCGTGATTTTAAACCACCCGAGAACGTACACCAGGTTAGGCAATTCATGGGTCTGGCAAATTATTTCCGCAAATACGTACGCGATTTTGCCTCACTTGCGCGACCTATCACGCTACTAACGAAGAAAGACCAACCGTGGCATTGGGGTAGCGACCAACAGCAGGCATTCGATCTTATTAAGAAAACACTAGTAAGCCGTCCGGTACTATTATTATTTCATCCAGAGTATGAAACACAAGTTCACACCGATGCCTCCAAAATTGGACTTGGTGGTATTTTGCTACAAAAGCCACCAAATGGTGTATGGCAACCAGTCGCTTACGCTAGCCGTCAGACGACTACCGCAGAGCAACGCTATCATAGCTTTGAATTAGAAACATTAGCCGTTGTTATGTCATTGCACAAATTCAGAGTCTATTTAACTGGTTTAAAATTTACGATCGTGACTGATTGCAATGCTCTGCGGTGGACGTGGTCAAAGCGGGACTTGAACCCGCGAATCGCCAGGTGGTGGCTTGAAGTTCAGGGACTTGATTTCGACGTGGAATATCGTGCGGGTAAATCTATGGCTCACGTGGACGCATTGAGTCGCAATCCTGTTGAATCCGTTATGCGTTGCACAAATAAAGATTTAATGGAGAGCATGCAACAGGATGACGAATCAATCCGAGCCACGATTGAACAACTAAAGGACGAGACGTCTGTAGGTAAAATCAACGGTCTATCACGGGACTACGCCTTCGAAAATAACGTATTATCTAGAATAATAAACGGGCAAAATAAAGTGGTAGTACCACGCCAGTCCCGCTGGTCGTTAGTACAAACTTTCCATGACAATAACGGTCACGCCAATTATAACAAAACCTATGACGCCATGCGGCAAAAATATTGGTTCAGCGGTATGAGACGATTTGTACAAAAATATGTCGGTGGTTGTATTTCATGCCAGTACGCAAAGAAACCAACGGGCCGTAAAATAGGACTATTGCACCCTATAGAAAAAATATCTATACCATTCCACACTGTGCACGTGGACCACCTCGGTCCATTTTGTAAAAGCCCATCTGGCAAAATGTATATTCTAGCCATAATAGACGCGTTCACACGTTTTATCTGGATCGAGGCGGTACGCGATACTAGTTGCGATAAAGTCTTAAAAACATTTGATCAATTCATCAAGACGTTCGGATTGCCAAGTCGCATAATAAGCGATCGTGGCAAAGCATTCGACTGCCACGAATTCAAACAATACTGTCGTGAAAGGCAGATCAAACATGTGCTAACCGCAGTTGCGAGCCCGAGGGCTAATGGGCAGATAGAACGGTTCAACCGCACAATTTTAGACGCCCTAGTCGCCTATGTTGGTGAGGAGGAGCAGGGCCGTTGGGAGGAATACCTTCCCAAGGTGCAACTAGGCATAAATTCAAATTATAATAATAGCACAGGGAAATCCCCGCTAGAGTTGTTATATGGTTTCCGACCACGCCTGTCGGGAGACATCTTAGTACCTACGAGATCTGATATCGGTGCGCTACGGTCAGGCGCTATCACTCGCTCACGGGAGGCTGCTCGAAAATCGAAAGTTAAATTCGATAAGAAAAGACGTGAGGGCGCTCCATTTAAGGAAGGCGATCTCGTCCTGGCTGAGCGTAAGATATTTAAGAGGGGGTTGCGCAGTGGCAAATTAATGCCACGTTTCGACGGCCCGTACATCGTGAAAAAGGTGTTACCACACGATCGATATCTGATTAAAAATAACAGTAGTTCTCGTGGTCGTTCATACGAAAATGTCTTTGCCAGGGACAAACTTAAGCCTTTACAGTATCCTAGCGAGATTACCTCCGATTCTGATTAATAACAGGAAGCTGGTAAAAAAAAAAAAAAAAAAAAAAAAAGTTCATTTTTAAGAGATTATCTCCGATCCTGATTGATAACAGGACGATAAAAAAAAAAAAAAGTTTATTTTTAAGTTCGCTTGATATGCATTAGTGTACAAGTAGATGTTGGTGCTGTACTTTAATCATTAATAGTACTATTTGTTATGTAAGTGTCGTATAAATAACTTAAAAGATAATGTATATGTGCCATGCCAATATTGCATACTTAAGTAGGTAGTTATTACTGTTGTGAGCCATTCGCCTATGGCCGTTGCAACTGTCCTTTTAATATGTGTAAGCGTACCTACTCACTATTTTATGTTGAATTGTCTGTGTTGTGAGCCACTAAGCTGTGGCCGCTGCAACAGTTTAATTAATATATATTAATAGTAATACTAATACTGCTGAATGTTGTTTATTTATCTTGAGCTACAGATCTGTGGCCGAACAACCTATAATCTATCTACTGGGGTACCCTACTGAATTAAAGAACTAACTCAAACATGCATGATAAGACAGATACCACATAGGTGTCGTTACCTTAAAAGGAAGGCTTCCGTAGACTAGTGGTAGATACAGGGTGTCATTTCTGTCAATGATCACATTAATAAGTGTCAGCTACTTACAATAGACATCCAGTGTCGCCACTGTCGATAGACACATTAGTAAAGTGTCATCCACAGATGATAGACAACAGGGTCGGCACCTTCAGTGTCATCATCTGATAGACACATTAATAAGTCGTCTTATATAACCGTGATAGATGCCTAGCGCGTCGTCGACAGAAAGACATATTCATACGTGTCTTCATCATCTTACAGTGCCGGACACATTGGGAAGTGTCATACCTGTGACTTATGGTCTAATTTCTAGCAAGTGTTGGCTACCCGGGACGTGCAGCATCGTCAGGAATGGCCGACTGAAAGAGTACGCATCCTGCCGTTCCTGCGCAACGGCGAGGGGAGCGGGGGTCGGGGAACGCCGCGCTCGCGCCGGGCGGGGGCCGGACCCTTAGGCAGTCTTCCGCGGCCCTTGAGAGATGAACACGTGCCTACTCGCGAGTTATACCGTGTAGATTAACTTACCTATTGAATAAACATTTTATTATATACACTCGAGTAATCTTTTAATTGTAAGACTGGTATTTCAACCAACGGTGTCGGGTCCTTAAAAAACTACTACCTTGATAAGGGTTAAAGTACATTTCAGTAAATCTAAATTTCCACTAGGTGTGAAAGATATAAATAGCATGACTAGAAAGAAATCGATCCTAAGATTATTTCAGTAGTGCGTAAAATATATACCTATTACGATTAGAAAGAGATTCAAATTTATCAAAAGTGAATAATCATACGGCATCATGCTTAGTCGAATATGATGCTTTCTCAGCTTATCGATGGATGCTAACGCCGCATTTCACCAAACTTGGAATAAGACTTACTTAGAGATTTGTCTATACAAATTCGGCGTTTAATCTAGGTAGGTAGGTAGGTATATAAGACCTTATTTCAGTTTAGTCGAATGCAACCTGAGAAAGCAAAATAAATACAAACTTTTCCGACTAAATACTATGCCGCATTAATAAATCTGTAGGTACCTATCACGAAAAACGACAGCAATAATTATGATTCCTACGGCAAAATTATCAGTGGATATATTGTACGCTATTCCCTAGTAACCAAACACTGAAAAATCATCGAATTTGCGAAAAATAATTTACTGGTACTATATGAATATGAACCTATTTTGTTAAGTCAGACCTTAGAATAAATTTGTGGAATCTGGGATCGCCTTGGATTATAGTAAATGTCTAGTTTTAAAGCACGTCAACAACGTATTAGTGCCGCGTCGTGTACCTCGAGCAAGCAATCTCCGGTAGGTTATGGTCATACTCTTTATTGTATGTACAGTTACCGTCATAAGTATATATACGTTACTAAGACGTCAAAAATATATATACGCATTTATACCACTAATAATGTCTATGTAAACATATATTTTATGCGATGGCAGCGTAGATATTAATGCTTTCGACTGTACATTGACGCAGCCGTGTAAGATCAATTTGAGTAGCGGCTAGCTGGGCGCGCCGACGCGGATTGAAAACACTATACTTAGTACAAATGTACGTAAGAAATGTAGCGGGCGCGACGTGGGGGTAGTTGGTTTATATTTTTTGCCATTTCCATAGATTAGTTTTTTACGGTCACGGTTGTTATGTTATCAACCTAACATAGAAATTGTTATTTCTTGTGACTTACATCTTTATGACGGGGCTCCATGGTGGCCCTGCAAATCCTGCAATCACCATAAAATAATTAAGTACCGACATAGCATAAAAGACAGACTATGAGATGAACTTTGCACCAGTCATCTCTCTCTACTTTATAGATTATGAACTTAAATAGAGAAAATCAAACAAAAACTATTCGGTTGGTTCTTCTTTTATTATTTATTACTGTTATTGTCACAAGGGGTACTACTTTGTACCTTCCTGTACTACAAAATCAAAAAGTTTTTATTGTGGCTAGTTAATTGAATGTGAGGGTGAGTTCTTTTGTTTAAGTAGGTTTTGGCAGATCCAAATTCAAAGCTTGTGGACATCTATAAGATAACGAAAGAGTACTTTATACACATGTCACTTTATAGATCGTTATAAATGCTATTAAAACTTATTTTGATAATTGAATAATTCGGTTTTTACGCTATGGTGTTGTAAGATAATAGCAGTCGGTGGCGGTGCGACTAAGTCGGGCGCGGCTCGCTGTGTAGGCATACTACTACCTACTTCGAATTACCTGGGCTGAGAGGACTCCGTAGGCTTAGCTCTTTAAGAAAACTTATCTTTAGTTTCAAATCTTAAAAATTATGATTTCAGTAGGTTATAACGATTCTCTGCACGAATTCATTGTAGAAAGACCTCTTCCTAACATAAGTTAAAAACAAGGCGTATAATGTATTTTTGTGCAATCAAAATTATTAATGTCACGTTAACTTTTTGGCTGGAATAAGTAAAACAAAGCGAATTGATGCGTATTGTATTAAAAAAATAAATAAATATGAATTGATCATGTTATTTTATTTATGAAACAGCTTGTAACTCCTTCTACAAAGAGGTTGAGGACAATCTATACATATAATAAAGAGTGTATTCCCCGTGGCAGCACTAAACGGCACCACTGGTCAATATTAGTATCATAAATAGGAGATAGGTTAAGGTTATGTTAGATCTTCATCAGGCCCAAAGGGCCAAGAACACCCAGAAATAGGAGCTCCGAGCTCCGTCGACACAGTTAAGTCGCTTTTAGTTCTAAAAAATTGGTACAGTAGTGCCACGCAGTAGTGCCTAGGGAAAAAAAAGGTATTGTAGAAGGGAAAAAATCTGTAGACTCGAAATACTAACTTAAAAATACTAGGTAATATAGGGGGCCTCAGAAAGGACAGCAGAACACGTTTATTCATTTTATAGAGTTGGTGTCTGTCTAAACCGCCGGGCCATTTCTTCTTTGGTGGAAGAATAAGTATTTTATACGTGAGGGGCCTGGATGAGATTCCATCTTACATGCTCACACGCATAACTCCCGTCAAAGACACCAACTGAATACTTTTAATTAAAAAAAACCGGCCAAGTGTGAGTTGTAATCTATAAGCAATAGGTAAACTAGGTATATTTAGAAATTTTTTCAAAATTTTAGGCTCAGTACTTTCGGAGATCAGTGGGCTTAGCATGCGAGGCGAGGAGAATACGTTTAATTTCGTCAAACGCGATTTAATGTCAAATATGGCTATTCCATATTCTAACGTAAGGGTAAACCTTTAAAGTTTTAAATAAAAGTGTATTTTGTGTGAATTGAGTCCTTTTATTACTAAACATCTTACTGCCACACTCAGAGACGTCAATTTAATTTAATGCTTTATTAAAGTTGCTGCTGTCACTTTCTTTATAACAGCAATAGAATAAGCCAACACGTCACTAAACAAGCATTAAATTTAATTGACGTCTCTGAGTGCGGCAGTTAGTGTGACGTTATGTCATATTTTCTTATTTTCCTATGAATGACGTAAAATATGACAGTAAATCTTGCGTAGCATACTAAGCCCCCTGGGGTGAAATGGTATTTTTTCGTTTTCTTTCATGAATAAAATCGATACTATTTATTTGAAAATAATAACAAAAATATATTAGAGATGAGATAACGAGCCCTTTCATTTGATATATGACACAGTAATGATAGCAAAACTTTTTTAATAATTTCCTAATTTGTTCTCCGAATACGACCGTTATTTAAAAAAAAAGTATTTACTTTGCACATTTGTGTTTGGGTCATCAATTTACATCTGTGTACCAAATTTTAAATCAAGTGGTCCAGTAGTTTCGGAGCAAATTGGCTGTGGCAGACGGACAGACAGACAGACGCACGAGTGATCCTATAAGGGTTTAGTTTATTCATTTTTTCTACCGAACCCTAAAACAACTTGAACTTAATAAAAACCAGAAACTAAACAGAAAATATAGACTGGAAGAGGTAGAAATCACCACGACGCAGAGATCGCATTCGAACTCTCAGAGCAGATGACGAATGACTTGACGAATCAACACTGGAATCATGGCTAGCGCAGAAGACGGGCTGTAGCGACCATAAACTGAGTTACACACTTTCTTTTTGCTATTTTGTCGATGCATGCAACATCTGGCAGCAGACGGTTCATGTACAGGTTGAAGAGGCGGGGCGATCTTTACCCCCCCTGCCTCACCCCGCGATCCCGAATCGCACCTATAAAATCAAAGTCAAAGTCAAATCATTTAATGTTAAAAAACACAAGTCATAATTATAACAAATAAATAATTAATAAAATGAAAAAATAAAAGATCACAATACAAACCCTAAATCAAAAATAAAATTATCAATTACTCATAAAATTCCTTAACACTATTTATAAAACGCTTTCTCAGTTAGAAATACTTTTAACCTACCGACATACAAATCATAAGAAGGCGCATTCATAATGTCCCCGCTCAATTTATTATAAATACGAACACCTACCGCCCGCAACGCATTTGAAGTGCGCGCCAAACGGACCAATGTCAATATGTCCCTACAAGTTCGCCTTTGATCGGGGCGGCGTGCCCTGAACTCATTTTTATGCATCCACATGTATTTGGCTACCTCAAGGATGTACAGACTCGGGACCGTGAGTATTTTCAGACTTATAAAAGTGCTCCTTGGTTGGAGAAAGAGGAGGGATTTTAGCTAAAATTCTCACGGCCCTCTTCTGCAATACAAATACTCTCTATCCCTATCAGCTGCAAGACCCCAGAAATCAATTCCGTACCTAAGATAAAATTTAATTTATGTATGCATAGTAAGCCATGCGGAGATTCTCCTGCGATAGTATAGGGGCGAGTCGAGACAGAGCGAACACTGCCCGCGCCAACTTACCCGACAACACATCAATATGCTTACCCCACTTTAAACCAGAGTCAAAATGAAACCCCAAATAACATGTATCCTGCACTTGTGGCAGAGCTATGCCGTTAACGATAATGTTTAAGGGTGTTGCATACCGTCCCCTAAGCCAGAAGTGCAGAATAAACGTTTTTGACAAGTTAATTGCAAACCCGTTAGCGTTGAACCAGTCAGACAACGTTTCAAGTGTCCTTGTGACATTTCGCTCCAGGTCAGAAAAAGTGCTACCAGACACAATTGCACAGCCATCATCCGCGAACATTACGAAATCACCATCCGGGAACATGCTAATTAGGTAATTTACCATCACGAGAAACAAGATATTTCCCGTCGAATATCCCTGGGGAACAGAACAGTCACCCAGTGCCCTCTCTTCAGACATCGTGCTACCCCCGTCACCAGAAACAACCAGCTTCCTCCCATGAAGAAATGTTCGGATGAAACTGAGAAAGCTTCCCTGTATTCCGTAGTACTGTAACTTCAACAATAGAAGACATAAGTATACACCTCCGACTACGCTCCAGCCCACTTCACACAATTTTCTTGGTTACCGTACCAGTACTTGAGTAACGAGGTAACTTCATACGGCAAATCAGTCACAGATTGTAACTTTATGCCACAGTCCGTCCACATATGTCGAATGCTTTTGACAGCTCCAAGTAACAGGCATAAACAGGCGTTTTTCTGGCCGTGTAGTACTGGACAGTCTGCTTTAGACATAGGGTGGCAGACTTTGAAACGCATTAGCTATATGGGTCATTATTTGGGCGTTTGTTCCGAATCACTTTCGTGGTCATATTTTTGTGGAAGTGGCTGCAGATTTCGATTTCGTTTCTGGTTAGGTATCTAAGTTTACCGAACATCTAACAAATACCCAAAAACGGCATCAAAATATACGCCCAATTCAATGTTTGTAATAATACATTAAACTAACCATTGTTAATGTACCATTGTAGGTGATCAGACCAGTTAACATCCTCATTTAAAACATAGGTAGGTATTTACAACCACCTGCCGCGCCGCGCTAGTTACTATGCAATGATGATTTACTGTCATTAGGTACAAATGGAAAATCGTCCTCGTGAAATAACCATTCTGAAAATGGGTCAAAACTAATACTTAGTATCCAAAGTGAATTTAGTCAAAATGTAATTGTGCTGAAAAGTATTAATAACCAAATTTATTTTCGTTGTAAATTAATTAAGTCCCAATGTAATTTTGTACATTATAAATTATGAGGAAAATGTAATACCTACGCACAAGTGAATGTTTGTAGTGTAATATGAATTAAGACCATATAAATATAATAAATAGTACAAATTTCAGGTAGGATGTATTTACAATTGGTCATATTTCTGAGTGTACGTAAATACAAATAGACATATTTTTTTCGACCAATATCATATTGGACAATTTTACCATGGGACATCATGATTCCATTTTAGACGTTATTCAGGATGGACAATTTTCCTTTTTGTTGTATTTCAAATGGTATTTTTTCTGAACAGACGTATAATTTCAAGTGAACGATTTTCCATTTGAACCTAATGACAGTAAATCGCAGTGATCTAGCCAGCGCCGACAGCCATGCGCCTCGCTTATAAAAGTGTAGGTACTGGAACCCAATTCTCGTGACTTCGAGATGATTTTTCATGCGAGATGAACCGTCAACTGCATACATTTTTTCGACATATCTCGCATGAAAAATCATCTCGAACTCCCGAGAGTTGGGTCCCTTAAAAAATCCATGTCCACGCACGACCAAGTCTGCTCGCAACTAAAGTTCATAAGTTCAGAGCAAAACTGCTCACCTGGGTACGAGTTAAAATCCCCGAGGACAAAAACTGTCTCAAAGGCTTTACTCTCAATTATCGCACTAATTCCACCGAGACACTCAATGAATGTAGGCATGTAGACCGATATTATTAACATCACGCGATTACTAAGCGCAACTTTGATCGCCGCGAGGCGCATTAGGTATAACCCTAAAAGACTAGTTTTTGAAAGTACCTTCTCAGGACAGGACAGGACTAAAATTGTCTCTGTAGACCCAACAGTTTTAGAGATAAAGCTTTTCAAAATTCATAATTTATTCGAACTTCGCAATTTTTTGCAATTAGTGCGTTCTATTAGGTAACATAGTTCACTTTGTGATACCAGCACCTAATTTTAGTATGTTGTTAAACATGTTGTTCTATCTTAAAAACCGTCGGGACCCCACCTGTAAAGTACCTACTTGGATCCGGAGATATATGACGTCGTCAAAATGGCGACCGCTGTATTTTGAAAATTGCGAATAATTCTGATTATATAATCTGGGTATCAAATGAACGGGAATCAAATGTTCCATAATGCTATTATACACAACAGTAGCTCAGTGGTACAGTTACGAAAATATTTTAAATATAAAAATATTTTATCTATAAAAACTCACTATTTTCATTTAAGTACAGCCTCGGAACTATTAGCCCACGGAATTGGTACATTTTGCCTTGCATTAAATCGGGTAGTTCTGTTTTTTTTACATGTTCTATGTGATGAAGTGGTTATGGCAAATCCAAGTTTTCGACCTCGAAAGCCCTCCGGATCATTGCCAAATTTTGTCAGACTTTTTTCAGTTTCTACCAATTTTTACCAACAGGGACCTAGGGTAAGCGTACCAGTGAATGAACCCTTAAGGAGATTTTCGTCTTTAAATAAAAAAAATTATAAAATTAAAGCAGTTACTGACAAATATTATTGTCCTTATCAATCAAGAAAGTGTTCTAGTTTGCTTATATAACGTTTGTTTTATAATGATATTGCCAAATTTCAAGTTATAGCTATTTTAGCCGAAAACGAACCAAAACACCAGTGAATGAACATTAAAACACCAGTAAATGAACAAATGAAACCAGTGAATGAACTATGTCTAATTGTTTACTATGTTTTTTCTTTTTTTTAATTTATTTAAAAAAATGATATTTTACTACTTAATATTCATTGACGTGCCACTTTCCCGCCTGAAAACGCTATAGGTATAATAGTTTCTTGTAAAATAACGATCGTTCATTAACTGGCTCTTAAATGTTATGCGAAACCAATGAATGAACAAGTCGTATTGATGGTAGTTCATTTACTGGACATTATAAACTAGTGAATGAACGAACATTTTTAGCATTTATGAGTTTGTTCGAATACTGGCCATATGACGGACAATCAATTAACAGCTATGTTTCTGAAAAATAAACATTAATACAACAACGAAAACGCACAATATTGTAAAATAAGTAATTCACACGGTTCTAGTGAATGAACACCGCGGTTCATTCATTGGTTTTAGCGGTTACTGTGATCCAGCTATAAAACACTTGCTTAAAATGGCAATTTGAAAGAAAAACACATGTTATGGTCCGTAAATAGAAAAAACATATCCTTAAGACTTGAAATAAACACATACTACGCGTCGTTGTTGTTTGGAATAAGTACAGTATCACATCAAAAACAAAGTCCTCTTACCGTCCGCTTACTACTGCCCCATACAACGAAAACACGTCTGCGAAACGTCCACTTTGAGTATCTGTTATTTTGCAACTAATGCACCTGCGTTGAATTCAATGTTACCATGATGTTACTAGTAATGTTGCTCATCTAAAAAAAAATACTTTGTTGTGTAGAAATTTACAGAATTCTTATTTTGCGAAAATATGCTCACTTTGTTCATTCACTAGCACTGTTCATTCACTGGTACGTTTACCCTATTTTACGGTAAATATCACTATGTACCTACACTTTAAAGAAGACTAAATTTTCAACAAAGTAGGTTAAGTGAGAAGGCGATAATCCAAATAGTTTGTTAAGATACAGTTGTTCAAAAATTTGCAAAAGGGTCTAGCAGCGGGCCGATTATGGTCATGTTTATCGACGTAGATAAAACATCTGTCACTTTCTGACCAGTATGTAAGTGCGAGAATGATGGAAGCTTTATCCACCGCGATAAAAGTGACCATAATACGGGCCCAGGCTAAGCTAACAAGATTGGCCCCCCACGAGGGATTTGGTTATACTTTTAGGCTGCTTGAGGCTCCCCAAAAGGAGTGCTGTAAATTTAGAAGATCAGCCTGGTCCATTAAAGATGTACAAGAAAAAGTAATTAAAATACGTGACTAGCCACAATTCGCGTTGAAAAAGTCCGGAAAAAATCCCGTTTAATTTCAAACACCCAGTTTTTTTTCGGATTTTTATAGAAAAAAACCAAAGAAATTTTCTGCTGTTATTTTAATCTATATGAAGGGTCCACGGAACGAACATGTCTAGTCACTTTTTTTTGAAAATGAGTTTTGAATCTCAAAATGTAGAGGACGAAATGAAGCATTACCTACCACTCAGTTTTAGATATAAATCGTCATATTTCTTGTATTTTTTCACTCTTAAAAAAACCTCTACACGAAAATTACGTACAAAATGTCATGGTTCCTAACTTTCAAATCGCGATATCTCAAAAAGTTACTAATGTGACTAGACATGTTCTTTCCGTGGACCCTTCATATTCGGTCTTATTTGCACCTACAAAAGGGTGACATCGACGACATGAAGGCAGAAGCAATTGAAATAGGTAGCGAGAGTGACAGTGATTGACTATGAATAAATTGTCATTATTCATTTGTTATTTATCCTAAAAAACCCGAAAAAGACGAAAAAAAACGAAATATTCATAAATTCCCGAAAAAATCATTTGTTTTTTCCGATATTTTCAACGCTAGCCACAATTATCAACTACGTATACATGTTAAAAACATTTTCAAATATCTTGGTGAGTCATGTCAAAAAAAAAACGAAAGTATTCAAGTATCAAAAGAGTTTTGCATTCTGAGTTTATCCAAATAGTTCCCAGGTACAGTCAAGGAAATTGGTTCCTAGACCACTTTGGACTATGTCAAAGTGACGTAATCAATCAAAATGTTACAGAATTTCTTATAATTTTATTTACATTGTCACTTTGACATAGTCCAAAGTGATTTAGAAATCAATTTCCTTGACTGTGCGTGGGAACTATCTGGATAAACTCAGAATGCAAGACTCTTTTGATGCTTGAATACTTTCGTTATTATGTTTTTGACATGACTCACTCTAAGTTTAAGGACAGGAACGTCTTTAAAAATATGCATTATTAACTCCATTATATTTCCATCAATAGTGATTTTATTTGGTTACTCTCGCTTGCATGGTTAAGTTTAATAACAGTTTAAAAAGTACCTTGATTTTTTAACATTTTCGTGAATAAATCAGAAATAAAAGAAAATCGAAAGCTGATATTAAGCGTACAGTGTTCTTAGGGTCCTGGCACTACTCCACCTAAAAGTATAACCAAATCCCTCGTGGGGGCCAATCTTGTTAGTTTAGCCTGCTAGACCCTTTTGCAAATTTTTGAACAACTGTATCTTACAAACTATTTGGATTATCCCATTCTCACTTTAACCTACTTTGTTGAAAATTTAGTCTTCTTTAAAGTGCACATAGTGATATTTACCGTAAAATAGGTGGGGAACCCAACGGGAAACTTGCTTTCTTACACACAGCTCATTATGTAATATCGACTGAATTGCAGTCATTCAGATACTGATATCAGCCCGAATCTGTTAAAATGTCACATGACGGTCATCTAATATAATCAAACCCCGGATGACAAGTGCAAAAATGTACCAGTGGCTAGTGATTAATTAAATATCGACTACGTTTTATCGTCATCGTTAAAAAGCTATTTCAAGATTTTATTTTACCACTTGGTCGGCGGCGGGACTAATACGTATATTGATGCCAAATTACAGCTTTCTATAACTAAGAGTCTCTGAACTAAGCTGCAGACCGACGGACATGGCGAAAATATAAAGGTTCTCAATTCGTTGAAATGCTGAGGAATATTTTTGCACTGAATTAATTGTTATTCAATATAATTTCAAAGGTTGTCAAAATGTTCGAGTTGGATTCAATGTAAGATATCGGTTGTTTATAATTGCGATAAGTACAAATAAAAGAGGTTTACAAATTATTACAAGGTATTCAAACTTGACCATTAATTATGTTGTGATGATTGAAAATTGCTTTTTGACGATGTCGATAAAACTTAGTCGATATTTAATTAATCACTAGCCACTAGTACATTTCTGGTCCCGTCATCCGGGGTTTGATTATATTAGATGACCGTCATGTGACATTTTAGCAGATTCGGGCTGTTATCAGTATCGGAATGACTGCAATTCAGTCGATATTACATAATGAGCTGTGTGTAAGAAAGCAAGTTTCCTGCTGGGTTCCCCACAATTTATCCGAAGAGCAAAAGGCGGCTCGTGTTGATTCTTGCCGGAATACTCTGCAACGCTTCAACGGAGGGAAGTCAAATGCCGTTTATAATATCGTTTCAGGTGACGAATCATATGGCTCCCATACGGCTCGGAAGACAAATGATTTTTTGAAGCAGGAAAACGCTGAGCTGATGAGCCATCCTCCGTACAGTCCTGACCTGAGCCCAACCGATTTCATTACATTACATTCCCTAGAATTAAAGATTTATTACGCGGTCAACGGTTTGAAGACCCCGAAGCAGCTGTGGAAGGGTACAAATCATCTATTTTGTCAACATCAACTTCAGACTGGAATTAGGTACTGTTTTAATGATTGGTTTGCACGAATGGCAAAGCGCATTAAATTGAACGGAGAATACTTCGAAAAACAATAAAATACAATTTAGCTAAGCATACCGTGCATGTGGTTTTTCTTATTCCCGATCATTTCAGTGTGCCCCTCGTATAGAGCCACAGCTGTCAAAATGTATGAACTAACAGTCGTATGGTGAAATCGGTACTAAAATAGGTAGAAAAAATATTAACAGGCATGTTTGTAAGGAGTTTTTGTGAAAAAGATAAAGTTTTACCAGGGGCACGTTTTATAAAGCTACAAGTAATAATTTTACAGGTCTAAACTGGCAACACTGCTCAAATGGAAGATCGTCATTGGTCGAGGGTGTGTCAAATGGAGACTTGTAACCTGTAAATTGTAATTTGTAGCTTTATAAAACAGGCCCCAGTAGGTTAGGAAATTAAACATTTGTCATCCGCGCAAGAATGTTTTCTTTTAAATCTTATAATTTGACCTTGTACGTCGTGTACGTCAAGCAAAAATACTAACAGGACAAAAAAATCTAAATGCATTTTAATTCATAATATTCAGCTATTATTAAGAAAATAAAACTTACCTATATTAGGTACTTTGCACTTCAGAAACATCAAAAAATATCAAATATCGGTTCAGGCAAAAATGTAACAGAACTGATAGTTGTTGAATAATCGAACATATATCAACCTATATCGTCATTTTTTTAAATTAAACAGAAGGTGTTGTTTAATAGTTTAATATAGTAACACAAACGATTTGCATTAATTTGTTTAATTTTCTTGTAAAGCGTTACGTCGTACGGTCGGCGTAAGTACGCTTTAGTGCTTTGTCACTTTAACGTTATATAACTAAGATATAGCATACCTATATATGAAACTTAAACTAAATTCACCTTTGTTAAATTTTTGCCTTCACCGGTATTAAAAAAAAACTTTTAATATTTGTTTGTAAGTGTATTAATGAAATAATTTAAGTGAAAAAATCGCTGTTAATATTTTTGTTTGAGGTACTTGACAAAAAATCCGATACATTTTTTATTTTAATTTCTATGGACGAATTTGTTTAACTCTGCAGAAATATGTAGGTTCTACCAATTCTTTACATACTATAACTAAAGTATCCTGTTAACTATTTTGCCTAAAATTTTATTCACTAAAACTTGTTTTTATTTTTTTACCTTGTTCCGGTCATGGAAAGTGTTTAATTTTTCGTTATTATTTGGAGAACTAAGTTTGAATACTTACACGACACAAACGCTTGCTAGATTTTTTGCAACTGTCAAATCTAAAAGCCCCACAGTGTAACGCCTCTGAGTTGCAATAAGAATTTTGCTACCAAAAATAACTTCTATATAAATACCTATTTATTTATAAGGGCATCTTGTATTTATGGAAATAAATTTGTTCAGAATGCTCATTAAAATTATATCTTTAAAAATACGTACTAATGAATATGGTTTTTCATCTGAGTGTGGTTTGTCAAGAAGTGTTAATGTAGGTACTATTGTAAACATATTTTATGTATTGGCCACCCGTTTTGGTCTTAAATTCTAATCCCGAGTAAAATTGTATCAATGCCAAGGATAAACAAATCAACAAGACTTTGTTAATGATTATACACGTAAGTTTATTGAAATCCACATATTCTAACACAGAATCCTTATAGTTTATTTATACTTAACAGAAATAAAATCAGATTATTTAATATTCACAAGCGAAACATCAACGATAGTTTATATCAATAATTAGTCCAACGTTAATAGTTAATTACTTTAATGTAATTGTTACTTACAAGTCTTACAACTACAATTATTCTTAACATATTCGGAGCAAGGCTTCCAAGTTCCGCACGAAATGAATCTAGACCATCATTATATTATTATTTTACAATAACGTTATACCAAAATCGTTATTCACGCGCTGAGCTGTAGGTCCGAGTTTTATAATATAACGTTATTGTTACTGCTGTTATTCATCATAATGTAATGGTATAAACTTCATATCATAATAATAATTTCTTTAAACACATAATAGGTTAATAACTTTATAAGTACACTAAGTACCAATTTCATAAAACGATGTTAACCACTTAACAGACGACTAGAGCGTTAACAGCTGTCAAAATGTATGAAGTAACAGTCGATTAACATTGATTCAATTTAACATCGTTTGGTGAAATCGGTACTTAATTTTGCTTGTTCGTAGGTACAATACCGCGGTGGTCGTCATTGCGGTCCATCTATAAGCATCATAATTCTTTGATTTAGGGCATTAACGGTACGGATGTAATTTTTTTTCATACAAACCTTAGATATACATCTACTGAATATACACTCAAAATTTCATAAGAATCCGTCAAGCCGTTTCGGAGGAAGTTTGTAACAAACACTGTGCCATGAGAATTTTATATATTTGAAAGATTATAACGTTATTCTGGGTTTGTTACGATTTTGATCTCGTTGTGATGAAGTATAACGTTACGAAAAAATATCGATATATTAAAAAAAAACAATTACTTAACTTTAACAAAATATAGCGTTGGTAACGATATTTTTCATAACGTTATGGACAGACATAGAAGTTTTTGTGGCACGAATAAAAATTGTCCTAGGGACTTAATATAGGGATATTAGTTTATTGATAAAATGTACTTTCTTATGACAGTTATGACTTTATGACTATGAGATACCTAACGTATAATATGAACATGCAATTGTATACCTAATATACATGACAAGCCCTGCCTACCTCACTTTGGGAATGAAGGAGTGAGTTTATGTATATATGTATGTATGTATGTAGGTCCGTATAGGTCGATTAAAAAAGAAAACGGTTTTCATCTTATACTTAAAGTCTGTTCCTATTCGTTCGGTAACTCTTATAAACAAATCAATTTACCATTATAACTCCATATTCGCGTACTTTTGAAGGTTGAGCATAGTCATATTATTTATTGATCATTGTCCTCATGTTTATTTTGAGGTACAGTGTTTTTCAGCTGAGAAGGGTTCTGTGACGTTTCGAGTTTGACAGTTTTAGAGATGACCCATAGTGAAAGACTATCGACTTTATTATTAGTTTTTCTAACTTATCCTACTTTTGGAGAGATTTCAATATATTTTATAAATGTATATTCAACTAGTTTTCCGCCCCTGGCTTCACCCACATGGAATCCGGTCCGGTTACATCACGTACCTAAATTATATCATCCCACGTAAACATAATATAGGATATAAAGTAGGTATATAAAGCGGGGCTCAGATTTGCTGTGGTTCAAAATCTTCTATCAGCGTTCGCGTAAACTAGTATGATACGTGTAAACGGCGCGGGGCTGTTCAAAGTGCATTTATATACAATTTTTTAAACTGTCAATGTAAATGACAGTAATACACTTAATTAATAGTATCAAAAAATCTCGCTAAGTTTTGTTCAAAATTTCAAATATCTACGTATTCACTGTTATCGAATAATGAATCGTGGCAATTGTCGATTCTGTTGTGTCCCAACTCTACTCTGTTCCGTTTCACACATTGCGTACTTTAACAAAGAAATATTTTTCTATCGTATTTAATTAAATGTAATTAATAGACACAGATTTTGATATTTATTTCAAGAAACATAGTTTTATATTTTTTTGGTTCATATTGCTACAAAATATAAGTGATTGTTAAAAAATATTTTGCGAAAATATGCGTAGTTCGGAAAAATTTAAATTGTCACAGAACCCTTCCCAGCTGAAAAACACTGTATTAATCTCTATTAAACCTTGTATTTTTGATGAAAGCACTCTCGATAAAATACAATGACACTGATTGGTTCTTGACATATACATTTAGTTTTTTCAAAATATAATTTGACATAAAACGTAGTGATGTCTTAATAGATATGATTGATGAACTAGTTAAGAAAGGTTTTCGTCTCTGTCACACCCAGCAGTGCGACAGGGACGAAATAAACGGTTTAAATAACAAAAAAAAAACAATAGTATTCTTAATTATTTCAAAAGACTTTCCGTTTTAATAAAACAAGCTTATTATATTACAATGGCTACAAGAGGATTCGATTTCGATGTTACGTTAACCTTGACCTGGCCCTTTCTTAACATAACTGTGGAATAAAAGGTATTTGGAGAATAGGTGTTTCGGAGTAACCCACCTCACCGGTGGGCTTATGAAATAAATCGTTCCAATCTAGTAAGAAAGTTGAGATAGAAACCCATAGAACAAAAAAAAAGCATAGAAACCGGACTATAAAATGAACTTTGCACCAGCTATATTTTTCTACTAAGTTTATATATTGCGCATTACGTAAGAGAAAATAAAACGTAAAACAGGCTGTTTTTATAACAAAATTGTGTACTTACCTAAAATTATAAATAAATACTAACAAAGGCATATTATCTACATACAAAAGTACACACATATCGAGGTTCATTCAAATTTTTCGTCCTAAAACCTTGTAAAAATGTCAGTTAAAGAGAAAAAACAACCTACGTTTTGCTTCATTTTTATTACATAAGTAGGTATAGAGAAAGATAGCTGGTGCAAAGTTCATCTTATAGTCCGGCTTCTATGCAATAGTATGTTCTTATTCTACAAGGTGTCACAGAAACCGACGTCAAAGCAATCGATTTAACCCCTATATATGTTAAGCGATTTTTGCTAGTTTCATAAGTTATTGATTTAGTTTCAAGTAGACACAGTTGCACCGGGACACAATCTCGACACTTATTTCAAATCAATCAGACGGTGTCGAAGGAGCTCCGCTTGGCGGAGCTCCTATTTCTGGATGGTTTGGCCCTCCGGGCCTGCTGCAACACTAACATAACCTAAACCTGCCTAGCCCCTGTTCCATCTATCCCTTATTCCAAAAGAAGTACCAGGAGACCATAAATAGCTTAGGGTACGTATATCTTATCAACGATCTCCATCCAACCACTTCCGTAACTAATAGTACAATATTTGATGTGTCTATTTGGGCTTGTCTCTTTGAGATTGTGTCCCGTTGCAACTGTGTCTCCTTGAAATTAAAGCCTTTTTTTAAAGCTTTTCATTACGGTGTTAACAGTGTAGGTACCTACCTATAGGTCTAGCACTTAACTGAGTATTTCCCTGCGGTAGTGGAGCGGTGCGGGAGGAGTGTTTTCGTTACGTCAAATGACGCGAGACTTCAGTCGGGTGTCGGACATCACTGTCATCAACACGGGTAATTTGGACTAGCCGCTTTGATCAAAACGCACACGAGATTTACAACCCAAGAGGAGTCCTCCGATTATGCTTCAAACTAAATAAGTTGTTATAAAGTGTACGAATATTATAAGGCAAGAAAATCAAATCAATAAAGCATAAAGATGACATTAATGTTCAAAAACTGTTGCCAAGGTTACCTGATTGTCAGAACAAAGCGTACGACCGTTCAAAATTTTAGTTCAAAACACTTGTATTTAATCATGTTGTAACTCATTTTGTCGGTTTATATTGTCATACGCAACTATACCAATTCAATTTATATACAAACTTGTGAATATCGTAAGAGATATTTCGATACTATTCATCACACGTGTAGGTATATAGCGAGACGCATCACATGTATCCCCTCCCGCAGGAACCTACTGGGTTATGCGCTACATTTATACAGTTACTAATAGTATTTTATGTAACTGATACATAAAGAGAGTCCTTAAAATACGAGTGTGGTTTTATGAAACGAGCTGAAGGCGAGTTTCATAATAAGATCACACGAGTGTTTTAAGGCCTAATTATGTACAGTTGCATACATTACTTTATCTACACACATATTATAAGTACTCTAAGATGCGTTCAGTAGGCGGCACAACAAACAAATGGCGGCAAAGCTAACCAGGGACCCAATTCTCGTGACTTCGAGATGATTTTTCATGCGAGATATGTCGAAAAAATGTATGCAGTTGACAGTTGATCTCGCATGAAAAATCATCTCGAAGTCACGAGAATTGGGTCCCTGTGTCACAACACAATGTTTTTTTTTTTTTAATCATAGACAAACTAACAAAGTCCCTATTCTAATGCCATTCGAAATCAAAATGGCGTACGACACTTTACTTAAAATATACCAAGTCGACGTTTAATTGATACTAGAATTGGCCCCCTGTTTGAATTGTATTGGTTTTGGAAGATGTTCCAAATTTGAACAACATTACTTTATCAAAAGTTGTATCGTAATTTTACCTTTACATTACAGCTCTTCTTATCTGTAGCTGTAATGAAAAGGTAGCTGTAAAAAAAACATATCATAGTAAAATTGTATCTTGTAATGCTGGTCATTTGTCTACGGATTCTGAACGCATTATAGAGGACTTATGATATGAGTGTAGATAAACGTATTTATTATTTGATCTCGCAATGTACCTACCTAACGCTAATCCAGAAAATTACTACCACGTATTCGTAAAAAAAACATTGCAATTCAATTTACTCAAATACAATTCTCTGTTCGTATCTCCGTCGGAGAAGCACCTTCAAAATTGATGATGATGAATATATAATTCAACCTTTTTAATTAAATAATTAGGGGTAAAATTATTCCCATCACTATTTTATCCTCTATCAAAAGACAATTACAGTCAGGTATATTTGTTATTTTCATTGGCATTCCGAATAGGAACAGACTTTACAGATAAATAAGACGTTGACATAACATGACAGTCTTGTCCGCTCAGGAAGATTAGTTGATGGAAATAATATTACGCATAAAAATATTACCTATCATTATGATAACATCGATAGGTAGTGATCAGAATTTTAGTTAATTTCTATTTTATCCGGTGAACTTCACACCTATTTGAAACAGTTAGGTATCCATAAATTTAATATCGGAAGGAATTCTTTAGTTAATTGATATTTTTGCCACAAAAACTTCTATGTCTGGTTAAGAAGGTCTACATGGATCGGCGGCGTCTCAACGACGGCACTGGACGCGTCCTCCGAAACAGTCCACGAGCACCACACGCAAGCGGCGCACGCCCACCGGCGGCGGCACCTCTTCGCCTAAGAAGGTGTCGCGACTGTATATAATGTACTTATTCGAATCAACTAAAACGGCGACTGCCTACTTATAGCCAGAAATATCTAAGTTCTTCCTGAAAGATTCACCGCTTATAATGCTACTTCAAATGCTACTTACATGAGATATGTACATTCTGTAAACAAACGTGTGGGAGACATGATGATTGCGTATTGGCCTACTATAGTCGCGTCGTGGGACATTAAAATTCATGAGAAAGTTTTGAAAATTCTAAAAAAACTCATTTTTGCTGGGTGCACAGTGAGCTAATTAAAAAAAAAATAGAAGTTTTACATGTCTTTCCAGACATGCACAACTTTCAACCCGCTTCTAACATAAAAAATAGCCTACTTTCGGAGTATGAGACATGAAAAACAATTTGTAAGTTGTTTGTAAGCGGAAAAATGACACGAGTGTCTCATGACTACTAATACCGTGGCGTGGCCGTGTTTACGATATGTTTAGTTTAAAATTGATAAGTATCACCCGTAAAAGCCCCGAAATTCCTTTTACTTTTGTTTGATACGTTTCCTTCCTTTTATTTTATTATCAGAGCGAAGCTAGTTCTTACTGCCATCTCGTGGCTAATAAAAAAGCGGTTATTTCATTTTTAAAACAAGAAGAATTGAAATCGTACAGCCCTACTCAAAGTAATTAGCAGATGTTCATTTCACATTAAATGCAAAATAATAAAGTAAACAGTATCATAATGGTTTGTCTACGTATTATTAATAATGTTTTGTAGATCATCATCCTGAAATTCGTTTAACAACGCCTTCTGTTCTTCCCACCTTAAACTTAAGTAGGTTCTTATAGAGGCATAGATTTTACAGCTGCTGCGACAGCACACACAATTATTAATCAAAACAAAAAGCAACAATGATTACCTATATTATAAATGTTGTTTGAGTGTGATGATTTATTGGTAATTCTTATGTGAACAAATAAATTTTGTTGTACGTTTAAATACGTTAATACAATAACTGTAAAAGGAACACGCCTGTGAACTAGATTCCTTCTGTAGTGCGTCTCCCTTCCACTCGGGTATCTATCTTTGCGCTTCCAGTGCATTCTTCTCTTTTACTTCAATTGTGTATTTATTAACTACTATCTATATACATGTAATGTAGGTGTGGAGCTGAGCCGTGAAGTGAAACGAATTTCTGTCTGTACCGCATTTTAAAGTTTTATAAGTGAAAACTACAAAAACAAGTGCAAGACTCAATAAAGTGCAGTTCATTTATCCTTACGTATGCAAATGTACTCATTCCTTGACCGTGTCATTAATTAAATTATCAATCTCCAACATAAACAGCTGTAGTTGTGCTTACTCACTCACTTGTTGGGTTGTTGCACTTATCGTACTTTCTTATTATTAAATACCTAAAGCACCACCGTAAAACTTCAATCTTTTTAAAAGTAGCTCTCATTGCACTTTATCTATCCACACTGCAAAAATGAAAACTTTTAGTAATCTCATAAGTATTTTCTCTCTGGCTACGCGACTATACCTATCTTTTTCTGCTTCAAAATTATTATTATAGATTAAATAAGTACTGAAATAAACGATCCTGTACTTGCTTGTTACCTTAGCTGTTATTTACATAATTTTAACACAAATTATTATCCGTCGTTTCAACCGTGAGCTGTTTCACTTTTACTTTTACATAAGATGCGTAACGGTTCCCCACGCATTTTACAGTTGGTTATTTGGTTTACTAGGTACTCCTGACGCAAGGAATATTGGACACATTCAATGGATTGTGCAGCATTTCTGGGTAGGTGTAGAAGAAGGCACCGCGAACACTTGTGTAGTACTTCTTCCATGATGTTTAAATAGGTACAAAGAGGCAGACCTGGCTAGAGGTCAGATCAGGAGGCATACGGGCTAAACCGAGTTATGTTTTTTTAATGTACTTTTTTTCCGCAAAATATGCAACATTTAATAACGTTAAATTGAATATCTTAGAAATTAAAAACGATAAAAGAGCAAAGCAAGAGCTTTCATTTAGTCATTTCATTAAAAAAGTATTTATACAAAAATCAAAAAATTGTATTTGAGGCCCGTTGAAATTTTAACAGCGCAATGTTGGTAAGTAGGTAACTAAAAATAAATATTCTCAATATGACAGATCATTTCGCTCCCTAGCTTCGCTCCAATTTTACAAAAAAAAACCTATTCCATCCAAAATAATGTAAAGATTTTTACAATAGGTTTCGTGGTTCCCGTGATTACCTGTTGGATAGATACAACCACACAAAATGAAAAATATCTAGATTTGGATAAATAATTGAGAGAGCAGAATTGCATATAAATAAACAAACACAGGTAGTACTTTGGTTTCATTCAAATAGACCCAGTAGTTTTGATTCTACGAACGTTTAAAATTTTGATCAATCATATCTTACTCTTGCTAATATATGAATGAGAAGGTTTGGATGCCCGCTTGCACGTAAATGGTAACCCTAGGTATAGTCCGAACACCGAAAACCAAATACTGCCTCACAGGGGAAAAACCTCGTGTATAAGCGAATTTTGGCATAGTTGTAGGGAATAGTGTTTTAAAACACATACTAAAAGTACTGACGGGTGGGGGGGTGTAAAGGTCCCTTTTTTAGTTTTTCGCAAATATCTCGTAAACGGTGGCCCATAGCAAAGAATGTTCCATTACATGATTAATCTGCATAAAATTTTCTACAAGAGATTTGACATTTTTTCTCTAGAATCAATATTTAATGAGATATGGAGGGAAGAACGATTTCTGAATATAGCGTTAGTTGTCAGGAAAATGCCCTTAAGGCACTGGTCCCACCGCCGGCGAGTAAGCTATGAACTATCGGCTATTTTCTTGCCCAAGAAACGAACAAAAGATAATCGCTCCCGTGTAAATAAAAGAGACATATAGTTCATAGTTGAGCGAGTATAGCTCACTCGCTCAGCGATGAACTATAAATTTATATCTCTCTCTTTTATTTGGGACCAGTGCCTTTAAGCTTAAAGCCCTTCGATCTGAGGCGAAAAATATCGTTAATCATTTGTACTGTAAAGATTGTAAGCAAGAAGCGTAAATCAAACACAATATTTAGTTTAGTGTCTTGTATTTAATAGACTAGTAAATGAAGCCAAATAATATTGATACTTTAAGTTCCTTTGTGCATTTGCTCGTTACTTATAACTCCATTTGGCTTTTATATCTTAAACGTAGTCCATTTAGAAACCTTAATAAGATGGTGCCATTTATTTCATTATTTATTGCCACCGCCTGTGTAGCACGGTCTTCATGATGTTTTCATGAGAAATAGAAACAATAGTAGATTGTTCAACAAGAGACTAAAACAAGCTATAATGACACGAGATGTTTAGCCAAGCGAGCTAGCCAGCGAGCGAGAGTGGCTATAGTTCGAGTGTCATTATAGTTGTTTAGTCTCGCGTTAAACACTCTACTTTTCACTTTGAATGCGAGGAAAAAAAACGACGTATCAAGATTTAGAAAATATGTAACAAAGTTTCTGACTAATTTGTTTCGTGGTTGTTAGACTTGTTAGTTTTTTGTAAAGTGACACTTTACAAAGTGACATAAATGCTTGCATATTTAGCCAACAGATATAAACTTGAAAACTATTTGGACCATGCCTAATAAAATAAAACTAGGTATCCTTAATATATTTAAATAGATTCATATTCGTAATCATTAATCGTATTTCATAAAATTAAATCGTTAATTTTTAATTATTTTTGCGCAGGTGTCATTTTGAGGTTATTTCCACAGCTTAAAAATGGTCCATACACAATCACTGAAAATGGCGATAATCCTCCATTCACAAACACCTGTTTAGGGATTTCCAAAGTAAATTAAAAAAAATACTTTAATCCCTAGACATTAATAATGAGTTTTAGTCCCGATGTGCAGAGACTAAAGTAAAATTTTAAAGCATGAGAAGTGAAAAAAGAAATACCTCACATTTCCTCACAATACGAAATTGGTTTTGCATTAAAGTACATGTAGCTAACAACACCTTAAACTTATTCTGTGACCGCGTAAATTAACAATTGAACATGAATTAAGAATTAATTTAATATACTTAATAGCAAAATTCAAAATTGTACACATTAATTTGGACCTGTGCGGTATTGTTAGCTAAGCAACGATACGTCATCGAATTTTTGAAGTCAATTTCAACTAAATCTTAATAACCATACATAATGCACATGATTGTTTTAATTTTACCTTAATGCTTAAAGAATAAGAAATGTAAATCCAAAGTTGGTTTTAAGGGTTAGGTAGGTAACTAACTGTTATTAATTACTTAATATAATAAATATTGGTTTGTTCCGTCCCTCTACGGATTGTTCCATCTTCACGACATAAATAGTTAATTGCACAGACGTGATATTTAAATTTTATCCTGGAAAATGGAATAATTTCCAAAGAAATAAATAACTTCTACGCGGACCGAGTCCACTACATCATACTTTTATTAGACTGGTGGAAAATCAAGTATCAACCCCTTTAAATCCTGTCACTCCGGGGTTGCAAGCCCTAAATTTGAATTTCCCTTTTTTTCATGAGATTCTGATAGACCTATGCCTACATACAACACTCTCGCTTCGCTAAGGTCGGATTTTTATTCCCACAGAAAAAATGTGAACAAAGTTACGTCACTGTCAAAGTGACATTTCAGGGGATCTCAAAGTTTGGGCCAGCAAGAAATATAATAATAATATTATCATTTCGCTCGTACCGTGATATAAAAATAAATTTGAGAAATAGGTAATTGAACTTAAAATCGCACAAATGAGTCACTGAAAAGCAATTACGACGGAATCACGAATTGTGAAGCGAAGCGAGTGAAGTGACGTTTCACATTAAGTAATCAAGCAACCCTCAACTGGTTGACACAGGTGTATCGAGTCAATGATACCAGTGCAATAAATAAATTATGCATATAAAAACACTTCTCTCGTTTTAAATCAATACAACAAAGAATTTATATCAAAATAAAGTATGCCAACAACAAATTAAATTCTTCAATCTTGATTACAATATATAGTTTTTTTATAGAAAGTCGAAATTTCTTATAAATGTGGAAAGTATAAATATTTTGAATCTCTCAATCTCAGGTCTCAGGTCTGCCTCATTGTATTTATAATCAATTTTATAATCGTCCTATAAAAAGTATACCAAATTATGAATCCGCTTCTAAATAAATAACATAAACTTAGAATGTTTCAGTTTAATGGTTTCCAAAAAAACAACTCTCAAATTACTCAATTATCTTTGAAGAATCATGGTAACTCAGTGGTAAATTGCACGGTATAGAAGCTTTAGGTCCACATCTCGTTAGGACTAGGTAGCAAATACGACCAGATCGCTTTGCGAGTACATCTCGATCTGACTACATCGCTTTGTGCTTAGATCGCAATACAACCAGATCGCTTTGCGACTACATCTCAAAAAGTCCGAGTTGTAAAATGACCACTTCTCTTGCGTTACTAGGTAGGTTAGGTTTGTTAGGTAACTTCAAATGCCCGAAGGGCAAATTGCCCAGGAATAGGAGCCCCGCCATGCGGGGCTCCGTCGACATTGCTAACACAGACATAACATGAAAAAACAATGTGGTCATTTAGCGACTCAGACTTATTGAGATGTAGTCACAAAGCGATCTAGTCGTATTGCGATCTAGGCACAAAGCGATGTAGTCAGACCGAGATGTAGTCACAAAGCGATCTGGTCGTATCAGCTACCTAGCCATATCAAGATGTAGGCGGAAAGCTTCTATCCCAAAAGGCGGGGACATCGACATCCACTGCGTTAGGTACTCACTTTATACTTAGTTATTACAAATACTTTTTATGAATTAGGATAATTCTAAATATAAGCTTATTTTTCGAGTTTAAAGTTAGAAAACGCTGCACTTTACCCTTTTTTGAAATAAAAAGAGTTTAGTGAGAAAGTGGCTAAAAACTTTTGTACAACGAAAAGTAGAATGGCCCAATTACCTACTTACTACTCAAAAATGCTTAACAGCTCTGCCAAGAATTTATCCTCAATTTGAGGCTTTTAAAATCAGCCATCTTTTTCATACCTACGTTTGAAGTCTCATAAATAATGGGTAGGTATTTTAAAGTTTTTATGGTGTCAAAAATATCACCACTCCTCTTTACCCTGACAAATAAGGTCATAAAATATGATACGATGGCTGCGTGTAGATTTAAGTGGTACTGACCCACAGGGAGCTTCTTTTTTTACTTTAAATGCGTCTTGTTTTATTACATCTATGCCCTTAATTATAAACGGGGAATAACCATGGAGTAGCTATGCCATGCTTTGTTCTTACCAGCCGAATTCAAATGTCACAACGACAGGTAAGGACAAAACATGGCATAGCTACTCCAAGATTATTCCACGTTTATAATTAAAGGCACTTATGTAAGTACAAAGTCTTCATTTCTACTCTTAAAAAAATTGTCCTCAATCACTTCAAATTTTGTGAAAAAAAAAAACGTCAAAAAGTAGGACAATTAATAATCTACTAAGTATACATAGCTTTAATAGCTTGACATACTGACGACATAACCGACAAATTATAATTCAAAATCGTGTTTGATCAGGGCCAGGGGTTTAAAAAATCTTTTTAAATTTTACCGGGAAGAACTTTATAATGTAATTTTACGTTATAACACGGTATGGCAGTTAATTGAAATAAAAACGAGAACTTAGAACCAACCTGATATCAATATCAAAAAGTTGCCATCAAATAAATTGGCGATATTTACTTAGGTATATACTCGCAAAGAAGAAACTGACTGGCTGGTCGACCGCCGCGCAGCCGACGCCGCTGGACCTAGGGACTTGAAATTTGGAGGAAACATTGTTTGGATATCCTAGGGTTGCTCTAATTGTAAGAAGGGATTTTTGGAAATTCATCCCCTAAGGGGTTAAAGTAGGGGGAGTAGCGAGAAACTAATTCTATGCGTACGAAGTCGCGGGCGTCCTCTAGTACATATATAGGTACTTGTATATTATCTGACCTGCAGGCCTAGTTGGAGACAAGTTGTATTCTATGATACCTAACATAACGTAACGTCAAAATACTTATACATATGGAATTGAATCATCATGCCATCCGTCAGCTTGCGTCAATATTTTGCATGTTCTTCGATTTCGGAGGTCGTTAACATTTACATTTTGTCCAGGTAACCCTTGATTCTTTATGCATATGTATTAAAAATTATACCATGCCTTTTTTCTTTTTCGTAAATTTATAAATCTTAAGAGTTTAGGCAATACGCTCAAGTTTGAACCGTGAGTAGGTATGCGTGTAATATGTTTACAAATGGAAGTAGCAAGTAGAAGAAGAAGCATGGAACAGTATTATACTTCATGGAGCTTTTTATCGGAGCATGTTATGGTGGTAGACGGTAGTGTTAGTTGCGCGAATCTGTGGAGGAGGGCATGTTCTCTCCATCGACCTTGTGGCGCGCGGCGCCGGCGCCGGCGGGCGCGGGCCAGGCGGGCGCGGGCCACCCCGACGTGGACACCTCCGCCGGCCTCTCGCCCCCCACCCCCCCCTCGCCCTTTGCCGCGCACTCCAGCGACAACGGCTTTGGCGTTTCAATCCTGCAGTAAATTAACATTAACATTTAATGTTTGATATAACCCAGTCATCAGGCCAGTAGCCTAGTTGTAATGCTTTTTACTTTTATTAAATAAGAAATAAAGTTGATCAAAGAATCTTAAAAATATGTCCTTGGGTAAAGCCGCGGAGAGTTCGAACCGCCCCCGCTTTTGTGTTACGAAAAAAATACATATAACATTACAAAAAGCATTTATTTTCACAGGTATCATGTAAGAACCTAATCAGAAGTACCTATTGTAATTAAAAATAAATAAATAAATAAATCTTTATGATTATGACTAAGTATTTCCGTTACACAAAAGCGGAGCGGCTCTAACGCTCCGCGGCCTTACCCACTTATGATATGATGTAGTGCAATGTGCCAACCCTCAAGTGCATTTAAATCTAGATTTCATCTTTTCTCAAGATTTTGGAGGCATCTTACAGTTTGATGAAAAACTATGCCATGCTCTTTAGATAAAAAAATACCTCACGCGTTCAGGTTCGTGCATGCCGTCGTTGGTGCTGGAGATCTCGAGGTCCTCAGCGTAACTCAGGTGCATTTTCTCGCCCTCGTTGCGAAGTTCTTTTTCTAGAACATAATTTATTTTGTTTAAGTACCTACCAAAGTATATTTTTTTCTACTTGTTAAGTAACCCTCTACAAAATTAACTTAAGATTGTAAAGTAAGTAAACGTTTGTCTTAATGTTGTCTAATGTTGTGGTGGCTTCCGTCTGGTTCGCACGTGCATCGAACACATGCGAACAAGTACCATGAAACCGACGAGATTACCGATAATTAGTAGGTACTAGCGGCCCGCCCGGCCTGTCTCGGGAGTGGTTTAGTATGTTCATTCTAGGTTAAAGTTAATCCTAGTTATCATCATATCAAAATATGATATTGTCATCTTAATTATAATTTTGAAATAGATTAGCAACATAATGTATCCAGGACTAACAGGCGTCATCGAATGTCACTCCATACTTTTCTGTCGATTTCGTTAAATCGTCGATTTAAGCTAAACGTTGGTCATCTTGGCTACCACCCCAGACCTACCGTTTATTTACCTAGATTGTTTGGGTAAGCAAAGATGGATTTTCTTGCAATAATAAAACAACACGTTAATGACTTAACATTCACCCCCTTACTAATAAACGTTGAGTAACGGTGGTATAGCTATACAATGTTTTGTCCACAGATCACAGAAACAAGGGAGATAATGTTATGGGGGCGTGGTTCGTGACGCCACGGTATGGTCAAAATAACAAGGCGCGTCAAGCGTTGCCTTAGTCACCCGTTGATCGCTGTCAATATTCGAGCTCCGTTTAAATGGTAAAATGACTATTTGTAGGGTAAAAGTTTGCAAAAGTCGAAGTCCAAATGTTAATTTTAAGTCAAGGGGCATAGCTTACCACTGGTAAATTTCGTTTTAAGGCATGATTTCTATTTTTAAATGAATATTTAAGGTTCGTATGGATTTCTGAGCGTAAGGATGTGGAGTATGTGGACGCAATTTATATAGACTATCGATAAATGGCTTGTTCTACAGCGATAGTTGAGTCATTCTATGTTTTTTGACAAACAAATTAATAAAGTTTTAATACTTGTGTGACATGATAGATTTGGGTGTGGTGTTTAAAGTTCACTACTCTCCCCCCCCTCCCTGGCCGCTTCACCCCCCCCCCCACCGTGAAATGTGTCCCCGTTAACGGTGTTTTAACATTCTTGGGACAACTATAATAGATATAAAAAAGTGTAAAGGACAAAAATGTTTCTTATTAAATTCTAAAAAGAAAAGGTTATATGTATTTTTTGATAGGCTCAACGGTTTTAAAGCTATAGCTACAGGTCCGGCCACTTATATATCACCTTTTACTTCCATCTCTTACGATTAGCAACGATTCCATACAAATATGACTTACCAAAATTGACAACCAATCAAGAACTTATTGACCAATTGTATTGCATTTATCGTTGTTTGTTAGCTGTTTAAATAAGGTTCGAAATGCTGTATAATAAATGTTTGTACATATCGTAGTTTTCACGGAGGAAGCATTTAAAAAACCATCGCTGACGCGTTCATACTAATTTGTATCAACTTTATGTAAACCGTATTCTTGCTAATCAAATATTATTTTATTCTAACATTAATGTAGGTATTAAGTTTAAATGATGTAATTATATTAAATAGCAGTAAAATAAAAATAAAAGTAATTATTGTGTGTGAAAATGGAATACTTAGTAAAGTCTGTTCCTATTCGGACTGCCAATGAAAGTAACAAGTATACCTGACTGTAATTGTCTTTAGATAGAGGATCCTCATCATCGTATTATTTATCCGAATAATAATTTTGAAGGTGCTTGTCCACCGGAGACACGAACAGACAATAGGATTTGAGTAAATTGAATTGCAATGTTTTTTTTACGAATCCGCTTTAGTAATTTTCTGGGTTAGCGTATCGAAATGTCTCTTACGATATTTACAAGTTTGTACCTAAATTGAATTGGTATAGTTGCGTATGACAATACCTATATATCGACAAAATGAGTTACAACATGATTAAACATAAATGTTTTGAACTGAAATTTTGAACCGTCTGTATTATTTGTCGTACGCTTTGTTCTGACAATCCGGTAACCTTGGCAACAGTCTTATGAACATCTTCATCTTTGCCAGACAATTCGTTGAGTTGGTCAACTATGCCTATGGTGAATTAGACGTCACGTTATTTTTCTACCAAAAAGTTTTAAACTAAAGGGTTGGCACTCAGAAGAGGACGCGACATCCTACGTGATGCGCAATATGTAATCCACGTGGCGCGATGGCAACGCAGCGCAAAATTCCGCGCCCCACGGACCCTGAGTAGGCGTCGCGCATTCGTAAGCGTTACACAGTGGGCTTAGTATGCTACGCGTGAACTAGTGTCACATTTTACGTCTTTCATGAATTAGTGGCAGATAAAAAGTTGCTAGTTAAATAAGATTCCATATAGAATAAGAACATACTATTGCATAGAAGCCGGACTATAACATGAACTTTGCACTAGCTATCTTTCTCTACTTATGTAATATAATAAGAGAAAATGAACCAAAAAGTAGGTTGTTTTTTCTTCTTTAACTGACATTTTTACAAGATTTTGAATGAACCTCGATATGTCCGCGAACGTGTGTACTTATGTATGTATGCAAACACAAACACTTTAAGCATAAAACACAGAAATTCAAACATACTATTGCATAGAAGCCGGACTATAACATGAACTTTGCACTAGCTATCTTTCTCTACTTATGTAATATAATAAGAGAAAATGAACCAAAAAGTAGGTTGTTTTTTCTTCTTTAACTGACATTTTTACAAGATTTTGAATGAACCTCGATATGTCCGCGAACGTGTGTACTTATGTATGTATGCAAACACAAACACTTTAAGCATAAAACACAGAAATTCAAACAATATTTACAGAATAAGAATTTACAAATGCGGACTTATCCCTTTATAGGATCTCTTCCAGTTTTGGGTGATAATTTATACTTACGTAACCTAATAGACAAACAGCCGATTTTTTCAATTGCCAAACTAAATTATATTAGATAATATGCCTTTGTAAGTATTAATTTATAATTTTAGGTATAAAATTTAGTTCATGCAGTTTCTGTAAACATTGTTTTTGTACTTATGCCTACTTACTTTATTTATTATTAGTCGTTATTTATTACTCGTTATACTTTATTACTCGTTGCCACATTCTGTTTTTCTTGTTTTCCTCAATCACTCAAAGGTTAGCTGAAAGAGATCCCTTAAAGGGATAAGTTCGCCTTTGTACATTCCTATTCTGTAAATATTGTATTTGAATTTCCGTGTTTTGTACATTAAAGTGTTTCTATACATACACACGTTTTCTCATACGTAATGCGCAAAATATAAACTTAGTAGACAAATATAGCTAGTGCAAAGTTCATTGTATAGTCCGGTTTCTATGCTATTCTTGTTATTCAAACCGTTTATTTCGTCCCTGTCGCACTGCTGGGTGCGATAGAGACGAAATCCTCGCTTAACTACTTAATCAATCAAACCTATCAAGACATCACTACTTTTTATGTCAAATTATATTTCGAAAAAATAAAATGCATGCAATCATGGTATTTTACCGAGAGTGATATTCATCAAAAAATACAAGGTTAAATAGAGATTACTACCTCAAAATAAACATGAAGACAATAAGTGTATAAATAAATAATATGACTATGTTCAACCTTCAAAAGTACGCGAATATGGAGTTATAATGGTAAATTTAATTGTTTATAAGAGTGACGGAACGAATAGGAACAGACTTTAACTATATTAACGTTGCAAACAAGTTTTACATGGTTGTCGATTTATTTTGACACATTCCTAGTGGCATTCCTAAGTGGACTGCAGGAAAGAGACGTACACCTCTTGAAAAAAGGATCACTAACATGTCACTATAAGGATGTCCTTAATCTGCTGTCCTTAAGGACTACTATCTTGGCGCCATCTAGCTAATTCGTAATTAATTCATTACTGGTCGCTAGATGGCAGCTATGTGAATAGTAAGCGCTACCTTACGTTCAGTAGCTGAATTACTATGGAAAAAAAAACGAACTTTCAGAATGTTTCAACCTTGAAATCTTAACATAAAGCTTAATTTTGTGCTACTATCATAACTATGTTACGGCGTTTTTATTTCGTAAGCTGTAACCAATTATGAGGAGGTTGTTTTTGTATTAGTTAATAGATCGTAAGCATAAGAGGCACAAATGTTTAAAATTAGCAACGCCGGAGGCCCGTTTCACAAAGCTACAAGTTACAAATTACAAGCGGAAGTCTCTTTTTAACTTATTTTTGCTAGAATGAGAGTTCCGCTTGTAATTTGTAACTTGTACCTTCGTGAACCGGGCCACTGTTCTTGTACGAATTTGCGCTCAAAACATATCTCACTTGTTTCTGTGATCCGTGGTTTTGTCCTTATCTGTCATTGTGACATTTGGATTTGACAGACAAGGACAAAAAAAAATTACATGAGAGCAACCATTTTTTTTGCAATACCTATTTTTTGTTTTGAAAATAACTTTATCGAAATGAATTGTCACCCTACTAATTGTTTAGAGATTCTTAGGTATGCTCAACATTAAGGTTAAAGAAACTAGGTTCATTGACATTATTTTATTACATTGACACACAAAATATTCTACAAGACAGATGCTATTTAATCAAGAAAAGAAGAAAATAATTTTCTGTTATAACGTAAACGTCAATGAAATTTGGTAATTTTGTTGAAACGCGGTCATAGCAACCCTATAAAACAACCAATAACGACTATGTTCAGTAAGAATAGACAGCTATTTGGGCGTTGTATGACCAATAGAGTCTGTCTAATGAAAGATGAACCTGAGAAAAAGCGGCAAATTCAAAAAATCTTCATATGGTATTACCGATCAATGTAGGAATAAACGATTTTGATACTTTTCTTATTTTGTTTATTTTGGTGGGCACAAAGGAAGAGGAAACGCTTACTTTTTCACAATACTAAGGCCCGTATTCATAAACTATAGGTACTCAAGTCTACTAATACCGCACTCAAGTGTCCGTTTGTCCATATTAAGACTACACACGGTATCATATTTAAGTACAGTTTATTAGTAGAAGCCCGAGAGTCTTACTACTTAATACGTATGGGTGGATCAACTTTTTTGTTGTTGTTATTGTCCCGTCAGCCAGGAGACAACAGTGATAGTTTCTTAGAAAAAATGTTATAATGCATACTTCTAGCACACTCAGGAGAAAAGCCATAAAATAATGGTAGTGGACTTATATCCTTTGAAATCATAGTTTTAATGAGTGACCCAGGAAACGTCACCCTGGCACCGAACTACGAAGAAAAGTCGATTGACCCGTATAGTCAGCATTAAATAAATAGATAGTGACACCCAGTCGCCAAACGTGTACCGAACTATTTGGCGACTTTGGGTATCACGAAGTATTTGATGCTTTGAAACTATCTATGAAAAAAAATGCAGACCACCATAATAATGCTTGCATCAGCATGCTTTCTTATTTGTGAGCTCTTTTAGTGAATAAAATCATCAATAACAAGTCATTAAGTAAAAATATTTTATTTATTATTAGGGTAAAACCGATGCTTTCTCTCAACTCTGCCAATAGGCATCTGAGTGAAGGCACTTGCTTCTTTACAATATCAAATTCGTTCACTTTATTTCGGATGGCATGGATGTCAAAACTATCTAAATTGGATACTGTGGCCTTGTGAGTTCGCTTCTTTCCTGGAGTACTGAAGACACCATGGTTTACTTTGCCTTCATTCTCTTCAATGTCGAAACACTGACATCTGTAAGAAGAAAGAAGGAATGAATTAAACAGAACACCATTTACAAATATATTGTGACACGCAGTACAGCCCCATTGTACAGTCCGACAGCTCTAAGAACATTTGGGTTTAGGTGAAATCAAATTGCATCGGTGAGGTTCAAATCGCAACAGTTTAAGAACAAAGAAGACGGGTATAACCCGAACATCTTTTCCAAGAGCTCATGAAGTGTTCGTAGGTACATATTAATATGTTTATGATATCTTTTAACTAAATGTATATAAACACCTCCTTAGTGTTTTACTGAAACTATGAGTGTCAGTTATATTATAATTAATTTAATAAATTTGCGATTGTTAAGAGATTCAATATGGTATAGGTACAGACAATACACCTATGTATAGGGAAAGACAATGATTTAATTAATTTTAGTATTTACCGGTCATTGATGATAATTCTTCTCAGTACTTCGTCTGACTCTGGCATAGTAAATCGTTTTGCTCCAACTCTTTCAACTGCTGAAGATTTTTCAAAACCGTTTGTTTTTCACCATCCACGTCCAGCTTATCTGAAAGGAATACATCGTTTAATTTCTTAATGGAAAAGAAATACCAATTTCAAAAGATAGGTAGGACAGAAAAGGCATATATTCTATGAAACTTTGGATTGAAGATATAGAAATAATAAGTATCAAAATTAACATGCCATACTAACCTTGTTATAACCTATGAATTCGGTCACCGCATGTAAACACTCTATTTTTAGGGTTCCGTACCAAAATGGTACAAAAGGAACCCTAATGATGAGACTTCGTTGTCTGTCTGTCTGTATGTCACAGCAGGTTTTCTCAGCAACTACAAATGCTATCAACTTTAAATTTGGCATAGTTGTACAACTAGCTTGCCCGCATCTATTGGTAGTAAAAAAAATGAAATTAATTTTATTAATAATTGAATGGGGAAATGGTCTAGAATGGGGGGTTCAAAAATGAAAGTGGTTCGATTATAGCAAATGGGGTGCCATATGAAAGGTCTTAATCTGCACATTTCAAAAAAATGAAAATTTTCTGTGATGTACTTTTTGATTTATAGCCAAAAATGTACAAAAAATTACCGTTCCACCCCCCTTTATCTCCAAAGTATACTAATCAAAAATTTTGAAAAAAATCCTGCCGGATTGATAATTACTTATATTTTCTGGGAAAAATAAAATAAAGTGTTCATTATTTACAGTTTTTGAGAAATAACAAAAAAACTAAGAAAATCTGTATTAAAATTTAGGCTAGTCAAAATCGACCTTATTGCCTGGAAAATAAAGCTACTAACAAAATGAGTATTTTCTTTTGCGGTTACCAAGCATATTATCTTCAATACGGAACCCTCGGTGCGCGAGTCCGACTCGCACTTGACCGGTTTTTTTTCTTTCAACAATGCTTCCCTCTTCTCTTGTTTTTCTTTATATTTGTTTATAATGGTACAAAGGAACTGCCGCACACCACTTTTGATAGTTTTACGCATGTTTAGTCCGTAAATTTCCAGAAGAAAACTTTAATTTGACAGACTCGAACCAACCACGACTTGTTTGTCGTTGTTGTTGATGTCAAAACGTCATTTTAATAGTGTTGCCGGACCTGCCAGTTAAATAAAAGCCCGGTTCATCATTCATTAGACAGACTCTAGTAGCCGTTGTTTAAACGTAGCCGTAGGTCTAACAGCGTTCGGATAAAATCGTGGGTATTAAATTTTTCCGATGTCGAAATTACCAATCATAATTTCTCGTTACGCTAAGAATGGTCGCTAGGTTACGGTTTCAAGACCTGCATTTGGTTGACTTTGGGTAAAGTCATTTTGTTGTCATGTCAGGTTGGTAGACTTGGCTCTCAAAAGCTAAAGTTTATCGACGTAAGATCTGTCAAATTCCCCGCCAAAGCGATGGCACTTGACGTGTCGTATCCACTTCACTTCAATAATGAATGTAGGATGACCATGTCTTCAGTGGTTATTGGTTTTAACAACATCATTAATCCTAATTAATTAAACAGTGAGGTAATTGCGTGAGAACTCACACATTGAATTCAATTTTGGTTGGTTTTTAATATTTTTCAACTCCTGATCACCGATTAAAAATCACCGTGTATATAGTATAGATTTTACTTTCCACTCTTAAGTCAACAACTAATAAGGTCAAACAAGGACCCCGCTCCGTATTAAGGAAGCTTGAACTTTACTGAGTTAACGTTATGTCGCGGTCCAGTATATATCAAACTCCAGAAATACAAAAAATTGTGCAGGCACTACTATTTTTGTTATAACTGAATTATTAAAAAAAACCGAGGATTTAGCTGTTGATTTGTTGCACGGTTCTTATGACACGTATTTTGGGTTTTAAAGTATGGACGAGTTTGCACGAGAAGAAGGCTCGAAAGTAAATGCGCTACCGTCAGCGTTAAGTGGTGCGTCGGGCCAGCCGAGCGAGTCGCCCTCCACGTCGACGGGCTCGTCCTCGGCGTCGTAGCCGCGCGGGGGCGCGCGCTCCTCGCGCCGCTCCTCCTCCAGGTCGTAGCCCAGCATGCTCTCCACCGTGTGGTGCCGCTTGCGCGTGCGGAGCTTGAGCCGCCGCTGCCGGTTGGCGCGGATGCGCTGATACGTCTAACAAAAATTAGTGTCATTACAAGATAGAGAGAGTTACTAAGCTGTTGTCGGTGCCGCTAAACAGGGTGCCTTTGAGCTCGGGCCTTTAAATGTACGTATTGATTCTACTTCCCAAATGGAACTCTTTTTATTCTACAACTTTAAAAATCTAGGTAGGAAACTTCTCAATTTTAAAATTTTCACACAAAGCAAATAGCGGTAATTTTCCATGTTACAATATATACTTCGCCTGGTATTTGTCTTCCGAACACGTTACCACTACACCATAGTCCGCCTGCCGAAAGGTTTGAAAGAAAGAAATGTAAAAGGTACAAATACTAATACTAATACTTTAACGGGAACACCTATTAAAGAAAGACATTTATTCTGTAAGTAGGCCGTACAGTGTGTAAATGGTATACGGGCGTTTATTAAAAATGGACATAGATTAAGACTTTAATAATCATAAACAGAAAGAATTATTTTGATTACGCTAACGTATACGCCGTTATTAATTTTTGAACATACTATCGACCCGCAATGTACATCTAAGTCCATCTGTCATAACTTTGAAACATCATCAATAGCATTTTTAATTATTTGCATTTTTTTTTATACATTGCGTGTTAAATTATTTTGTATGTTTTTTTTTCAATTTAGTTTTTATAGAAGCTCCCTAAATGTGCTCATTAGGGGCTATACTAACCACAGTTAAAAGGAACGCCCGTATACCATTTACACACTGTATATAGTCCGAACAACGATACTGCCTCTCAGGGGAAAAAACTCGTGTATAAGCGAATTTTGGCATAGTTGTAGGGAATGGTGTTTTAAACCACATACTAAAAGTATAAGTACCGACGGGTGGGAGTGGAGCTAACTGTGTAAAGGTCCCTTTTTTTAGTTTTTCGTAAATAACTCGTAAACGGTGGCCCATAGCAAAAAACAATCCATTACATGATTAATCTGCATAAAATTTTCTACAAAAAAGATATTATACATCTTTTCTCTGGAATCAATGTTTAATGGGATATGGAAGGAACAATGATTTCCGAAGGGCAATGTTCGGGTTTCCATTGTAAGTCCCTTACATCAAATAGGCTCGGGTTTTTTGTTAGTACCTCTTATTATGAAGAATATCTATGCTGAGTATCAACATCTTAATTGCGACAGTTACCTACCTACCTTGCGACCTATGATTTTTTAATGTTTTTTTTTATGTACTGTTTTTCGGGATGTATTGAAGCGATTTGCTTCAAATTTTGAAATGATGTTCTTTTTATAGATTTGCATCGCCTTCCAAAAACAAATACTAGTTATCATATAAAAAAAGAAAATAAAGACCAAATAAAAAAGATATATTTTGTTTTATATGGTTGTGACTTCTCTAGATTTTTTCTCAGAATAGTCCATCAATTGGCCTATATATATATATATGGTTATTAACGAAATACTAAAAAAAGGGACCATTACACACCCCCCCCCACCCGTTAGCTCCACCCCCACCCATCAGTACTAGTATGTGGTTTAAAACACCATTCCCTACAAATATGCCAAAATTCGCTTATACACGAGTTTTATCCCCTGATTTTGCTTCGTTGCTTAGGCTAATAGTTATTTTTTTTTGTTTGTATCTTACGATTCTTTATTCCACCATAACTTCTGAACGCCAGAGCCGATTTAAATATATCTGGTATCGTGTCGTGTCGCGTCACCATGTCGGGTGACGTAGGATACCAAAACTGTTAAAATTGAAATAACAAGAATAGCAAAATGACAATTATTTATGTCAACAAAAAAAGTCTTCTAATTATAGGTATCATTTGAAAAGTGTTATTGTGACCATCTCAAATATATATTAACATAGTAGCAATAATAAAATGGGTTTAATAACAATAACAAAAAAATGCAGTCGGGTGTTTAAAGAGAGGCCCACTCCCCCCCCCCCAAATATGGCAGCTGTATTGAATAGAGATTTACCCCAGGAGGGTACTTGCACCAACGGTGCAGGAGAATCCCTCCCTGAGCGTGAGCGCTCAGGCTGCCCTGGTGACCTATTTGGTTCTCTCAAACGTCATTTCCGTGGATTATATAAGACTGTACAATGTCTTATTTTACTAAAGTTCTTGTTTATTTAGAAACAAAAGATATTCAAGGTAATACAATATTAATAATGAAATACAAAACTAAAATTAAAATTATAAACTTAACTATATTTTAAAATTAAAAACCTATATCTAAAAAAGGGCCCTGCGGCATCGTCCCGAAGATGCTGGCAGCATTTCCTCGCTGGATAGTTAAGCTTATTTTACTTCATCTTTTAATATTGAATAGGATACTTTGATATAATTTATGTGAATCGGGCGTATATTTATTGCGTAATTGATTTAATAGTTATCTTAAAAATAGTTAATTGTCGTCATCTCGGTGGCATCATTTCGGTGGCATTTTTGTTCACCGAAGTAACGATTGACGTTATAATAAGTACAAAATGCACTTAAATGCATTATGACCGCTGTTAAAAATGTTTAAACTGTTAAAAAAGTTATCACGTTCACCATCACCATGATACCCAAAAGACGTCTAATGCTTGACATAGCCCTGTTTCGAAAACCATCACGATTGTTTCTATGTTCCTAGCACCAAACTATCCATTCTATATAAAAACGAAAGTTTGTTGGTTTTTGTCTGAAATAATCTAATAATAATAATATTTAAAGGTCGTAATATTTTCACATTTATTTTCTAAGCAGCCGTCATTTTGGTGGTGTATTTTTTTTAAATTGAATTGCTACTAAAGTATTTTCATTAAATCGGTGCCTCATATACAGGGTGTCCCAGAAACCGACGTCAACCCGCCTAGGGCTGATAGAGCAGCTAAAAAGCTATCGATTTAACCCCTATGTATGTAAAGCGATTTTTGCTAGTTTCGGAGATATTGATCATTTTAGTCTAAATTTTTGTACTTTTCCCTTATGTCCACGTCACGAAGAATCATTAATTTCATGTTTTATTTCATAAGTTTTTCAGTGGCATCTTACATTATTAGAAGCATTACGAATCAGCGTAGTTTTTAAACCTATTTACTCGTTTTTTAAACAACTTTTTAAGTAATAACATAAAGTTTGTTTCTCCATATCCCAGTGTTTGTTTTTTACTATGTATGGAAAAAACAACTTTATGCGATTACAAAGACAGTTGTTAAAAAAAATGGGCAAATAGGTTTAAAAACTACGCTGATTCGTGATGATTCTTATAATGTAAGATACCGCTGAAAAACTTTAAAAATTAAACAAAAAATTAAGGATTTATTGTGACATGGGCATAAGGGAAAATAACAAAAATTCTAAAAACTAGTAAAAATCGCTGAACATACATAGGGGTTAAATCGATAGCTTTTTAGCTGCTCTATTAGCCCTAGGTTGGTAAACGTTGAGTTTTGGGACACCCTGTATATTCTTATTTGAATATGTAACCTAATAATACGAACCAAACGATATCAGGCTTATTGGCGACAATAGTCCTATCCGTGATGACAGATCGATCCCAATAGAGCGTAGCACGACCATTTTCGAGAACTGGCGCAGGTGTGTACTTATAGTACGGCACTTCAGACTCAACAAGACCATGTTGAAGAGCAAGTTGCTGATGGATGCCGTCTCACAAATTCACTAGGTCTGTTAACCCGCAACCATTACGCGTCGAGCCACAGCACGAGTGACATTTAACTTTACGCCGAATAAAATGCCGCATTGTGTTGTAAAAACGTGTAAAAACGACATTAGTTAGTAAATATAAAAAGCCACACGGTATCACTTATCTAGACCCCGCTATCGGAGGTGCAAAATGGTAGCTGTCAAGTTCTTGGGGATGGGTAAAAAATCTTTTTAAATACTAGCTATATGTCGATAATTATAGCTATTATGTCGATAGTTTTTCTTTACCATAATGAGAGTTTCGGACTTTAATTAAATGTGTTTATTTTATAAAACAGGACTATATAAACTTACAAAATGAATGTGTTAAATATTTTTCATTTTTATAAATTAACAAATTATCGTTATATTCATAGCACGAACCATTCATAAATTAATTAAAAATTCATAAAAATTTTCTTCCGTTTTTTGGAGTTCAGGGTATTCTGCAAGAAGTGACTCCATTTTCTATTATATAAAATATTTTATACGAATAAAATATGCTCGTAAACACAGGTAAGCACAGCAGAGTTGTAAGATGACATTGACTATCTATTGACGTAATTAATTTATTATCAATATAAGTGGCCAGTATCATACTTCTATTGAAAAGGTTTATGCCAAGAGCGTTCAGGCACTGCCCTGCAACTCGAAACATTAGAAAAGTAAAATAGCAACCATAGTGTTTTTGTTGTATTGATAATGGTTTACATTTCTGATGACAATGATTATCATGGATCCCAAAAAAAACATGTTAAACTGTAGTCTAAAAAATGGTATAGGTACATATTATAAAACTAATTGTATATAAAAAGTAAGAATATCGATATCAACATCATTAATATTTTTTACCCATCCCTAAGAACTTGACAGCTACCATTTTGCACCTCCGATCGCGGGGTCTACTTATCAGTGATAAGTAGACCCCGCGATCGGAGGTGCAATTTGGTAGCTTGACGGTTCTAGGGATGGGTAAAATTATTTATGATGTCGATATCGATAGGTTACTTTTTTACAATTAGTTTTATTTACTATTTTTTAAACTAAAACTGAACAGATTGTTTTTGTGATCCATTTATGTCCGTTACTTCTGTCGAAGTAAAAAAGTCATTTTCCTTCTTAAAATGGATTTTCAGCAACACAAGACGAAGTCTAACGCCCTGTAACTTGGAACAAATTTTAGTAATATATTTATAAATAAAAATAACTGTAATATTAACTATATATAGTTAATATTACAGTTATTTTTATTTATAAAACTTAAAAATGAAAATTCATATTAATTTTGTAATTAGTCCTGTTTTACAAAATAAACACGTTTAATTAAAATATTAGACTCTCATTGCGGTACAGAAGATTATCGACATTTAGTTATTATTTTAAAATATTTTTACCCATCCCTAGAACCGTCGAGCTACCAAATTGCACCTCCGATAACGGGGTCTACTTATCACATGTAATTTATGATTATTCGTGTTATTTTTCATAAATATGTGTTTATTTACTTTGATGCGAATTACAAACAACAATCAGTGTTGCCAGTTTTTTTAACGGATTTTTTCCCTAAAAGTGTGGAAATCTGTAAAGCCGTTAGTGGTACTGTAATGGTACGGAACCCTGCTTATGCGAGTCAGACTTGTTCTTTACCCGATTTTTTACACACTTTTAACTGCCTAAGTCACAAAAAAACTATGAAGCTAAGAACGTAATTAAGTCTTGGATCTCTGTTTTACTTAGTTACTTCTAATGTGTCAGATTCTCTTGAAATTTTGCATACCTACTTATGTAATTGCGATGACAATATAGTTCTTTATATGGTACTACGCCTTAGTTATAATTGCTGAATCTCCCGAAGACCTACAACACATGCTGGAGCAACTATATCACGCGTCCCTGCGATCCGGTCTCAAGATGAATATGGACAAAACAAAGGTTATGGCGAAAGCCGATCTCACACAAACCCCCATTTCATTGGACGGACAACCCCTAGAGCTGGTGCAGGAGTACACGTACCTAGGACAGGTGATTAAGCTCGGCCGGGACTCGATGGTGACAGAGATAAAGCGAAGGATACAGTTGGGCTGGGCAGCTTTTGGGAAACTGAACTGCGTGTTGAAGTCCAAAATTCCCCAATCGCTCAAAACGAAAGTGTTCAACCAGTGCGTGTTACCGGCTATGACGTACGCATGTGAGACATGGACACTGACAACTGGGATGATCCACAAGCTCAAGGTGACACAGCGTAACATGGAGCGCGCTATGCTCGGCATAACGCTTTGCGACCGAGTCCGGAACGAGCTCATCAGACAACGCACGCAAGTGGTCGACGTGGGCCAACGAGTTGCCAAGCTAAAGTGGGCTTGGGCCGGGCACGTGTGCCGACGACACGACGAGCGATGGAGCAAGCGCGTTCTGGAGTGGAGACCCCGGCTAGGCAGGAGAAGTGTGGGCAGACCACCTGCCCGTTGGTCCGATGACATCAAGGAGACAGCAGGCCCAGTCTGGACAAGGGAAACGGAAGACCGTTCTGGATGGAGGGAAATTGGAGAGGCGTATGCCCAACGGTGGGCGAATACACGCTGATGAAGAGATGGTACTATCGAGCTGTTATGATGATGGAGATAGGTGGTCATACACTCAAAAAAATGTGAGCTAACCAAGAGAGGTTTTCTCTTAGTTGACATAAAATGAATACACAATTCATGATATTAGTTATATCAAACAAAACGTATAGTAAAAACAGCAAGTTCTTTAGCGATTCAACTAACATCTTAGTTGATGCGTCTAACGTCTTGTCAGGCTCGTATAGATTCAAGACGCCTATGCACAACAATCACAATCTTGTTAGAAGCGACCAATATTTTTTTTCAGTGTAGGTACTCCTCAATTACTAATAGTGGATCTGGCAAGTTTGGACTCGTTTGACTCGTCTTTTTAAAGCGAGTGTTTTATCATTGTTTGAAGTACTTAAGTCGGTATGAGAACATGTTACTAAAGATGATTTTTTTAAATAACTCATAAATTTCTGATAGTTTTCCTTAACATGAAAAACGTAAAGATGATTGGGTTTTAATTATAAGAAACTGCAGAGGAGAAAGCCATTGGAACTCATCATATGGTAGTACAGAAGTAGATAGTACATAAATGATAACATGATATAATTGTACGAAGTTTTTGCAGCGATACAATCGCGATTCAGTCTCGATGCAGCATCGATATAGTTACAAATTGTCTACGTTTAGTCGTGATACAGTGGCTATCAAATGCGCATTTGTGTCGCTGCAAAAAGTTGCAGTGGTCAAAAGGCCTTAAAATGGGCAAATGGACGATTTAGATGGTAACTTTCAAAGCACGCACACTCGTAAACGGACGGCCATTTTGTGCATGATTAGACGAGGTTACTTCCGTTTTTTTTAAGGTCCGTGTAGGTAGATAACTAAGGGCCAGCGCAAACCGGCGGACGACAGGGGAGTTTTCCCTTTAGATTTCATCCGCCGCAATCCGCTGCGATGCTCCGAAGTCGGTCTCAAAGCATTGAAATTTATACCTTATTTCAATTGAAATAGCATTAAATATACATTAATAAATTTAATATCCTCTGCCGTCCCGTCCGCCGGTTTGCGCAGGCCATAACGGTCTTCTTTTGGGAAACGCTGGTAGCTGGTACCCAGATATTATGTGAAGGTGCCTATACCTACTTACAGGGTTTACTTACATAGAGTATTATAAGAATTTTTGTTTTTGAATACAAAAAGCGAAGTTTTATAGAATTACCCTCGTAATGCAATTCTAAGCTAAGTTTTTTTTTGCAAAAGGTATAAAAAATCAAAACTGTGCTTTTAATATTTTGTATGGAGTATCTAATCATTTCAAATTATTATGATACCACCATTTATGTAATATCATTGGTAAACCCCGTTATCTAACGCTTAGTCTGGGGGCAAGTGATGGGGCAATTTCGATAATCTGTATCAATAAAAAAACAAGTTGATTTACTCACTCACTAACATATCAAAGGGGGATCCCCTTTTTTGTTAGTAAACGCACCGTAATAACACATTTTCTGAAAAAAAAATGTACCTTCTATTACGGTTCGAAAGATACAGAGCTGTCTAAACTTTAGACACTAAAGTTAGGACGGACGGCCGGACGGACGGACAGCGGACTTAAGCGGAGGCATAATAATAGGGTTCCGTAAGGCTCCCTTCGGGAACGTAACCCTAATAAATACCAAGTTAATAAAATGGATACTACATTAAATTTATTTCTTGTACAATTTTATTGCATTTTAAATAATCCAGTGTAATGTTGAGCGACCTATGTTGCCCTAAAGTTTGAAAAGTCTCCAGCTTTTCGGAAGGTAGGTTCAAATCGATTGCAATAATTGTACTCACAGGACAAAACAGAATAAGAGTTAATAAAAAGGTGGTACCTCCCAGCGCGCGTCCTCGTCCTGGTGGTGGAGCGCGAGCGCGGGCGCGGCGGCGTCCCGCGGAAGCGCGCTCAGGCTATACAGGTGCTGCAGCTCCTGCAGGAAGTGCGCCTGCGCCACGCCCGGGCCCAGGCGCGCGCCGCACACGCCGCACGCGGACTTGCGCTCGCCGTCCGCTGGAACCATACATCTACTTGTACTGCCAACGCGAACTAATAATCCGCATACGTATGTAGCAAAACAAACTGATCAAATACGCTTTCAAAATAGTACAATAAATTAAGTCAGATGTCACTGATTATTGTAGTTTAGCATAGGTAAGTAAATTAACTCGTTATGTGTCATAACCACGTTATAACTAAGGGCAACAGGTCCGGTTGTCTGTAGGTGTGATTTGTAGTTAAACTAACTAATCGTTACCCAACTAGCACACAAGCTGCTTATACAGCCATTGTACAGCCTGTTAGTTGTATAGGAGTCGTTCAAGGGCTGTATTATTATCTTTAAGATATACCGTAGCAAGTATAAAAACTCTTTAACAGCTAAGTGGTACAGTAGCCGTTCAGTAGCAACAAAACTACTCATAATGTTAAAAGAGCATACAATAGCGTCACTAGATAGCTATAAAATGTATAATTGAGTTAATGGAGTCTTTAATACCACCTTGAGATGTAAAAGAGTACTTTAGTAGGTAAAGGGGTTTAAAAGGAGTTATAAGTTGCTTTTATAGCGCTCAAGAGCGTAGGGAGGCATTTTGTAATGTCTAAGGTTCTTTAACGGATTTTTTTTACGGCTGTTGTATTACTAATGTATAAAACAGTTATGTAGCTCTAGAATAGCGCCTCTTTAGAATTATAAGGCTACTGCACGGCACACACACATGTAGAACAGATGTACCTAACCAACTCTGGGAGCTGCTTGAATGAGTGAGACGCCATTACAGTTTTTGGTAAAAGTAATTTTTTAAGGTTATAACAACATTTTGAAGATCGTATTCATGCATAAACTAGTATTTTTTTACGTAATTAAAGTCACCATGACCCTAATGAAACTATTTGTAACCTTCAAAGTCCTATATACGTTGAAAGACAATTTGAATATATTGAGAGCGCGTGAACATTTTGACGATAATATACTTTTATATATTGACAGAAAGCTGGTACTCGCATTGATATTTCACGTACACAAAAAATTAAACTATGTAAGACTTACCTGTAAAGTTATTTTAGTTATCAAATCAGATAATCACCCGCATTCTTTCCTTGACACTTTTCACTGTACGTTTGATTCATTTTAATGAAATATATTTAGTTTACATCACAGTAAACCTACTATATTACTAATTTAAAGCGTTGAGATTTAATATAACGATACAGGAGCGATAAACCAAGGTGAAGATGGTATAATGGCGCTACAAGAGCTTTTACGAAATCTCATGGCGCTAACTTTCGCTTTCAAACCACCTCTGTAGAGCCATTACAACTCACATTTACGACCACTGTAGATCATGTATAGAAACTATAGGCTCTATAAAAAGGGGCGGAACGGGGCCGTTTTGGCGCTACAAGGGATCTGTAGCAGCTTATAGAGCCACTGTATCTCTTACTAATGGAGCTGAGGCCGTTTTGAAAATCCTTTATCCGGCTACTCCGCAGCTTGTTATAACGCTTGTGTGCTGGTTAGGTAAAAACCGTAACTAATGGTTAAGTCTCAAGGAAATGTGTTAAATTTTCGATTCCTTTATCGAATTTAAACAATTAGTTAACTAGGTACTAATCAAGCAACGGGCAAATTCAAAATTAAAAATATTTATTAATATGGAGTGAATATACTAGCGCTTCGGACAAGACCATAGGGCCTTAAGTAATTATATTAATTTCGAAACTAGAAAATTAAGTGACATGTCATTCAAACAGATAAAGTCATTACTGAGTGTTTCAAATTAAACTGATTTTCTAAAATAGTCAGTAATACTACCAAACTATCATTATGTACAGACGAACTGCAAAATGGCAGTTCGAGTGCAGTTCTGATGCAGTTGACCTAACAGAGGCCCTACTTTGAAAATCGAAGTTCGAAGTAACGTTAGCCCATCCCTTTCTCTCGATTTAGTCTCGAATGACGACTGACAGGGATGGGGCTAACGTTACTTCGAACTTCGATTTTCAAATTAGTGCCTCTGCATCAAAACGTACGTACGTCAACTGCACTCTAACTGCCATTTCGCAGCTAGGTTGCAGTTCAAATGCTGTCCGTCTGTACCGGCCCTGAGTAAATTCGGATTTTTGGGACTTCATGACCTCTCAAGACCGCCTCGGATTACAAGTCAGATGTTCGGGGGGCACATAGACTTTATCAGTGTGATCATTATATACCTATAGGGGTTCCTAGTTAGACTGCGGAACCCTAAAAATGAAACAAATAGAAACGCTAGTTAGCGTAATGCATCTTGGCTACAGCCTCTAGTTGATTACGGAAAACTAAAAAAGGCGTTTAGCAAAATGTAAATTTACTTATTCTCACATTTCAGGATATATATGGTAAAAATGCCCGTTGTGCTTTCAAAATATCTTGTAGGCACTGAAACTTGTTTAGAAGTTTACAATATATACATATATACATATACTTACGGGAAAAAAAGTCGTGAGAGTCGGTGCAAGGAACTGCTGAGGGCGGGTCGTCGTCTTTGCAGGGCCGCGGCGAGGCCGAGGCGGCGGAGCCGGGCGAGCTGGTGTCGTCGCGCGCGCCGTAGCCGTGCCGGTACAGCGGCGGCGTGCTGCTCTCGTCGCGCACGCTCTGCGCACGTAACGCGATTACACACCCGCACCCGCATTTACATCATTTACGAGCATACGTACATACGTTGCGTTTGTTTCACATAATATATGACGATATCGACGTCACCGTCAATTTAAATGGCCTTCGTGGATTAAAAACACTATACCATCGTAGATCCGTATCGCAATGAGGAACGAGTGATATGGTCCTGTACTTACTTACAGTAGGTACGTACTTACGTTCCGTACAGTTCAGTACACCAACAGGACCGAGATTCTACACGATAAAACCTTTTGCTTATGACGTGTTATTGTATTGTCGACATTTTGATAGTAGTCTTATTTACTTGTCAGTAATGGCGCCCGAGTTAAAAACAACACCATAACAGATCAAAGGCAATGAGGTTTTATCGAATAGAATAGAGGTTCAGGTGTACAAGACTCAAAAGTATTTTTACTTACCTAGAGGACTACTTATTCTTATTAGGTACACGACAATGAAATAGATCAAGTAGGTACATATTTTTTCAAGTTGGGGTTTTTTCCCTTAGCTCTTCACAAAAGAGCACGTGGCCGACGGTGTATTTAGTCGCTGATAGGTTTCTAGTATGACTGAGGTGAGGGTCGCGCCTCGACACGCACCCGAAGCGCTTGGCCGACCTGGCCCAGCGCGTACTGCTCGCCCAGGTGGCGCGCGAAGGCCTTGCCGGGGTAGAGCGGGTGGAAGGCGCCGCCGATGGGCCGGAAGGCGCCGCAGCCGAAGCTCTGCAGCGCGGGGTGCAGGAACTGTGGCGCCATATGGTGCAAGAACCCCTCCATTATCGATCGAACGATCTACAAAACACATTTCAAATTAAAACTTATCCACGATAATGCTTGTCGCAATCTGATTTGAAATATTTTGGGGTGAAGCCACACGAGCGTAATTTTGTGAGTTGTGAGTCGCGTAATTTTGGTCGCATAATTTCGGCTACATTTAGTTTCATACAAAACTCCTGTTTGGTTCATACGGCGAGGCAAAATCAGCTGGCCTCACAACTCAAAAAATTACGCTCGTGTGACTACACCCTTAATTGAAATAACGAAATCGGTATATTTTTATGTAGGCCAGTCTATATCAACACAAAAAAGGCAAACATCGCAAACGCGCATGTAACTAAGATTTATGTAGATGTTGTTAGGTCTCGTGAGCGTAGTTAACACCCAAGTTAACCCTGAAAACCCTGTGCCTACCTACATTGCGCTCGAGAAACTGCGAAATTTTGGCACTTAAGCCCTCGGAGAACCTAAAACGGCACAAACAAACCCATTTAGAGTCAAGTACGCTAAGTCAAGTCTTCTACCTGTTCTGCTATTTTGTAATTTTTTTAATTAAAATTAATTTTAAAATGTCATAAATTGTACCTTTTTAGAAAGCTTATGAATTGAGCAAACTATTCCTGTAATTTGTACGCGAAGTGCTGTACTTTTTTTTTTAGTTATGCTTTAAAATGTTACAAAATTTGGAAAATAATTACTAGAACTTCCGACTTCAAATCCTTTTATTTGCAAAAATTTGCATTTTTTTGGCATTTTTTTTTAATTTTTGTAATAAGTAGTTCATTGGCTATTTAAAAAATGCTTTTTTTTATTTGTAAATGACGAAGTTTTTACACAATTACTAGTTTTAGGTCGAAAGCCGGGTATTTTTAAGAAAAATCTAAAAACGTGAATAACTCGAAAACCAATGAGTTTTGACCCCTGGTTGACTGGACTTAAATCATTACAAATGAGCTGTAGAATAACCCCTTTCAAGAAATACGGCGAATTTCCTATCACCCTGTAGTCTTCCCTAACAGGCACCATTTTGGTAACAAAATGATACTACAAACCAACTACTTTTCACTACCTCCTTGTTAGAAAAAACATCGTCAAATTTATTAACGAAACGATGTAAATTCTTTGTCTAACGACCACTAAGCAAACACGGATAATTGTTTGTTTTTAGAGCAGTAAGTCGTCATCGCGGTTAGCACAACACTCGAGTCCAGTAGCGGCCGGCCAGCTTTGAGCTGAAACAATAAACTGCCCGTTTTTGTGACGGACAATGTTGGTGGTCGTGCCTAGTTACACAGACACTTGAAAAACTAAATCACCGGCCTAGTGAGGATTGAACTCGGCAAGATCCGAAACTAAAAAAATCAGCTCAAATATGTTAAAATCGAATAACATCTGGGTAAAACCATATTACCGTTGACTTGTTTCCGTATACTCAACGTATTGATAGCTCTTATTTACCTACTTCACAGTAATGGCGGCCGATTTTAAACCATACCATAACACGTCAAAGACAATACTGACGTGCAGGCCCTAAAACGAAGTAAAGGTTTTTTCGAGTTTTTCAGTTGAACATTGAACTTTAACGGGCACGCTATAAGGAACACAGTGATCTAACCTATTTGTTGATCCGATGATTAAACCATTGGTTGAAACTATTTTGTAAAAGCAGCAAACAAAGTGAGTCTAGACATATCGTAATACTAACTAGAATACAGAGATAGCAGTTACTGTCTGACGGTGACTAGGCCTAGGCCTTCTGTAGAAATGGGAATCTGTAGAATTGGGAATCTGTAGAATTGCGAATCTGTAGAATTGGGAATCTGTAGAATTGGGAATCTGTTGAATTGGGAATCTGTTGAATTGCGAATCTGTAGAATTGGGAATCTGTAGAATTGGGAATCTGTAGACCTGGGAATCTGTAGAATTGGGAATCTGTAGAATTGGGAATCTGTAATAGAAATCTGTAGAATTGGGAAAATACCGTCTACAACGACCCGTCACTTTACCGGGTTATACGCTGTAAATATCTTCATTACCACAAAAAATGTAACCTTCACTTAAAAAATATTTAAGCATGTAAACTAAAACGCAGTAAGTAGCTTTTAAACCAAAAATGTTATACTGCATAGTTGATCACTGATTTATTTCCTATGAACTAAACATTAAAATGCAGCATCGTGCTTGAATGTAGTTTTGTTTGGGGATAGTTAAGCAGGTTAATATAGTGAAAACCAACTAAAGTGCAACAAAGTCAAAACAGATATCTTTTACTTTAATCGCAATATCACTTTTGAACTTAAGTGTTACTGTTTAAACTGCAGTACGTTCATTATTTACTGCAGTAAACTCAGTATAACTATACAGTACAGTGAAGAACTCTTCAAAATGCAAGTTAAATTGCAGTAAAGACAGTCTTATGCCGCAAATTATTCTGCAAAGTAGCTAATAAATCAGATGTTTTTGTAGTATCAAGTATTTTTACCGCATTTTAATATGCATATGTGTACCTACCTTTTTGCGTGAAGTAAGTAAGTGCCATGATTTTGAAAAAAACCTTTTAATTTTACCATAATAACCTTAAATTTTTTATTTCTTTGTAAATTCAATCTTTGTTGTCACTTGATCCTCATGGCAATAAAAACATCCCCCATACCAATTAAGTAAGAAAAAAACGAGCGTCAAAAAGTTATTCGCGGTTTTCTCGAAACCACATTTTTTCTAATACTGCATTTTAGAGCCTGCACGGCACAATATGGTTTTACCGAGTAGAATTGATGCCCAGATTGTTTACACCTACGAAATTATAAAATATATTCTTGATTAGAGGTACTCATTTTTTCAAAGTAAGTAGGTAATCACCATGGACTTTAAAAGTAATTTCGGTGGATAAAAAATCCACTAAAATACGAAAGTTAACTATTTTAATGAATATGTACTGCTTAACCAAAAACGCAATCACGACTTTTACCAAAAATAAAACAACAAAGCACACTTTTGGACATCGAAGGATAATATTTTTTTAAATTAAGACGTTGTTATTTCTTGAATAGCAATCCACGGTAAATTTTACTTTTGAATGAACCAAACTGCGTCATTTAAAAAAGTCAAACCAGCAGACACTGTTAGTCCAGACACATCAAAGTTATTTTTCTCTACAAGGGTAAATATGTTGATAAAATCCTTCATTAATCAGATATAGAAGGTACGAGTATTGCGCGGTACGATTTATGTTGCCAAACGTGGGACAGTGACAAAATCGATGACTTGCTTTTATTAGGGTTCCGTAGTCAAACTAGGAACCCGTATAGTTTCGCCATGTCCATCTGTCTGTCTGTATGTCACACCCACTTTTTCCCAGAAATTATAAGTCATAAAGCTCAAATTTCGTACTTATGGTAGTTAAGAATACCACAGTCTTATACCGCGCACTAAGATTAGGTAATATCTATTAAATAAAATAGTAATATTGAAAATAAATACCGATACCTCCGGTACATGAAGAGCAAGTGTGATATTTTTTATGCTACAACATCGTGGGATGTTTTGTTAGATAGCTCTTAAAAAACTAGTATGTATGTTACGATTTTTTATTTTATTTGGGGGATGTTTAGGACATTTTAAACACTAAAAGTTTCATTTTCAGTTACATACTTATCCCTACCCACTACAGCCAAAGCTACAAGGTCTAAAAATTTGGAAAATATCTTAAATTAAAGTACATGTAACATTATAATCAATTTGAAAGGAGAACTATCACCACTTAGTAGATAGACTTGATTGATTCTTCAGTTACAGGCGACAAAATGTTTATACCGACTGAAAATCATCGTAGATTACGCTACAGAAATGCCTTATTTGTATGTCAGTGTAATATTTTTATAAATATGATGCTGTGTGGATGTAATTCTTTAAAAAAACATTTACACCTGCATAACAGTTGCACTGACCTGCAGCCTAACGTAATCTGGCGTCTGCCTTCAATCATTAAACTCCAGACCAATATAATCAAACAACGCTGCGGGCACCGCTTGAGGCGCGGCGCAGCCTACGTCAAAGGCACGAGCTTCTAACTATCGCTTGTTTGGAAACTGATTAAATGGTTGCTAACAGTCAAAGTGACATTGATGTTGATCAATGCCACTTTGTCTAGTAAAGCCATGCTCACTAACTACCCAACACAAACTACTCAACGCTCATTAGCTAAAGGTTGACAAAAGTACGTAGTGGAAATTCATTTATGTTTTCAATAAGTATTACAACGGTAAAAAAACATTAATGCACATGTCAAATCAATACCTGTTAACCAATAAATGGTCGCGTAGTTTTTTTTATACCTCTATAAGTACCATTTGACTTTAAAGCGAAGAGGCCAGCGCCTCTCTCTTCTACCCGCTTACACAACATCCCTTCTTTTAAGTCTCCTTTCACTGAGGGAAGGTTCTATTCTAAGAGGTGTGTTGCTAATAGATTGGGATGGAGAGATAGGCGCTTAATACAGGGTCCGGGATATAGTGGCCAACTTTACAGCTCAAGAGTGTCTAAAATATGGTAAATCATGTTTACCGGAATGTTGCACGGAAACCGAGATATCTCAACTTTTCAAAATTTTGGAAATGCGGTACCCTGATTCACCATTTTCGATGCCACGACCACAGTTATTAGAATTTTACAGTTTATTTTGCTGCAAAAGAAAGCAGATTAAATTTGCTTTAAGACACTAATAGCTAAATTAATAAATAATTAGAAGTTATATTATCGCCCCGTCGCATATAATCGTAAATATCTCTCTAAATATTAAAGGTATTGACATGTTGTTTTTTTTAATAAATGTGTTATTAACAGCGTAATCATGCAAGTTAATAAAATAATACCCTTTTCTTGCATTTTTTACTGTAATTAAATAAAAAACTGGTGAATAGATACAAAAATTATCAAAAATGAGGGGTTTTTGGTAGCAATTATGTTTTGTTTTTTTATGTTTTTTTTTTATACTTAATACATTGTTTAACTATCTTTCGATTGACACCCTAATTATTGATTTTTTTGAAAAATTAATCTGTGTTCCTAAGGGGTGAAAGTTTTGCTGCTGCGGGTAAAATCGCTTATTTTGGTAACTACTATGTATGTACAAAGCGGCTTGCTTCCATCACAAAATGCAGCTTTAGGCCAAAAATTCGCCATAACAACTATGACTAAAATATATTATAAAGCACTCTGGTCCGATTACGGACCTCTGCGGTGCATCAACTTCAATCTCGTGTAGAGTAGACCTTGTATCACCATGTTTTACTTGGAAGAATCTGTCCGATAAGTATAACTCCATAATAAAATATAAGGAATGTGGGAATTTTTCTTTCACTTTACATAATAAACCTTTGTGCGTAATAAACAAACCTTGCCAAACCTTATCAAATGTCTGCTGTACGTCCAGGAAGGCTGCAGAGCAATACTGTTCCTTTTCATAGCAGTTTCTTATTTCATCATACACACACAAGGTGCATATGCAATAATCTCGGCGGGGTCTATGAAAGACTTCAGACGGGCTACAAAGATTTCTTCCCAGTTTGTTTTTAGAATAATTTATGTAAGACCGAAAGGTTTCTCAATCCGTTTTTCTATTTGTTAAGGATTATTTTGGCTCCTTCTACAAAACTGTGGTGCTAAATGTAAGAATTACCGGGCTGTGTTGAGAAGATCCGTCAAGATTTGATTCCACAATGGAGTACAGATGATTTAAACGTTTTGACACGAAGAAGTCCGACAAATCTGGCAGCTTTGAGTGGTCAGCGGGCTGTAAGTTGGTTCGCCTGATGATATTGGTAGCAGTTGATTTCAATCTCCCCTGATATTAATTTACTTCCGATTAGAGAGAAATAGTTTTAGAACATCTGTTGAGAAAATTTATGCTTAGGTGGGCAATAGACCGCTGTTTAATCGGACTTGCCGGCCTATTGCGTAACGCACTTGCAATCACAATCGACTTCTAAGTTGAACAATTATTTTCATTTTGTATTCAGACTCGCCTTAGGACTGTCAAAATGAAATGTCGGTCCTCTAGTACCTATGATCGTTATCGCCTTGATGTGATGTGTGGCACAGTTTTCCAACAGGGAGTGTTTCAATTGAATCTGATGACTATTGCAGTTCTTGCGTGAGTTTTTCCATCACTGGGATGAGGAGTGAAGTAGATTTTAAGCCTTTCATACGGTAGTAAACTGTTCTTACATTGCGATTCGAAGTGAAACTATGATTGTAGCTTAGAGATGACCGTGGTCAATAGGTTTAACAGAGTTCCTATTTGTTGAATGGATTGGTCTAATTTTTCTGATTGTTTCGAGAGGATTTTTTCTAACGTGGGACTTTGTTGGAGATTAGATTGTGGCTCATAAATACCCATAGATTCTGGTTGGCACCGGTTTGCTGTAATATTATCTATTGTCCCCGAGTTGACGGACCCTTGAGTGGTAAGGTTGAACATGCATTTGGCGGAGTAGATATTAGTCACACCTGCATCGTAAGAAATAATTTTTTTGATAGGCTCGGGAATGGGTTTGTGGTGGCATTTGATTCTACTAACAAAATTTAGCACTTTAATACATATTTCACAAACGGATTCCATACTTAATCTAAAAATCGTTTTCACAAACACCAATATTTTTGAAAGACCTATCCTACGACACCCTTTTTAAGATTTTACCCATCCTAAAATCGCTAATATACTTTGGGTATTTTAATTGTAGGACTATGGCGTATTAGGCAAGATATCTTGTATTAAAATTTTAGATTTTTCGATACTAGATCAAATTTTTTTTAGGATTTAAAACATGTCTACAAAAAATGTACAACGTTCAATATTAAACGATGCAAATAGGGCACCCATAGTTTAGTTATACCGCGTATTCAGAGAGGTGGGTGCGTAATCTCTGTAAGCCGGCATCCTGATGCACCATATGTATCATTTCATAACGTTTACGTTTGAATGTATTAACGTCGGCAGTTCCGGCCATACTATTCTTTTCCCGAATGTTTACGTGTAGCAACAATAGAACGGATAGCTGCAAGTAACGCGCGCCAACTGCTCGAGAGCTTACGCTACGAGTAGGCGGAGTAAGTGGGGCTACAGAATAAATTATTTTAAAATAGAAAAACCCGACTGACTGCAATATTTAAAAATAATCAACTGAAAAGCGAAAATCAAGCTCAAATTCGGGTATTTGTTTTATAAATAATTTACCTTATTTCACACTTTTCAGTTTTAATTACTTAATGTTTTACATTTGCGTACTTTTTGTTTTTTTCTGACAAAATTACAGCATAAATACAATCTATAAGTATATTTTTCGTTAAAAAATTTTTTTTTTTCAAAATTTTATATAACACTCTTCATGCCAAATAACAGCTTATATAAGCTGCGGACGGACGGACGGACGGAAACTATACTACGGAACCCCTAAAAGGCCACAGAAACGAATCTGTCAATCCTGAATCAACGTGATCTTTTCTGAAAGCAATCGCCAAATTAACTGCAACGCGTAGGTACTTCCATTAAATTTGTGATTTTATTTAATGGTTTATTTCTGTTTTACACTTATTAATTCACTGTTTCGATTGTAAATGTCGATGATGATGACGACTATTTTCTTTGCTTTTTGAAGGAGATGTTCAATAAGATAAGATAAAACACATTTATTCAGTAAGTAGGCCGCACGGGCACTTTTACACGTCAAGAATCTACCAGCGCTTCCCAAGACGAGACCACTGCTGAGAAGAAACGCCGCAAGAAACCAAGCAGTCAGTTTTTTTTTAAAATGTTTCTTATCACAATGGAACTACTTAGTCTAGCATTATATAAAGCTATAAATATTAAATTAAATATAATATCAAATAACTTGCGTAGTTCAGGAGGAAAACATGCCAAAAATCTTGCGTTAGAGATAGAGGGAGAAAGGAAAAGACCACCTACTTATGTGTATATAAGACAGTGCAAGACGACCATATAAAAGTTTCGATATGTTTTCCTACTTCAACGGTGTTCCCTAGACAAGACAAAACTTTTACATATGAACAAATTATTATTGACTAGGTTCATTTTTAATAAAAAAAATAATGATATATGTACTGGACTGAAATTTTTCAGGCAACCTATTCGCCACGTATTATTTAGCGTATCAAATTTGATATAAAATACTTTTGATCGAATAAGCAGCCCGGTGCAAATCGTCGCCTATTCGGATCTCCTACTATTAGAGGTAGCAACGCATCTGCGGCTTTAGGACTGTAGTATTGAGCATGCAAACGCCTGCGGGTCACAGATCCCTACCATCAGCTAGCCTATGTGCTCTTTTGGCACCATGGCATGAATAAACATATTTAAGAGCAATGGAAATAGTAAAATGTTACGCACGTACCGTACAAGCCCCTTTTCATTGCTTGCTTACATCTTTGTCTTATTGGCTATATTTATTTACTTACCTATATCAAATAATGTAGTAACAATGCTCAAAATGTAACTAATGCTTCTTAGCCTTGTGTAGGCATTCAAAGCAGAATGTTGGCATCGAATAATTTCCGTTAGGGCGGACATCAATATATCAGATTGTAATAGGCCAATAAGCGGGCAATAAAAAGGAGCAAGCCGCCGTGGAAAGAAATACAGCGGGGACTGATTTATACCCGATAGGAATGCGCTCCGCCCTTTTCAATAAATCCGCGATAAGAATCATTGCGCGTCGGCCCGCCGTCGCGCGACGGCCAGCTGCTTAAAGTACCTACTTATTACTTAAAAGTGGGTTCACCGTGTTCAAAATTGAGGTTTTCTGCAAAAGTAAGAAAAAATGGTGGGAGATGGCCTTATCGGTGCAGTTTAGAAAGACCGGACGCCAGACTCTCATGTCCGTAGTCTAAGAAAAGCTTCAAAACACAAAAAATAAGATAACTATTTTAAACAGACTAATTAAATTTTGGTAAGAGTTAACCAATTATCTATCTCGTTGCATCGAAACGCATTGTAAGTTCTGGGAAAGCTCGCTCTACTATTGACCTCGTGTCTCTCGTGGATCTCGTTCTATTTATCAAAAAAAAGCGGCCAAGTGCGAGTCGCCCATGAAGAGTTCCGTGAAAGGTAAATTGCGGTTTACGATTTATGCCGTATTAAAAAAAACTACTTACTAGATCTCAATCAAACCAATTTTCGGTGGAAGTTTGCATGGTAATGTACATCATATATTATTTTTACAAATGTATAAATATCATTCCCTTATTTTAGAAGTTACGGGGGGGGACATACATTTTTCCACTTTGGAAGCGTCTCTCGCGCAAACTATTCAGTTTAGAAAAAAATTATATTAGAAACCTCAATATCATTTTTGAAGACCTATCCATAGATACCCCACACGTATGGGTTTGATGAAAAAAAATAATGAGTTTCAGTTCTAAGTATGGGGAACCCCAAAAATTTATTGTTTTTTTTCTATTTTTGTATGAAAATCTTAATGCGGTTCACCGAATACATCAATACAAAGTTTCCATAGTATAGCTCTTATAGTTACGGAAAAAAGTGGCTGTGACATACGGACGGACAGACGGACGGACGGACAGACATGACGAATCTATAAGGGTTCCGTTTTTTGCTATTTGGCTACGGAACCCTAAAAAGAGCAATCGATACAACAGTTTTGCCAGTCAAATGTTTTATTGTTTATCTTAAACTGTTTTTGGCTGCGGAAATAACTATTTTTCGTGAGAACCGTAAAAATATTTTAACCGGCGAAACTAATGTATCACCTCCCTGATGTGCTTGCCTAGGTAGAGTTAAGCTTAAAGTTCTCTTGGCAGCGCGTAATGTTATTAGGCACTGGTCCCACCGCCGGCGAGTAAGCTATGAATTATCGGCTATTTTCTTGTCCAAGAAACGAACAAAAGATAATCGCACCCGTGTAAATAAAAGAGAGAGATATATATTTATAGTTCATAGTTGAGCGAGTATAGCTCACTCGCCCAGCGATGAACTATAAATTTAACTAAACATTTTCGTTATTGTGCCTAATTTGGCTACAGGTTTCATTAACTGAGCAGCTTGGTCAATCAATATGGTATCTAACTTTTCCATATAGGTACCTACGATAATGCGGGTCAATTTCAAAGAAGGCTCTCCGTAAAATACCTACATTCATCAAGAAATATATATTATTAGTAGTTTTTGCTTCTTGATTCGGTCCAACGCGGTATTCCGCAGTTATTTGGCCAAAGTCAAGTGAGCGAAAGTGAATCAGTAAGTAAACAGAATAAATCAAAAGTAATAACCAGATATAAGGATTTTATACTCCTTGGTCGGATATCTTTCAATCGGCCATCTACCCTCCCGAAAACATTAGGTACCAAAAGACCTAATAGTACAGGCGGTAACGACCATAGGTAATTTTTTTGGTATCGGATGAATTCACTTGGCATATATGTATCCTAGGTCAAACTGTGCTGATTTAGCCCGGTAGCCATCAGCCACCCCCTGGTAGTGTTAGGGAGGGGGGTATTCAAAGTTACACGCCGCCGCGCTTTAGATAAAAAAACTTCTTCAGTCAGCTTCAGTTTACCTATCACCTCGAGTGTGGTGTCATTTTCTGATACACCATAGATGTGGCTTTCATTTTTGATATAATAATTACACTCTTTCATATCAATGTATTCATATACATAAAAAAGTTTCACAACATCAGCTTATCATTTTTGTTTCAACACACAATATTTTATAATATATGTAGGTATTACATTGTATTTACAAAAACGGTCAAGTGCGAGTCGGAGTCGCGCACCGAGGGTTCCGTATTTATGCTTGGTGACTGTAAAATAAAATACTCATTTTGTGAAGAACTTTATGTTTTATGCAATAAGGTCCATTTTGACTAGCCTACATTACAGATTTTCAAAGTTTTTTTTATTTCTCAAAAACTTATTTTAATATTTTATTTACTGAAAACAGATGTGGGCAAGTTATTTGTATGACTATGCCAAATTTCAAGTTGATAGCATTTGTAGTTGCTGAGAAAACCTGCTGTGACATACAGACAGACAGACAACGAAGTCTTTGGTACGGAACCCTAAAAATACGGTTGAAAAGCCCAATTTATGCAGATTTAAAAAACATATTATAATTTTAATTTATATCATTTATTTGAGATGAGTAGAATAATTAAATATGCCCGCGCGGCAGCGCGAATCAAGACAGCGGGCGGAACTAACTCAGACGAGAACTCGCCGCGCAGCGCAGCCCGCTGCACTATACTATTGATATCACAAATTACATATTAAATAAATAAATATCAAGGGACAATGTCACACCAATTGACCTAGTCCCAAACTAAGCTCTAGGCTTTTAGTATGGTTACTAGACGACGATATAAAACTTAAATAGAGAAATATACAGTGTGGAAAAATAAGTCGGGCCCTGGAGGGAAACTACCTTAAATCCTTAAGTTGGCTCATTTTACTTAAAGGACACATTCTTTTATTTTAAAAAAGAAATATAACTGCATTCAAAGATTTTCAAAAATGTAGCGTGTCTCACCTGGGAATCGAACCAGCTAAAAATTAAAAAATAAGAACTTGGCTTTTTTTCTACTAATCGATAGGGTTATTGTTCAGGATAAAATGTCTCTAATAAAAATTTGGTCTTAGAAATAAAAAATATCGTAAAAACTACCATTAATGCCCCTCCAGGGCCCAAATGTTTTTCCACACTGCAGTGGATAAAAGTGGGTCCTGGAAGAGGGGAGCTACCTTAAATACTTAAGGTAGATCATTTCACTTTTAAAGGAAACATTCTTTTATTTTTAAAAAGAAACTAAACTGTATTCATAGATTTTCTAAAATCGTTTGTCTCACCCGGGAATGGCACCAAAAAATGAAAAAATAGACACTGCCTATAATTAATGGTAGTTTCACGATATTTTTATTTCTAAGACCAAATGTTTATTAGAGAGATTTTATCCTGAACACTAACCCTTACGATTAGTATAAAAAAGGCAAGTTCTTATTTTTTTAATTTTTAGCTGATTCGATTCCCGGGCGAGGCAAGCGAGTTTTAGAAAGTCTTTGAATGCAGTTTTGTTTATTTTTAAAAATAAAGGAATGTCTTGTTTAAGTAAAATGAGCCAACTTAAGGATTTAAGGTAGTTTCCCTCCAGGGTCCGACTTATTTTTCCACTCTGTATACCTACTTAAATACATAGAACATGACCAGGAACAAATATTCGCGCTCATCGCACAAATATCTGCCCTTACCGGGATTTGAACCCAGGACCGCCAGCTCCGAAGGCAGGGTCACAACCGACTAGGCCAACGTGTCGTCAATATCGTGATTAACAAAATAAACTTAAGATCAATTCATAATAAATACGGAGTTAATTTACGACCGTGAGCTAAAGAATAATCCGCCTACGGATGCCAGTTTCCCAGCAGCATCTCCTAAGAGCCGTTTACCAGGGTGTGCACGTATGGGGCCAAGCGATGGTGCCGATTCTTTTTCCCAGTCCGGCGGATTGGGGATGGGAAATACAATCGAATCACAATTGGAAACCAATTCCGACTACTGCACCCGTTGCTGCTACAGCTTGTCTGGAACTAATTCGGTGCAAGAGCAAGTCACAGTGCGGAGTTAGATTCAACTGTCGCAAATGTTTTTTAAGATATTATTGATTTCTGTGCAAAACCTTCAGTATTTTCAAACATACAGACTATTAAAAAAAAAATTGAACTCAGTTTTGATATGTTCGTCAATATTATACTTTTTTCTAGAAAACTGTATTTATATGTCTCAAAAATGAATTTCTCATGCCCATATTTTTTAAATAGACACCACACTCGAGGTGGTAGATAAATTTCAATACGTCGTGTCGAATTCAAGTCTCAATTAGTTCCGCCCGCTGTCTTAATTCACGCTGCCGCGCGAGTATATTTAATTATTCTACTCATCTCACATAAATGATATAAATTAAAACTATAGTTTTTTAAATCTGCATAAATTGGCCTTTTCAACCGTATTTTTTGTAAATACAATATTGTACGTACATAATGTTATAAAATAATGTGTGTTGAAAAAAAAAAGATAAGCTGATGTTGTGAAACTTCTTTATGTATATTCATAAATTTATATGAAATAGTGTAATTATTATATCACAAATGAAAGCCAAATCTATGGTGTAACAGAAAATGACGCCACACTCGAGGTGATAGGTAAACTGAAGCCGATATTTTTTTTTATCTGAAGCGCGGCGGCGTGTAACTTTGAATACCGCCCCTCGCTACCCACCAGGGGGTTGCTGATGAATACCGGGCTTAATCAGCTTAGTTTGACCTAGGATACATCTGTGCTAAGTGAATTCATCCGATACCAAATTTTGACCTCTCCATACATTGTGTGACACTACCGCCCGTACTATAACAAACTTGAGAAGCTTGATAAACTTGATAAGCTTGATAAGCTTCAATCAACGCTGATATTTATATCGAGAATTCATCATAATTATACACAAATTTGAGTATCAAGTAAATAGGTGATAGGTGTAACATTAACTATGTACCAACGCGAGCTAATAAAAGATACAGCAGTCAGCGGCGCCACCAAAAGTGTCACAGTTGTAAGTATAGTAAACTGTTTATTTTGAACTGCTTTTGATTCGCTCTAATATTTTATGAGCAGGTAGCAGGATGGCTACTACAAAGCCCTCAATTTTTAAAATCCATTCCTTTCATTTGTAACTCGTTACTTCAGCGAGAGAAAGGTATGGAGCTAACGTTACTTGGAACTTCGATGTTCAAAGTATGAACGAATAAATATAATAGTTTTTGTATCAGACAAGACGGCAAAAAAAGGAGAAAATAATAATATATACACAAATTGCAGCTTAAAGCATGAGACAAATCAGCACTAAGAATGGACATGATCCTTTTTCAATATTGGGTCCCCTATTCTCGTAGCACTCCAGATTAATTGTCATTCCAGATAAAAACAACAACTGAATATAAAATTGTATTTGCTTCAACATACTTAATCTCTCATGCGATTTCATCTCCGCGGTTTATTTCAGAGACTAAATAAGTACAAAGGATTAAATTTCGCATTGCATCCATAATAAATGAAATAATCATTACCATTAAGTATCAACAAAACGATGGTGAAACCCCATTACATACTATCTCGAAAACCGCTGAGGATATCTCTGAAAATTTTAAATAATGTTAATGTAATGCCACTACACATACAAAACTCAAATCAACGTGATCAATGTAGCAACTTCTAACAGTTACGCTCGCAAACATTTTCTAAATAAGTTATTTCGTATTAGTCGTATATATATATATATATATAAATTTACCTACAATACACTACAATACAATATATATATATATATATATTGTATTGTAGGTAAATTACCGAAATATGAACATTATATGTACGAGTTTATGTAAGAGTAGATAAAGTACTTAGCTTTACATTTTGCAATAATATAATAAATAAGGGATAAGGGCAGGAGAATGATGATGAAGATATTACCTAGGTTAAAATTGTTTATAAAACGACTCATTCATCACTTTCAGATCTGCACGGCTAGCACATCTTGTATTTCATCGCTTGTCGCTCTGTGCGTCAAGCGAGGAAATACAAGATGCGCATTAATTATGTATAACAAAAATTTAAAAATTAAACCATGATATTAGTGCGTCACATTTATAACTTTTTTTAGCAGGAACAGCCATGATTTTAACTCGGGAATTTCCTGTGTTTTAGTTGTTATGATGGTCACGGGCTCCGCGCTCACTATTTAACTCTACTCGGCGCTGGAGCCCCGAGCACCCACGGAGTCGGCGTCCCTGATTGTCATTATAAATTTAACTTACAGAGGTCTATTTTTCAAGTCATTCCACTTATTCTTGTGAACACCTCTAAACAAAACTGTTTTAAAGTAAACTCAGGGGGCTTAGTAAGCTACGCGAGCTTACGTCATTCCTATAAAAATAAGAAAATATGACATAACGTCACACTTCAAAATGCTTAGTAATAAAAGGACTCAATTCACACAAAATACACTTTTATTTAATACCTTAAATGTTTACCCTTACGTTAGAATATGGAATAGACATATTTGACACTAAATCGCATTTGACGAGGTTTGACGTATTCTCCTCGCCTCGCATGCTAATGGTGCTCCCACACTGGGTGTTATAAATGTTATATAACGTTATAAAACACGATAACATCCACTAACACTTCATAACATTATGTTACAACTTGTTAGATGTTTTAAACGCTCCCAGTCTGGTAAAAATTTATAACATGTTTGTTACCGTGTTGTAATTAATAAATAATATAACATTTAAAAAGTTATATAACGTTATATAACATGATAACAATGTATAACTTTTGTTATAATTTGTGATAAAATGTTATAATACAAATGTTTTATAACGTCATATAACATTTATAACAGCCAGTGTGGGAGCACCATAAGCCCACAGGAGTTGACACATTGCAGTTTACACTAAATGAACTGCAATTTTATCATTATTGTTAATTACCACAGATTTAGCTAAACACTTTATATACCGTATATATACCTTTACGTCCTATTCTCAGACCTATTGAATATACACACAAAATTTCATAAGAATCGATCAAGCCGTTTCGGAGGACTTTTGTTACAAACACTGTGACACGAGAATTTTATTTATTAGAGATGATGAGGAGTCCCTTCTTTACCGGCCCAGAATGTTGTTTTTACTTTTTAAAATCTTAATAAGTTTAGGAGTTATTTAGGTTTTAATGATACTGTTAAAGAACGCTACGCCTTTGCCTCCCTTGGCTGAAAATAGTTATAACTTGTGATCCCGAAACTTAATATCAATGTTTTATTAGGAACGTAGCATTTTATTGAATTACACCATTATACTTAAACAGCGGTCGGCAACGTTTAGGCAGGCAAGTGCCACAAGGTGGCAAAATAAACTAAAGGCGGGCCTGTGATATTGACCCTAGTATTTTGATATTTGTAACTTATTTACAAAACATTCACGGGCTCCAAGTAAGACGTCCGCGGGCCGCATGCGGTCCGCGGGCCGCGTGTTGCCGACCGCGCTGTTCTAATATATCAACGCATTTGAAATAAATCTATACTTTGTAAGCAACTAAAACATTTCTCGTTTTTCATTCATAAACTTTGGAGCTTCAAAGGGATTTAAAAAAAAACTCTAGACCAAGGTGGCAACTAGTCTCAAAAGGTGGCGCAGTTAATCAAGATTTCGAAATCACGCAATACATAGGTACGTATACATACATTCACGCCTGTAATCCCAGAGTGGGGTAGACAGAGCTACAGAATGACCCACAACTTTAAAAACTTGTTGATAATTCAGTAACAACATTTTGCACAAATGGGCTGAGTTGTTTATTGCGATATTATCGCGCAACATGTACACCTTTATATGGGCAAAAACAAAAGTTAACCATTTCTTCCAAGCGTACTAATTTCACTTAAATTCCGCATACATCCCAAAATTATTTTCTCTTTATAATTTTCTAATGGTTTCAAAAAGGGTCAAGTTAAGTGTCTTTGAGCTAAAAACATGTACACCTTTATATGGGCAAAAACAAAAGTTAACCATTTCTTCCAAGCGTACTAATTTCACTTAAATTCCGCATACATCCCAAAATCCTCAGAGTTTGAGTCAGTTCTGATCGATGTAAATAAGTAGGTAGACGTTATTTGATGCTATTCGACCAGTACACGTAAAACGTTGCAATACACGACCCAAAAACAAGATACTATTGGTTCCCTGGATATTTTAGGTTTAGATAAACAAAATTCATTTAAATATATTAATTCTCGTAAAATTACTATCAATTAGTTACTTTTATAGCCAATCATTACATTTTGTGCGTTTTTGTTTATCCTAACCAGAGATACCCTGAGATACGTGAAGCACCCAAGGAATTCTTGTTCCGAAAGTTTATTGCAATATAATGTATTGTATTGGTCAAATGGCATCAAATGACGTCTAGCTACATCGATCTGAGCCTCTATTCCACAGGCAGGGTAAAATGATATTGCCTTTGACATGACATGCTATCGTATTGTTTTTAACTTGGCCGCCACTACTCGTACTATCAAGTAAGTAAGAGCTATCAAAGCGTTGACATACGATAAAGATTTTACCGTGCAGAATCTCAGCCCAGGGGGCCTAATATGGCTGTGTTTATTGCGTGACAAAATGTGGATAAAGCATCTGTCACTCTCGTACTTATATACGTGACAGAAAGTGACGGATGTTTTACCTACATTTTATCACGCGATAAACGCAGCCATATTAGGCCCCCAGAATTGTCTAATGCAAACAAATGGGTGCGACAAACCGAAATAAGGTCGCCTGGAAGAAAAGCAGATGAAATTATCTTTTTTTTGATAAAAACTGCGATCGGGATACATGATGAGGACAAAAATGTCGAAATTTTATCACTGGAAGCACATATTTTTAAAATAAAGAATGAAACGGGAATTTTTACTGACTATAATTATATATACATACATACATAAACTCACGCCTTCATTCCCAGTCGGGTAGGCAGAGCTACAGAATTACCAACAACTCTAAAAACTTGTATAATTATGTTATCATTTTAACCTACCCGAGTATCAAAACGAATAAAAATATATCGGTTTTTTTAGGTAAATTAAAAGTGAAAATTGTTAAGTTTCTGTCAAAAAGAGATGCAAGTTTTTATTGGCGACTTTATTTTTTATCAGCACAGTCATCATCTGCTGAGAACAAAACTAACGAACCCAAACGTTGTGGGTCTACGCTAAGTACAGCGGAAATCCTGTTGCCACCTCTGACTCAATCATGAAATCAGCTCTAACATTCCATAATATTTCATTGTTTTCGGGATTACATATTATGTATTCCAAATAATAGCCCATTCCAATACCCTTCCAATAACCGTAACTAATTCAAAGTTGACTTGCGAAATGTGACCCAAACATACGTACTAGACAAATACAAATGAAGTAAAATATAGCTAGTAAAAGTACGACTGTAGACGTACCTACGCACCATAAAATTCATGATGCTGCTGTTTTCTTTCCTCTCAGCTCGCAGCATCGGAAAATTACGAATAAGTAAAATTTCTTTCGTAAAAATATTTTTTTTCCACCGCTCGTTACTTTTTATCGGGAAGACATAAAAAAGATGCAATTAGACCAGTACAAAATACACAAACAAACACAAACTGTGCCCCATCTTGTCTCGTTTATACTTTCTCATAGACACTTTTGTCGTAAAGTCAATTGATGAAAAAAATATTTTAAATTAACTAACTTTTGCCTCAAAGGTCGAAAACTTGGGTTTATATTAGGATTAAAAAAATCTATGATCCACCATACTAGTGAGGCAAAAATGCCTATTTTTATAGAGTTAATATCAATGCCCGCAGATAATTGTGTGCACCCGCTATGCAATGTTACTGATCAAAATTTGTTTTTCACTGAAACAATCATCATTTCAGGATATTTAAAATAACCTTTATGTAGTTTGGTTAAGGTTTGTAGAAAAAACTTTATCACATTACTTATTCCCAAATATGCTTCTAGACAACTTCGTCAGTGACGTTCACGCCTTAGAAGGACCACAGATTTGCAAGTAATTCTTAGTTCAATTTATATTTTGAATTACGAGTACGTGCGTTTATTTTCTCTTTATAATTTTCTAATGGTTTCAAAAAGGGTCAAGTTAAGTGTCTTTGAGCTAAAAACCTACTTTTTTGCAGTTTTTCAAACATAGGTAGGTTTTGAAAGTACTTTGGTACCTATTAAACTTAGATATTTAAACGTCCATAACTAAAGCAGTATAACATCAATTTCCGTAGTAAATTTAAAGTTGTATCTGAACTTACCTTTCTGGCGGCGGGTTTTCGGCGTCGGGACGAGGCTGGCTATGGCGGAGAGCGCGTGACACCCGAGTACTGCTCGAGACGGGCGGTCGGAGACTGCCGCTGCGCCGCCGCCGTCTGCCGCCGCGCCGCGCTGGGCGGGCTGCGGACACGCCCCGCCACCTACTCGCGGAAAAATACATCCAACATTTATCACTCAAATATATCTCTATACTTTTAAGCCCCACTTTCAGCCGGATGGTTTTCAGCCCATACTCTCGTAAAGTTCTTCCAGATTGTAAAGATTTCTGCGCCAGTCACGAAAATAAAATGGATTTAATGTGTTGTTTATAAAAATAAGTGGACTATTTGATGTTTCCAAAAAATGCCGTAATCTGCTGTTTGTTTTAATGGTATCAAAAGTGTTTTTTTTTTGTCGAGCTGGATAAAGAACAAACAGGGCGGAGCACGTGGACCACTCCCAGCCGCAGCTCGGCTCGCGAGAACTCAATAGCGGCCTGCACACGTAAAGTTCGGACCGCGGGAAACGCCACGCGCCGATCCAATCTTCGTTCCGAACCGTACGTGTAAATGCAACTGTAATAGTAAAATAGTAAAAAATGTACGGTGCGGAAAGAAGATTGGAACGGCGCGTTGCGTTTCCCGCGGTCCGAACTTTACGTATAAAGGCCGCTAAACCGATCCGTCTAGCATGGATTGCATTCACTTTTAATTTCAATTCATTTTCTTGATGGTGTAGTAACGACTAATAACATTCTTCACTAGTTGTAAGTCAAAACTATTTACGAGTAGGTATCTATCCCGTATACAAAGACGAATTAATAATAATAAATATCAAAAGGATTGAGGAAAAGAGAAAAGGAAGCTATCATGTGATATTTATCATTTGAAAGATCGCAAATTACACGGGATAATCATATCTTTTTGAAGTTTTTAAGTCGAGACTTTTGAGATATTTGGGTAATTAGACAAAAAACTCTCTCTGTCTCCCCCTTTAGAAAATATTGAAGGAAAAATCTCAAAAAAATACATGTATCTACTAGAAAATAAGTTATTTATTAAAAGAACAATAAAAGAATCGGTGTAACGGTAATGATTCTTGGAAAAATCTAAAAATCAAAGTAACGTACAGAATTAACTAGTTGGTAAATGTTATTAACCGAACGAGCGCGAAGCGTCTCCGTTTCTGCTTGGGCAAAATGCTTTCGTAGGTATGTCTGTTTGACGTCTGCTTGTTCGTTTGTTCCTTCGGATGTTCTCCTCTAACGGTCGTATTTCTCAAATGATTCTCGTGAAATTTTGTGAGCAGGTTTGATCATTGTATGGATTTTTTGTAGATTCATTTTTCGACATTTTTCAAAACGGCGGAGATATGGGGCTTTTTGCAATTACAAAATTATTTGCGGTGTTGAAAAACGCAAGCGGGCCTAAGAGCAATGTTCGGTGCTTTCATAAAAAAAGTAGCCGCCATCTTGAACTTCTTAGTTATTCGACCGATTGTTTCCAAAATGTATGTACTTAGCTGGGGATTTGTGTGGTCTCCGACATCGAATCCGTTGACGGAATGAGAAAAAATAGTGGCTAACCATCTTGAGATAGAACTTTTTAGTTATTTATTCGATCGATTTCTTCCAAAATCGATATATGGGGATCAATGTAGTCTCAAACGATCTTTATGAAAACAACAAAAAGTAGGTTTTTAGGGACAAAAAAATAATGTCAATCAAAATATAATCAAAAGTAGTTCGGACTCCGGACCTTTAGGAGATTCTGATACCTATTGCCGCTCAGGCGTCTAGGATGTTCCAAACTGGTTTTTCTATTTTAGTCACTAAGTACTTGGCCATTTATAATCATAGTATTTTTTGTAAATTACACAAACCTACAGTAAGTATAATTCTACTCGTATTTTACTTACGTACTTTTTAACTGTTGACACTAAAATACATTTATAGGTATGTGACATGTAAATTCCTTTTCGACATCTTTTGATAATGCCGCTTAAATAAATATTGGATTAATAATAACGTACTGAAAAATAAATAAATATCTGAAAATATCAGGAGACAATCTCACACAAATTGACCTAGGTAGTTCCAAACTAGGCTCTAGGCTTATACTTTTGGTACTAAGCAACGATTAACATACTTATGTAGTGAGAAATATTCTGTTCCTTTTCGGAATGCCAATGAAAATAACAAGTATACCTGACTGTAATTGTCTTTTGATAGAGGATGAAATAATGATGGGAATGATATTACCTCTAATTATTTAATTAAAAAGGTTGAACATATATTCATCATCACCATCGTATTATATGTCCGAATAATAATTTTGAAGGTGCTTTTCCACCGGAGACACGAACAGAGAATTGGATTTGAGTAAAATTTTGAACTGAAATTTTGAACTGTCTGTATTAGGTATTTGCGTACGTTTTGCTCTGACAATCCGGTAACCTTGGCAACAGTTTTATGAACATCTTCATCTTTGCCAGACAATTCGTTGAGTTGGTCTACTATGCCTATGGTGAATTAGACGTCACATTATTTTTCTACAAACAAAAACAAAAAGAAATTAAACTAAAGGGTTGGCACTCGGAAGAGGACGCGACATCCTACGTAATGCGCAATATGTAATCCACATGGCGTGATGGCAACGCAGCGCAAATTCCGCGCCCCACGGACCCTGAGTAGGCGTCGCGCTTTCGTAAGCGTCACACAGTGGGCTTAGTATGCTACGCGTGAACTAGTGTCACGTTTTACGTCATTCATGAATTAGGGGCAGATAAAAAGTAGCTAGTTAAATAAAATTCTATATAAAATAAGAACATACTATAGCATAGAAGCTGGACTATATGATGAACGTCCGGTTTCTATGCTATTCTTGTTATTCAAACAGTTTATTTCGTCCCTGTCGCACTGCTGGGTGCGATAGAGACGAAAACCTCTCTTAACTACTTAATCAATCAAACCTATCAAGACATCACAACTATTAATGTCAAATTATATTTCGAAAAAATAAAATGTATTCGTCAAGCACCAGTCAGTGTCATGGTATTTTACCGAGAGTGATTTTCATCAAAAAATACAAGGTTAAATAGAGATTACGACCTCAAAATAAACATGAAGACAATGATAAGTGTATAAATAAATAATATGACTATGTTCAGCCTTCAAAAGTACGCGAATATGGAGTTACGGAACGAATAGGAACAGACTTTACTTAATATTATTTACATATAAAACAACCAATACTCGCACTCATCACACAAATATGTGCCCTGACCGGGAATCGAACCCGGGACTGCTAGCTTCGTAGGCAGAGTCACTACTTAGTCACTACCAACTACCTAAACCATCCACATTGTCACATGTCAGATGGTACCTGTCACGTCACACTCAATAATTTTAATTACCTACTTACGTATTTATTTCACCTACATTTGAAACAAGTAGGCCGGAGTAAAATACCTAATTAATTAAGTATTTACATTAATCACTTGCTTTTATTAAATCTGGATATAGTTGTACCTACATAAGTAGGTTTAGGCACAGTTTAGGTTTAGGCGTTTCGAAACGTGTAAAAATGTCACGTTGACAATAAAATAGATTTAACAAAAGCGGCAAGTGGGCTATAAATATCTAAAAATAAACCGCATACTTCACAAACTCTAAATACTCGTAGGTAGGTACTCACTTTTCCGACTCCAAAGCTATCTTGAAAAAAGATAGTTCCAGATTTTGTATACCATTATTTAGGCACCCGTATACGGATCAATATACTTATACGACCTTTCGGTGAAGACATTGTCGCTCGATATTTTAAATAGGTAGGTACGCGCACTTCAACCAAACGTGACAGAACGCAACGACGCCGCGACTTAACTAAGTCAGTACGGATCAGGCCGAGATGTAGTTTCGTGTGGGTGACTAGCCCCGCTCACAGCCGTACGGACGCGTCACGCACACATGCAAGCCGCGCGATGTACCTTTGTTTGAAGTAGATCTACTGTTCTCTATACTGTGTCTTTCTTTGCAACCCGAGCGAAGCTCGGTCTCCCAGGTAGGTACTAAGTTGATTACGTTGCAAATAATAATCCATTGCCATTACAAGAATGCAAAATATTAAATCCGTCTGACCACCACCCGAAGTGCCTAAACCTAAATTAAAAGATAACAGACTCACATAACGCTCACATAGAATGTAGGTATCTAAATATGTGCCAAGCTAATAAGAGCGTGCTAATATAGAAAAAAAATGCTGCTAATCTTAAAACCAGCCAGCCAGGGCTTCTATTCAGTAAAACCATTTTGCTTTTGACCGCTATTACTGTTAAGTAAATAGAAGCTATTGTAACGTTGACAATACAATAACAGTTCAAAGTCTGTATGGTTTTACCCAGTAGAATAGAGGCTCAGTCTTATACATAATTCGATTGAAGACAGAATTGGTCTGAATTGAGAGATCGCTGGCGGTTTGTATCATTACATTTAAAATGCAAAGTAATCGTAGACCTTCTACGAAACTGCTACGGGGCGCTACGGGCTTGATTTGCAGAGTTGATAAAATATGTCAACAAAATGTACATTTCTTTGTGATATGTTTATAAGTTTCAGCAGCATAAATCAATGTATTAGCAATGTACTCGTTAGATCTGTAGGCGGCAAATCACCCGGTCCTCCTAGATTGCTTCGTATCCAGAAGTGATGAAAACTAAGTATCTACAGTGCCTGGCGATAAATATTGCACATCGACCTTTGGAAAGAGATATTCACAATATGTAAAAAAAGGTGGAATAATACTTATAATGAAAGAAAATTAGAACCTAGATCGGCTCCCAATACTGATTAATTCCGCGTAGGAAACTTTCCATTCGATTTTTTCTCCAATCGCATTTTTCCCTATTGTTTGCGTACAAAAACCAAATTGGTGGTGAATTATGCAGTTGTAATCTACATATTTTTTTAAACATAAAAATCCAATAAGTGTAAATAAAATCAGATTGTAACTATATCTTGGATTATATGAAATCCCTACTTAATGTAGGTAGTTGAGTTTAGTACACATATGGTCATGCAGGACGGTGACGTCAATGAGCACTACCCGGCGTTGAGATCGATCTGTCAACACGATATCAGGCTTACTGGCGAGTCCGCGATGACAGATCGATCCCAATGGAGCGTAGCAAGATTATTTTCGAGAACTGGTGCCGGTGTGTTCTTATACTTAGTACGGCACCTCTGACTCAACAAGACCATATTGAAGAGCAAGAACCTAATGATCCTGGCTACGAGGTTATGTTTGTGCAAGTTAAGCCAAATACGAACAACCGATAATTATATGTCAGAGGGACTCGCTGCGGCGATAGCACTCTGGACAAATGTCGACGGTACCGTAGTTATTCGTCGTCGTCAGTAATGACAATGACAAAGACTAAACCATCGGTTTCCCCAAAGAGGTCAAGATATCCTAGCCAGTTCACGAACCCTATAAATTCTTCTAACATACGTTCTTGCGGTCCTCAGTGCGCAACACCGCTGGTTTACGCCAGTTATACATATCCTATGGAGAGAGGCGTAAGACTCTCTGCCTACTGCGACCACATCACGATGCATCCCGCACTCATTGGCATGGAAACAATCCCCGAGATTAGACACCTCACGGTTGCGCACTATTGTTATTAATGAGACATATTATATATATATACCACTGTAAAGAATACCTATACATATTTATCTTGAATTCCCGCCCTATTTCATTTCTTAATTTCTTGGGTACGGTTTTCATACTATTTAAAAGCTGAGCTTTCGTTAGAATAATGCTCGAGTATCGATTATTGGCAATAAGAGGTGTTAATATTTTTTTGTGTTTCAGCACAATATCTTTCATGATTTAAATTATTGTGCGATGTTCCCCTAATAGTTATTTATTATTAAACAGTTTTTCTTACCCTGTACGAGTAAAATGTCTCGTAAGTACAGCAATCGCGGTTATTGCTCCATCTTATAATAATAGCGAAGTCATTTATTACGCCGGTGGCTACAACCAAGAGAGGGCAATAAAAATGAGAAATTATTTTTAATAATATTGTAAGAACAGGGTGCACGCTCGGTGACACCACACAATATTTCGGTGGTTGTTACACGCGCCCTTATTACAACCGGGCGGCGGGCGTGTTCGCGGAGACGGCGAGACGGCGGACAATAACCCTGCCACTTACTTTATGACCTCGACGCTATTTTATGTGAGAATAAACTATCGTAAACGTCTATCGGTTTTATACGTGTCTGTGTCCGCAGTTACCGTGAGTATATTTCACGCGTAGTGGGTAAGAAACTCTTCAACATTTTGGCTACAAACTCTAGGCTTGTACTATGGGGTACTAGACAACGATATAAATACTTAAATAAAGTACATAGAAAACGTCCATGACTCAAGAACAAATATTGGCACTTATCACAAAAATATCTGGCCTTACACGGATTTGAACCCAGGACCGCTAGCTTAGTAGGCAGGGTAATAGCCAACTAGGCCAGCGCGTCGTCCACAATAAAGTGTTAATGTGTAGAGTCTCAGCCCAGAATCCGTGTGTCAGCTGCGCAGGCACCTGGGCAACGAGAGCGAAGTACTTCGTGTTCGCGCCGTGGAAAAGGCGAACGAGCACACAGCCCACCAGGGTCTTTATTCTAAATTGCTTTTGACGTGTCATTGTATTGCTTTTTTAACTTTGCCGCCATTACTGTAAGCAGATAAGAGCTATCGTAAATCGTAACGTTGAAGATACGATTACACGTCAAAATTTCACCGGTCGTCTTATCCCCACACCAGAGCTCATCAGTGCGACTACGCCTCGATGGCGATAGGTTAGAGGATAAGACGGCGCGCAGCGCTCCGGAGGGACCTTGCAGAAGGTCCGACCACCACTAAACTACTACTATTTATTACCTACTACTACTTTTATACTTTAGCAGTTAGAATTTATGCTCAACTTGTGCCGAACGGCAGTCGGGAAGGCGATTCTTTATATGTGTTTAGGTAGTTAGTAAGTAGCATCTATTTTATGACGATGTGTTGAATCATATAGGATGAATCCGGTTTAAACGTTATTTTGAAAGCAAACTCCAGGGGAGGGAAATGAAGCAAATTCTGGTGACGACGCCTGGAATGCAACGCGATTATGAAACGCCATTTGTCAAGTTTTTATTGGGCACCCTAAAGCAGCTTCTATTGTTGCGCCCCGCGGCGGCTCGCGGCGGTTGCCGGACCCTCGTCGTACTGACGTTAATTCATAATTTTTATAACTTGTTAACATTTCGCGGAGTATTTTGCGGTGACGTCACTGCGATGCCTACGATCGCCGTTTAATTAAATTTTATCCTCCTTTTGGTTTTTATGAGCAGTGTTCAGTGGAGCAGCATCTAATTATTAATTGTTCGTATGTAATAATAATAACGAGGATTCAGATAAATGGATGTGATTCAAAAAAGTACGGGCGAAAGTTAGAGATAGTGGTAATCTTTACAAGTAAATTTAATCTAGTTCCCGTTGTTGGAATGGGCTTAAATTAGGAAGACTTTTAACCCGGATGACAGCACATTATTACTGTCGCCAAGAATGGTGAGCCGAGATCTATGTCGTATAAAGCTGCCTAATTGAGGATGCACGCGCTAAAATGTGTTTTGTACAGTCGAGTTCATAAATACAGGGTGCCTCTGACCTTGGGGCTTTAAATGCATGGATCGTATCTACTCCTGAAACTGAACTATTTTTGTTCTGTAAGTTGTTAAAAATATGTCCTACTTAAATTTAATTTTTTTCATACATGTTAAATGTAATTTTCAATGTACTCGATCCAATTCTACATTGACATACCTATCACAGACTACTAAGGGATGCTAACGTATCAGACTGCCATCTTGCGAACAAATTCTACTCAGCGTAGGTTTTTGACATATTTTCCTTTAGCCCTCGTACCAAAGAAATGTCGCCACCGGGATAGTGAGTATATGGCCATGATTTAGTACACTGATTTTACAATTAGACTAACATAAATTAGTTATCTAAACTTAAATTATTTTTTAATGGTGCAGAACAAAAGTCGTTCAGTTTAGCGAGTAGAATCGATCGTTTTATTTAAAGCCAGAGGCAGAGGCACCCTGTATATATGTACACTTTAGTACCTTGTCATTTTAATCGCTGTGACAATTCATGTACCTTTGGCAGTTTAAACATAACATTAAATAGACAAAGTACTAAAGTGAACACTTATTTATGAACTCGACTGTACCTACGCTTTGACGGGACAACTTAATCTCGCCGGTTAATATGACCTGTGTCGAGTTGAAAAGTGAAACGTAAATCACATCCCTGATCTGATGGTGTCGGAAGGTTTTTATTCGATGTTTGTATTTGGTTCTATCGTAAAAACTGTAACATACAGGTACAAGCGTGAAATTTGGTTTCATAATAATAAAACAAACATACCTACCAACAAATAATTAAACCCGGCCAAGTGTGAGTTGGGCGATAGTGAACTCTAATTGCGCTAGCTCATTCAAAACATTTTTTTGGAAAAAAACACACTACAACACAACAGACATGGTAAAAAAAAGAATACTTAAACAAGATTAGAGCAGAAATAGAATCGTTGTATTGCAGTGTGAAGCCAAATAGGACTTTAAAGGGGCTTCTAAACGGGCCATATTTTCACTGCAATATGTGGCCGGCAAATATTTGTGTCTTTCTCTAACATACGAGTAAGAGAGGGACACCAATAGTTGCCGGCCACATATTGCAGTGAAAATATGGCCCGTTTAGAAGGCCCTTTATAGGTAGGTATTTATATTGTCAAGCAACGTTTCGTTACTTTTATAAACTTGACAGTAATGGCGGCCGATTTAAAAACAATACCATAACACATGGATAACACGTCAAAAGGAATATTGTTTGTATTGTTTACCGCGTAGAATAGAGGACTGGTAGGTGATTCTCTTAACGACCTCGCTGTACAATTTAAAGACCGAATTAAAACCGGTGAGTTTAAGTCTTCCCGTCAGACCGTACTAACAACATTTTGGTTCCTGTAGTGAGGTGAAAAGTTTTGTGTTATACACGGGTGAAAAGTTATTTTACGTCTCGTGTGTTGAAACACTTGCTACGCTCAGGATTCTATTTTTGAACCACTCGCTTCGCTCGTGGTCAATCATAGAATCCTGCCGCTAGCTCGTGTTTCAAATGAACACTCGCAGGTAAAATACAACTTCCCCCCCTTGTATAACATATAACTATTCATCTCACTAGCTCGGAAAGCCCTTTTTGTTTGTTTGATATATCTATTGAGAAAATTGCTTTTTATCCACATGTGAAGAAAGAGTTTTGACATTTGAAGGCAGCTTAAGTGATATTTGACAGCTAACAAAACGTGATTTTACCAATACTTCCATAGTATATCAAAATTATTGTATTGATAAAGAAGTAAATAAATAATAATTGATAGTACGAACCCTTTTTCTTATTTTCCTCGCTGTAGTGAGGTGAAAAGTTTTGTGTTATACACGGGTGAAAAGTTATTTTTACGTCTCGTGTGTTGAAACACTCGCAGGTTAAATACAACTTTCCCCCCTTGTATAACAATTAACTACTTATTAAAAAGATAGATTTAAAATAAAGTGTATTTTGTTTACCTACTATGAAGCGCACCTAAAATGACGTCTGCGTTTTCTTGGAATTGCCGATGATACGGCAAGAATCAGAGGGCCCTGCCAAGATGCACTACGCTAACTAGCGTTTCTATTCGTTTCGTTTTTAAACCAATCGCGTCACTGATAGATGACGTGATACGAAAAGTCACGTGATCTACCAGTGACGCGATTGTATAAAAACGAAACGAATAGAAACGCTAGTCAGCTTAGTGCATCTTGGCAGGGCCCTCAGGTAACATTGCTGTTATTTTCGTAACACTGATTTGGATAGATTTCGTGTATAATACAAGTCACGCCATATTAGATGTTATATGTATAGTTGATAGTATTAATTATTAAGACACTATGGAACCCTGTTGCAGAAAGCCTATGATTAATTTTGTCGGTAGGGTTCCGTACAAAAAATGAATATACGAAACCCTTACACGATCACTCGTGCGTCTGCCTGTCCGTCTGTCCGTCACAGCTAATTTGCTCCGAAACTACCGGACCAATTGAGTTGAAATTTGATACACATAATGTAAATTGATGTGATGACCAAAGACAGATTTGCAAAGTAATTTTTTTTTTTTAAGTAAGCTTAGTGTTTTCGTCGGTGTCTTATATCAAATGAAAGGGCTCGTTATGAGGATCTAATATATATTTTTGTTATTATTATAAAATGAACAGTTTTGATTTTATTTATGAAAGAAGACGAAAATTAACCATTCCCCTGATCTCCAAAATTACTGAGCCTACAATTTTGAAAAAAAAAAATACAAAATATAGTTCATTGCTTGTAGATTACAGGAAAACCTATAAGAATTATACAATAAAAAAAACGTATATACGGAACCCTCTCCACACGAGTTCAACTCGCACTAGACCTGTTTTTTGAATAATAGCTCAGTCAATGAACACCTGAAATTGGCATACCTATAAACGCAGTAAAACGTTTAGTGTGGTTATTGTTTTTCTGTGGTAGGGGAGGGGTGAACCGCAGATATAACATACTAAAAGGCGGGACTGATTTGATAAAGTATTTTTTGTATGTAAGGATATTTATCATCAGTTCTGGATCTGATGATAGATCCTGGATAAATCGAGAGAACTGCTCAAAAGGTTCAGGCACACATACGGCGATTTTGATTTTACCTGTGAGACCTTACAGAATTTGCGTCCTAAAAGCACCTGTTGAAGAGGAACTGATGATTAAAATCAGAGACGACCACCGGAACTCCGTAGTCGTAAGTGATTCACAGCAGCAATGAGATTTCTTTATTAAATCAAATCGAAAGAAGTGTACAAAATATTTTTGTAATATTACTGTGACACAGTACTATGGTGGGTCAGGATTTTCTATTTGGGCATTTTCCTAAAAAAGCGCACGTAGTTAAGGACTTCAATTAACAAACGGTAAGTTTTTCCATTACGTCACAATAATTAAGTATATTCTCATTTAAAAAAATAGTGCCAGCTCAGACAAAACACCTGTGTAGCAAATACAACCATTTTACTAACGAGTGAGGATTGCAACTGCTTCGGTTATTGAATGTGAGATACGGCCTACTGGCGTATGTGGGCAGTACATAAATATTTAACTAATTATCGTGACGTAATGGAAAAATTTACCGTTTGTTAATTGAAGACCTTAACTACGAGCGCTTTTTTTGGAAAATGCCCTTTTCCGATAAGTACCTAGCACCTATTAGGCACAAAATAGGCAATTTCAAGAAGGCCGGTCATTATTTAACCTTTTTCCGTTCGAGTTAAACACCCTTCTTTTCATTTCAAATGGAAGGAAAGTAGAAAAGACAGAAAGTTGGTAAATATCATACATTATAAAGAAATGCGATACTCCACACTAAAGTAAGTAGTGGAATTACCTAACAGTGCTAGTAACCCTCAGGATATACGAATCAGATTACCCAAATGTTTTAATTATTTAAATTTTAACTACTGTGACGTAAAGTGCACCCCTACCGAGGCGAATTCGCGTTTCTAATGAAAATTTCGTCATTTTTTGTAAAAAAATATCTTATAACTCTCAAAGTTTTTGAATTTATTTATTTAAATATCCGTGCTTTTTTATTATTTTATTTATCTTCAGTGGCCGGTTCACTATTTCTTAAGAAATACAATGCTGTGGGTGAGAATTATATAAACGTATATTATAATTTCTCAACTCAAGTCCCAAAAAAATATAGCGGAGGGGTTATACTTACTTAATGTGGTAAAAACTAAGGCCTGACCCTTATAGTATTGAGGTAAATCAAAGATGGCCAATTCATCTGTCTCGCCGGTTTTACTTTGTATAGCATTCTCACCGGTGTGCACCCTTACTAATAAACGTTGAGTTACGGTAGTGTGGTTAAACCATGCTTTGTCCTTATCTGTCAAATTCAAATGTCACAATGACAGATAAAAACAAAGCATGGTTTAACTATACAACGGTTACTCAACGTTTATTAGTAAGGGGGTAAAGTGTAACCTTTAAAGAAAACCTAATGGATAACTTTTCTACTCCGTGCATTTTCATTAGATGTACGAGCTTTAAACATTCCCATTCGGGCAGGAGAGCATGGGTCAAATCAAGCACGACGACGATACTGATAAAGGCTACAACTTTTGTAAGAGTTTTCGAATTGAGTCGAAATTTGCGTGACATATTGACCAGACTTTTATCTTTTAATTCTGAACAATTGTATTCCAAGCAACTAAAGACCCGCTTATACATCGGTCTATCTTCATGATTCATTAAATCGGCCTTACGATTACACATCAATTTGCAGCAATACGAAAACACACCCAATTTCGTGCTTTATAAGCTGGTTTTTGAGTTTCGTTAAGAAAATAATGCTGGTCTCTGAACATACCCAGAGATGAGAAGCTTCACAATATTAAACAAAAAAAACTTGGTTAACAAACACTAGCCTTTAAAGCGTTTTCAAACAGTGAAATTTTCTGAAAACTCGTGCCTATTTCGGTGCCGGCCGTGAATGTTAAAAGATCGTATCGGAAATTGCGCCAACTATGTGGAATGATAATTAGTTCCTAAAAATGTACATTAATTGAGCTTTTAATTTTTATATGTTTCGAAATTAAAAAATAAACAGAAGTTAGTTTTATTTCACTAAACCTTTGAGACAGAACTTAAGGACCGACTAGGTAGTTATTAAAACCGTTCTGACAATTTATCATAAAAGTTGGAATGCCAAACGAAACGCCCGTTTGTTGATATCCATATTGAACTTAAACATGGTAACTAAATAACAAATCTATGGATATAAACCATTTATATTTAGTAATTTAATAAAAGTGAAATTTTAAACACATAACTAGTCTCAAAATTAATTTTGTTTTTAATATACGTAATTTTAATTTGTACCCATATTAAAATCTTTTAACGGTTAAGTAAACAAATAAGGATATCAAGTTTTTACGAGACGCCAAGATTGATATCCGGAATGACCGTCGACCGTAACCAGGTTAATGGGTAAGGACCAAAAAGTTGGACCATAGTTAAGCGCAGTTAACCATACAAACAACGAAGTCGAAAAAGTTCCGATGTGCGACGAAAAGTATCCCTACTTATACAATTGTATGGTTAATTTTCGTGTCACAACGGAAAAGTTTAATAGAAAATTTTATTGAATGAGTTAGCGTGCCCAACTTTTTGGTCCTTACCCTAATATCAATGCATAATACATTATTATAGAACTGTTATCACCATGGTAACGCTCATTAGGTATCGGTCGGACAGTCACCAGCAAAAATATATCAACCAACACTACGCTTTAAAATATCTGACGCGCTCTTATGGGCATTTTCACTAAAACGTGTACCTCAATTAAGGACTGAGATTAAGGAACTTTAACTTTGTCAGTTTTGTGACGAAAATTACCCATACATTGACGGCCGCAGTGTATGTCTAATTTTCGTCACCAAACTGACATAGTTAAAGTTCCTTAATTTCAGGCCTTAATTGGGTACACTTTTTAGTGAAAACGCCCTTATGCCTCCAGTATTAAGGACGAGTCAGATATTTTTGAGTCCAATGTTGGATCATATATTATATTATTGCTGGTGACTGTACTACACTGTGGGCAAAGTATAAATGAAAAGTTCTCGTGGTCACGGTTGCTTTCGGCAATTGAGGTAGGTAGGTATGCTTTAATATAAAACATGATTGGCAACCATATTAAATGCATCGTCGTGGCAAGGCGCCGAGTTCCGCCGGTGCAGCCATATTTCGCGCTTCGCCAGTCAAAGCGCTGCCGGCGGCAGTCGACGCGTTCAATATCCGCGCCGCCCGCGCCGGGGCTCGCGGGGGTCCAACTCCAATACGAAAATGTAATTTGTAAATTAGGATTAACATGGATGTATCTGTGTGAGGATGCAGACAGCTGTGTCTTCGTAGGTCACAAATGGATAGATCCATTTGAACACGGTGTTTTTAAATAAGAAATCTAGTTTTACAGGGGGCAAATCTGAGCTTGATTGAAAATAGATTGGGCCGTCGCTGACAAATTGTTAGCTCTGGAAGTAGGCTCGCAATTATTGCGAAATGTTCTTATTAAATTTTAAACAAACTTCAAAAAAAAGGAGGTTCTCAATTCGGTTGTATTTTAGGTTTTTTAGTTTTTGATATGCTAAGAAATTTCATTTATTTTCATCTCTCCTCTTCGTAAAGTTTAATTTGAATGGGTAGATAGCCGGGTCAAAAATTGCGTTTTCACCTCTAGGGTTGAAAGTTTTTTTTTTTAATTGTTACGATTGGCCACGGAATATAAGATAATTGAGCTACGTCATATTATTAAAATAAAAGCTTTTCACATATCTAAACTTGGCTATACGTTAAACGACGTATTTATTACGATCTATAGGTTTATATTAAAATCATTTTACGACTGGTCTATTTTTTTCGCAGTTACAGAAAATCAACATTTAAAATTATTTCTCTATTCTGCTGCCCGCCATAATGCCATTGATAGCATAGCATGACACTTTTTTTTTCACGTTTCGGCATGGCCATCTAGAAAATACACATACTGCCAACATTAAAAAAATTTAACCGAGTTGGTCACGACTCACGACCAAGGAGCTTGTATACAACACTGGAGGTTGAACGCCGAACATCCATTCGAAACAAGAATTTTAATCTTTATTAGGTCACGAATATATTTCACCTCTTTCTTTAGTTAGGGTAAGAATGAGATGGAAGTCATTTGTGACACGTGAAAGAAAGAGATGGAATACCTATTTAAATCTATACTTATATATAAAAGGCAAAACTGACTGACTGGACATATCAACGCACAGCCCAAACTACTGTACCTAGAAACTTGAAATTTGGTACAGGGGTTCCTTTCATGATGTAAGTGAGCACTAAGAAAGGATTTCCCGAAAATCGACCCCCAACGGGAAGAAATGGGGGGAGTAGCGGGAAACTAATTCTACGCGAACGAAGTCGCGGGCGTCCTCTAGTACCTACGTAATAAAGGACAAACTTCTTCGTTCGGCTTTCAACCTCTAGTTTTATAAGCTCCTTGGTCGTGACCAACTTGATTACACTTTTCTAATGTTGGCAGTAAGTGTATTTTAACTTTTTTCCGAATCTAGAAAAAAAAATGTTTGCAATAGAAAAAGCGGGAAACGAGATTAAATATACAGGATGGGAAAGTTGAGATGGGGCAGTAAGGGCAGCTACTAGATCCCTTGCTGCTACGCGAAAATGCTCTTAGGAGACCTTTACTAACTTTTTAAGTAATGAAAATCGACATTCACAGATTTTTGATAAAATGTACAGTCAGATATGAGTAAAAATTTTTTTAATGCCAGTCGATCCCATTTCTATCAAGGATTAAAACACTCTTTGAGACCAACTAAGGGTAGAGTACTAAAAAACCCACAAATCAAAGAAAACCTTTCCCATACAGTTCGTAGGGTAATTGGTTACAAAGTGAAATTTTCTTTAGCTTTAAGATCATTAAATATGGAGAAGACTGCAATTAACATATTAAAAATGAGAAAAATCAGTATTATTGTAAAAAAAAACTAGAGTCTGGGCTAGACTAGAATCTACTATTCTTTCATTTAGTTATTCGACTGATTGTTTCCAACATCGATATCAGAGGCCCGTTTCACGAAGCTACAAGTTACAAATTACAAGCGGAACTCTCTTTCTAGCAAAAGGAGTTAGATAGAGACTTCCGCTTGTAATTTGTATCTTGTAGCTTCGTGAAACGGGCCACAGGGGGGTTACCATGATATACTAAAGCAGTTTAGTTTAGGTTGAGAGAAAGGGACAGAGTAAGTATGTCATGGTAACCCCCTGGAAGGAAAAGTAGCCGCCTTCTGGAACTTTTTATTTATTCAAATGATTGCTCCCAAAATTAATATCTGGGATCTGTGTGGTTTTCGACAATGAATCCGTTGACAGATTGATAAAAAGTAGCCGCCATCTTGAACCACCACCATCACCACCAACACCACCACCACAACCACTACCACGACCACCACCACCGCCACCACTACCACGACCACAACCACCACCACCACCACAATTGGCAGACAATGAAGCTCTCGGACTCCCCTTAGGCTCATGGAGGTGAGGCACGAAATGACTCTGCAGTCCTCTGGTGACGCTTGTCGCTATCGGCAGCTCAACAGACAGATCTCGAAGTCTCTGAAGCGTGATATACGCCGATTCAACACTAAAAGTATTGAAGAGGCTGTTAAGCGTAACAGGGGCTTTGAGGTGTTTGCCAGGGATCTGTCTGTTGGCAGAGAACAAGCCAGTTTCCGAAAAGGCTACAGTACCGTAGACCACATACATGCGTTGCGGCAGGTTATACAGAAGACCGACGAGTATAACCTCCCCCTTTGCCTTGCATTTGTGGACTACGAGAAAGCCTTCGATACGATCGAGACCTGGGCTGTGCTGCAGTCTCTCCAGCGGTGCCAAGTTGACTACCGATATATTGAAATGTTGAAGAGTCTGTACGAAAACTCCACTATGTCCGTCCGACTACAGGACCAGAGCACAAAGCCTATTCCTCTGCAGCGGGGAGTCAGACAAGGAGATGTGATTTCTCCGAAGCTGTTCACCGCTGCATTGGAGGATGCTTTTAAGGTTCTGGACTGGAAAAGACGAGGCATCAACATAAATGAAGAGTACATCACTCACCTTCGATTCGCTGACGATATGGCTGAGACCATGGAGGACCTCAGTGCAATGCTCGCTGACCTCAGTAGAGTTTCCGACCGAGTTTGCTTGAGGATGAACATGGATATAAGACGAAAGTCATGTCCGATGTCCATGTCGCGCCAACTCCCGTGATAGTCGGAGGCTCTGCGCTCGAAGTTGTTGACGACTATATTTACCTGGGACAAACGGTCCAGTTAGGTAGGTCCAACTTTGAGAAAGAGGTCACTCGTAGAATCTGACTCAGCTGGGCAGCGTTCGGGAAGCTTTGTAGCACCTTTTCGTCCAAATTACCGCAGTGTTTGAAGTCAAAAGTCTTTGACCAGTGTGTGATGCCAGTGATGACTTACGGATCTGAGACGCAGGCGCTAACAATGGGCCTCATAAGGAAGCTCAAAGTCACTCAGAGAGCTATGGAGAGGGCTATGCTCAGGGTTTCTCTGCGCGATGCGACATAGACCGAAGAATAGCTAAACTTAAGTGGCAGTGGGCGGGGCACATTGCTCGCAGGACTGACGGCCGATGGGGTCAGTAGGTTCTTGAGTGGCGTCCGCGGATCGGGAGACGAGCTGTAGTTAGGCCTCCAACAAGATGGAGTGACGACCTTGTAATAATCGCGGGAACGCGGTGGATGCGAAAAGCACAAGACCGGTCTGATTTGAGAGCCTCGGGGGAGGCCTATGTCCAGCAGTGGACGTCTTTCGGCTGATATGATGATGATGAGGCTAAGATGTTTACCATCGTATTAGTGACAGGTTGCAAGCCCATGGCCTAACAGTACTACAAGCCTTTATTTCCTTAGTCGCCTTTATTTATTTATTTCCTTTTATCGTAACATAATAGTTATTTATGTAACTGGTGTATAATGAAGTTTCTTAAGGCATGAGTGCCGAGGTTAGAGCGCGAGCTTGCGAGCAGGAAAATAATAAAGAAAGCCAAATCGTTTTATGTTTTTATTATGCTGCTGCAGAAACTGACTGCTGAGAATATTACATGCACAGGGAAAAGTTCATCACGTATTTTAATTAGGTACATATAAGACTTAAAATGAATCTTTTAATCTTTTCAACGCCATGTCAAATATAAGAATTGTCAGTCTCAATGACAATCCATCCTTACGAGACGAAGTTGTTGGACGTCGGCTTTGAAAAGTTCAAATATTGCTGCAAGTGCAAACATACAATTATAGCAATGAGCTTAAATTATAAAACATATAATATATGTTATGGAGGGCCGTGAAAAATATGATAAGTAGGTAAATAAAGTGTAGTGTTGTCGGGAACATATGCATATAAGTATTATTATTTAGGTTATACTTTGCGATTATAATATAAATAAGAGTAGCTTAAGGTAATTAATACGTACAGTCGACTACAAAGAGATGTATCCACTTTGTCACCTTACTGCATTGTAATAAAGTCCAAAAGTGGATATCTACATCTCTTTATAGTCGACTGTACATCGAGACATTTATAAAATGCTATGTGCGATATTTACACTCTATACAGAATGTTGCAACGACAACGAATATACAGGTTTATGTTATAGTACAAACAAGTACCTGTCGCTTATATTAAAGTTACACTTATCTTGTAAGTCTTCATAGTAAGAGATACGGTATTAGAAATCTATTAATGATCAACAAAATATCCTAGACTAGAGAACGCCCGCGACTTCGTACGCGTAGAATTAGTTTCCCGCTACTCCCCCCCATTTCTTCCCGTTGGGAGTCGATTTTCGGAAAATCCTTTCTTAGTGCTCACTTACATCATGAAAGGACCCCATGTACCTACCAAATTTCAAGTTTCTAGGTACAGTAGTTTCGGCTGTGCGTTGATATGTCAGTCAGTCAGTTTAGCCTTTTATATACAGGGTGTCCCAAAAGTACCACGCCACAGTGACACCGGAGGTAGGTCAGCTCAAGAGGAACCTAACCAGCCTAACATGACCTCAGTAAAATGACTTTATTTTTTTCAAATTGCTAGACCAATTTACTGTGGCGTGGTACTTTTGGGACACCCTGTATATAGATAACATAAAGATTGATATATCGCAAATAGGTTGCTGATCTAAATTAGGTCCCGACCATGTTAAATATTAAATTAAATAGTACCCCTACCAAGAAGCCGAGCGACACAAGCTAAATCGTTATATTTCCATTGCAATGTATCATGAACATAAAGTTTACCCACACAGTCTTATTTTTCATAGTAAAACCATGACAAACCTAAAATAATATTCCCGGTAGGAGCAGATAATGTATTTGTGTGATGAGCTCGAATATTTGTTCTGTTATATATTTCTTTATATAAGTATTTATATCGTTGTCTAGTACCCCTAGTACAAGCCTAGAGCTTAGTTTGGGACTAGGTCAGTTGGTGTGACATTGTCCTGATATTTATTTAATTTTATTATTTTTGTGTGAAAAATAAGACTGTGTGGGTATACTTCATGTTCATGATCAAACCCCGGTTTGACGGGCCAAAAATGTACCAGTGCTAGTGATTAATAAAATATCGACTAAGTTTTATCGATATCGTTAAAAAGCAATTTTCAATCATCATAATAATTAATGACCAAGTTTATATACCTTCTAATAATTTGTAAACCTCTTATAAATTTATACTTATCGCGACTATCAAAAACCGATCCCTGACATTCACTCTTTACTCAACATTTTGACAAAATTTGAAATGAAAATGACAATGAATTACTTGGCATGAATATACATTTTAGTCACGCCGACCATGTGGTAAAATATAATCATGAAAATATTTTTTTTTTTACTACGTAATAGTTACGATAAGTATAAATAAAAGAGGTTTACAAATTATTAAAAGGTAAGTATATAAACTTGACCATTAATTATGATGATTGAAAATTGCTTTTAACGATGTCGATAAAACTTAGTAGATAATTAATTATTCACTAGCACTGGTATATTTTTGTTCCCGTCAATCCGGGGTTTGTTCATGATACATTGCCTACTTTACTTGCAAAGTGTGTAGAGCCCGCCTAAATTAACGCGCAAAGAAAATATAACGATCGATCATTAGCTTGTGTCCTTCGGCATCTTGGTAGGGTACTATTATTATTAAAATTTTAACATAGTCTGGACCTAATTTAGCTCAGCAAGCAAAATGTTATCTTGCATAGGTATTTTGTTCATCATTAATAGATAACGGATGAGGGTATATATTTCTAATACCGTATCTCAGACTATCAAGATGTGTCCTGTGCAAGCTTGCAACTTAGGCAGAAAACAATTTATCTTTTTGCACAGACCTTATTTCCCGCCCGTTCAGCATTCTTTTAATAAAAGTAGTTATTAAGTTAGTACCTACTTTATTTTTATTGTGATTATAGAATATGCCTTAAATATAAAATGTTTTGGGTATGGCCAAAAAATTTCGCCCAATCTGCCGTCTGACGTCTTGACGGCAGTGCGAGGCACGTGAGAGCCGACTGTAGGTTACATCTGCAGCGATAGCAAATCGCAGGCGGCGTCTCCGCGGCCGTACCGAGGATAAGACTGCTGAACGTAGGTTTGATGGCCGATCGTCTAAATACGAATAGTGTGGTGTAAAACACCTTTTTTGGCTACTCAGAACTCTCGTTCATAAAATTAAAATAACAGTAAATTAAATAAACTTTAGTTGAAAAACAGTCCAATACCTAAAAAAAATATCCAAAAAGTTCAAAAGAATTGGCAATAAATAATGTTTTAAAACAACCTTAATCTCGCATTATAATACTCGACAAAAATATTACCAGTTTTATTATAAACCTTACTTAATGTCGTGTATGCTGCATTTTGACACAAAATCGCTTCTCCTGTCAATTTATGAAAATGGAACTTGTCTTGCAGTCTTATGCTTCTCAGGTACGGATATTATCTAGCCGTGATTAGAAAGGGATTAGAAGTGACAGTTTTACCATATACTTATGTCAAAGTGCATATGAATTGACAGCTATTCCAATCCCAAATTAATCACGGTTTCCTTCCTATCCCGTTCCTACATAAAATTCATCTAATATAACCTAGTTTTTATGCAATCACAATGTTTTGGTATCTAGACGATTTAAAACCAAGACCTATTCATGGTCTAATAAAACAAGGTCTTCTCTTCCGAAAGGGACACTTTCTACGTCATCACAAAGTTGCCACTTGATTAACCACTACCCAAAAATATGGACAAATTTGATTTTAGATTTTCGTACGATATTATTTCAAAAATCATATACAACGTGTTACAAAATACCCCGTAAAAAATATAATAAACTATCAAAGCCAAAAATATTGTCAACCCTAGTGAGCTGTCATGTCAGGGAACCGCGTTAGCATATATTATTTAACAGAGAGGCCAACCTACCAATTTAATAAGTGTCAACTATAATGGTTTTTCTGGTTTTCATCCAGAAAGGTTCAATACTATGTCATTATGCTTAACGGAAAAAATGTTATGTTGTCAATTTCAAATCTTCTTATCGATACTCTACAATTGTTTCGTGTTTTTTCCAAAATGACGATGTTTTCTAACTCAGAATATAACGACTCCAAAACTCGACTTGTAATATCTATCTAATCGAATTCTGTACATTTTGTTAGTATGTCTCTTGATCGTTTCACTAATTAGGTAAACATATACATAAACATTCTGCGTAGTTTACTCTTTAATTTTACTGAAATAGGGTTTGCACATCAATGAAAAAAATAATGATTTTATTTTTTTTGCCGGTAAGTCATACGGTGGTAGTACGGTTCTCAAATATTGTAAATGGACTTGTTATAAGGCACCATTTAACCCCCTATCGGCTTTACTGGTATTTTTGTAACACCTTGTATATCACGAATAATATAAGTCACGAGCATAAATATACATAATTATTAACTTTAATTTAATGATTTATTTTAATATTGTAAATGCATTTATGAATGAAAATAACTAACAAGGATTTTTTCGAACATAAAGGTTACATTACAATGTGGAATTACAACCTGATACTACAGGCAACACCGGATTCACCAAATCAAACTGGCCGGTTACAAATCTGACAATTTGATGTTTCTCGTCATACTATTCGAACCTATGGGAATGTTATATTTCGCTCTCGCTCGATATCATTATAAAAAAAATTATTTAATTTACGTAAAAGTTGTAGATGTAATTTTTTTGTAAAATGTAAAATGGTTAAATGCTCTATTAAAAGCTGTAAGAGCAAAAGGGTGGCACAGTCGGTTTCTATACTTTTCTTTAGGAGTGGTTGCGCTATTGCCGGCTTAAAATCACAGTTAAATATGGTGAGTTGTATTTTGTCCTGTTGTACCTAAATGTCATCATTGGAAAAGTCATTACGAAATCATTAGAACATTATACACTGTCAAAACATTAACGACGCGATATAAGCTCATAGGGTCGGGACACGTAGATGTGATAACTAGAGTTGTATTTTCTCGTTGGTCGCTTATTGGGTCTCTATCGCTGCAGGCTAGTTACAAAGGGAGATATACAAATCACAAACACGTCACGGACAATTCGTACTAGCAGCTGTCAGAAATTTCAGAATGCAGCGACACGTATTGACGTACCTATTTTTTTAATAGAGAACAGTAAATGGAATATATCTATAGATAATGATACTTTAAAGTTATTATATACGAGCAAATATTTTAAAATTACCCCGATTTTAAAGTTTGGAAATCTTCGTTTGTCGGATATAACGTAGTTCGTGTCCACTCACGTGAAGCGAAGTATTATTATTGTACAATTTGGATCGAATGCTACTTTGTCATTTTACTACGAGTACCATGACGTTACGCCCAATTAGGCATTACTTACAACCTAGACATTTTGCTTACTAGGGCATTGTACAAAAAAGGCGTTTTGTTTAGTTGGTCGTCATGCAACAACGATGTTTTCCTTACATAGTCGTTTTGCAATCTAGTTCTTACGAACCTAACCCTTTTTGACGGGTTTGTCGGAAGATGCGAGACGGGATCTTGAATATTGAAGTTCGATATTACTTAAATACTTCCTCAACGATTGACTCTATGATAAAAATGTCTATAAAAGTATAAACAAGACAAAATTGTGCACGATGTGTAAATGTTTTTATTTGTACGTCTCGCAGAAAAAGCGTCGCAAGCGGTGGGTTGAGGTTCAGTAGCCAAAATGGTAAAAACGGAACCCTTACAGTTTCGTCATGACCGTCCGTCCGTCTGTATGTCACAAGGATTTTACTCAAAATCTAAAAGAGGTACATTGATGAAATTTAGAGTATAGGTGTCTTGTAGAAGCCGCTACTTAGTTAAATAACAAAAATAAATATTTCAAGTGGGGGGCACTCCATAAGTTTAAAAGAAGATGAAAAGGTCATTAGTGCCATGAAGATACACTCTTTTGCTCGTGCATTTTTTTGAAATAGTTCGTGTAGTAACGGCTTCGGAACTCGAGCTGCACTGAAAAAAAATTAAAAAACCTTTATTTTTTAGCACAATAAATATTACAATAACTGTGGTTGATGCCTCTTTTTAAGTAATCAAGTGAGCATGGTCAGACGCTCTTGCCCGGTTTTTTTACAACTGACTCATTTCTCATTTTCCGATGGTCCGAAGAAAGAAAACAGCAGCATCACGAATTTTACGATGTGACATTACGTCTAGTCATATTTTACAAGCTTTACGTCACTTAATTTGTATGTTAGTAGGTATGTTTGCGTCACACGGAGATGCTATTGCCACCTTCTGACTCCATCATGAGTTTAGCTCTTTAGTCACCATAATATTTTATTGTTATCATGTACATAATATGTATCCCTTTTTTTAGCACATTTCCAATGATGTCAATTTTAAAACAGTTTCTGTTACTTATGTATCTGTTCGCAAGGAATGGTTCGAAAGCTTCACGGGCATTAGTGATAGAGTAGCATTATTAAACTTACACATCCAAGGACTGGCTATGTCACTTATATAAGTATACGCACCTACTGAAGCAGCTTACGAGGAGCAGATTATTAACACCTTCTACTCGAACGCCAATTAAACTATCGACCAAGCCCATAAGAACTATCTAATAATGGGTGATTTAAAAGCAAAAATAGGAGAACCAAGAAAAAAAAAGAATGCTTAGTAATGAAACCAAACGGCTTTGGTGAAAGAAACCAGAGAGGTCACAGGCTAATTGACTTTGACCTTGAACACAAACTTGCAATCTTAAATACTTTCTTCCACAAAAAACCCAACCAAAGATGGACCTGGCGATCTCCGAACGGTAAACACAAAAACGAAATAGATTATATATAATGTCAAATCAACCTAACCTTTTCCAAAATATAGAAGTTCTAAACCTAAACTTTCCGTCGGGTAACATACCAATCAGAGCAACCTTGAACATCACAAAACAAAAAAAGAAAAGCGTAGGATATAAAAACAACAGATATTCATCACTAAAAACGGAGCAAGAAATAATAAATTACAAACAAAACATTTTATCCAACTTACAGGATATAAATAATATTTATTTTAACACATTAACCCATAAAGTTTCAAAGGAGCGCACACTGGCACTTATCAAGAGAAGACAACAACTACAGCATGCTGGAACCAAAACTCGAGCCACAAAAAATGAATTATCAGCACTATACAAACTAATAAGTAAATACATAAACATGACTAGAAAACTTACAGATCGAAGACTATCGAAAAATATTTGAAACAAGCCGGAAGCTTAAAAAAGCTCTTAAAGAATTAAGAACAAATAAATACTGGATAGATGGTTTAACCCGTGAAGGCAGAACCGTAAATAACCGTAAAGAAATTATAGTGGTAGCAACTGATTTCTACAAAGCTCTATACAGGGTGTTAGGTATATAGTGGATAATCCTTGAACTGCGGATAGAGGGCACTTAGGACGTTATGAAAAAGCTAAAATAGGTTTAGTCGCACGGTTTTCGAGATTTTTGGACGTTTTTGTTTTTTTTTGAAAATTGACTCCCTTGCTCGACTTGGTCATGGTTAGTGTACCAAGATATTTTTTTTAATTTTCTTTTTACCCTAATAATGTTTAATAGTGGTGCTATCAGATAAACATTACCAATATGGCGTCACTACCATGAGGTAGCCCATGAGCTTAAAAACATGCCCATTTAATAGAGTCTGGATGGCGTCTGTCAGGGTAGCGTTCGGCGTACAAAGCCGCAGCAGCACTGGCGTTGCCTTGACACTCACCATAAATTAAATGCATTTATATGTATATATTTATATATATTCATGCTGTGTGTATTGTGTTCTTGACATCGTAAATTAAAAAAAATACGTCTACGATCAATTCACATTATGCAGTGAC